>OY754330.1:150054375-151293832 GCA_963573305.1 Pyrrhosoma nymphula
GTATAAATGTCTATTGCTAAATACTTACGATGACCTGAAGATTTCAAAGGTTTCTATCGAGTTAAGCTTTATATCTTTGTCTCAAACATGTAAGATTAAAGGTCTAAAATTAGCAGTGTTGTGAATGAATTTGTTAGTGTTTGGCAAAAACTGACTAGGTACCAGTTAAGATTTTAAAGCAATGTAAAAGTTCTTGTTTTGAATTTCTGGCCAGTCTGGCTGATTTATAAACAATTGCAACATGGAGGGTTAAATAAATTACATCTAAGGGTCATTCCATGTCATTTCTTTTGAGGAAGGTTTTCCAAGAAATAGAACACAAAATGAAATTGAAGGAAAGAAACTAAATTGCACGAGACAAAAAAATCAATAGATCTTAGTGCATAGTAACGGGTCCATGATGACCTAATTTGCTTCCTCAATTTCAAATACACCTTGACACCTATCATCTCGGATTTTGATGAAACTTAGTACATACATACTATTCTTTCACCAATTCAAGGAACTACTCCAAATTTTATTCACCTATATCAAGTAGTTTTTCTCTTACATTCTCTGAAACTTCAAGTAAATTCTCAGTTTCTTCCATGAACAAGGCTTGCTTCTTAAGGTGTACTTTTTTACATAAAGAATTGTATCCGACTAATCTATAACTAAATTGTCACAATATGTCCCTGATAGGACCGGAGGGTCTTGGAAGACTGATCTGAAGAGACCATAAGATTGTGAGGATTTCAGAAAAAAATGCTTTAATCGTAGTTTTTTAGTCCTTAAAAAATATTGTAAAATGTCTTGCAATTTACAACATTTTCTGGCAAAAAATAAAAAACTAATAATGCCATTGTCTCCAAAATGGAATGAGTTAATCATAGCACCTTTGCCATTGTTATCATCTTAAAAGATGTTTACTAAAATACCCAAACATTGTCACATCCTCTAAACCATTCTGACTATTAGTTATGTATATGTCTTGTCTCTAGTTGAACCAGTTTGGGTTCTGACTTGAGCATTGGGCTAACATTGGAGGTTGTTATGCTGCTCTATGATTTTGATAATTAAATTATAGCTGTTGTGCCACTTAAGTTTCCCTGAATAGTAGTTTATGAATTCTTGTGAAGGATAAAACTCTTTCTTTTTCTTTTGGCGGTGTATTAATTAGTGGAAATCACTTCTTTCCTTATCAGATGGGATATTAACAATGCTTTGTTGTGTGTGTTTGGGACAGGCAGAGGAGAGGGAGCGTGAGGAGAAGAAGAAGCGGGAGGTGCTGAAGGAGGAGGAGCGGGAGAAACGTGAGGAGCGTGAGCGTCGGGAGGAGGCGGTGAGGGAAGAGGAGGAGCGTCGGCAGCGTGAGGAGAGGGAGCGGAGGGAGCTGGAGGAGTATGAGCGATTGAAGAAGGCATTCTCGATTGAGGAGGAGGGATTTGAGGAGAATGCTGATGACGATGAGAGCAACCTATTCAACAACTTCATTACCCACATTAAAGTGAGTTTGCAGCTTGGTTGTCGAGGTCTTCAATTTTTTCACCAATATACTTTAGAATTTACTTTGTATACTTAAATTTTGGTTTGCATCACTCCAGAATTTCTATAGCACCCTTTTGCACTTTTTGAAACTGCTTCAGTGAAAAAATTTTCTTAAACACATTGAAAAGTTTTTGAAAGTCATATTTCACTCAAGGAACAATTAGTTGATGTTTAATTAGAACAAATAAGGTAGGGATTGATCTTCCGCTCATTTCAAATTTTTACCAAAATGGCCTAAAATATTTAAGCTTAAAACACTTGGTGAAAGCTCAGGACGATTGACAAAAAATCTGAAAAAATCATGCATTTTATTAAGTCCCAAAGACAACTTTTCTGACCCCAAGCTCCCTAAAATTTGAAAAAAATATTTTTGACGATCATCCCTAGCGTTCATGTTTTAAAAGTCGACAGTTTTGCCAGCTATCCTGCTGGCATCTTCAGGTGAAGAAAGAACATACTTCAACTGAAGACGCCAGCAGGACAGCTGGCGAAACTCCTGCCTGCCTGCCTGCCTGAAAAGATGCCTGCCACAACGTTGCTTCTCCATAGAAACCTGACACTGAACTTAAGTTCATATTATTACTTGTGTGTGAGCATACTATTAAGTGTGTCTATTTTCTCTCCTGCAGGAAATGAAAGTGGTAGTGTTGGAAGATTTAGCATCTCATTTCAAAATGAAGACTCAAGCAGTTATAGAGAGAATTCAGCAACTTCAAGCAGAAGGAAATCTAACTGGTGAGATTTCTTGAATCTTAAGAATACATGTTTGTGGTATGAGAAATATTTTGACTATAATGAAAAAGTCTTGCTGTTCACTGATGGAAAACTATTGGTGAGGGTGTTGCAGTAATCCACATTTTCTGGTACTGGTATCACTGTGTGCCAGCGCAGGGAGGGATAGTGTTATTTGGGAAATGATATGGTGCTTAATGAGAGTTAATGTGCATCCTATTATGTACCTATGCTTCACTAAGGCAGGGATGGCTTATTTATTTGGCTTCTTAATTACATGCTCAGAGCTAGTTATCTAAATCACTCTTCCAATAATTAAATACACTTTTTTAGTCAAACAAAGCTTTTTGGGACAGCTCCATTAGTAAATTATATTAAAAATATAGGAGGTACATGCACCTATAATCATCTGCTGAGCTTAGAAATCTGTATTTATGTAATTAGCGAAAGCCACTAGTGGATGAAAATATTGAAACTTTGAAGCCTTACTGTGAGGTGATAGCATGGGTGATGGGATAAAACCAGCTCAATGATGTCTCTATCCTGATCTGTGTGATGTTATATTATTGGCAGTCACTCATCACTGGTGGTGAGAGGGACAGTATGGCCACAACTTTCACAGCAGTAACAGTAACTTTTGTATTTTGAGTTAACATTCATAGTTGTGAGGAATGTATGGAACATAGGTACTCCAAAACGTTGCATCTATGTTGTAGTGACTAACAAAAGTTACCTCAAAACATGGGCAAGGGCCTAACCATGTTGAAACACCGGTTCCTGTCAGATCACCGAAGTTAAGCAACATTTGGCCCAGATGGGGGTTGGAGGGGTGACTCTCCTCCATACCGCTACCGTGGTGCTCTTGTCCCCTGTCTGCATCAGGCAGGTTAAATTTGGGATGGCACATTGGACCAAGAGGTCTGAGTGCCAGGAGTGCTCCAGAAGGCCCTCGCCCACCCATACAATCTACCTCAAAACATACATTTACTGTAATTTCATCTAAAGGTGGGGATAATAGGTGCGCTCTTTTTTATATTTTTGGTTTATATGTGAGGGGAATAGCTATAGCTTTTAAAGGAAATAATGTTGAAAGGTTCCTTTATCTCACCTGCGTATTTCACTTCTGATTGCATTCATATACAGTGGACCCCTGCTTTATGATGGTAATCTGTTCCACAGGACCGATCGTAACATGAATTCCATCGTAAAGTGAATCATTATAACACCGGACGAGGGATCGGTTTAACTACATCATCGTCAGTGCATTCAGTGATACACAATACAATATTGGTACGACACTTGCTGGAATCAAATGATTTAAAATGTTATTTAACCAATATTTAAACCTTAATAAGGTGTAAATTGTAAATACATCGAATATATTCACATGAAAAGGCTATATGCACCTCGCCTCCGAACTTGCCATCTAACTGCAAGCCAATCTCAGCAACTTAATATTTATCTGCATTCAATGGGAAGAAAACATGGAACAGAAAATATTCATCTCTCATTATACCTCTGATTACTACTTGGCGCCGGCAATTAGGCATTTTTCTTTTGGTCTCATGCCATCATCTGTACATCACAATTACCTCAACGATACCTGTAGAAATGCATCCGTGGAAAGTGACGTTGCGAGCTTACTAAAGTTATGGACACCAAAGTAGGCATTGAGTTATGACAGAAATAGGCCAAGTATGAGTGAGAATTATATAGCCATACATAGATGACAGTTCAGTCGGTAACCTTTCCACAAATAATAATTTATGTGAGCATCGCTGTCGTCACTCGCCTGTCTCCACTTCTGGAGATCTTCCTTCTCCTTGTCCCAAACCAGCAGCATTGATATCATTATCCCAGCCAAGGTCATCCAGTGGAGATTTAATAACCGAATAACAACAGAGATAACAGCAGAGGGGAGAAACTTCACTCAAAGCCCTTTCCTCGGAACACCTGACCTGACTCTTCCAGGCTGGGAGAGTTATTGGGGGTTGGTTGTTTACTTTAGGGATCCACAACCTTCTTAGAAATATCCATACATCAAGAAAGAGAATGCAACACATGCAAGAAGAACACTGAAGACATAAAGTATTAACTTGAGCACCCTCATCGTGTTTCTTCACTATCTCATGCTTGACCTTAGTTGTTATTTTCTGCTTGAGCTGCACTTTAGGGGGCATGGTCGCTACAGAAACTTTCCACGATAAACCACCTACTTCTGGCTAGTTTTTCTATGGAATTGATAATGCGGTTGGAAAAGAACACAGTGCGAACTGCGCCCTTTGTCGACAATACCACTTCGCATGGAAGACATATCACTGATAGTCACATAACAGTTGAGCGCATCAGTGACCTAGATGGCAGTGTGATGCAGATTTTCTTGGTATCACAGTGGGAAGTCAAAAGGGGCATGAATTTCGATGCAAAGGGCGGGCATGAAATCAGCGTGCTTTGAAATTCCTAGCATGCAGATCGTAAAGTGAACCCATCATAAAGTGGGGGTCCACTGTATAGATGATAACTGTGGTTGTCCCGTCCACGGGTAGTAAATAGCAATGTATTCATGATTTTTCTTGAAAATGTTTAATGAAATAAGTAACTAGGCCTATCTTTTTCTGAGCCTTCGTTATTTGTCCATCGAGATGATTACAAAGCTACCAGGTGTTTGGAGTGGCACTTAACTTTTGTGTGAGTTAATATCGACTACTGTTATCAGTTTTATTTTTTAAATAAAATGAGCTGATCAGCCGTGACATTATTATTACAGTTGGGGACAAAATTTGTGCGTGTATTTCAGGTCATGCCTAAGTTGTCCTTAAAAAGACTTCATGGTGAATGATTTTTAAGTGGTGACTGATACTCTTCTTTTATTGATTTTTACCACTTTGCTTCATTGGAACTATCCATGGCTCCTCATAATTTAGTGGCTCTACACAACATTCATTTACATTGTACAGTGTGTCCTCGTTTAACGTTGTCCCGTTTAACGTTGTTTCGCGATAACGTTGTCCAACAATTAAAACCCTAAATCGTTCAACGTCGTCAGTGCTTCGCGATAACGTTGTTCAAATTTTGCGTAACCAAAATAAAATGAATAACGAATAGGAATTTGGCGCATGTGATGCGTAATTTCCATTCGGCGGAAAAGTTTGACGTTAACTCCTCATAGCGTGTGTCAAAAGTTCACCTGAGTGAATAATTATTACGTTATTTTGTTACATAACTGTATGTTTGCTTATTATTTACTACGCTGTTATTGGGGGGCAATGCATCGGGTGATTTAAAACTCAAACCAACATTAGTGTACCATCTTCAATCGCATGGTATTAATAATACCATGTCCGAATGGTAGATCTAGGGGCAGATATCTACGGGAAAAAATACCTGAAAATCCCATGCCGCCATAAGGTAGATTTACTGCTGTTTGAGGTGTATCGAAAACGTCTTTTTCGTGTTGAATTAGTGTGTAAGAGGAAGTATTCTAAACCCTCCATGATGCAGTAAATCGTCGAGGGTGATACTGTTCCTAAAACTTTGTTACGAAATAACAAAAATTTTGTACACAGCACCGAGTTTCCCTAGTTCACTCACTATTTTAATTGATATCTTACGTCTTCGCGATCGCAGCGAGCGAAATCTTTGCCCTTCACTGCATTCGCATGCGCACGCTCCCGCAATGAGGGACAAAAATTTCTATTTACTCCGAGGGAAGCCGGTGCTAACAGCACTAAATATCAGAAATATAGGAGGGAAACCTGGTGCTTATTCTTTTAAAAATGCCATTTCAGTTTGTTTCATCTAAGATATGAAGATCTCTGACTAGTGAAATCATCTGTTCGACTGTCCGCTTAATTAAAATACGCCGTGGTATTTGTATCATAGCGTCCAGTCTGGGAGAAAATTAATTTCACTTGCTTCCCGATCACCTTATACCACCTATTTCACTTATATTGTTACTCTGCATATGCGCATTTACCTTTCGTTTGCTTCATAAATCCTTTTTCTTTCGTAAACTATTCACTTAAACCTGTGATGTAAATCTACTTCTGGACGCCATATTGGAAATACTGACCTTTTACTCCTAGTTCCCCCAGATGGCGCAGCGGTCAAGCAGTGTCTTCATTTTCTATACCCACCGCCCATGACTTTTCCCGCCTTCAACTTAAAAGTATTCCCGCTCTTCGACGGCTTTATTACACTCAGGAGGGACGGGTAACCTCTCGGAGCTACCCTATAATCTTTGGAGGTACTTCACTGCCTCCATACGGAACTTTCATCACCAACTCGCCTCTCGCCGTAATTTTACGCAAACCAATCATCATTGGGGTGGGTTGGTTTAAAAGGGTATTAGTGAAAATAAATCGTAACTATCCGCCAAATAACCTATTTTTCCGTTCAGAAATGGCCTTCTCGACACCGCGTACTGTCCCACCTTAGCACCCCTGTTTCATTCCAACAGACACGCAACGTTGTTGGGAGGTGGGGGGGGGGGGGGGTTGGATAAGGCCATATTTCAGACGTGATATTAGTCCGTATCCCTCTACCGGGATTTCCAAAAATCTCGCAATATGGCGTCAAAATATCACAAAAAAATACGCGAATTTGGTCATTTTCAAACTTTATTTTCACCAAAACTAAGAATCTCACGCCTTTTTTTTTTACATTTAATAAATGCGCATTCCTTTCACTTTCCTTTCCCATTCATCGAATACCCCTTACTTTTCTACTATTCTCACACAAGAAATCGTTATTGTTATGAAATGAAGAATTGGTGAGTTTGGAACCGATTTTAAATTTTTACATTGTTTCTTATGGAAAATACTGCTTCATTTAACGTTGTTTCGCGTAACGTCTACTTTTTCAGGAACGAGTTAACAACGTTAAACGAGGACACACTGTACATAAATTGATCTGGAATTTTTTGGGTTGTTTCTTACTGGAAACCTTCTACAGTAGTCTTGATTTTAAATTAGATAGATACCCTATTAAATTTCTTACGCCAAAAATGGGCCATAATGGATTCCACTGCTCTTTCCCCGATCCTTGTATCGAATACCAAATGGTTGAAGTTACCCTTCATCTCAAAATTATTGTATAAAATCAATAAATCCATCCCTAATAATAAGTTTAACACATTCCCTGCCGGGCTTCAATGAAGCTACTATTTCACATGTGCCAAGCAAATTTTTTCGACTATATTATAAAACGGCAATTGCGATTTTGAGCAAACCCCTGCGAAATAGTACATTATCTTTGTATATATATGTATATTACATTATGCTCTACCGATCGTGACTGGAGTCACGTGCAACGCCATATGGCGTCTCGCCACTTTTTTTCATGCCTTAAATTTGATGAGACACCATTTGGCGACTCAGAAATTTTGAACCATAATCAAAAGTTTTAATCTAATTTGCATACAATAAAGTAATTTTTAGAATAAACATTTCTACACATTTCTGCGTAAAATTATCCTTTTAATCGGTATTTTTTACATAGCCACAATTAATTGCGATGCCAATGAGGGTCATGAAACGTAATTTACAGATTACTTTGAGGAGCCAGAAATTGGGTTCGTATCCGGAGATGATTCGTGCAAAGACTTGAAGCACGGAAGGCACAGGTACGGTTGGTCCGGACAGGTCATGCATTTAGTCGAAACTCGTTTGGCTTTGCTGAGGGCGACTTTGCGACTCATCGTACGGATAAGTTCCTTGTAGCATCCACGACAGCGTCCACGGGCTTTTCTGAAATGAAGAAAAGTTATCTATCTACATAAATGACTAAATATTAACTTTATGTTAAGAATTTCTCGTCGTCTTTAGCACCTACCTTAGAAGTTTTCCTTCTGTGTTCTCCAGGTAATGGGTGGATTTTTTTGATGTCCTATCAATAGAATCCTTGGGAATATGCAGCCATTTCTCAACGATTTCTCGCCGAAACTGCTGCAGAGACATCAATCGAGCCCCTGGAATCCGTGTTTCATTCCAAAGAAGAAAGGCATTTACAATGCAGGTCCCAAAAAGAGCATCATCTGCCACCTTATGGTACTACCACAGAGTAGGGATATACAGAGAGGACACTAGGCGACTATCACTACGTTTACCAATCGATCTCAGATCGATCTGACTGGCTCAGCTCGGTATGGTAAACGGAGCGCGCTGGCCAGATCGATCTGAGAAGCGAGCCGAGTCAGCCCGCTTTCCCTAACCGGTCTGAGATCTCAGATCGATCCGAAGAGGCCGGAGCGCATCGCTCATCGTTTTTCTTTTGGTTGCTGATGGTAAACAAAATATAATCGATATCATTTACGGCGTGACTTGTTGCAAGAAGGGAAAGGAGAGAAGTTTGCGGCTGAAATACGCAAGAAATCTCAAAATAATTCAAACTACTGAAATCGATAGTTAAATATCGATATTTTCAGACCGTGTTGGTAAACCAGGCGATCTGAGTCGGCTCGCTGCTGAACTTTCAGATCGGTCTGAACTCAGACCGATCTGAGATCGATTGGTAAACGTAGTGTATACCATTGTTTTCTTGTAATGGAAATTGCGCACGGCGGCCATATTGAAAATAAGTGAAATATGCAGGAAATTCGAAACAACTCAATCGCCTACGACTTTATGTACATGAAACATTGGCGTATTAACTCTCAAATCACCGTCATTATACCAGTAGTTCAATGCAATATGTATAAGGACATCAGAAGCAGAAATGCGCTCGCTAAAGAAGCATTTTCGAAGAGAAGGGAATTGATGAGGGGGGGGGTCTGAGAAGAGACGTAAGGAAGAGGCTGGTGAAAACTTTAATATGGAGCGTGGCGCTATATGGGTCGGAGACTTGGTCATTGCGAAGGGAAGATGTGCGTAGACTTGAGGCGTTTGAGATGTGGGTTTGGAGAAGGATGGAGAAGGTGAGCTGGATGGCGAGGAAGACGAACGAGGAGGTATTGAATATGGTCGGAGAGGAGAGGAAGCTTGTGGCAGAGGTTCGGAGAAGGCAGAAGATATAGATGGAGGAGGTTTTGAAAGGAGAGGGCATGTTGAAGAGAGTGATAGAGAGGAGAACAATGGGGAAGTGTGGAAGAGGGAGGAAGAGGATAGGAATTCTGGATGAAATTGGATTATTAGCCGTTATGGTTTTAAGGATGTAAGTTAAGTTCTTCGTAATTACTCCCATTCTATAAACAACAAGGGATACAGTGGAGATCTCAATACTCTCCTGTGGAAACTACCTGAAATTGTTGTATAAGAAATCCTTTTGTAATTTTTCACTCTTTTTTAATAAACTGACCGGTTTCAATGCCTCAGCATCATTATGAGAGTTGGAATACATGTTTAAGTAGAATTGGCGTCATATTTCAGGGTACAGGATGAGGGGTTGAAGGAGGAGCCTTGAAATGAGGAGAGATTAGATGTTATACAACCCCTCCCCCATATTCAGTCCTATAAATTTAGACGCCAACTGTAGTTGAACATGTTGACACACTCTGATGATGATGTATAGACACTGAAACCAGTCAGTTTATCAAAAAAGTGTGAAAAATAGCAAAGTGATTTATTCTTCAACTTGTCAAGATTCCACAAAGTCACTTCCCCTATCATAACATTAATAGCTGAAATATGAAGTTCACGGTTGTTTTATTAGTGCCTTGAATACAACATAACCACATTAGCATGAGTATCACGTACAGAAAGATCTACAATTATATCAACATTTAATATAGTATCAATAATTGCCATGAGCCTACCTAGCCATACAAAAGTAAAACAGTATAACCTTCCACAGCTGCTGTTGACCTGAACATGACATACAGTGAATTATGACATATTCAGATTAAACCAAAGCATTAAAAGAAAAGTATGTCCATAATATGTGCTACAGGCGATGCAGTAGAGCGATCTCATTATTCTCTAATTAAAACTTGCCACTTTACTTACATTATTTAATTTAGATCCCAGTTATTATCAGCCTACATAGGTAATTGGAGCCAACTCTCTGCCAATAAGTATTCCAGTTATACTACTCCCCTTTGCGCATGGAATAGAATAATACTGCCACATAGGTACTGCATCTTGGACATATTGCAAATATTGTAAGGAAGAAGGGAAAAGGAAACAGGGAATACGCCTTAAAATTAATTACACAACTAAAGTTCCTTGAATAATATAAGTTTATTTTGATCAAAAAATCAAGCTTTTCAATCAAATTCACAAAATCAAGCAAGCAATCGATTTTTTGGGTTGCTACATAATATGTACAGCATCAACCTTGTCTATCTTTCTACTTTTTCTGTGAATACCTGCTGCGTACAGATTCCAATGAATTATTACTTTCAGCAGTCTTTCGCTGCTGAATCAAAACTTCACTTTTCTTCTTCAAACGATGAATTTCAACCCTCTGCCTATTTATGACCTTCTTCAACTTACTGATGATATCAGCATCACACGGTCCACTTGGACTGGATCCCGGCAGGTCACGATTACCAATTTTTGGCAGTTGCCCTTCCTCTGGAATAACCACATTACATCGGAAAAACTATAAGTGCTCAGTAATTTTAAAAGAAATATTCATATTTCCCATAGGTTTACTTCAATGCTATAAAATTCAGACTTCATTGGTATAGGCATATTATCCATTGGATGAAACTGTTAATGATTCATCAACTGAGAGTCTATCATCTTATTTCTTGAGGTTTTCAATATTTATGAAACTTATAGCAGAACTGAGTGATAGCATCAAGACAAAAAGGTTAATGAATGAAAAAAAAAAGGAATACTATAAGGCAAATACCATGTATATTTCTCTCAACTATTTCCAGATTGCTTAATCTCAGTTCAATGGACTCCAAAAATGTTTTGTACCACTTTGTTTTAACACTAAATAACAACTATAAAACAAAAATATAATTACAGTACTACGATAGTAACCACGGTTTAAAAGCTGAGATTTTGCGCTGTATCATAATTATATCAAAGTTTGTGAAGTTGTCTAAATTGACAAGCAGCTGCCAGGTCATATCATATTTTGAAAAGGCATGCACAAACATTATAAAAAATGTACATCCTAATATATCTCACATGTTGCTCATCCGATAAGCTAACGTTTTGAAACGTATATCAACGGATAACTTCATAGTAACTGACTTTCAGCACTCTCCACACAAGCATCAGCATCATGCCTTGGCTTCGGAAATTTTCTTTGGCAGGCCATGGTCGGTGAAGGATTAGGCACATCAAATATATTAGGGACCGCATGGCCATGCAATCGTTTTTTTAATTACGGAACATTATCCCTTCGATGTGCACACTACAAATCCTGAAGTTGTTATGCTGATAACTGGGGGTATCGCTTTCCAAATCCAACCAATGGCAACGAATCACCCATTCTTTGCACCTGCATCATAAACACATATTGTTATCAAACCTTTTCCGCTATTTCAATTCACCAGCGTGTAGAAACAGAAAAATTATAAATGTTTCAATCCAAATGCGTGACCAGTAAACATTTATGAAATAACTTACCTCACAGGGTCTTTCGGGAAACTGAAGAAACTATTCTTTTCTTCCGCCATTCCCGAGTTGTTCTTGCAATTTATGGCTGAGCACCAAGTAAAACCGCTTCTTCTTGTTTTACTCGTCTCCTCAATCATTTTCCTTGAGTCCCTCCAATACCAGTCACAATGTTAATTTCGTGAAATAGGTGATGAAACGCGATTTATCTATAAACTTCCGCAACTCTCAACCTAGACCTAACCAACGCTCGTTTCCTACTGCTCAACTCCGATTCACTCATTTAGAACATGGCGAAATGCGCAATGAGCGATTACCGCTTTCAGTGCCATCTGTCCTCTCTGTAGATCTTTACTCTGTGGTACTACCTTATAGTTTTTCGGAGAGTACAGTGATAAGATGAGAGAGTGTCTACTATGTCAATTCCACCCTTTATTTTGTTATACTCTATCACCATCTTTGGTTTTGTAAACATCTCTCCTCTTCGATTTTGCTTTCCCGTTTGCGTCATTGTAGCTGAAAAGGTGGTGGAGATCATAAGCACATCACGCTGATCTTTCCATTTCATGACTGTAGCTCCATTGTTTCTGTTCTCCATTGCGTGTATGCCTCCTTTTTGAAGTTTAGCCGTCGTGACTTCTTTTGGTAGCCCTTTCCTATTTTTTCTAACGGTTCCCACAAAATGTGTTTTTCTCTCTAAAAGCTTGTTAAGAAGCTCAATGGAGGTATAGTAATTGTCTGTGCACACCACACGACCTTGGTTCAAATAAGGATCCATTAAATTCATGACTATCTGCGTAGCCATACTGAGATCCGTGCCGGCTGTACATGTCCCTTTCCCAGCGTAAACAATTACTTTGAAGGTGTAACCTGTGGGGTCACATAGTTTAAATTCTTTTACACCGTACCTTGCTGCCTTGAACGGCATATATTGTCTAAATATTAGACGCCCACGGAAGGGCACCATTGACTCATCGATAACTAGAAACCGCCCAGGTGTTTTGACTTCCTTATACCGCATCTCAAGCATATCCAGGAGAGGCTGAATCTTATGTAGACGCCCTAGGATTGAGTCATTTGGGCCAAAATGCCAAAATTTTAGAATAATCTGAAAGCGATTACGAGACATGGCTTTCTTAGCCACACCATTTTGATAAATAATGGCATCAGACCAATAATCTGTTATTTGAGGCATTTTGACTAGCCCCATCCATATGCGAATGCCTAAAAATTCTTTCATTTCTTTCCTGCTGATGTTCATCCAAGTCTTTACCCTGCTAGAGCGCTTTAGCTGGTGGGTTGCAATGTAATTATTGGCATTGATATTAGTCTGTTCCACCATGTAATCTATGATGTCATCAGTGACCATCAACTGGTAGGCATCCAAAGGTGTTAGCGAGCTTCTGTCACGTCCGAGATTTATCGCCTCTTTCCCAGTGAACGGAGTCACACGCTGCACACCAACTGTTTGATCCCACCCGTCTAGCGTAGTTGTATCATTACCAACATTAGTATTAGGGCTGATTTCATTTTGGGATTCATCTACAAACACAAATGGGAGTAATAAAGTATATCAAATTATTCCCAATGGAGTTAGAATCACAGTTCAGCTACTTCATTATTATTATATCATAAGTCCTTTAGCTGACGAAATGATCATGACATAAATAGCTTAAAAACATTTAATTAGATAAATTGTAATCATGAATAAAATTGTGAATTGGTACTAATGAAAATGGCAGAATAATATATATATAACATAGAGTTATTGCAATTTAGTACGACAATATTGATATAAAAATAAATTTATGGTGGACAATCAAGTCATGAAAAGAATAAATAAATCCCCACAAACAGTGTAATAATGTTGGGAGAATCACCCGTTTTGACTTAGGTGCTGGAAAATATAGCTAGACTAAAAAAATTCTAATAACTGATAAAACATCGAATGGGAGCACACACCTGTAACAGTTGTTCATCAGATTCCGCTGAGGAGCACGACTCTTCAGAAAACTCTGATTCAGAGGTGTCTTCGTATCCTCCGAGGTCATCACTAGAAGACGATTCGTCGGAATTGAACATCCACTCAATTTCCTTTTCACTTATACTTTTTTTTCCGCCACCTTTGCGTCGAAGAGTACTCATGCTACGTCACTTATACAAATAATTGCTTGTGTAATGAAGGCGTAGTAGCGACGACTTTTATGCTGGTGCGTTTCTCACTCAATAAGATCTGAACAAAGACTGACAAAGGGGAAGAGAATACTTGAAATGTAAGTTGAAACATTGTCACCACGATTGGCAGTTCACCAGCTACACGTAATGAAACATAATTTCAAGTAGCGACTACAAGCTTCATTCCCAAAAGGGATGGGATTACGAGGGGTAAACTCTTGTGACATTCGAGCTAAAATGTGACTCTCGAGGCTTTCCCTCATAGAAAAATACATTGTTTCGTCAAATAAAAAAAAAACATTTCATAAGTTTCACAATGTAAGCGTCACTTGACGATACAAAGAAAACATTACTATGACGCCAATTGGCGTCTCGCGATTTTTATCCAACAGTACAGCAAGATGCCATATGGCGGCTCACTAACTCGCATTTGAAATCATGTGAGACGCCCTATGGTGGCGCGTGGCAGGGAACGTGTTAAAGTGTGTTTTTATAACCCTATGACCGTGATAAATTTTTGTTCAACTCGAAAGATAGATATGTATTCTAACTGAGATAAAAGTGATGTGTAAACGTTAAATTGTGATACTCATGGCTGCAATTGTTTTCATCTCGGGCAAACTGGTAGAAAAATAGGCATACGGAAATCTGAACATTTTAAATATTTTATAAATGGTAATAACAAGTCTGTGTTTGCTAAGCATTTAATTGAAAATTATCACTCCTCAGATTTTATCCTGAAACGTTTACATGTATGTGACAATGGGGAGAAACTTGATTTTATGGAGAATTTTGAAATTACAGTGAACTCTCGATTATCCGGGCTAATGATGGGGAGAGGACGCACGGATAATCAGAAAACACGGATAAATCGAACTTTCATTTTTATTTCTTATAACTTCAATAATATACGTAAAAAAACAATGTAATATCATTTTTGCACATACAGTGTGTCCTCGTTTAACGTTGTCCCGTTTAACGTTGTTTCGCGATAACGTTGTTCAACAATTAAAACCCTTAATCGTTCAACGTCATCAGTGCTTCGCGATAACGTTGTTCAAATTTTGCGCAACCAAAAAAAATGAATAACGAATAGGAATTTGGCGCATCTGATGCGTAATTTCCATTCGGCGGAAAAGTTTGACGTTAACCCCTTATAGCGTGTGTCAAAAGTTCACCTGAGCGAATAATTATTGCGTTATTTTGTTTCATAACTGTATGTTTGCTTATTATTTACTACGCTGTTATTGGGGGGCAATGCATCGGGTGATTTAAAACTCAAACCAACGCTAGTGTACCATCTTGAATCGCATGGTATTAATAATACCATGTCCGAATGGTAGATCCAGGGGCAGATATCTACGGGAAAAAATACCTGAAAATCCCATGCCGCCATAAGGTAGAACTGGTGGAAGAAAAAGTTGATTTACTTTTAAAGAGAATCGAAAACGTGTTTTTCGTGTTGAATTACTGTGTAAGAGGAAGTTTTCTAAACCCTCCATGATGCGTTAAATCGTCGAGGGTGATACTGTTCCTAAAACATTGGTACGAAATAACAAAAATTTTGTACACAGCACCGAGTTTCCCTAGTTCACTCACTATTTTAATTGATTTCCTACGTCTTCGCGATCTCAGCGAGCGAAATTTTTGCCCTTCACTGCATTCGCATGCGCACGCTCCCGCAATGAGGGACAAAAATTTCTATTTACTCCGAGGGAAGCCGGTGCTAACAGCACTAAATATCAGAAATATAGGAGGGAAACCTGGTGCTTATTGTTTTAAAAATGCCTTTTCAGTTTGTTTCATCTAAGATATGAAGATCTCTGACTAGTGAAATCATCTGTTCGACTGCCCGCGTAATTAAAATACGCCGTGGTATTAGTATCATAGCGTCCAGTCTGGGAGAAAATTAATTTCACCTGCTTCCCGATCACCTTATACCACCTATTTCACTTATATTGCTACGCTACATATGCGAATTTATACTAACCTTTCGTTTGCTTCATAAATCCTTTTTTTTCGTAAACTATTCACTTAAACCTGTGATGTGAATCTACTTCTGGACGCCATATTGGAAATACTGACCTTTTCCTCCTAGTTCCCCCAGATGGTGCAGCGGTCGAGCAGTGTCTTCATTTTCTATATCCACCGCCCATGACTTTTCCCGCCTTCAACTTAAAACTATTTTCCGATTTTCGACGGCTTTATCCTATAATCTTTGGAGGTACTTCATTCCACTGCCTCCATACGGAACTTTCATCACCAACTCGCCTCTCGCCGTAATTTTACGCAAACCAATAACCATTGGGGTGGGTTGTGTAACAACCAACCACGAATACCCTATTCGTGAAAATAAAACGTAACTATCCGCCAAATAATCTATTTTTCCGTTCAGAAATGGCCTTCTCGACGCCGCGTACTTCCCACCTTAGCACCCCTGTTTCACTCCACAGACCCGCAACGTTGTTGGGGGGGTTGGGTGTGTGGCCATATTTCAGACGTGAAATTAGTCCGTATCCCTCTACCGGGACTTCCAAAAATCTCACAATATGGCGTCAAAATATCACAAAAAATACGCGAATTTGGTCATTTTCAAACTTTATTTTCTCCAAAACTAAGAATCTCACGCCTTTTTTTCTTACATTTAATAAATGCGCATTCCTTTCACTTTCCTTTCCCATTCATCGAATACCCCTTATTTTTCTACTATTCTCACACAAGAATTTCTCCCAGTCTGGACCCTAGGATACCTTTACCATTGTTGAGTTTGGAACCGATTTTAATTTTTTACATTGTTTCTTATGGAAAATACTGCATCGTTTAACGTTGTTTCGCTTAACGTCTACTTTTTCAGGAACGAGTTAACAACGTTAAACGAGGACACACTGTAGTCCGTTATTTTAGATTGTTTCATGGACTAATTGTGAGTTTTCTTCACCCCACCGCATATCTTTTTAGCAGCTATAATGCCATTGTAGTCGTATTCCCACTGCTCCGTATACTGCAGCAAACCATCTACGAAGTTGAGCGCCTGGCTGTGATTTATGCGTTCGCTGCTACCCTCGTCTTCATCACCGCTACTTCAACTCTCCCCACTCCCTTCCTCTCCCCCTTGTCCGATCGGGGGCGGAAACAATATCGCTATCAGCCACATGCTGGAAGCCCGGGGCACTTTCGTCTCTCGTTAGCCATTCTTCTAAGTTCTCCGCATCAACATTTTTGAATCCTTCATGGTTTTCACTAAACCCCCTAACTCGGAGTCGTGCACTTCAGTTTCTGAAAATCCCCAAAAATCACCTTGAGGTTAAACAAAAGTTTCCTCCAAGAACGAACTAGTGTAACAGGTTTCACTGAAGACCAGGCCTGTGACACATCGTGAATTGCATCCAATTTTGCCATTTTCTTCTAAAATTTCAATAAATTATCATCTTCATTGGCTAGCGTCCTGAGAAGGCAAACTCGTTAATTCCTTTTCATTGATGCGATGACGCCGTGATCTATTGGCTGAAGTATCAAAGTGACGTTCGGGGGTAAAAAAAACTTTGCTTCCCTGCACTTCACTGTGTTTTGAGAGACTTGTTATGTTGCCGATGAGTCTGACGAACTCTTGTGGGTTCTACATGATTCTTAGAAGTCATCTTGACCGTCACAGGGCGCTCGCTCGTATTTATGGTCCTTCTTTTGTCTGTTATCTTTTTCTTGCTGACAGCTTGTGAGCTTGAGAATTTCCCTCTCCCAGGCCTTGGGAGTTGATAAGGGTCCATGGTTATCCCTTAGCTTCGCGATAGTCCTTCTGGAGTATCGTATTACCCACAGCTGCTAGATTTATTGCCTGTTCGTACTTCTTGACCGTTATTTCTTTCTCGATGCGTCCTTCTACTCAATGATTTTTCTTCTACAGCACTAGCCTTTTGAATTTGATTTCCTGCGTTTCCTCTCGCTCATTTTTTTACCCATCTCGTACTGTTTGGACTTAGTCTTCAGAAAATAAGTCCACTGTGCATCTATTGTTAATCTCTCTGGACTCTCCTAGATTTCTCTTCTGGTATTGACCCCTGCTTTGTTTTGTCATTCATCTCTGGACTTTTTACCGACCTCTGCATTTGATTGGTAGCAGGGTGTTCTTTGGATTGCCAGAGCCAACCTCAACAGTGTTTGGTTCGTTTATAGCCCTGTGCGTCATCTTGGACTTTTCTCTCGGCATTTTGGGACTGATTATTTTTGGATTTACCAGTGCTTTAATTTGGCTGTGTTGCGGCATCCTTGCTGCTTAGGCTTTATTTTGCCCTTTGATTATCGTTGGCTTATTCTCCACCATCCCTTTTAGACATTCACTGATTCTACGCCCAAAAATATATGAAGAATGTATGTATTTTTTAAGAAGAACATTCCAATGGAAGGTTTTAAAGAAATTCTGGAAGAAAATGAGCACGGGGATGAGTTTTTAGACAATTTTTCTGAATATTACTCCATATCCCTCCTTTCCCCAACCTCCCGATCACGTCGCCATAAAAACTCATCGATTTAAATAAATAATAAAATAAATTCTAAGTGATGGCTCTGTTTGAAATAGAGCGAGAGGAGAGGGAAAGCATGCAAATTTTAGGCACTGAGGAGGAAGAGGAAGATGCATCTAGAGCTCAATCTGCTAAACCATCTACGTCGGGCGGGCGTCGGTAGCCTCTGCTAAAGAAAAATAATTTCCAAGTTCACCTTCGGCATCTGAAGATAGCTCAAATGAAGACGATTTATCGCCTTGTGTAGGCTTCCGCGGGTTGATGGATGTGAAGATACAGGTCTTCCAGGTTTTACTCCGCGTTGGTCCATCAGCTTCGGACGAAATGTTTTGCTGGCGTTGCAGTCAAAATTCGGCATTGAGTCAACCACTTCACGACTGCCAAAGTCGAAAGCCTGTGTAGAGTCGACCGCTTCACGACTGCAATGCTGACAAAATCATCGATTGAAGATGATGGACCAAAGTGGAGTAAAACACAGAAGACCTGTATCTTCACGATTTACTGCCACATTCGAAGAAGAAATTCCCGGAATTCATATGGCACTCTAAGGATCTGAATCCGGGAATTCATGCATGCGATTCTCAAGATTCTAGATGCAGGGCGAGTGCTAGCGAAGATTGTGCGATACTAGATCTTTCTGTTAATTGTTTTTTTCAGTGGATCTCATGAAGTTTATCGTGGACAAAACCATTAATTATTGTAAATATACCATCGAGAAAGCTCTGGAGAGTGCGTATTCACAGCTCAAAAGTTGGAAAGATACTGACGATGAACAATGAGGTAAACATAACATGTTCATTATAAGGAAAACAATTACGTTTTATATAGTGGATTTGAGTGGCAAGAAATGGCCTTACATAAGTCTTGCTTGTATGAGATTGCTAAAATCCAAATGTGTTTTTTGATTGAATTTTTTATATTTACTGCAGAAAATATCGACGAAGAGTAAAAAATCACACACGGATAATCCACAAAACGGATAATCCACGCACAGATAATCGGGAGTTCACTGTATATTGTATTTTAATGTACACAAGAATGATGTGTTTAATGACCTAGTCCCTTCCAACCTCTCCCCCTCCTACTCAGTACCTGTCCCCCCACCACTATCTCCATAGTCAGATAAGCTGCCATTGATCCCCTCGCCACCAGTTGTTTGTCTGCTCACCTTTCATGATCTTCCCTTCCTCTCCCACCCCTCTTCTTATTTTTCCACTCTCCACCTCACCACTCTCCTTGAATACCCCCCCCCCCTTCAGCCGTGAGACCCCGCACGTATATGCACTGCCTTCATAAAAGAAATAAGAAATACATATTGACAAAACGTAGTGGACTGTCGAGATTAGATATTTCCAACAATAACCAAGCAAGGCACATATTTCTTCATTGTTAATAAGCGATCGCAGAATTTGGTCTCCAAAACAGTTTTAAAATAAACTAGAAACTATCAAGAGCTATTTACTGCCATATTTTTTATAGTGCAAAATAAGTCACTATTGGAGCATGCTGAGAGTATGCCTGGTGATATTGATGGATTGGTATAAAAATGCTCACCGCATATGTAACATGAAAGATTTTTTAAAAAGAAAGATAAAGAATTTTTTTGGCCCCTGGCAGTAGGTATGAAACATCCAAATACCCTGATGGTAAGCAAGTAATTTTACCTATGAGTGAACCCTGGCCAAGTAACAACCACTGTTTTACTTTTTAGTACCTCAACTAAATATATTACTCACCCTTTTAAAAACCCCTTCATGAGGGACACTGCATGTTGTCTGCAGCACGGGAACAACGAGATGAGGATTAACAAAATCTTATGTAAGATGATCTTGGACCCCCAAACAGCCATATTAGAGGCAATATAAGAAGAGCTGGAAGAACCTAACCCCCTTCCCTTCGTACATAATACTTGAATGGGTTCTTACTTATTCCTCTCTTGAAGCAAACAAGTCAAGGTCACTGACCACCCCTATTCCCAAGCATATGATGCTATGTATGTCCTATCTTCACCTGCTGTGGATCGCTTAGGAATTAATTGTTTAGCCAAATATTTTTACAGCTTCTGCTGCCTCCAGCAATAAAATGGTTATAACCATTAGCAAAAAAAAAACAATTAATTTATTATTTTTGTTTTTGAAGTCTATTTGTGCAATCCGATGATGATGATTAGTCTTGTATTTTTTATTATATTGCACACTGAAGCGATGCCTCTGCCAGAGTGCTCTGCTAAAATTAGCAACTGACTTTCCTTAAGATACACTTTCAATAATCCTTAACTTCTCGGAAATATCTCACATTATGCAATTCCTCTTTCCTGAAGGATAGAAATTTTCCATTAATAATTTTGCTGAAGAAAAGTCAGCAAACATAACATGGTCACGGAAGTAATATAAACTCACTTGCCCAGAACGCACCAAGGTTGGTGCGACCCGGGTTTATAGAATGCCTCAAATCCCCCTAATCGATTAATGTGAAATCTTAAAGAAGACTAGTTTACTATTTATGTTATTATGTATTGCACATCAGTCACATTACTGTTGTCCATTTCTCATTCTGCAGGTGTCATTGATGATCGGGGAAAGTTTATTTACATATCACCCGAGGAGCTGGAAGCTGTGGCAAAATTTGTTAGACAGCGAGGAAGAGTATCTATTTTGGAACTGGCAGAAAGCAGTAACAAACTTGTAAACCTTGTTCCGACAAAGGCAGAAGTGGCTACTAGCTAGAGGTAAGAAAATTGAAGGTACATTCAACTGTGGAATAATCTGATTTTTAACTGAACTAAAGTTGTTGGCCAAATTGCATTTCTGTGCATTGAGGACATTGGGAAATTCTGAACACAACTTAGGCAACACAGCTGGACCATTTCAGTCACAATTAAGTCAATCTATTTTCAGCTCAAATTATTCACAAAAAATCCACCCAAATGGAATTTATGCCTAGCTCAAAATGGTGCAGCAATTTATTCATTTTTTTCATTATTGACAATGTAAAATAATGATAAACCAATCTCTGGAAAAAATATTAGATATAAGTTTCTGAGTACAGTAAGCTCCCTAACCCCTCCAGCGTGTGCAATGCAGCATGTATGTGTCCACTCCAATTCCATGTCTCTAGCGTGACTTAAATTGGAGGTATTTAAATTGTTCAGGGTGCCTTTTTTTTCACAACGAAGATTTTGTGCAGACATTAGTTTAAATATTTTTAGCATTGTAATCGCTATTTGAAAAAATTCAAAAAATTATAGAATATTTAAAATTGTTTATACTGTATTATAACAAATGTATACTTAGATTTTGTCAAGCTGTTTATTTTTTCTGCTCTCCATATCCGATGTTTAGTAGTTGACCTGAGTGTGGTATTGCTCAAGACCAAGGGTCTAGGGAGAGAGACGGTTTACCCAGGCAGTTTTTACACCTGTATCTTGTTTCTTTTCTCTTTCCAGGTTCGTACACACCTTCTTCTTCCAAATTTATAAGTTTCTGTTTTTGGATTTTCTTAAATGAATTGCTGACCTTTCAATCTCGTGCATTCAGTGTTAGTATCTGAGGGCCGTCCTTTGCGCTTTTCTAAATTCTGCCCATGGTGCATGGCTATGATCTTGTTCACTAAGCCTATTCTAAACGATAGATGACCTTTCTCGTTTCCAGCCTTACAGTAAATAATGTAAGCATTCAACACAGCCGTATTTACTAAGTGGTTGAATATATTTTGATACCACACTTTTGTCCTTTTCCTTTCTAGCAAGAAAGATTCTAAAAGTTGATCTTTCAAGTCTACACCACCCATATATTTATTATAATCTATTACACAAGTAGGTTTATTTACAAATTCTAACCCACCCTTATGACTTAGGTACAGGTTGCATATCATCTGAATGTTTTGTAGTCAGCACTGAGACCTCGCGCTAATCTTTCTACTTCAACGCCACCAATTGACCACACTCTGCACTAACTACTTCTCCTTTCTTCAGTTTATTTTTTAGATTTATTGGTGTACCTTTCCATGTGAATTTGTTCCAGTAGCATCTATTGTCCTCTGAACCAATCTCTGGAAAAGATCGGGACAACTATAATAATTGTCCCATGTATACACATCTGCCCGAATCTAATAGTTTCTCACAGAAACTTAGAACTTTTGTTGAGAAAAGATCTGTGTCTTTGGTAATTTCACAGCCTAATTTTGTTCATGAGCCACTGTAAATTATAAAATTCTGCAAATATCCTGCAGAATCACAAATTTCAAACATTTTTATGCCAAACTGGGAAGCTTTTTTTTTAAATAATCTTTTATGTGCCCAGAGATCTGGATACAGACAACAGGGTGAATGTACAAGATATAAGGCACGTCAAATATAAGGGGTATCCAAAAGTACCAAATTAATAGCAATAAAACCCAAGAACAAAAAAAATCCATAAAAATATAAGGAAGTACATACAAGTAACAAAGATACCACAGGAATATAAAACAGAGAAAGAAAAATCAAATAGAGTCGCTTAGGAACTCGTTAACTGAGTAATATAATTTATTGAGAAGAAACATTCAACAAAGTTATATAAAATTTCTCGGTTTCTTTTATCGCAAATAGTAACTTTTTTTAAAGATGAAACTAGGGGAGCTAAAGAGAAGTCTGCCAGTCCCAAGGCAGAAAAAATTAATAAAGTCACCAATGCGGCTTAGGCTGTTAGGCAATAGGCATCAGAAAATCTCGAACCTTAAACTTCCTAAATAAGATGATGATCAATCTTATGAGGTTTTGAGAAGCATTGAGTGACCAAGCCTGGAGGGACCATGCCTGCCTAAGCATTACCATGGTGAGAGAGAAGGGGAAAATTTTGACATAAAAGTGCAGATAACAAAGAACCACAGAAAGAAAGCAGTCAGCATCAGCACACACTCATAAGCTCTCTGATAGTGAAAAAACAGGTCGTGAGTGGAAAGATCCATTTGTATGCAAGCACAAAACTCTGTGTCACGATTAAGCATTTTATTTAATTATGAGTTAGGAAACAAAATGTTAAAATACGGTTCATATATACAGGCAACAAAGAAGCACAGAAAGAAAGAGCAGGCAGCATTAGCTCACATATATACTTACTGGAAGTATGTATATATCAGAGCGTGAGTATTAAGAACTCTTAATGAAAAGGTTGGATGCAGATGGTACGTCGCACATGCTTGAGGCATGGATTTGAGCAACTGCAGATGGTGCATCACGCACGCTGAGGGATTAAATACGTCCATTTAAAGTCACGCTTGAGAGGCTAATATCCGGCATGCATTGGACATGGGGGTTGCTAGTTAGATGAATATGCTGGTTGCATGAGATAATTGCATTCAGAAAAGAAATAAAATTGGTGGTCTTCTATTTAATCCAAATTTGGCCTATAAATACAAAAAACAATGATGAAAATCAAGTAAAATTACTTTATTACGAATATATTTCATTTGAGTATTCTACCAGCTGATTGGTAGGTTTTTGGATAGTCCTTATCCTACATCCCAATTTCGGAAACCTTGCCTTGTTTTCCCTCCTATAGATGTTCCACAGTAAGATCACTCTTAAATTCCTCATATCTTCTACCTCCTCTTATGTCGTCCAAAATTCCTATCCTCTTCTTCCTGTCTCACGCTTCCCCACTGTTCTCCTCTTTTACCCTCTTCAACATGCCCTCTCCTCTCAAAACTTCCTCTATCCATCCCTTCTGCCATCTCCGAACCTCCGCCACCAGCTTCCTCTCCTCTCCAACCATATCCAATACCTCCTCGTTCATCATCCTAACCACCCAGCTCACCCTCTCCATCCTCCTCCAAACCCACATCTCAAAAGCCTCTAGTCTATGTACATCCTACCTTTGCAATGAGAAAGTTTCCAACACATACAGAACCACACTCCATATTAGTTTTCACCAGCCATGTCTCTTATCAGACCCCCTCATTGATTCTCTTCTCTTTGGTAATTAGCCAGGACAATTCTGCATCTGATATCCCTACCACTAAACCCACTCTCTCCTCCAAAATACTACCCAGATACATAAACTGCTTGACATACTCTATTTTGTGTATTCCCACTAGTGATGTGGCCAGGATTCTATCACATTCTATCGAATTCATGGATTACAGATTCGATCGAATCCTTTCAAAGAAGATATGATAATTTCGAATCCTAGTTTTGCGGGTGGCATATACGTTAGGATAACGACCTCGCAAGGTAATAATCTCACGAATGACATCGTTTTACCGTTATAGTGCTGATAATCTGCACAGAAATTCACTACGACATATATTTAAAATAGAACTTTTTATTTTACATATTTCTGGTGGAATTCTACATAGGAGCATTTTTTTTCTTCGTATGTGCCCCTATTTAAGACGTCCTATCCAACACGTTTTTGCTCACGTATAGAAGAACGTCTCTACTTTTTTATGAGACATTTGGTGAGAAGAGTTACATGAAAAATAATGCTGAATAACAAGCTGCTCGATGGTTAATGTATGATTCTGTGCTCCGCTCATATTAATAAATTTGTGTTCGCGATCTTTTTATATAAGGGTTTAGGCAACGATTTAAATCAACCAAAATAAAAGCTGCCCTCGATTCGTTCAAGCATCGGCCACATCAACCTGGCATTGGCTCTGGAGGTTCCCAAAAGAAGAACCACTCCGACCCCAACCAATGGAATCCACCCAGGATGAAGCGAACTGGAATGAGGGTAGACAAACAATGATGAGATGGAGTGATCTTCTCGGATTACTCCGATCTCTTTCTCCCAGGATGAGTCCGGAGCAGATGAATTTCTTCATGTTCTGGAATAAGAGGCAACAGTATCTTGAGTATCCAAGAGGCAACAGTATCCAACAGGAGTCTTGGGGCGAAACAGGTTTTGGCCCATAAATTTGACTCGATGGAGGGACCTGTTTAGCCCATAGATGGGACTGGTGGCAAAACTGCCATTCCAAGCAGTCCACCGATTTCCAGAAAAGCCAGAATTAGCAAGCAATGCCTTTTAAAGAGCGAGCCTCAGAGGAGCAGGACAGGACCCCCAGATGATGCCGGGTGGTTTCAAGAAATCACCCAAGCCAAATTATGAGCCAAGAGAGGGAAGGAGATGTCAGCCTCTGCTCATGACTGAGTGATTTACCTACGCTTCTGAGAAGGGTACCCCAAAAAAAGTATCCAGTGTCGGCAGGTGAGGAGAGAGCGAGATAAGAGGTGACGACGAACAACTTGGCTAAATCGAAGGACCAGGTTGGTTGGTGCTACCTTTGCAATGAATCTCTGATGAAGACATACGACATGGATCATGCATTTCATGATGTCTTCAATTGTATTGAAAATATTCTTATGAGAAAGATCTAAATTCAAAGAGAAAGGATCACTCCAGATAGTAGAATTTTTAGCACATATAGGCTCACATCTCACGGCCAAATTATGTGCCGGCAAAAATAATTAATTGCAACAGAATTTACGCATCTACATATCTCTTCAATAAGGTTGGCACCACGTATGTTTGAAGTTACTAATGAAATAGCCCAGTTTTTACTTAATTGAATTGTGAAAACCAAAGTTTTTATCTGCCAGCATTCCGTTGTAAATTGTACGATACAACAAAATACTTGTAGACGATAAAGTACTCACGGCTATATATATCTCTATATTCGTGATTGTACTATATACCACAATCACAACTCAATGACGTTGATGTTCGATTGTGGTCGCGAATCTGTGGTCAGAGTGTACAATATAAAGGGTATTTCCGATTTGCGGCTATAGCCGACGATCACCACGCCGCAGTACTTTCCATTTATGTAGCTGCATTGCCGTCTTTCACCAGCTGCCGGTGGCTCTCTGCTCTGGGGTGAGTCTACGATCGACGGCATCTGCGTTCGAGAATCAGCTATCACCATACTCAAATGATAAGCACTGAAATAGACAGCTATATAACTCGATAGTGAATAACAGACAGAAGAGTCGACAGCGTCGATTGGGAAGTCGCGAAGGTGACAATTATACTGTAAAATTTCACAACAGCGAAATATGGTAATACTACTCAGTAAAAAAATTCCGATGATAAATTCGCGATTTGTGATATTTGTGGCTGTGCTATATCCCACGGTTGTGTTTTCAAAGCCACTGGTGCATTGTAGAAGCACATAAAGAAACATCTATTATCTGCCCGTGAAGCAGCGAAAGCCCGCAAATTAGCACAAGAAGATAAATCAGAAGATGAAAATCCTGCATCTTATACCTTCAATACTCTACCAAGCAGTTCCAGTAATCAAGACAGCGATTTAAATTTTCCAAGTGATGCAGATCCCAGCTAAAACATTTGTAAATATTAGTAACAGTTGAAGGAACTACGTGAATTTGTTTTCGACTTTGATATGCAAGAATTGATCGTTGTACTCATCTTCTGGAACAGAAACCAGCTCTATTGATGGTTAATGGGGAGATAAATTTACCAGCCAAACTTAGCACTGCTGAGTGGTCTTACTTGCAAAATGTTCAACATATTTAAAAGCCTTTTTATCAGGCTACTGTTAGATACTCTAACACCACAATATCATAAGTGATTCCTTTAATAAATAGTACATATATTTAAAATTTATGGAAGAACCAGGTAATGTAGGATCCGGATTGCAAGGGATGAAAAATGATATCATTAATGAGATGAATCTCAGATTTGCTGACTTAGAAAGGAACAGCTTATATACTGTTGCAACAATAGAGGACCCTCATTTTAAAGAAAAAATGTTTAGAAGCAAGCAAGATTCTCAAGAGGCTAAGAAACTCATAGTGCAAGAACTGCAACTGTATTTTCAGAAGGAGCCTTTATTACTGCCGGAAATTTGGCAAACAAAAAAAGGAACGGATTTGATCCCGAAAGAGTAAGAATGTTGCATTTCTTGAGGAATAATGTTATAACTTTTTATTACATTATACTTTGTTGAAGAACTAATACAAATTAAGTAAAACTGAAACAGCTACTCTATTTTATTTATTTATTAGCTAATGAATAACTATTGAATTTGAGGGAGCAGAAGTGTGGAACAACTTATTGGTTCAAAAAAGTACTGGAAAATATAAATGGATTTGAATTTGTTTTAATTATAAATGCAATTGGCATTGAAAAGTAACTAGGATGCTTAGTTTTCTGAAGTAAGGATTTGGATTCAAGATTCGATGTGTGGAATTTGATAAAACAAAGAGATTTGGATTCAGGATTCGATAAATTTTGGATTCGACCCATCACTAATTCTCACCCTTATATTCAGTCTCATATTCTACCTATATTCCCACCATCATCTCCCCCCATGCCTCCCTTACCATTTCTTCTGAATACACTTTAAAAAGCTCTTAAAATAAATCATGATGTATTTTCTGTCGCTCATTGCTATCTGCAATACTATAGCAGAGGACGATTGTTAAGTAAACAACACATTCCTTGTGAGCAAGCAAGAAAAGCAATTAAGTTCGTTAAGACGAATTTGAGTGGCAAGAAAAGGCTGTACGTAAGTCTTGCTTGTATTAGAATGCGAAAATCCTAATGTGTTTTGTTTGAATTTTTTGTAATGACTTCAGAAAATATCGAAGTAGAGAAAAAAGTCATGCATGGATAATCTGCCCATGGATAATCAAGTTCACTTTATTTAATATGAAAGATTAGTGTAAATAGTTAACTAAGAGGATAATGAGTACATAGTAGAAATAGGGACAGCCTGAAGACATACTGGAGGGCAAGATGATCTAAAGATAAACAGGCAACTATGGGAGCTGAGAAGAAAAATACAATGTGTATACCATCAAGAGAGGTTGTCCTTGGCTAAAGACACAGTATCAAGCAAACAAATAAAGTGTATTTTGAGTGAGGAGGGAGAAAAATGTAAAATGCATACAAGTGTGGTTAGCACAGAGTCACTGCTTGGTGCAAATACTTTGTTCATAGTGCAGGAAATGTTAATTGCCCCATTTTGTGGTTAACCACTTCCCTGACAAGCCCGCATATATTCGGACAAGTCCGCGATGTCCGTATATTTTTCTTTACGCCCGCATATAGTCGGCCAATGCTAGTAGTTTGCGTTCCTGCCGCCTCCTGCACTGTTGAAGGTCCAGAGCCAGCAATGCGGCAAGTGGCGCTCTTTTCAAATAGTGATTTCTAATGTTAAAACAATGGTCATTTTTTGGTAATATTTCTAGCAATTCGAGGGTTATAATTTTTTACGCACTGAAAAGTTATCCCCTTACGAAGTTTCAATCACCTACATTGTCATTCGTAACTATCCGTCTATT
Organism: Pyrrhosoma nymphula; assembly: GCA_963573305.1. Lineage (NCBI taxonomy): Eukaryota > Metazoa > Arthropoda > Insecta > Odonata > Coenagrionidae > Pyrrhosoma > Pyrrhosoma nymphula. The sequence goes on from OY754330.1 coordinate 150,083,130, forward strand.
GACTTCATGCATGGAGTTTCTTTTGCGAACTTTTTACGAAATTTACAACTTCAATTTTTGTCATTTATAGATAATTATTGCAAATTTATGATGTAAAACTTCCATTTCACATGACAAAAAACTTTATGAGTAAATAGTTTTTAAATTAGTTATTTTCACTTATATTTCGTCATTCACTCATATTCACACGAGCATACAATTACATTTTTATTCAACATTGTAGCGGTCATTATAAAAATTGCAATTTCAATTTTGCGCTAATTTTCACTGCTACGATGAGTTCCACAGTAATTGGAATAAAATATTTCTCTAGCAACAGAACATGAATCTTTCCTTGCCTTATTTGTTACTATAGATATATATTTGTTACCTTATATGTTTGTTACTATATATATTTGTTACTACATATATTTGTTACTATATATATATTTGTTACAATATATATTTGTTATTATATATATTATCTGATTCTATATTATTCGTCCGCACATTTTTCTTCTGGTAATTTTGATATATGTTAGAAATGCCTATTGAACTGTTCCCTTTAGATAATATGGCGTAAGCATAAATGTTTAGATATGTTGCGAATGTTATTTCATCAGTCCCTTTCATTTTTCTACTCCGAATACTGGCGGAAGTGAAACAAGCACAAGTGCCCTGTGTATGTGCAAACCTAGCTCACATGAGTACGAGAAAAAAGGAGAGATAAATCCCAAACATGTGTAATGCCTTCTAGTGTCATGTTTGACACTTTCCTGAGGTCAGAAAACACCCACTCGAGAGCCGATGGCTCGCTACGCAACCTGGCGCCCGGTTTCATGTCATGCTAATATGCCACCCTTTGCTCTCCGGGCTACTTTCCCACCAGCCAATCCTTTACTAATGGGCTTTTCCCAATATCAATTTACCGTTAGTTGAAAAATCCATGCTGTTGCGGTACGCACATGTTGTTTATTTTCCAAGAAATGGTAGGAACGGAAAAGAAAAATTTTATGATGAGCATGGGATGGGCTTCTCACACTTAAGAGGCGAGGTCCTATGCATATCGTGATTGTTTCCACGAGTACTTTGTCGGAAGGACGATGGTGATAGTCTTTCGTTGAGTTTCAAAGAATATGCATCCTTGATTTCCAGAGCGCATGCACTTTTTCGCTGAAATTCCACCGATACAAACATTCCATTTTTAGTTAGAACATTTTCGCTCTAATACGAGCGGTATAGTAGGAGTGAATTCTACGGCAAATTCTTTGTTTTCCCTCGGTAACATTTGGCAATCAGCAATGGATTCCGGAGAGGAATCAGTGTTGACCAGCAGTGATTCTGAGGTTATGGACATTGAAGTTCCTGGCCCCTAGTCGATTCTCTCCGGAGAAAAAAGCCCCGAATCAGAAGGCGCAGGGAACATTCGCGGGAAGTGGAGTGGGAGGAAATGCTTTCAACGAATCTTCCTCCGTCACCACCTAGGTTTCTTTTTGAAGGAAATTCTTCGATGAACTTCGACCTGGTTCCCGACTGTGGTAACCGACAGTAACACTTTGCACGAAAAAGCGGGGCCGAGCAGTACTAGCGTAAATCAGTGGCGAGCTGTGACAAGCTCAGAAATTGGTTTTTTTGCCCTTGTAATGCTACAGAGCAGAGTGCGGAAGCCAGATACTGAGTTTTATTGGTAGACGAGACATATACTCCTCTCCCTTTTTTGGACACACAGTGTCTTACCGATGATTTGTAAAAATAAGGCAATATTTACATTTTGCCTATAATAACGATTTTGATCCCCAAACACACCCCAAAGCCAAACTAAATAAAATATGGCCGATTTACCAGAAGCTGGAGGAATAGTTCAAGGCACTGCATACACCAGAGACGGACGTTACCATTGACGAGAGCCTGCTCTTGTACAAGGGAAGATTGGGGTGGCGGCAGTTCATGCCTATGAAAAGAGCTTCATTTGGCAAATATTTGTTCTTTGTGAATCGAGAACTGGATACGTGTGGTCAACGACAATTCACACTGGAAAGGGGACTGTGTTGGATAAAGACTTTCCCCATTTACCCATGGCCTCAAAAGTGATGTTGACTCTAATGAAGCCATTATTTGGCCTATGATATTGCCTGACGACGGATAGCTTTTATACGTCTCCAGATCTAGCCGACTTGCTCGCTTCACACTCCAGTGACTTGATTGGACACTGAAGAAAGGGATTCCAGCCCTCTTCAAAGAGAATCAAGTAAAAGAAAGTTTCTTGATTTTTGCCATAAAATGAATTTTGCTATAACATTTTCAGGGCGAAAGTCGTCGTCATGCGGGTTGCCTAACTCCCATGAATGTTTGTACGATGTTTCTTGATTTACTATGGACTAAAATTAATAGTTAACATGAACGTTGTCGGCAAAGTACATACAATTGAAATAAAAACTAAATGTATTCCTCAAAAGATGTCTAACCAAGGTTTACAGGAAGGAAAGTTATACTGATATGCAGGTGGCCAAATTCTCTTAAGTTAAGGGGCAATAAACAGAAATTATTGAATAAATCAATAGTTATTTGGAATAAAAAATTTAGGAAAACATTTTCGGATTTGCCTCCCTTTAATGCTTCTGAATCTGAAATTAAAAAATATGACTTTTTTTGACCATTTTTGTAAAAAAACCCGTCAGGGAAGTGGTTAAAGCCATTATTGTGATCCATTAATAGCCACTTCTTTAGATATTATCTCATTCAAATATAACTCTAGGGAACTCATTGTTTCACATTGACCCAAATAATTTTTATGTGAGAAGTAGAAATTGCTAACCTTCTGCCCATCAGATAATGCATTAATGATTGTTTATTTTTCAGCTATTCAAGATTGGTACCACATCATTCTGAAGTCATTGTAATACATGCACACTGGTATTGTTTATGAATTTAAAGTATTTAAGAGACAATAAAGATATTTTATTTAACATTTAACCATTATTGTAAAATATTGTACAAAAAAAGCTATTCATCCTCATCAATTGCATCATCTTCATCACTACTGGTTTCACTTGCATCATCGGCCTGAGACAAACACTTAGAGCATCGACAGGTAAACAGGTAATTCTCCCTGTAATGGTAAAAATAAGCGGTAAATAAAATTTCAGAATATCACGACTGAATGCATGGATTTATGTCCTATTCCTCTTTTACCTCAGTATCTTCTGGCGTGAGTGGCGACTTCGACTGAGAGCACATTCATCCAAGTAACTGACACAAACTTCTTCGCCCTGAGTTATGTCCCGCTTTGCTTTCAACACCAAGCAAGAATTTCCCAATGGGAAAGTCTGTTCAGCATTAGGTTCACAATCGTGGTTGCAAGAACTTTGAAGAAGATATAGTCCTGAGCCTTCTGCATCAAGAAATCCTCCAGAAACTAGAAAAACAAAAAAGAATATTTACAATAAAACACTGCAGTAATAGACACAGCTAAAACCTGAGAAAAGTTTTTGATACACGAAGAGCAATATACTTAATTATGACCATACTTAAAGGGATATGTATAGGTTACCCAAATTGACAGGGAGTCAAACCAGAGCAGAGGGAACTGCCTCAAGCATTATTGTTTAGGAGTGACTTGCATTCTCTTCCCAGATCTCATCTCTGCTCCAGGGAAAAGGTAGGCTCACTTGGTCATACCAGAGTGGAGCAATTGCATGCAATAGAATTCTCTCTGGTTTGGATGGAGGGTTTAGAATGAGCCTTCCAGTTAGGAGTCTAGCACAAGTGACCTAGCTTAACCAGTAAGTGATAAAGCAATGGGAAAAACTGAACATAAGTACAAGAAAAATTTAATGCTATCAGGTACTAAGATAGGGCTTGAATATTTCATTGAGCACATGTGCACCTTATTGCAGGTATATCTCCTAACAAAAAGTATTTGCCTTGTTGACATTCCATGAATACCTCTATAGAATTCCACTCAGGAGGGCAGTGGCATCATGCTACAGAGAGGCATTGAGGGTAGCCCAAAGTTCCCCTCCAAACTCACTCCACCCTCTGAAATGCTACAGACAGCACTACACTCCAACCAGACTATACCAGGGAAATGGTCAAAATAAAACTAGTGAAAAGTATGTTTTTTTGGATCAGCTCCAGTTTAGTTCCCTGAATACATAATGCCAATTTGAAGTGCCAAAGTCCATAGAAAATTCTGGGAGAAATCTTCCTCCCCATCTTAAAAATTTGACAGCTAGCATAGGGAAACAGCAAACTGTGTTGCCTGTGAGGTTTAGGGTCAAAAGCCTTTGATACTCCTAGGACCAAAAGGAAGTAGCCTTGCAATCCCTCACAGAAGAAGAGAGTGAGCAAGTGAGAGCAAGAAAGACTAATGAGAATGTGCACACCAGACCTATTTTTGTGAGGAAAATTAAAATTAAAAAAACTACATATATAATGCTGGCAATCAGCTGGGTCTACTTATAGCAGTGTAGGAAAGTGAGAATTTGTAAATTAGCCTACCATCCCAAAAGAAGCCTTTCAGCATTGCTTTCAGTGATGGAGGAACCATTATACTATGTGTATGGAATCATGAGTTTGAAGGGGATTAGGTATTGAAATCAATCAGATACAAAACGTATTTTCCCCCAAGTCAAGGTTTTTACAGTAGCCAGTAGAAGCACTTAAATAGATGAGAATTACACAAACAGCAGTCAAGATTCAACTGGTAAGGGCTGACCTCAACAAATATCATATTTGTCCCTCCCCCCAAAACTTTTCATCTTCATTTTTGAAAAGACTTCATAATATCTGTCATGAGCTACTCTTTTCATGCACAGCACACTTTATATTTAGTAAACACTAATTCACTAGCATTTGAACTGAGTTTTTAACGAATGAACAAATGTCTGGAATATTCAGCATCATTCAACATATATTTCCTCCCAGCTGATTTAAAGCATGATAATACAGTAATAATACAGTCTCTTTATATTGAAATTGATGGTACCCAAAATTTTTCGAATTCACTATAAAGGCTACTATGTACTAGTATCCTTTTTCATATCATCTGTTACCTGACCCTTAAATGAATCTACCTCCAACATAGAATTCATTAATCGAAACTGATGAGCACTAGAGGTGAAAATTTTTGTTTTACTGACATTAATTTGTTTTATTTGTTATTTTTATGTCAGAATTTCCATTTGCATCCCTATTAAGCACATGTACATAATGCTGGAAAGGAACGAAGTATAATGAAATTTTGCCGAATGTGGCTTCCCGGTTTCCAAACATGTACCATGCTAATGAAATAAATCCTGGAAGTTAACACCTAGTGCGATTTATCATACTATCTGCTATCATTTGAAAAATACAAAGCATAACATTCCCTCAGGTGCATACATACCTCCATTTTTTCCCCAACTTCATATCTCAAGATGGGATAGATAATGAGGGTAATGCCAAGGGCTTGCCTCATAGCTGTTCATAAGATAACCTATTCTCTCTGGTGTGCTGCAAAGTTCTTCTTTTTCATTCCTCATGTAAAGTCCAAAACTATGAGTATGAGAGGTACTAATGTTGAAGTACTCCAGAAGATTCCAGGAAGAAAGAAAGAAGGTGCTTCTCTTGCAGAATACGCTGGTTATATTAAATGAACTTAGAGGCAGAAATTCAGTCGTGTCATTTGCATGGCAGAGAGGCGTTTATGTCAACAACAAGAGCCAAAAGTAAGGCTGAAGAAAAAATTCCTCCCATTGCTTGGATTCCTTGCCAATGAAAATCATCACTTTTCAAATGAACTTGATATTTTTCAGTCTTTCTCTTCAGTCCCCTAAGCCCTTCTGAACTTCTTAGCCCTACAAAAAGGGTGAGATTCACATATTAGGGTAAGGGGCATGTTACTTTCCCTGCACCACCTTGGTTCTACAGACAGATCTGGTAGGTATCCATTAAAATCACACATCTTAGGTTTACATGCTCATATAGGCTTCATCAGGAACCTTCAGTCAGAAGCACTTTGTGCATGTCATTCAAGCCGGAGAGATAATATTAATCATCTTCAAATCATTAAAGAAACTGACAAATATTGGAACTTTCATGGAAAATAACACACTTCTGCCAAAGATCTTGTCTTTTACTAAACTGTGTTTATTAAATAAAACAGATAGTGCAAAGTAACTGCGAAATGACTTCCTGCACAAGTTGAAGTTTTTCATAAATATGTATGTATTGACATTTTAAAATAAATAGTGACAGTGGCATTTATAAAAGTTGAGATGCATGAATTGAGAGCCAACTAGGAAAAAAAAGAAAATATGGTCTCTAAGAAATATGACAATACTGTATTTGGTATACTAGTATTTACATCTAGATCAAGATAGCAGAAATTGTGCCTGAGCTTCATCAAACAGCCGTGAAATGTGACATCCCTCCAAGATGATAAATAACCACTCTGATTATGTTCCCTGTCCACCCTTATTGGTAAGAGCACTTGCTACAAATTCAAGGATTCCGATGCCAGTCCAGTCGCATTATTTTTTCAATGTGAATTACTCACATTCATCAGTCATTGCTGAACATGTCTTGGCAGAGCTTGTCATGCCATAGGATCAACTTTGAAGAATCAAAAATCCTGGCCAAAGAAAAACGATATTTCCCAAGACTCGTCAGAGAAGCTGTGGAAATAATCAAAATGCCCAACAACATAAATAGGGAAGGTGGCTATACCCTTTCCAATACATAGAAACATGTTTTCCATAGCCGCAAAAAGGACCATCGTCCTTCCCACATTTTGCGGATCGGTTCCCTGGGGATGGACCAGTCAATGAAGAGCATGCATACAGATACCCCAGTTGAACCACATAAATACTGGTGTTTTTGAAGCAGTCTCCACTTCAGCCTGGCCTGGGGACACCTACAGCAGTGGGTGAAACGTCACCATCAAGAACGATGCCAACGTGGACCGAACCCAAAAACCTGCCAAACTGATAACCTAAACACTGCGAAAACCTTCATCACATACTCATGCATGTTTTCATCAGATCTGCCTAAATCTGCCCAAGTTACTACTGGCAGAGAGTACTTTGAAAATTTTACATGGTAAACATTTAAAAGAGGCTTTTATTTCAAGGACTTTGGAAAAAAGTTCACATGTCCAAGTAAAAATGAAATTCACAGTGAGCTTAATTGGTATAGTAAGTAAAAATAATTTAATTTAAACCTTTGTAATTGTCCTGAAAATGTACCTAAATAATAACAATTTGGTCAACAAGAATAGATTGAGTTTCAGTTGATTGGAAAATTTTGGAGAGGTGCAAAAGTAAAGTGCTATTTTTGATACCGGAAGGGTGGTAATATTGTAAACCCTGTCACTTAACATCCAGAGCATGACATACTCACAAAAGGCAGTTAGCAATAGGCCATAATCAGACCCTCACCACGCTAATTCTTCCCACATGATTATTATTTATAAATATACATGCATAAAAAAGTTGGCCATAATGTTTTGAAAGACAAGTGCTATGCTATAAGAGCTATAACTCTTTCACAGCTTATAACATAAATGAAAAAAGACCAAAAAAAGATAATTGGAGCAAGGAAAAATTAAGGGAAATATTTTTTAAAATATGCCAATATCTAAAGAATTTCATTATCTCCAGAAGGGCTCACCTATAGTGCACATTTATTAGTGATTTTAAGGTCCAACAAGTCCAGAAAACTGCCTAAAACCAAAAAATACTCACCAGCTTCTAAATCCACATAGAGCTGATCTATGAATGAATCAACAGCTGACCTTTGCTCTTCACTTAAATTGAGGCTGGCAACATTATTTACCCACTGGGATAATGGACTAGAGGCAACACCTTGTCCATTGGTGCCAACCAAAGCAAATAAGGATCTAAATCCTTCTGGAGTGAGCCACTGAAAAATATATCCAAGACACATCTGTTTACTGCTCATTTACAGTTTACCTTCATCTGCAATGAATTAACTTCACTAAATACAACTCCGATTACGTTCCTCAATAATGCTGGGGTTCGGGCATTGGAGGAGCCATTAATCTTATGGACATATGATGGCTGCATACCAGTAAGGATTTAAAAAATACATTCTTGGTTATTTTTTAATAAATATAATAGGTTTGCACATATATCTTGAAGAAAAGATTGCCTAACAATTACAGCAGTACTGCATGATGTTCAGAAAATATTTAATCAAGTACATTAAAAAGTTAACTAGTTAACTTAATTTTACATTATGCCAGCTCTCAATTATATAAATCTCTCGCTACGCCCAGAAATGCTAATGGAAATACATTTTTTTTACGCTCTGAAGTGATAAATATTAGTGAACATGTGTTTCAACAACTTTTAATCATCTTGATAAACAAAACATCAAAACTAAACTAAACTTACATGGCGGACATCATCAGAATACAATGCATTTGCCATCAACTCTCTTAGGACTTCCAACTGACTTGAAAATTGCTGTCCCAGTAATTTGTGAGCTATTTCTTCCTCTTCATTCTCAGTTCGATGACAAAACTGTAAGTAAAATTATATGAAACTGTCAAAGACCACACAAACACTTAATAACTCTTGGATTTCCAATTCTTTGTAATGCAATTAACTCTCTGGATAATTGCAAAATAACAATTATACATGTAGCAAAGCAGAACCTGCAAAGTGAATGCTTTAATTTTCAAAGTACCGTTAGCTACCTCAAGTATGTTTACAATGCATATTAAAAATATCCAGTAAGCATAAGTCTCAACTCAAGATAACACTGATACGACAAAACATTCAACAGCAGGATTTATTTTACATACCATAGGATTATTGCATAATTGAGTAAGTAGATTCATGAGACAAATATGCACGTACAATATTACAAAAATTAATGTTGACATATTTTTGATAAAAGTGACTTTCAAAGCAACACAGTGATTCTATACATGCCTTAAGTTTTCCATAGACATTTCTGAATCAATAATATGATATATTAAATTCATAAGTTCATTTCATTCATTCAAGTATTCTACCAGCTGATTGGTAGGTTCTTGGACAGTCCCCATTCTGCATCCCAATTGCATACAAATTGTCTCGCTTTCCCTTCTAAGGATGTTCCGCCATTAGATCCCTCTTCAAATCTTCTACTTCCTCTTATTTCGTCCAGAATTCCTATCCTCTTCCTTCCTCTCCCACACTTCCCCAGTGTTCTCCCCTCTATCACTCTCTTCAACATGCTGTCTCCTCTCAAAACCACCTCCATCCATCTCTTCTGCCTTCTCTGCACCTCTGCCACAAGCTTCCTCTCCTCTCCAACCATATCCAATACCTCCTCCTTTGTCTTCCTCGCCACCCAGCTCACCTTCTCCATCCTTCTCCAAACCAACATCTCAAACGCCTCAAGTCTACGCACATCCTCCCTTCGCAATGACCAAGTTTCCGACCCATATAGCACCACGCTCCATATCAGAGTTTTCACCAGCCTTTTCTTTACTTCTCTTCTCAGACCCCCCCTCATCAATTCTCTTAAAAAATGCTTCAGCCACAGCAATTCTACATCTGATGTCCCTACCACTAAGCCCATTCTCCTCTAAAATACTACCCATATACGTAAACTGCTCGACCTGCTATATCTTCTGCCCTCCGATCCTTATATTCAACCTCGCCTTCTTATTTCTAGAAAATCTCATCACTTTCATATTCTTGTGGTTGATCTTCTTCCCATACTTAACGCACTGCACCTCTAACGCATTCACCATTGACTGTAACCCCTTGGCAGACTGACTAACCAATGCTTGATCATCTGCAAATCTCACTGATTTTATCAGCTCACCTCCTACCTTTATTCCTACCTCCTCCTCCCCCCATGCCTCCCTTAGCATTTCTTCTGAGTACACGTTAAAAAGCAATGTTAAAAAGCAAATTCCGAATCAGACGCCTGTCCCTCCAATCGACCCCTAATTCCTTCAACACTCCCATTAATTTAGTCCAGTCCACCTGATCAAACACCTTCTCGAAATCTACGAAGCATGCAAAAACATCCTGCCCATACTCTAGGTTTCTTTCTATTAGCGTCCTCATCACTGCTACAGTGTCTCGCGTTCCTCTACCTCTCCTAAAACCGAACTGGTCTTCACCCAGATATTCATTTGCCTTCTTCTCTAGCCTTCTGTTTATAATTCTCAGAACTACTTGGTCCGCGTGGGATATTAAGCTTATTGTCCTATAGTCTCTGCATGTTTTTGCTTGCTCTTCTTCTTCGGTATAGGAACCAGTACAGTCTTCGCGAAGTCTTCTGGCCACACACCATCCTTATAAATCCGACAAATAAGCGCAAAAAGTTTTCCCCTTCTGTTCCTCCCCATGCTCTTTGAAACTCAGCAGGTATGTCATCTATTCCCACCGCCTTATTCCTTTTCATGTCTCGTAGAGCTCTTTTAATTACACTATCTAGGATACCTGGTCCGATGCCATCTCTGTCGATGTCTTCTTCCCTTTCTATATCTAACATATAGGGCATTATTTCTTTACCATACAGCTGTTCAACATACTCCTTCCACCTCTCCTGGATCTCTTTTGGTTCTATGATCACCTTTCCCGTCTTGTCTGTTATCGTTGTAATTCCCCTTCCCTTATTACCACCCGTCAATTCCTTCACTTTCCTATGGAATGCATCTGATCTTTCTTCTTTTGTTATTTCTCTAACGAGTCGATCTGTTCTCTCCACCACACCTATCTTGCTTTCTTTGTTTCTCTTCTAAGCCTGTTATTTATTTCTCAGTATTTTCTTTTACCTAGCTCTGAGTTTACCCTCTTCCATTTCCTTCTCTCCTGCATCTCTATTTTCATCTCCTTCGTGATCCACAGTTTTCGTATTTTAATTGCACTCACTACGCCTACTGTTGCTTTCGCCGCTTCTACAATCCCATTTTTCAAACTTCCCCATTCATCTTCCACTGATCTAACTCCATGATCCTCACCCACTATCTCATCTACCTTCTCACGATACTTCTTCATTGCCCCAGTTAATGCCTCCGTATTCCACTTTTGTACCCTCCATCCCATTCTTACCTTTTTCAGTTTTACCCGACATTTCATGACTATTAAGTTGTGGTCTGTGTCTGCATCAGCTCCTGGATAAGTATGCGAGTTTTTAACACTATTCCTGTATCTGTGACAAACCATTATATAATCTATCTGGAACCTATCTGTGTCTCGCGGCTTCTTCCAAGTGTACCTATGTCGAGGGTGATGTCTGAACCATGTATTTGTAACTACTAGGTTATTTCTGCGGCAAAACTCCACAGCTTTCTCGCCCCGGTCGTTTCTCCTTCCTAGCCCGTAATCGCCCACCTCCCGCCCATCTCTTCCTTCACCCACCACCACGTTCCAATCCCCCATTACTACCAGGTGCTTACTTCCTTGTATCCTACCAATTATTTCCTCTAGCTGATCGTACACCCCATCTACCTCCTCCTCTTTATGATTAGAGGTAGGCATATAAACCTGGATTATAACTAAATTCCTTGGATCTGCCTTTAGTTCCACGACTATTATCCTATCACTCACCTGTTCTGCATACACTACTTTTCTACCAAGTTTCCTATTCATTATGAATGAAACTCCATGCTGACTTTCATTCCCTCCACTATATATTACTCTATAGCCATCGCTCCAGTAGTCCCCGTCATCCTTCCATCTTACCTCACCCAGACCCACTATGTCTACACCCACCCCCTCCATTTCTTGCTTCATACTCTCTATCTTACCCGCCCTCAGCATAGTCCTAACATTCTATGTGCATATTCTGATTGTTTCATTCCTCTTCCTTATCTTCTTTTCCTCTGCTGGTGTATTTTATGAGCAAGGCTTTCCTATGATGATGACCACAGGGGCCTTGCTCCCACCGCTGCCGAGCACGACACCCGGGCGACTGGGCCGTAGTTGCCAGGATTCATTATCATTTGTGAACTGTCCATAACTTCAAGATTTTTGTTGTAATTGAGATGGTATTCCGTGGCCTAACTCAATAGTGTTTTTTACATGACACCATCACTTCAGAGGCCACCCCACTGGGGTTAGATGCCTTTTGCAGCCGCTTCACTGAGGTACAGACGCTGCTCGGACTACCATTCGTCTCTCTCCTAACCTTCGACCCATCTGGCATGGGTGACCCTACCAGGAGCATTGCTTCCGCCAGTTCAGCTCTAGGGGTCATTGTGGCATGCAAGCCCTTCCACCACGACAAGATTGTAGTCCAAGGAAAAGGATTCATAAGTTAAAATTGAAATTAAATGAACCCTGGAAAATTGGAATTTTGAATATTTACTTTGGTTTGTAGGATAATATATAAGCAAATGTCCAAGAAGTTTTCACTGTTTGCACAACGTAGCACAAAACAAATGAGAGGGACAATAAGGATTCCACCATTTCCTCATTAAGAGTACATATTTCTTTCGATGTCTTAAGGCTACTTGTCACAAGGACAATTTTTATTACACAATTTGAAGTAGCATCTGTTTTCACAATGCGAGAATGCAGAATTAGAGCAGGGGCTATTTTCTCATCACTTGTTTCACCCCTCAAGTGGGGAATTAAATTTTTGCTCTCTAACTTGAGTACTTGGGATTAAAGGACTCATTTTGCAAGTGACTTTGAACGGCGGATATGTCGTTCCTCCCTACTTAACGGGTTAAGCATTTGCATATGCATTTTTGCAATTCACCACTTTACACAATGCAATTTTCAATATGCATCCATGCATGCTTCAGATTGTGCAATAAAGTGCCCCATGAAAAATGGCCTTTATACCATTCACAGGCCATGGTATAAAACACACAACAATTTTGCTTAAATTTCTTCCTTGGATATAGATTTGTAAGTTTAGGCAATACTGTGAGAGATGAAAACTGGCCAGGAAAATGATAAACAGAACACTGGATGCAATCACCATGGAACACATTTTACCTGCATAAAAATATTCATAGCCACATTTTTATCCTCTGCTTGCTTCACAGTTGCAATGATTCGCGCAAGAAGCATAATACTTGTTGTCTCTGGAGGATAGTGCATTTGCCTGAAAAAAAATAACAGGTCTTTAAAATACTTAATCCAGCTTAATGGAAAATCATGATTTGATAGCAGAAATTTTCATAAAATGCCATCTTACTTCCATGTCTCGTTAAGCATATTCAGAGGGTGAGAAGGAATTTCTTCACATGTGCCAACACACAAAGTCATATGATATTGTTTCCATGCTTGCTCTTGGCATTCCTTACTGCAGTACTTAGCCTATAGAGATTGAAAACATATTTTTTGAATTGCATTCAGAACCAAAACTCACCTTATTCATGGCCACTTTGGTGAAATATTAGTTTCATGAATTAGGCTAAAAAACTTTCCAAGAAAGAAAGAGAATTAAGTACTAGTGTTTGCAGCAGCAGTGACGGATTAAGGTTGTCATTAGGGGGGGATTTAGGCTTTGTTTCGGAATTGTTACTTTCCAAGGGTCTGGGATGTGTGGAATACTTAATGACCATCATTTTTCCCATGATATGGGTAATTACGGGGGAGGGAGTATATTCTCATGCACATGTGCCCTGTCTAGTGTCATCAGAGTCATAAGCCGTAACACTGGGAGTATTACATCCTAAGTGTTGAAGTTAGAACAGATTGGAGCATATTAGCACACATGTACAGCGATGAATGGAGTTATGTATGCAGAATAAACATTCAGCAAAATGCTAGTACGTGGAATACTTTATGTTCACAATAGTCACAGCCTTATTTTTGGTGCATAGTTATCAAATTCGTTAAAATACTAATTTCAAAACGTGAGCTTTTTTCAGTGTGAAATTAAAAACTTTACATTTTTCATATTAGATGCCTTTTCGGAAAATGAGCATGAAAAAACATTTCAGATGCGATAATTTTGACACCAAGTTCTTTCATTGTCTAGTGCTCATCAAGTCTATTCTCAATCTTCTTTGAAGGGCTCTGCGTAGATCACAGGTTCTAAACAAATGAAACAAAGCAGCAAGTACATTGTGTTTTGAAGAGACCAACGCATTAGAGAAAATAGAAATGCATTTGCAATTTCTTATATTGTACGAAATCACAATTACGCTTTCTCATTTTTCTAGTTCTATCATTTTACTTTACACCCAAGTGAGTTAATTTTTTACTAAAGTCAACTCTCGATTATCCGCCTTCCGATTATTCGGTTTGCGGATTATCCATGCGATTTTCTCATCCCTACACTTAAAAGTTTGAAAAATATTCCAATGGTAAAATGAAGTAAATTCTTTGAAAGTTCGATGTATCTAAAAAGAATTGCAAGTTTGTAAATGTCTCTTTTTAGTTTAACTTTTTCATTTAATCACAATATTTTGGAAATTGTTTTCTACGTTTAAGAATGATGAAAACTCGGCCGCATCTGCATCTGAAATTATTTTATCCGTTCTTTCCGATTACCCTTTGCCACTGAATATTCTATCTTCCTAAAACGAACAGAATAGTAAATATACAATGGAAATAATTTCAAATAAACTACTTGTAAATAAACTAACTTATATTTTACTTAAAAACAACTACTTATTGTTCCGAATGTTCTTAATTTTCGACCTGAATAATACTATTAATTATTAGATTAGAAAGCATTAGAAACTATTTATTAGGTTAGAAAATATTTATTGATGAATGTTGAAGATTTCATGATATTCAAAATAAACAAAGAGGAAAATTAGCATTTCGTCATTTACTTGTTTTCTTGGCGCAACACCTGCAGTCAATTGTAATGCGAAATATTTTTAATGCTACTAATGCCGAACCTATTTATTATATCACATATTTTTCAGAGGCTCACAATATAACAATGTTTTGTATTATATAATCACTTCAATGTCATACATTTACTGAAAATTAGCAATATGTCAGTTTTTTATTATCTACAAGGTGAAGCTAAGTAAGTACCCATTATGTTGTGTTTCAAGCATTAGAAGCTATTAATTTATAAATGTTTACGATATTATTATATTTTGACATAATAGTAACATGTAGTATTTCATTAGTAGCCTTGCAGTAACCAGTGCAGTCTGTTATGTGAAATAGTTTCCATCCTACGAAGTGAAATGTCGATATCACGACCACATGTTCCATGTTTTTCGGTTATCGGTGTTTTTCGATCATCCGTGCCTTGCCGTGCATTCATTAGCACGGATAATCGAGAGTTGACTGTAGTTTTAAAAGTTTTTAAACGAAATATATTTCATATGTACACTACTGCACATTATATATCTGTAATAGGTAAAATAGAGTACATATTAGTGGTTTAATGGGGTGCTGGATCGACATACGTCGAAATTCAATTAACATTGTGCCTTAATGAACCAATTAACGATGCATAAGGAGGTATACCTGTAATTTCAAATTTCATTTTTAGCATATTAGTTGCCATAGACAACACAGGAATTTAATTTCCTTCATTATCACGAGGAAAATATAAGTTTCATATAAATCCCTGGGCTGACAAAGACTATTTTCAAATACATATACATATATTCCTGAAGGTTTTCAACAAATGTTTCACGTACATTACTATCCAGAGCAAATGAAACTTTTCCAGAAGTTAATGTGCTGATTGACATAATTTTAAAAAATTGTACAATTATACACCTACCCCACATGCAAGGCAATTGGTATAGTTTTCTTTTAATGTTGAGCAACACTCTGGATAGGGAAGACTTATTCCGGCATTTCCAGTAAGCCGGCGAACATTTTCTTCGGTTGTTTCGAGAGATCTTAAATAGAAGGAACATATATGAAAATTTTTTTTCAAGGTGGAAAACTTCTTTAACTAAAAACACTATTTGATTTATATTCTATTTATCTGCTACTTATAATGTATTTTCCAAAGAATTGTGCATAACACTTAAATCATAAGAGGACAACAAAACAAAAGAGGACAATAATAAGTACGTAACTACATTATCCATAAAATATTATCATTTAACATATTACTAATATTACCTTAAGCAATGATCACAAGCAAGATATTTATAAGCAGCATTCCAGGAGAACTGACAGCAAACTAATGGTTTTTCCTGCATGATAGTATCTTCATTTTTAATATCTTTTACTGCAAGCATTCCTTTTCCCTAAAAAAAATATGTTTCAAAATTTCCTGTTGATTCGGTAACAAAATTATGTGTGAAATCCAACATTTTTACAATTTTAGTTTTAAGATAACACAACCTTGTCTATTCCATCAAATATTTATTTGCTATACAAAGGAATAATTAATTGAGGGAAGTCGCTTGAAAAGAGGTGATATTCCCTGCAGTGAAAATACTTCCATATCGTGGATCTTTCTCAAGGTGGTAAATAATGAACGGATTATTACTTTTTAATATACAGCGATGCATGCACTTCAAATTTCCCAGGAACTGCGTTCGAATAATGACTTTTGTGACTCAATTTTTCGTTCAATAGCGAACATGATATAAGTAGAAAAGAGATGGTAACTGTTTCCGAGGTTATGTAAAAAAGTTTTGCTATGACTTTTTTGCGGAGCAACATATTGTATTAAAGGGAAGCCTGTATCGTGGGGGAGAGGAAGATATAAGATTTCAGCTCAAAAAATATCACGTATTGATAACACTATTTCTTTTCCCACCTCATGTTTATTTCAATTGAAGGAATTTAACTTTTTATTCATGGCGTGGAATTGCTTACTTTCGGATGATATTCATCGTAAAAAAATATACAGCAAATAATATTTCTGCACCAAGCCAATTTGTTTTCTGTAGCCAGAACATTTGCATCTGCTCAGAGGCATATCCGTTCTACAAACTCCAGACCATTTATTTATATTTTCTCGGATTTTAAAGCGTGCCTTAATTTTTTTACTCCGGGAGAAACACAGGAACAAGTGCAACTCCTGGAAATGCGTCCTTCTACGCTTGAGCCGCTCTTCACATCTGCTCCCTCAGCCCCTACACATCTTTATGATCTTATTAACCCAAACTAGTTTCCCTCTCTTTCTTTATGGGTTGCCAAGACCAACGACCCTACATTTCAATGGTTTGTTAAAGGCTAACCCAACCGGGTGAGAACCGGAGCAAACGCTAGACAAAGAGGTATTTTGGCTTGGTGCAGAAATATTCTTTGCTTTATATGTTTTTACGATGAATATCATCCGAAAGTAAGCAATTCCACGCCATGAATAAAAAGTTAAATTCCTTCAATTGGAATTAAACATGAGGTGGGAAAAGAAATAGTGTTATCAGTACGTGATATTTTTGGAGCTGGAATCTTATATCTTCCTCTCCCCCACGATACAGGCTTCCCTTCAATACAATATGTTGCTCCATCATGTTCGCTATTGAACGAAAAATTGAGTCACAAAAGTCATTATTCGAACGCAGTTCCTGGGAAATTTGAAGTGCATGCATCGCTGTATATTAAAAAGTAATAATCCGTTCATTATTTAGGTACTGCCTTGAGAAAGATCCACGACATTTCGAAGCCCATCCTATTCACGGAAATATCCTTGTATTTTCAAAATGTACACATTTTAGGCCTCTCGGTGTGTGAAAACTTTTCGGCCAAACAAGAATCCCTAAAATAGCTCCAAAAGTCTCCCAAGGGGGCTGATTGAAAATCCAGAAAATGGGTAGAAAATTAAAAAAATATTGTTGTTACTGCCAAAATGTATGGGAATGGGTAATGTACAGTGACTCCGTAAAATATTCGAAAGAAAAAAAAATAGACCGTACTGGGATTCGAACCCGCGTCACAGTCCGGGGATTGATGGTCCAACGTTTCTAACTGCTCGGCCACTGCTTCTGTTGACTAGCACTCACATTTAAAAGGATTTATACGGAGGGAAATTCTTTAGTTGCGTTTTTCTTTCGAACTCGGGTCCAAATGGAAAAAAGCCGTGACACTTTTCCCGCATTCTCTCTCTAGTTTCAGAAAATAATTGTGTCATTTCTGTCCCTAACATCACTCACGCGATGTCTACTTGTAAGGAAAAGACCAAGAAGAAGAAGAATAGGAAAGCTGCAGTAAAAATAGTAACTTTGAATGTTACACATTTGACTATGATGAGGGCAGTAAATATAGAAAATAGTGAACAGGAAATGGAGAAAGGGAAAATAGATGTCTTGGGGCATTCAAGATGAGGTGGAGGGATAGCATGGACTATTGGTATTGCAGTGATAGTTACAGGGCAATTTATAGTCAAGGAGATGAGAGTCATCATGGGGTAGCTATGGTGTTGAAGGTAAAACTGGGTAAGAAGGTAGTAAATAATGAACTGGTGAGCGACAGGATACTAGAGGTTAAAATAAAATCATACTCTATGAATTTCGTAGTGGTCCAGGCATATAGGACTAAAAGTAATCATAGGAAGGAAGAGGTGAATCGAGTGTACATACAAGCAACTAGGAGAGATAATTAGAGAAGTGCCAGGTAATAAAAACTTGATAGTAAAGGAGATTTGGAATGCTGTGGTAGGTAACGGGAGGGATGCATATGAAGTGGGAGAGTATGGGCAAGGGATTAGACATGACCTTAGTGAGAAGTCAGTTGAATTTTGTAGGAGAAATAAATAAGTGATACAAACACAACGTTTAAACATCACCACAGCTGTAGGTACATGTGGAAAATAACAGGGTACTCATGGAGATATGAAGAACATATGGCCAGGCAGAAGTTAGGAACGATGTCAAAAACGCATGCAGTTTTCCAGGAGCAGATGCAGACTGAGGATCAGATCATAATTTAGTGCTTATTAGGGCCATCCCTGGGGATAGAGGGGCCCTGTGCAAAACGAAAGTTGAGGGTCCCTTAACTTTGCATTCCCTTATTGAAAAAATAGCATCTTTTAAACATATTTCATGGAAAGAAGGAAATTAACCAACAAAGTGGCTAATGATTTCAAGAAATTTACATGTGTAGTAATTAGTAGGTGATTTTGGGTAATAGGTGGGTTTCCCCACGCCGTCTGAAAGAGGCATGCCCAGGTGGGGCCTCCATAGGCGAGGGGCCCAGGGCAGTGGCACCTGTCGCACTACCCTAGGGATGGCACTGGTGCTTATGAAATGTGATGTTACGAGACTAAGCACATTCAAAAGGCTAAATAAAAGTAGAAGGATGAAAAGTTGGAATCCGGAAGCATTAAAAGGGATGAAATGGAGGGAATACCAGGAGCATAGGTGAAGAAAAGGAAATGGGATCAATCGAGGGAAGATGGGAGAGTAAAAACAGGAATAGTAAGAGCAGCATAGAAAAAATTTGATCAAAAGAACAGAGAAGGATTAAGAAGAAGAGAAGGATTAAGGATAAGAAGCCCACGGGTAACAATGATTAGGAATATAGAGAGAAGGAAGTGGAAAAATGTCAACAAGGAAATAGGCAGGAGGAGGTATAAGGAATTAAGTAATAAACTCTGGCAAGTAATCAATAGGGCACAGGATAATTGGTGGAGAGGACAATGAAAGGAAATGGAAAATCTGCAGGAAGAGGGTACACTATACCCGTAAGTGAAAATGTTAACAGGAGATAAGAGAGGGCAAACGATATGTTACGTTAAGGATAAAACAGGAAAGATATTCAGGAAAGGAGGAGAGAATAAGTGGAAGAGCTACATGACAGCGGTAATAGACCTGTGAAATTAGATATAGAGAATGAAAGAACAGTAGAGAAGGATAACCTCATACTGGAGATACTCTAACAGTGAATAGAAAAGGCATTAAAAGAGATGAAGACAAGATTATATGAGGGAGTAGATATTATACCAACACAGTTACTAAAGAATATAAGAAATATCAGTAGAAAAACATTTTTCCTATTAACTCATAGGATCAATGAGGAGGAAAAGGATGGCAAGAGAATTTCATGAAAACTTTTTTTATTCCTATCCCAAAAGAGAAGACAACCTCAGAATTCAAAGACTATATGACAATTCGTTTAATTTCACATACACCAAAAGTTGTACTCAGAAACAGACATAAAAGCTTGAGACTAGAGCCAATTACTACCAAGGTGATGACCAGTATGGGTTCAGAAAGGAGAAGGCATCTATGGGATGCAATTGCAGCAATGATAAAACTTATTGAAAGGAATCAAGAGTAGATATAATCAAAGGTTGCAGCTTCTACTTTGTGGAAATTCATTTTAAAATGAAAGAAAACACTTTGTATTTCCGCAGGATTTAATATGTCAACCGTGGTGTCTATGCAACAATTCATAATGACGGTCATTTGTTGCCTTGATAGTGACACTCATCCATTGAATTAAATTGTGTGGAAAAACTAAGTGTTTTCTTTCATTTTAGGAACCAAGTGTAAACCAGGAAGTTTTGTTTAGTTGATATTGAAAAGGCATTTGACAGAGTTAATTGGGGAAAAAGAATGAAGATACTCATGAAAATAGGAGAGATAATACTCATCCGAAACTTACACAGGACCCACAGGACACTGGTGAGGGTGGCAGATGGAGAGTCACGGTGGGCAGTTATACATTGTGAAGTAAGGAAAGGCTGCCTGTTGTCACCTTCCTTTGCTTTCTAACATTTATGCCAAGGAAATTGTAATAGAGGTATGGAAGGAGCTAGATGTGGAAATGAAAGTAGGAGGACAGATAATAAAGTCTATTAGATTCACGTATGACCCGGCGTTGGTTAGCCAATCGCCATTCAAGGGAGTGCCGGCACTGGTAGGTGCATTATAAAATTAGTGCACAAAATATGGAATGAAAATTAATCATTAGAAAATAAAGTATCAAGATTTTCTATGACAAAGAAATTGATGCTGACCATAGGAGGGAGCTTGATGATAGATGATGATAGTGACCTTGTGTAAGCCTGTACGTAAAAAAATGACGGTGAGGGGTTTAATATGGACTGTGGCATGTATAGTGCAGTAACCTGGCCTCGTGAAGAATAGACAGGAATAGACTGCAGGCTTTAGAGATGTGGATGGGGAGGAGAATGGAGAAAGTGCGATCTACGGAAAAAAAACAAGTGGTGAGAGAGGAAATTTCTTGAGGAGATTTACAGTAGGCAGAATACATGGTTGGAACAGGTAATGAGAGGCAAAGGGATGCTGAAGGCCGTGACATAGATAGATAGATTGTTTGTAGGGGGGGCCTTCTACAGGAGCCCAGGCACTTCGACCTTCTTCGTCTATTGTGCCAACACCATGCCTATCTGTCACATACAGACAGGGGACAAGAGCACCATGGTGAAGTTATGTATGGTCACTCATCCAACCTCCATCTGGGCCCAACATTGCTTAACTTCGGTGATCTTACGGGAACCGGTGCGTCAATGTGGCTGGGATTTGCCCACAAGGCCGCGACATAGGGGAGGATGTTGGGTAAGTGTGGAAGGTGATAGTCTATATGGATGGGACGAATTGAGATAGGACGTATACTGAGACGAAGAAATATATTCTGTAAGGGGAAAAAGGCTTGCGCCTGTAAACATCTAGGTGATTCTATAAAACCTACGTTAATCGGTAGTTCTTTAGTAATATTTTCGGTATGTCCTTCGATCGATTCATCCTAATTTTCATATGTACTATCAAAATAAATACAAAATGCGATATCGCGGCACAAGATTAATATTTCACTACTAAACTTTAACGGGTATGAGGCGATGTAAATTGTTTACAATAAACACTTTCTCTTTTTCACGTTGTTACAAGAAAAAATTCCTCATGGAATGAACCCGATTCTATACCATAAAAATATTAAACCACTCCATGAAATCAAGGGGACTATGTCGGAGTAGGGAAATGCTCAATTCATTTAAAAACGATTAATTCAATAAGCTGAATTCCTGCTTCTTCAAGCAGTATCTCGACATAAACAAAAAATACGATGAACAAGTAATACAAGGAGATATCTTAACACATGAAAGTTAATTCAGTTATGTGAGATTAAAAAAGGAATACACAATAACAAAGCAACTAATAACAATAAAATTGATCAATCAATGTAAGCTATTTTACACTGTACTAAAATAACGAAAGAAGAGGAAAAGAAAAGAAACTGTATACTTGTTTACAATTAATGAATGCAAAAAAATGTACAAACACTTGGGGTCGAGGTATTATTAAGAGAAATACTTACTTTTGTTTCACTAATAAATGTGGTGACAGAATCTGTGAGTGACATTGTAAAGACTTAAAAGGTAACTGCAGCAAAAAATTAATTTCCAAAACTCGGACGCAAGGAGTCTATATTAATGTAATAATATCCGTGTATATAATAATGTAATATCTGTGCTCGGACGCGTGGACGATCACATCAAATCACATTGTGCGGGCGCCTGGAGAAAATAACAAAACATAAACGAATATCGTCATCCGCATAGCGCCGATTTAGAAATCGCAGTTGCCTGGCCATTGTTGAATCTATGACTGAAAAACTCTAGTAAACTGACATGTACGTGAATTAGTTCGTGAAACAGCTATTTCACTTATGTAAAAAAGTATTCCAGGGAGAAGAAGACATTTACATCGTCATAAATATTGTTATTGTCTTGCTTCCCCAAGGTTTTCATTCTAAGCTCGTGTATGCAAGCCTCCCACCTGTGTAATTTTTTTAATGAAAGAGATATGTCTGCTAGGATGGTGCCTAGTTCTTCAAGATGCAGAATGAGACCGTGAATCCAGGTACGGCTCTATAGTAATATTTTGTTTCTTCTGTTTTGGGTCATTCCATATGAAATCAACCAAAATTAAATATTTTTTTTGTGACGACCTCCGATTACTGTGAAATTTGACGCAGTCATTCATACCATAGTAAGTAACAAATATGATTTATTTTATATTTTTAGGATGATTGGCTCAGGATTTATGAGGGGGTCAAAATTTGACCTTTCGGTGGCCTTTTCGCGCATGACTTTAGTTTACTGGCAATAAGTCAGCTCCTATCAGAGCCACAAAGTTGGGGTTGGGCTCATTGAAAAGGTAATTAAATTTCCTATTAAAAGGATTGGCTTTCAAATACTCATGGTTTTAAATCGCATCACAGAGTGGACCTAGATCTAGGTTTGGTCAAAGGTCAAAAGGTCAAATACACCATCTTCAATTTTTTTTAAACTTGGTGTTATCAATCTGCATATATGTAGGTATGAGCACACAAAATTTGGAGATGCATTTTGTGTTAGTTTTTTAGATATGTAATTTTATATGCTAATTACTTCACAGATAAACTAGCACTATTTTAGCATGCTATTTTGTATGGCCTCTCAGGAAGGAATGAATTCTGGAACTGAGAAACAAAATTGGTTCTATTTTCTGTTTGTATATCTGGCCTACATACCCTTACACAGACTTGCCCTATCATGCTTAACTTTACCTATCTTAGCCGCTGAGACTTCCCCAATGAAAATTTGGAAAACTAGAAACACAGGATTTCCAATATATACAGCCCAACCCCAACTTTGTGGCTCTGATAGGAGCTGACTTATTGCCAGTAAACTAAAGTCATGAGCGAAAAGGCCACCGAAAGGTCAAATTTTGACCACCTCATAAATCCTGAGCTGATCATCCTAAAAATACAAAAAAATCACATTTGTTATTTACTATGGTATGAATGGCTGTACCAAATTTCATGAAAATTAAAGAAAGTAAAAAAAAATGTGTTGGTTGATTTCATATGGAATGACCCTTTTAAATTATTATTCCAAATCAACTGAGGTATGTACCTACCTACGTAGTAATTGAGCATATGTTACAGGGGGGGATAAGAGGAACACGTTCCGCAATAATACTTTTTTCATAAATGTTTTTATTTTTGCTATTTACAAATTCCACGGTCCATTAGTTATCTTTGATATTTTTCAACTTCATATGCGCTGGCGTGTATATTTAGGGATAAAAGGACTTCCGGGAATTCACATTTTGTGCAGATTGGATTAACCTTTCCACAAAGCTACTCGCCCTGTCCGTTTTTGTGCCCATTTTATTCCATTACTTGTTCACGCTTCTTCACAACGTCTTTCTTTTATCGCGGTTAACAATGTTGAAAGGATTTTACAAATGCAAAAGGTTTGCATTATATATGAAGTGATTTTGGTGTTGATACGCGTATTTCACAGCCGCGGCTGTTGAAAATGGGTGAAAATCGCGTTTTCGTTGGCGAGACGTAATCTCACCTTGACCGAAGTTCGCTGTAACGACAGTTTCTAAGAAGAAATGTCAGTCCATAATAAGAAAGTAAACTATATAAGTCATCGCTTGAATATCTATTGCTCCTGTTCTTGTAAGTTTGGTCAGACTGCAACACTTGACGGTATACGTACTTAACCCTTCAACGACGAGCGACGTAGTCACTACGTCGGTCATGAACTTCACATGCCGTCGAGCGACGTAGTGACTACGTCATGGCGATTCCATTTAAATCAGCGGAAAACCAGCGGTTCCATTTAAAAATCCTCCGACCTACGAGATTGGATTCATTTAATACTCCTCCGGGCTTGAAGTGTTAAGGGACGTCCATTAACTATGTCTACAATTTTTTGGAAATTTTTACCTCCCCCCTTCTCAACAATTGTCAATCTTCTAGTGATAGTGCACTAATAAAATTATGCTCCCCATATGCTCCAACATTTCCCCCCTCCCCCAGACTAATAATATTTTATAAGGTTGGCTTTAGATGCTATTTAATAGAAGTCCATGGATAGGTATACTATTCAGATGTCTATGGCTCAGTGCAATCTTTGAATTTACTAACAGCTTCCATTAAAATCTGTTAAATGAATGGTATTAATCTGATCAGATTAATTCCATGAATGTGTCTTGTCTACTATTTATTACTTTGAATAAAAACAAAATATGATGATGCAAGACTATGACTTACTTTGTAAGAACTCAACCGGTTTGAGATTAAAAACATTACCGTAAAAAGTAACATTCTTGACGTCAATATATATCTTGAAATCCCCTCCTCCTCCATGTCAACAATTGTCAAACTTCTTCAAACCCCCTCCCCCCTATTTTGTTGACATAATTAATGAATGTCCCCTTATGTAGGTACATAAAAATTAAAGTGTTACGAAAGAAATTAAACCAATGCCATGTCTAAAAAGTGAGGGACTAAATATGTAGGTGGAAGATGAAGTAAAATACCTGCAGGTATGACAATAACTCTAATGAGAATTACCATAAATTCAGACCTACTGGTGAGGAGACACTAGTGTGAGGGAAAAATATACAAAACATTTGCTAGGCTGTAGGAAAGAAAAAAGGGACAGTAATTTGGGAATAATAGGATTCTTTAATGAAAAAATAAAAGATATGTAGATTCTACTTTGCTCTGGTTAGGCCACATGATGAATAAGCCGGGATAAATCATTGGTTTCCTCTCTGAAAGATTGAGAAAAAAAGGAGTGGCACTTTTTGTAAAAAAAACTGCTGAAAGTGAATAGAAAGTGTAGCACAGCTCATGGAAGGACTAGGCTAGGAGACTAGGAGGCTACACACTGGGCTTTGATTACTTGGAATATTCAGATCAGGCAAGTCTCAGGATGATGCAGAGGGTATTATTTTGACACCACACTATATCTATAGAACTGACATGTAACAACAAAATAAGAGATACACTGCCTAACTGACAGGTACAAATATTCCTTCTTTTAAAACAAACTGTTAACATGCAGCTCACTTTTACATTCTTCCTATTTATTTTCTGTTCCCTCCTTTTCAGGGCTGCTGCTTCGGTACCTCATGTCTCTGTGTCCACTCGCAGGGTAATACATAAGAAGATGTAGATATATACCCAGCACACCATTCTTTTTCGGTGTAGGCTTAGTCTTATGAGCTAAGTAATTGCTGTTAGGCCTAGAAATCTAACTCATTTAATTATTTCCTCCATAGTGACCTAGCCTTGCATAAATACTTTTCTTCTATTATATACATGCATTACTTCGTTCACCCACTCTTATTCATTCAAGAGTCCCAATATTCATTATACATATTTGGTCTTTTGTCTTCCACCACCTTTACCAATGACTTTCTCAGTGTCCCCCTCCCTCTCAAATAATTCACTCCTCGTCCCTATATGTATCTGTTTTGTTAATTGACTATCATCCATTTTCTCAACATGGCTTAACCAACATCACACTCATTTTATATATGGCTATCACTGGAGCATGCATTCCACATTCTTTCATGACCATCTCATTCCTAAACCTCTCTCTCCAACTTTGATAACATACACCTTTCAGATATCCCACACACATTGCATTTTGCCTACACTTATGTCTATCCTGGAATACCAAAATCTATCATGCAATAAAGTGGAAAGTAGCACACTTTGTATGTTGTACGATTTTACCTCCCTTTGAAGAACATTCTTTCCTTGATGTGTTTCTCATAACACCTAGCACTTACTTTCCAACATTTGACTGCCTATTAAATCTCCTCATCTACCCTTCCATCTTTCGCAAACATTCAGCCAAGATACACAAAATCTTCCTCTTGTTCAGCTATTTCACCGTTCACTCTCATTATGCTGCCATTCTTTTCACTGCACTTATCAAAACCACTAATTTGGTCATTGATGCATTTACCCTCAATTCGATTCTCTCTCTTGCTTCGTAGAAGTAATCCATGAGCACCTATAACCCCTTAAGGCTTTCTGACAACAACATAGCATCATCAGCGTACTGTAAAACTCACAATTTACATATCCAACAATTTCAATGACTTTTTAGCGCATGCATCTCTTATACGCTTAGCCATATAAACATTAAGGAGCCACAGAGGTATTACAGATCTTTTTTGTATGATGTTTTATTTAAAACCAGTTTCTCAAGACCCCATTCACTCACATTTGCCTTAATATTATCGTACATCATCTTTGTAACTTTCAGTTACTTCCATCCTTCACCTCATAGTCATTCAAAACCTTCCACAACTAAATTAACTCTGATATATACTTTCTCTAACACCACATATTGCTTCATCACTTTGTGCTCTTTAGTGTGAATTCTTTCGTACATCCATGTATCTATCCAGTGATGAAAGATCTAAGGTTTTCCCGGTGTGTGGTGATGTTGGGGGATTTTCCGGTTCCCCACCGGGTCTCTCTCTCCATTTCTGCTGACGTTTCGGAGAACGAGTCGCTCTCCATCCTCAGGGCTGATATCGAGACTTGAAAACTGGCAAGTATTTATACCCAGGGCCAGGTCAGATGTCTTACGATTGATTGTGGGAACCCCACATATTTTTGGCTTCACGAAGTTTTGTCAATGCGGGATTCCAGGCCTTGCTCAGAGTAGCCTGAGTCTCTGTTGAAGATCTTCTCCACGAGCAGAATCTCAATGGATTCCTTTGTAAATCCCTCCCAGAACTTCTCCCGACAAAGGATTTTTAATTTTTGTCCCATTGAATGGCATGGTCCAGCTTGATGCTATGCTGGGTGACTAGATTTCTCAGGTTGGCAGAGCCTGTAGTTCCTCAGATGCTATTTCATCCGGGTCACGATCATTCTTCCGGTGTCACCTATGTTCACCTCTCTACATTCGTATGGTATCTGGTAGAGACCTCAAGGCCTCAGGGGTTCTTTGCATTGACAAGTTGGTCTTTCAACTTGATGCAGGGTTTGAAGGTTTCAATGCCATGTTTTTTGAGGATCCTAGAGATTTTTCCAGAAACTGTCAAGATGTATGGTAAATTATATCTATCCAGTTCTTGCCAACAGTTTCTTCTTACAATCCTCCCACATGTAAAGCCTTACTGAACACCCCAGATTCTGTCAACTGTTTATTCCTCTTTTTCTCACCCGCACAGTTAGGCGTACATATATACTATCTTAATACTGAAACTAATTGTAAGTAGCAAATAAAAATAATATATTTTGTTGCAATCCCGTAGGGGAATAACTGGAAGAACATTCAGGAATATACATATATGTAGTGGGAAGGGTATGTAAGAAAAAGGAAATTTTTTGACTTAAATAAGTTAAAAACTTATTTATTTCAATCCTCCACCAAAGTCACTCAATATAACATTTCAGAGATAAGGCTTTCTGATCACTGGCAAAAACAACTTAAATGCATTGTTGACATCAGAAAGGATGTTACACTATTTTATTTTAAACAACAACCAAAAGCAACCAAATCCACTCTTGTAAATGAAAGTGTCAATTAGGATTCTATGTCTATCAATTAAACAAATTGTGGTTCATTACCACTTTGTGCCTTGAAATTGTTGCATGATGAAAAAAATGTAAACCAGTTTTTTTCCTCATAAGTGAGTCTTTTCCAACAAACCACTAAAGATATATGTACAGTTGAAATGCAGTCCAATTCCTATGCCTTATAAGTTATTTAGGTTTCCGATAAAAATACATCTCAAGCTACCACTCTCAAATATGGGGTTTATGATAACTTTCAAATCAAAATCTGCTCAGACACTTGAGAGGTTGCCCAAGACAATGAAGAATAAAACAATCCGCCACACCAGTGTGAAGCTCATTTAAGAGACTAAAGAAAATTAATTCCCCTAATAAGGTATTATTTCATGAATGAACTGGACTTGAAAACTAAAAAGAAAACATTTCATTATTTTAATAGCAGTCAAATTTTTATAATATTTTTTCACTAACCTCAACAGGTTTTTTTATAGGCCCTATAATCAGTAAATAACATCTCTGTCAACTTTCATAAACACACTGGTATATTATAATAGCCACTTGACCTCATGAAGTTGTTTGTGATTGTTGATCAATTGAGACTTCTACACATGACTATTCGAAAATTTGTCTTCTTCAGAGCTGCCATCAACAAGTAAATCTTTTCACCCTTTCCATACATTTGAGATTGCAAGCAAAATAAACAAACTTATAAAACCAAAGAAAATGGCATACAAATATGACAATCATTTGGCACATTCACATGTTGCATTCAAAATTAAATCATTCAATATCACTCCATTGAACTCAGATACTTCAGAGATGGACATTAAAAAACTAAGGGAAAAATGGAAAATGAATGAATTCATCTATACAAAAAGAAGTAAAAACTAGAAAAAATATATATTTTTTTTGTAAAATAAATCTTTAAATGTCTGCCTCTTAAAATTTTCGACAGTATTCTTTTGATTTGGCCTGCTTAACAATTACTCTTTCTCAAGTAATAATTGACATGAAATGAAAATATCAGCAGCAGATCTAAGAGCACTCATTTCATCCTACACTCTTCCTATTTGCCAACCATTTATAAAATAACCCAAATAATCTATATATATTTAGAGATTGCTTTAATGTATGCATTATGAGTTCATCAACTTGCCAAAAAAGTGAATTTTAACAATTTATGAAGAATACTGCAGCGTAGTCTCTTAATGAGTCCATGAGAGCTTCATGAAATGTGCAAGCATTCAAATCCACACATCAGGCACACAATCACACTAGTTCTCTCGCACTTGGAACACATGCACAGGGGCAGGTGGAATATTCACAATGACTAATCTTCTCTCCAGAGATTCTTCACAGCCTATCAAATGAGACGGTTATGTGAAGCATTTCGACTTTGTGAGTTTATGTTGTTTTCGAGCCATGCACCAGTGTGGCAGATCTTCTCTGGGGAACAAATTCTGCAGCATTTGGGTTGAGGGTACTCTGTACGCAAGAAATAAATGTTATTAAGAAAAGAAATAAATGCCTTTTAGTCAAGTTAATAACAACTTAAGTGTTACAAGAAACCAACCTGTCGAGCCAGATCATCCTGCACCCTCAAATTCTCCATGTTCTGACAGATATCAGAAGAAGAGCTAAAAGTAGAAAGTATCTCATTAATCTCCAGTTTTAGAAAATAACAACATCAGTACAAAAACAGGAAAAAGTACACTGATAACTCGAGTAGTATTACGGAATGATCATGGGTGACTAATTTTACTGCAAATTCACATGTGAAAACGAGGAATGATTAAACAAAAAACCTGGCACATAGGTATTATGATGAGTTGGGATCTTTCAATATTTGACAATACATAATTTTCATTAACCTCCTTGGGGCTATTCCCCAACCTGAGTTCAATTTCTTGCTCTCGGAGAACACAAAATATTCAATAGTTGCTGCAGAATGCCAGCTTTGGTTATAGGAATTCCTGGAACATCACTCAGATTTTACCCATGTGTCAAAGATTGACTTCAGCTTTTTTATGAGCAAACGGTAGTGTACAGTAGTCATGGAACTGCAAAAGCAAAACTCAGTTCTTTTTTAGGTGTTCACAAATCCAAATAGCCCTTCTTGGAACTAGATGTAATTAAAGATTATATCTACATAATTTGCATTCAAAGACTGCTTTTAAAGCCATCTGAAGGTGTTTTCCAACAAATCACGTTTCCTGGGAAATTCAAACTGCCCTCTTTAATCTTAACAAAAATAAATGTGTTAAAATCTCATTTAAGTACCTGGATGTATAATACCAGAAAATGAGAAAGATGCCACAGCAAAAGATGCTCTAAGGAAGAATTATGTTGACCATAGCTGGTGCCATGGGCTGACTTAAAGGCCAAGCCAAGGGAAACCATTGTGAAGCAATGGCAGGAGTCGTGGAGGAAGATGGATAATTATAACTTATGCAGTATTAAGTCCAGAACAAACTCTGGGTCATCATCTTTGTGTAAGAGTCGAAAGGAAGAAGTAATCGTCACAAGACAGAACTAAACTAATTCTATCTTTACTTGCTAATGACTAAAACTTCCTTTTTCCCCTTCTCAAATAAAACTGACTTGATGCATGCCGAATACATCAAAGCAATAAATGAGACTGCAATGGCAATAGTATGACAATGGACAGTGTGTTATGCTAATGACTGATCTGTTGATGAACTCTAAAATATATATCATCCACGGGTATTTTGTTTTATTATGTTCACCATTGGCAAATACATGCATAGGCTACATCAAAGACAACACATAGTACATATGCACGAAAAGTAATTCCAAAGAAAAAATAAATAAACACATAATTATAACACAATATGAGTATAATAATAATAATTTTTATTGTTCAGTCAGTCCAAAAATGGGACATAGAACATAGTCAAAGGAAAATAATACAGAGAGAAAAAGACACAAATCAATTATAAGTTATCACACATAAATTCGTCCAGGTGGTAATAGGCTTTGGGTAATAGCAGCCTCCTTAATTCGCGCTTGAAAGTAGCAGTATTGGACTGAGTTTTTACATGCAATGGTAAATTATTAAAAATAAGGGAGGCAGGGATGACTTACTACTATGCTACCTAGTTACCTTTTCTATGAATAATACTCCGTGCTTGCATTGAAGCATTTTGTGCTTCAATGGTTAAAATAAAACTCCATATTAAACAGGCTTAGTGTACAGCATGACATTTTTAACATTTTAAATTGTTTAATAAAGAATAGTTAAAACCCAATTTTTTAGTGTAGACACCCATTACCTTTTTCAATGGATGTGGTAAATGGAGAAACGCATTTTTTTGTAAATATTAATTATTTTCTGTGGTAGGTAATAATGAATCCCGTGCAACATTAAACACAGTTCTTAGATAAGTTTTCAATTCCAAATCATAGGCAATTAAATTCAGAGATCTGCATGAAATAGGGGTTTAAGACAAACTCATCCACTTGTGCTTCCATCGTAGTGGCAAATGTGCAATGCCCTAAGTTCAAGTACATAAAATTCATAAACTATTTTTACTAATGAGGCTCAAATTTTATGGCATTTTGAGTACCTGGTAATTCGATTTTGAAATAAATCTGCTGATTGATGGACTGACCTGATTCAGTATTAACAAAACTCAACTTTAGTAAGTTTACCCAGGTAGAAAAAGTTACCATGGTCGGTGACAACCATGTTATCCTGTTAATAATTCTTACCCTTGTAATGGATTACCATGGTAAAAAGCTATTATGTAATGCGAACAGGGTATCATAATTACTTTTACAAGGATACAAAATGGCTTGATTTAGACTAACCAACTCAAAGATAGATTTTTCCTCTGTTACTCGATGGATATAACCCTATTATCGCAGAAAATAGTTGTATTGAGGAAACAATATATTGTGAAATTGTCTTTACTATGCTTGAAGCTATTCATCTGATTTATCCTTCATAATTGGTAAACACGTTAAATAAATGTGACTTAGAATGTGTGTCTTGACTGTTACCATAAGAAACTAGCTCTTAGGAATATGCAAATCTATATTTAAACTGTAAATTTACGCGGATGCATTTGGAATTAAATCAAATAAAAAATTGTTGCAATGCCTTAATCGCGCAAGTTCAGCATATAATGTCACTCACTTGTTGGCCTGAACTCCGTTTTCTTGAGAAACTGAGTGGTGGCAGTTTTCTGAGGTGCCATTGGTGTTACCACTTCCATTTTGCATTCCATCCATTTCCCTCTCATCTTCCAACATTGCTTCAATACACTGCTCCATTAGTGCTTCCTCCTCCAACTGCTGCATAACCTAAATATTATAAAAGTATTATACATACTCTTCCAGTAGCAATGTTTCACTGCTAGGCGAGCTTAACGTTGAAAATTCTCATATGTACTACCTTAAATAACTGCTATGAACTATTATGACAATCCATCTTAATTTAGTTACCTCCTTATCAAATTCTTCTTCGTTTTCCATCCACATGTACTCTGAGAAGTCTCCATCCGTTGTTGGTGAATCCAAATCATCATTTGGATTTCCTAATTCCGGGGCGTCAGAAATGTAGGAAATAACAGATTCGTGACCATAATAGCCATTTCCGGACCCACTTCCAGGAATCTTCATTATCATATCAAATCCGGTAACCTAGAAACAAATTGAGAGATATTGTACTCCACTGTTTGGCATTCATACGTCAATCTTGCTATTAAAAATTGGCCTTGTTTTTCTTGATCTAAGGTAGCAATGGATTGATAAATCTAATATAATTAAACTCAATGCACAGTACGTAATTTAAGACAGACGAATGGTGAAACTCTTCGCTAACTACTAGTATTCTGAGTAACTACATCTTGGCTTTGTTGTCAAGTGTGACTTATATTGGAACAGTAGTACCTTTTTGGGCTTCTATAAAATGCTTTATATTAATCAAAATGACTTCAATATGTATAAATCTTCAAAGAATGTTAAGTGATGAAATCGTATTCATTCATAAACATTCCATTGGTGTGACCTTATTTCTCACATATGTTCACTTACAAAACGATAGTTAGTCGGATAATCATGTTGTCAGCAACTGATATGCACATGCGAAATACTATTAAGCGATATTAAAAGAATAAACATTGAATTTTTAGTTGCAATTAGGCATTAAGTATAAATTTTATAGTAGTATTCAACTTTCGTATGACCGATATGCTGGGTACGTTTGCAGTATTTTTTTCATTCAAAGCGCACACATTCAAAGTATAACAAAGAACTCTGTTCATATTTATAATAATAGAGTGTAATATCAGTACCAACTTGCCTATTGTTTTCAAAATAGTCTTCCTTAGCATAAAATGCCTACAGGTTTCTAACGACGCGATCAGCTGTTTTTCTGCACGTTAGTGCTGCCATCTATACACTAAAAAAGTATTCTATTTCTCTTTCTTAATAGCATTAAAGTATTATTAAAACTATTTACTCATTGTATTTAGTTTTATCCGTTTAAAACATTATTTAATCTCATAGGCGACGAGAGTTCATAAAAATCTCTTTTTCCCATGGTTTGTGGCATTTGGTTTAAAATTTGTATTTCAAAATTTTGTTTTGGAAAGCGTATTAATACTGACCAATATTGACGAGTGTTTTTAATAGAAATTATATTGTGATGCCACTAGGTAAACTATTTTAGATTAGTTGAGTAATGTATTCACTTTTTGTTATACGTATTCCTTTGCAATGAGTTTCACTGGAATTCCTGTAGTGGGCAGTAGTGGCAGAAGCGGGATTGGTGACGTACGTTCTTGTTGTCATATAACCAAAACAAAGCGTCAGTTGTGCAGACGAGTAGTTCTGAGACAGTTCCGAATTAATTGGTTAATTCTCATAGTAGACCGAGAAGAGGTACTTTTGTGTAAAATGATACCGCATTCAAAACCCAATGCAGAGGACGTGCTGGGGGGTGAGTCTGAATTTGCTAAATTATCAGAAGCATTACGGTTAACCGTCGCTGTCACTTAAATTTTAAGCCTCTCCGTTTTAAGTTTCATGTGTTCAGGGCATTTGTGTCTTTCCGAAGAAAACAGCGCGTTGATTTTCCACATTTCCATGGTTATTATAGACTCAACAAAGATCGTTGCGATGGATCACATGTAACTTAGTTTTAGATATTTATAATCAGTATTTCAATTGCGTAGTTCATCGATTGACTGCATACGTGTAAGCATTCGTCTAGGACGTACGATTAAAACTTCAATTTTGGCAGCTATATGTTTTCCGGGGCGTATTTTCCATTTGTGTTTCCGCTGCTTAGGAACTCATGTTTTAACCCGCGTAGCTGTGGTTCCAGCGCTTAAGTGGAAACGACCAGAGAATGGGGAACTAGCCTACTATTAACGGTAGTCACTGCCCTTTTTGTTATTGTTTCATTTGGAGGTTGCCAATTGTTCCCGGAAAATATCTTGTCTGTTCTTAGAAATTTTCATTCCTGGTTGTTTTCGTCTTAGTTCGTATTGTAATTGGATTCGGGACTAAGCATTCCAACTATCTCGGAAACTGTGAGTTGGTCGTGCTCAGCTGTTTATCATTTGCATGTAGGTGGAAGCTAGTGTTACTTCCTCCGTGAATGTTTTATTGGATTTATTTTGGCGCTCGGCTGCCATAAAATTATTGTCTGAGTGACTTTAGCGATCTTTTTTATCATTATATTGTAAACATATAGTACTTGTAAATTGTTGTTTAAAATGAGTTACCGTGATTTCTAGTTGTTCTTTGAATTGCAGTCGATAGCATTTAAGCGTAGACTAGCACTATCTCGTCGTATCCAATTAATTAATTACAACGGATCTCTTAGCGTTGAAATCGTCATGGAGTGCAAGTTTTCTTTTGACGTGTGCCAAAGTGTATGGGTGTTGACAATGAGTAAAAGTTATTACCACGACCTTCTGCTAGAAATACCAGCTACACATAGCGATCCTTAACATTTTAGGTTTGTTGGCACCGCAAAGTTTATTGACTGAATTGAATTATGTGATTCGCATCCTTGTTACCCTTTTTGCCTCAGGAAAGTTGGGCCCTCTTGGATCAGGAAATTGTTTCCCTCCTCTACGTTATGGACCAAAGTTTAGTGCTTATTTTGAATGGGAATGATTGAATTTTTCACTTTATGTTTTGATAATTTAACATTTATCTCAGATTTTGAAAAGCATCGCGAATTGCTTGCGAGGCCAGCTTATCAAGGTTCCAAATATGGCGTTTTATGTTG
Organism: Pyrrhosoma nymphula; assembly: GCA_963573305.1. Lineage (NCBI taxonomy): Eukaryota > Metazoa > Arthropoda > Insecta > Odonata > Coenagrionidae > Pyrrhosoma > Pyrrhosoma nymphula. Next base: position 150,118,518 of record OY754330.1, read on the forward strand.
ATAAACATGCTTTTTTGCGAATATTATTTGTGGCATCTCATAATGCCGTGACCATATTAAAAAAAAAAAAAACAATTTGGACGAAAGCTCTTGCTTTGTCACCCTTTCTAGTAGGAATAACGTCTACTTTTGAGGAACTGGCCTAGCTGTCAGATTTGCCATGGATAAGGTCTACCAAAAGCTTGATGTGTTGAAAACATCATCACAGCTTACACATCGAAGCTTGATACATCGCGTTTTAATTGAGTCCTACCCTTTTACGCATGCCAAATTATCCTGCCGTTGTTGGGGTTTGGAAAACCCACCCGATGAATCAGCGCGGTTGCCTCGCCGAGTAGGGAGGGGGTAGGGTGTTTACCTACCTGTGCTCTTTTCTGAAGAATTTTGTCTGGAAAAAGTACAAGTGCTGTTTCGGTCTTCTTCGTTCAAATGTTTGGGTGTTGAAAAATCCTTTTGATGCGTGTAATTTTGTTTATCTCGGGCGATTTCTAAATGTGATCACCTAGAAGACTTAGCCAATCGACAATGTGCTCGCGAAAATTTAAGTGTAGCTGAAATTCCCTCGTCGGGTGTTTCCTTGCGTTTGGTCCCTTCTTTTGCTGGATATGATGGGCTAGTTGCTGGGTTTTCCATTATTTACGTGGATTCGTGTGTTAGGAAGTCGAAGGTGAATCGATCATATTTGAGTGGTGTTGTGCATACAATATTTTAAACAAAATTTACTGTATTTGTGTAAGCAAAGTAAAGCAAAAAAGAGTCTCGCAGTTACTTTCCAAGATTGCAGTTTCTCTGTCTAGCGGCCGAGCTTCTGGTATCCTTAAGTGTGGGCCGCCCTTGTCGTAAAATGCATTGGCACGTATCATTTAACTCCGTTGAGAAAAGGTGCAGGTTTTTCTTTTTTATCGCCGCCTTGTTATGGTCAGTAATGGCTGAGATATTACTTTGCATTTATAGTTTTCATTTCATGTAATAATAATTTCTGATGCATTAAGTTTGCATCCAATAGTGCTACCTTCTTTTTTCAACTTCTCTCTAGTTTTCTATGCTTTGTGTAACATTTTTCAGGTACGATTCACTACATTTTCATTTTCCCTGGCAGAACCCGTTTGCATTTTTGTACGGTCCATTCACGAGGTTCGTATCTAAGTCGGAAATCTTTGTTTAGTAATGCTAGTCGGCTGGAGGACGCTGCGATTCACATGTGAGAGGGATCACGTAACCAGCCCGCTTCCTCCAGGATCGCACTTCCTGAAAAAATATATACACCGCACGTGCACTCCCGCTGCAATGAAAGGTTTTTTGTTTCTCTCTCGTTTTTCATGCGGCGAAGTTCACAGCGAATGCATATGCTCTCTCGCACGTAGCTTCATACTTGTTGCCTTGGAGTTTGCTATGGCCATTTCGTGGACACGCGTAAAACGCCACGTTGAGAGGGCAGTCTCTCTCTTAACGAAGACTCGTTTGATTTAATCGGAATGAGGAAATCGAGGCTGATATCTTGTGATCATTTTTCTGCAAGTTGCGAAGAGAAAATGAGTAGTTAAATCGATTTTTCCTTATATTCGAATCGATATTTTCGTATCAATAGGCGTCATTTTTCAATTTATTTCAGACTTTTCTTTCAGAATATTCAGCCGTTCTACGTCTTTGGATATCAGAAGAAATATCCAGCCTTCCGTATTTTTCTAAGAGTCTGATTATGAGTGGCACGTGTTCGTGACTGGTCAGCTAAAAGAGCGGTTCTGAGTTTGAAATGTGGTGCTGTAATAAAATGCCGTGGCTGCTTAGGCACAATAAATTTATTTCAGTTGTGATTCATGGGGTTTAATGGTAAATTCTTATTCAAATTTATTTTTTTTGTCAAGGCTAAAACTTAATCATTTCGAAAACTATATTTGATTTATTTTAAGCTATTAAGGTTTCTGCTGGACCGAGAATTACGGAAATTCTCTGAAAGAAGAAATAAATGTTGTCATTGGAAATAAAAAAATCATGAAATTCCGAATGCTGTCAAAAAAGAATCGCGACTCATGCATTGATTTGAAGATCCGTTGTGATAAATAGTAATTTATTCTGAGAATAATGAGGTCAATTGGACATTCAAATTTCCCCCCTACCTGAAACTTAGCGTTTGCCATTTCCGTCGTCATGAGTCATTTTTTTAATAACAAAGTTTTTGCGTGTGAGCCTGCTTATAAATCTTGGATTAGTCAGGAAAGTTCTCAACTATTTAGAAAGTCGTCGGAAGAAACAGTTTGAATTTTACTATCTTATATTTTGAATTCCATTGAGCGTATACACGAGCGGTATAATGGTTTAAAGTTCAATTTTTTATTCACCCCGGTTGTCATTATTCTATTTTTTATCCATTGTTAGTCGCTGTTAATATAATTTCTTCCGTCGATTCTCCCTTCCATCATTCAAGAAGTGGAGTTGCACGTATGAATCGCAGCAAGAGGTGCGCAAATCAAATTATCAGATCAGCCCGACTCACTCGGCAGAGAAGGCCTTACATAAACGGCATCTGGGTGCAATTGGAGGCGTAATGAGTCTCGCTGCGTAGTGAGCTAGTTCTTTCGTCTTACGCTTTTAAGGCGGTGACTTTTCTTTGTTCTCCTGGGATGAATGGGGAGACGCGATTTCTTAGGGTAAAAAAGAGTTCTCCTCGATCTTCGCATTGAGGCGTGGGTGGCGCTAACGGTGAGAGAGAGGCAGCATCCCACGCACTGAATACTACGCATGTGAACTCCCGATACGGACTGAACCTAGGCTCCTTATTGCTTTATCGTTTCCCTTTGGCCCGGCTTCTTGAGCAATCGTTCGAGCGTTCCATCTTGCAAAACGGCGCCCTTTTGGTAACTTCCCACTCTCTTTAACCTACCAGCTTCCGTAATGCTTAGGTTAAATACATTTCTCGTGGCTCCTTTTTGATACGAAGTTTCTTTGCTTGGAATTAGAAAAGCATTTTCGTTGTGCTTTGCATTCCTTTTTGTATGCTTTAACAAGATAAGGTGCCCGTTGAATATCAACGGGGAGGAAAAAACTAAACACTAATACATTGTAATAAACCATTCATATCTTATTTATAGTGCAAAGAATCATTAAGTTAATGGATATACATGGAATCTCAACTGAAACAAAAAGTATGGTTGCAATGGGAGCGATAACTCATAAACGCTAAAATATTGCAAATAATCATAAGGTTTTGCAAAAATTGCGAAATTTTGACCGGAATACAAAATTCCATTGAAGGAATAAGATTCTTTTTTATTTTCTTTCTATTGGTACCTTTTCCAATAACAGAAAATCACTATTTCTAGTTTAATTTTGCAAATAAAATAAGTCTGCAGCCATATGAAGATTCAGCTTCACGTGTATTTCTTATGTGAAAGTTACTGACACACACACACACATAGATATACACACACATCGGTGATTATTATAGTAGATATTGGGATGTGCGTCTTTTGGTTGGTGTGACGTCCTGTCCCCTCGAGAATAGTGGTTGCGCCCCCCATCTGCACTTTTTTTCGGCGTTAACCGTTGCTTCCTAACGTTCTAGGGTGGACCCTGGTTTGTGTGGCGAAATGTTTCCTAAACATTCTCTCAATCAAATAGGAGCACTGCTGTATTTCCTCCTGCGGTGATCAAAGGGTGATAGCCTCATTGAGATGGCAGAGCCTTCCTAACGCTCATTTCTAGGGAAACCATTGGTGGGCGTCTCAACGGCACCTCGTTTTGTTTATGGTCGTGTTGCACACGTCTTGTGTATACTTCAATCGGAGTGAATGGCGTGCAGTTGCCGCGCCACTAAGCAATGAAAATTCAATTTGAAGAGGAGGGAGTATCTCTTCCTGGTTTAGCTTCATTCAGAATGCGTAGTAGTTCGGGATTTCATTATGAGACGGATTGTATACTGGTTCAGTTGATAAAGAATTCTTCAATTCTATTCTCTCTTCCGAGGTTTTCTGAGTATCAGATAGAACTGCGAGCTTCATCAAAGGGTCTCACTGATGGGCATATTTTTGCTACCATTTGAAATTATAACTTCTCCGTTTCCGTTTTCCCATGTTATCGGGGCGCAGGACATTTTATGACGAAACCGGTCTGTGCGAGGTGCTATGTGACCTTCGTTGCCAACGCACCCTAAAAATATTTATCCTATCTACGTTTTAGACTCGCCATCCCTTCCTGAATGTTGCCGTTCCGAAGCGTTTATCGTTCTGAAATTCCCCGATCCAATGAATAGAAGATATTTGACACGCTATCTATCATCTTTGTGGCGAGTGGAGAGAATTGAGTCTATCAGGACCGCGGAGAGATCAGGTGTTCCGCGGATAAATAATTTGACTGAGTAAATTCGTTGGGGTGAAGTCGCTCTGAATCTTAGAATTTCTGGGTTTTGTGTATACATATTAGCTTTGAGATAATTCTTAGAGAGCTTAGGATTCAAATTATTATTAATTTGTGAGCCTAATATGCCTTTTTTCTTTTGAAAGACTAGCGACTTCTCTTCTGTGTTCCTTCCCTAATATGGATTAAAAACTTGTTAATTCCATGAATCCTGAGGCATCATGCTGCATATGACTTCAGTTATTTTACATTAATCTTTTTTCGCGAGGCGCCACATTAGGCATGTTACCAGCAACACGGTATCTTATGTAGTGCGCCTCATGTCAGCTCATTTTTTCTTCGTCGATTATCTATTCCAACCTTTTCTGGCTTTTACGAGTCGCCGATGCGGGGTTCTTCTAGAAGATTGATTCATCCGAGGTTTATTGAGAAGTTATCCATAGAAAGAGGCGCCGGCGGTCATAAATGGCAATTTCATCGTTAGCCATTATTGTTATATTGTCATAAACTGATTATGAAGGTCCGTTCAGGTTTTTTTATCCTGCTATTTAATGCATATCACTGCGGATGTCCATTAAGTCACTCTTCGAATTAATTCAAAATTTCTTTATTTTTTTTCGTTAATGACTAGTCCGTTGAGGTTGGACTAGCTAGCGAGCACGGTTATCGAGTAGAATGTCACGAAATGTTGAATGTATCTGTGTTAATTACTCTTAGTTTACTTTACTCTCTTTTACGTCCTCCCCGCACGGGAACGATGCCGCGCTCGCTACAAAAATGTTGGAATGTCGTAGTCTGAGATAAAATGTTAGATGATGAGCAATTATAAACTAAAAAGAATGTTTGAAATTATTTTTTGTCACTCAACTTTATCGCCTCTGGTGCTCGAGGAAGAAGTTATTTTACTGTCTATCAATATGCTGTCCTGTATAAATTTGGCGCTGTTTTTGTACTTCGTTGTGGATTAGATTTATCTTATCTATGTTCAAGACTAGAATTCGTATTGCGGCGCCAGGTATGTTAAAATCCGAATGATGAAGATGCTGATTTGGATGCTCACGAATTTTATTGCTGGTCGTAGGTAAACAGCTATCATCCATCGATCGTCTTTTTGGATTACGCTTTGCTCATGCTAAGTGTTCTTGTGTTCATCCTAAGTCTCGTTTGTTCATCCTATTTCCTCTTAGAAAGCAGATTGAAGTTTGTGCACTATCTTTGGTGAGTCAAATAATGTTCGTACCTGCTGTGAGTCTTTCATAAATGTAATTTGTGAAGTGAATGGGTACATTTTCGATAAGAGATGTATTTTTTACTCCTAATATCCCTTCAAGGAGCACGGTCTATTGCTTTCAGAATTCTATAAACGAAATTCAGTGTAGCCTTGCACTAACGTTGGCCGTGATTAATGCTGTGGCAGTTACCGCTTTGCGTAAACGCCCTCCCTCCACATCATTTTACGCCGCACTAAGGACTGTTGCTGTCCGCAAATATTAAGGATATATGAGTCAAGAGTTCGAGGTATTTCCTGTGGAATTCGTCTGTCAACAACGGCACTACATCATCTTGTGGTTTTTAGTATTTTGGCATCGTGTATACAGTGCATCACCTCCTTGACGCGGTGTTTAGTCTATGTAGTGTGCCTTCTGCATCGGTCGAACCGGTTTGTCGTCACGCTTTCAGCGCGTCACAAATGCGGAACCGAATCTCAATACATGCCGGGGAATCGTTTTACATAGTGCGGCGTAAATCATATCGCCGCTGTGAATGCCGACCTTGGGATACTGCTATCATTTCAGAGCTGGCAAACAATTCTTCTGCGACATACATCGTATCCGCTCCTCTGTATCCCTAGTGTTGTACTCCGTGACGTACTTTTCCTGATAATAAGTATTTTTTCCGGAGCTCATATGAGACCATTTTTGTTTCGTGGTTAACAAAACAACGCAGCTTTTCGTGACTGGTGACGGCGGGGTGTGTTTGTTTACCGAGTGCCGATTTTCGGTGTCGCAATAATTCACCGCTCCGATTCGTTTTCGTCTAAAATGTCATTCGAGTTTCATATCTTTATGACGTTAATTTGACGTTTTCAGGAACGCAAGGACGGTTATTACGACATTTCATTGACGGTGGAAAGAAATTGGTATCAGTACAGTGATGTTTTTTAATCAACCGTTATTTTGATAATGCAATCATTTCCCAATGCTTCATGTACTTATAATGTTTCAAGAATAGATGAGGCGATGGTATCATAGAACGCATCCGGGTGATCTAGTTTGATAAGATCAATTATTTCTTGCTAACTTAAAATGCTGAAATACATGAACAATTATATCGGCTTGATATTTTTGTCTTGTTATTTTGATCCCACAGTTCTTTATTATAAATTCATGGGAAGGACGAATCTCACGAATTGCATCTTGAAACATTTCGTCGACCACACCTTTGAAAATAACTTTTGATTGCATTATCCCTTCTGGCTCGAATACTCATCCTTTTTGTTTGTATCTCTCCGAGCTGTGGTAACCTCAAGGCCATATTTTATTGGCACTCATCGATCTTTAGAATTGGATATATTAAAGGTAAATTAAAACTGTTGAAACCATCCCAGTGTTTCGGATGATCTGTATTTTTATCGATTAAATCCTGGAGAGGAAAAGTCTTCCCATCGTTTTTTACCCTAATCAATTGCTTCCCATAAGTTTCCCTAAATATTGTGCCTGCAAAGTGTTTTATTATTATCTTTGTTCTTTTGGATTTTTGTCCTGAACAATAAATATTTTTCTTACTTACTTACTTAAAGCTGTCAAATCGTTGTTCGTGTTTTTTCGAGAGGGAAATTTCACCTTGTGCCAAGCCACGACCACCTAGATGAATCTCAGTGGTCATGGCCGAGCCCAGCGGTGTGTAAACATACACTTGGGAGGCTGACCCAGGTCTTTTACGAATCTCTGGTACCTGTCAGATCGCACGGGGAGGGTGTGACCAGTAGCGGGGTGGAACTACCAGTAGTTCCAGCACGAACCACCTAAATCCCGTCATTAAGCTTAAGCAATTAATATTCTCGTGATGCTTGAGTAAATACAGTAGTAGTTGTGCAAAGCGATGAATAATTATGCCATTATGATTAATTGTATTGATGTACTTAGGTTATGATTAAGTATTCAAGTCAAATTGTCTACCTCTGCGTTCTGAATATCGTGCATTTTGTACTGACTGACTGATCTGATAATTATGGTTCTACCGTGTTCGCTGCAGCTCCGGGATCCAGGATTATCAGAAATATAAAACTATCAATATTTCCCTACCTTCCCCATATACGCCTGTTTCGGAGTGAACCGATTGTGCGTAAACATCGTTCGGATTTTTTTCTCGCTGTCATGGGGTCGTTAGGGAGCGTGGTGGGTAGAGCGCTTGGCTACTGATCGAAGGGTCCTGGGTTCAAATCCAGGTGAAGCCTTTGGACGCCCCCGAACAAAAAAAATCCTCTGAGAGCGAGGTGGCCCAGGGAATGGAATTGGCGGAATTGGCCCCCCTACCCTGAATGTGTAAAATTCACACGCCTGTGGCTTAGTCCGGGGTGAGCTCTACTATACAAACCAACCTTCGGGTTGAATCACTGAAAGAGATGGGGTCGTTAATCGAAGCAGTTTAGTTACCCCTCCGGGAACTATAAATACAGCGCTCATTGCGTCCTTGATGACTCTTCAATGCGGTGGAGATTGCAAAATGTGAAACTTCCGTGTGTACCCACCGCACGTGAAAACTGATGAGTTTTAACCGGATTTAAATCCTAATTATACTCCTGACTTTGGTGATAGGCGGGTGCAGATAACCGAATGGGCCTGACACACAAAGGGATGTTTATAAGGTGTCAGAAGTGCAGCCGTAGGCCGTTCATCGCAGTGTTGTTTCAGTTGGATCTTTCGTCAGCTGGAGGTTAATACCATTTTGACGCGTGCATTGCCCTCGCTTTTATCCTTCAGAGCCGGGACTGGAAGTGAAATTCTTTCCTCGGATACACAGTAAAATATTATGAGAGTTGGATGCATATTGTTTATGAGCTCAATTCGTCCCTTTTTAGCTATCACCAGTGATCATGATGGCGCATCAAAAATTAATTATTCTTTGGTTATTTAATTTTATGGTGGTATGCGTCTTTTGTCTTATTTTTTATCTACTAACTGATGCATAGATTTATCCAATAAAATTCGACAGGTATATACTCCACGTGGTAACTGTAATTAAAAGGCGATAATATTTACTTTGAACGTAGTTGTGATGAACGAACGCAAGTGATGGTGGAAATTGCGGTTATCCTTGGTTGCATCACCCCTCCAAGCATGGCGTCCAGAGCACTGGGAGACTCGCGCCTTCTCTAATCCCCAGTTTGTTTTGCTTATCGTGGTCATCGGCCTGAATCGATTTGAGACTTCATTGTTTGTGAACTTCTCCCCTCTTCATTGCGTGCTATCTAACACATACGAATCGGATACGTATTTGTAAAGCCATTTGGCACTGTGATTTGTCTCTGGTTGAGATCTTATTTTTTTTTTCAATTTTCATTCATTTGTAGGAGCAGCCACCTACAGCTGGGATGTTTCATTGGTGAATGATTCGTTCAAATTCATTTTAATGTTTTATTTTAGGCAGAAAAGTTTAATTTTGAGAAGTTTCCCTTAAATAGTTAGTGCTCAAATTTAGCCTAAAAAATCAAACCTCATTCATATGTTTAAATTTCATTTTCAGCATTTATTCGGGTCGACCCAATGTAATTTTTTCTCTCACGATGCGCAGGATCTATATCATATATAATCTTGTATCAGCAGTAATTGTAAGGGCTTCATTGAGCGAATGTCATTTAGCGTTACAATTTCATTGAGCTTGGCTTGCAAATGTCAGTTTGGAGAACTGTGGATATGGTATGGAACCACTGAACCAGGCCAATGATTCTTCCCAGAAACATCCGGCAATTCTATTAAGGTTTGAGCAAATATCCATCGTAACTGACGTTGTTAAAAGTTGATTATCACTGCTCGCCTTCAATTTTTATTTTCTGTAATGTGTTATTGTGGGTGCTAGATAATGGTGGAATCAAAGTATCCCAGTAACTCGTAATCTCGCTTCGTATGCTTGAATTAGCTGTTTATGTATACTACGTAACAGTGAATGCGTTGTCTGAGAGCATGTTGTGCGTAGATGGGAAGGTGTGATTGCTCCGTCAACGGGAACGAAACCAAGTAAAAACCAACCAATAACATATCAACAAAACAATAAAATTATTCCTATTTCCGCAAGCTTTTATTTTTCTAATAGATTCTTATAATTGCTAATGAGATGTTAACTATGTCTCGTCACTCGTAAAAAAGTTGTGAGCACTAAAGATCGAGATGACTGCCATTTATAGAGAGGATTCTCCGCGCTGCGTAGATGCAAATGCGTCATTGCCTTTTTAGTATGCGCAATATTACGTCGTGGGACCATACGTCTTTTAGGCTCATACGTCACACCATCTATAGCTAAATCAGACCACATTTACGTGCGTAAAACTCGCATCAAACCTTGAATCTGCCGTCATTGTGTGATTGTAAACACTTGAGTCCTTTCCACAGTGTCAACCATTATGTGCCAAACACCAAGGTAGAGGAGGATTGACTGCAACGTCCTGTCTTGTGCAAGGCTCTATGCATTTTATTAATAGATGTATTTCCTCTTTGGATAATATTCTCCATTAAAGTGTAGATATCATTCTGAGATTCCATATTCCTGCTTCAATTCTTGAATTAGGGATCATGCCATATGGTTAACTCCCTATGTGATAGTCCCCATGAAGACCTCCCTTTTTTAAATGATCAATTATTATTATCATACGTCGCCGCTTGAAGTAACAGAAGGGATTGCTGAACCACAACTCTCCACCGGAGACGTAAATGGACCTCATTGCGAAAGAGAATTTCCCCGAATTTTATCGATTCTTATTGCACATAAATCATAACATAACGAGTGATGCCAGCGTACCACTTCGTTTGCCACAATGAGCCGTATTGATAAACTAACCAGAAAAAAGCGTGACCGCGTCTCGCTGATCACTGTCTCATATGATCTGTGGAAGGTCATAGATAAGGACGCACGCGTTCTCCATATTAGATAAACGTCTGGATATTTCTACGGAGGTCGTAGATTACGAATTTTTTTTATTACCCCTTCTCGCCGATTCCAGTTAGTGCATTGGCCACATTTCTCTCTGTCGCGTGTTGGTTGATTTTTATCCACCAAGTGATTTTTTAAAACCTTTATCGTCAAATTATATATTCATTGGATAAGTAACATAAATTTTCGAATAGTCCTCGCTCTAAGTAAGCTTGTTTTATTAACTTACGTCTACATGCACATATTACTATGCGAGCCTCCGTATGGGCCTGCCACACACCCTTGAGGTACTATGCTGTAGGTCCAGATGGGAAGAAAAGGTGTGTTAGGTAACTAGGCAAATTCTTCACTTGCGTTAAACTTACGCATCGTAGTGACGTGAATCAAATCATGTTCCGTGTACCGTTAAAAATCGCTTGTAATAAAATTTTAATTGAAGAATAATGTAACTTTTCAATTGTCCTAGAATATTCGTTCGCAACTCATGGTTGAAATATGCTTAGGGATCAGTAATGTGGTAATGGAAGGGGCCCGTAGCTCATTTACTAAGAAAACGGTTGTAGGCTTGATTTTGTGGTAGTTATCCATTACGTAAGAATTAAAATAACTTAGTGAGCTCCGCTAATTATTTTTGATCAGGACCCGGGTTCCAACACTTGAATCCTAAAGAATAGTGAAACCTGAAGATGACACCAAGTGTTGAAACCTGGGTCGTGATAATAAATAATTAGTGGAGTTAACTAAGTTATTTTAATTCTTCCATTTACTAAGTGTTGATATTGATATGTTTCCAGTTCTCCTTGTTTTATATTTTGGCTGTTAGAAGTTAATCTTTTAATATGGTGATAGATGATCTGATTAGCACGTATGGAAAGTTAAAAAACCTGTGAATAACTGTGAGCGCAGTATTATTCTTCCTCATTCGCTTATGACGGTTGAGACTTATGACGCTTGAGAGTAGCTGTTAATTGGCTTAAAATTAGCCAACTCTAAACACTGGCTCGGAGTCAATCCCTCCCAAAATATTCTCTGCACTGCTGACCATGAAGTTTGAACTACGCGGCAGTGGCGCGCTAGTAATTTTCCGCGCAGAAGTCCTCGTCACGTACCTAGTTATCGCCGACAAGATTCTGCAAACAAAAGCGAAAGAATTTCTTCCTTTCCTCAAAGACTTAATCGTATTTTTTCCCAGTGCACTTAGTTTTGAAGGGCTACCACGTGAGATACATTTTGTAATCACCTTATATGGCCGAATATTCAAAAGAAAATTACGAACGATAGAAATGCTTTCGTCTTGTTCGACTACTCGTGTAATTTGTTTGTTGGCGTTCGTGAGCTACATCGTATTATTCAACATTAAAAATTAATGACATACCATTGAAGGATGTAGGTTGTCTACCATCAGCTCCAAGTTGCTATGCAAAATATGGTTTTTGCGTTTAACATGACTGTGACATGATAAACCAATGATGTTTTTCATTCGCGTTAGTGGTGATTAAAATTAGGGTCTAGTTTTATATTCGTCGCTGAAACATTCTTATTCTCGGCGAAAGTGTACCATTCATTTCTGTTTTAATCATTGTGTCGCCTGTATTGATATCTTCCATTGATTATTCATTCGTTCTTTGGAGAAAGCGCATGTGCATAATAAACGTTTCTTGGGACAGTGAACGGTGAAGTCTATTGTTTGTTGTGCGGATACCAGTTTCGTAGAACGTGTCGTAACCTGTGGTTGGCTTGAGGGATGAATGCACTCTCAAGCTCAAGTCGCCACTAAGTCCGTCTTAAACCTATTTCCAACGTTAAGAGAAGGGGTTTACCGACGGCTGAGAGAGTACTTATCGTAGATAAGCAAATTTCATGGGCATTTAGTGCAGCACCAGATGTTTGTTGCGCATTTAGTCTTAGTGCTTCAAAAAGTTCGCAAACTCAAATGATTTCTATCTGAGATGTTGCGTAACTCGGTGGTTTCTCCGTGTTTGCAAAAGATCTTCATGATCCATGGGTGAGTTTATTAAATCACCTCGTGAATTAATGGTTATAGAGCCTATACTTACTGTTTCCGTAACCGCCGTTTATGACCGCCAATCAGCTCATCTTGTTGATGTGATGATTTAACATCGCTGCAAATTTCCGGTATCACATTCCCGTTGGCGTCAATCACTAATTCCGCTACTACGTCTTCTCATCATATTCTGATAATAAGGAAATCGCAACAAATTTATGGACTAGTTTGCATCCGTTGCTTTTTCTCACTCTTCAACATGACCCTTTGCATATTGATTTCCTCATATGAAGTTCATTTTGTCACCTGCAATTACATATTACAATTACATTACATATTACAATTACATTACAAACAATTACATTACATATTACAATTACATTACATATTACAATTACATATAATACATATGGTAGGAACAATTAATTTGCCAGTTCCTAATTTGTCTTAGGTTGGGGAACGAATATAAAAATACCCCCTTTTTAATAATCGATAATTGGACATTAAAGCAAAGTCTTCGCATTGTACGTGCTATATCTACTATCTTCGCCCAAAAATACTTCTATTTTTACTGCCTACGATATTGTTTATCGGCGCCTATTATAAGAGCCGGTTTGTATAGTTTCTGGCGGCACTTAAATTATTTAATGATCCATGTACGTGACTTCGAATATCGAACTTTTCTATGCCTGTGATTCCTGCTCTTAGATTTTGTAGGGGACTGGAAACTCGTTAGAAACCCTGGGCACGTCACCTCCCCATTTTTTATAAAACTGTGTTGTGACTTGGGATTATTTTTCTATGGCGTGCTACATAACCATTGCAATGCTGTGAGAATACTATAGATGTAGTATTGAATACTTTTTTGATTGAATAAAAATAAATATCGGACATTGACGGAGAGTGATATCGCACGTTAGTGAGAGTGAAGGGCAGAATCGTACATTAGTTATTTCAACGCCATAGTGCATGACGGTTTTGCGTCGTAGGGAAACATAATATCACCCCCGATATACATTTGGTCCCTTTTGTGTGGTGTTAGAGTAAGGTAATACGAATGATAAATGCGAGATCCATCTGTTATTTCCGTGGCTTGGAGGGAAATGGGCCAGAGAATGCTTTTCAGTGTTGCGTGGTACGCCTTTTTAAGCAATCGTTGAATTAAATTAAAGATTAATCCAAATTGCTTCTATTGACAATTTGGATTAATCGTTAATTTAATTTACTTGTCAAATGTCCTCCTCTTTAATTACATTATGGCCCTCCTGCCAAATGAGCAGAACCGAATGCAAACGCTAAAACTCAAGACACAAACTCTTGCGCCGGACATACGCTTTCTGAAGCGTTGCAAACAACCAATTAGTATTTCCTAAATTTATTCACGCATGCACCGAAACCGAATGCACCGAATTTATGCACCGAAAAACAATCCAAATGCAGCTAGAGCTATAGAAGTAGCAAAAAGGTTTAGGATAAATTTAGAAATAAAACAAAAATACGCTAAAATTGCCCGCAACGAAAGAATTAGTAGTACTCCTAATACTTGAATCCTTATCTGTTACCTAGTACATACTAACATACTCGCCTTGCATGTTTTCTACATGGGTCTTGAGTCTCTGTCCATCTGTGTAGTTGTAAAATGCATGTATATTGACGGTCCCTCTCCATTGTGATGACATCTGTAGTGTAGTAGTGCATGCTTGTGAGGCTTCACCTCGTGACAAGTATTAGCGATTTATGCTGATGTATAATTAGTCGTAGTTACACTAACTCTAGGGTATAGTGTAATGCATGTTGGTGATTACTCACCCCCTGCCACACACCGCTGAGGTGGCTTGAAGGGTATTTTGTAGATGTAGAACTACTTACGATCTGCACTTTAAAAAATCACGAAAAACATGGATGATTCTGCCTTCCGAAAATTCCACGAAAGGTTACAGATCATTGATGCTCAAAATAAATGCTTCTATTGACAATTTGGATTAATCATTAATTTAATTTACTTGTCAATCGCTCTCTTTAATTAAATCATTGAATTAGTCCCGTCGATATTTTTATTCCCTTACCATAAAATGACTGCGTGAAGATCGGTACGCGTGCACGTGGGGCGGTTAGAGGGAGGAAGTCATCCAACGGCGTCGTGAATCAGTGTGTTCTTGTGTTTGCCTCCCCGCCCGCCGCGTGCTCGGCATCCCCTCCCTCCCTGCTCTTGACTCACGCGGCGACACGCAATTAGAGAGCCCATCACTCCCGCGTGCGTCGCTCGCCTAGACCTTGAGGTGATTGACTCGGCAAACAGCGAACGCCGCGAGCCTCGCGCTCTCTTCGTACGTGATGTGACGCGTCGGTGAGCGTCGCCGACTGCATTCTGTGCACTCGGAAACTCGCCGTGCGTCTCGTACACACGACGTGCTGTTTTGCTGCCACGCGCCAAAGCATTCTCGTCAATCGTGTCATGACAGTCGTTAAGCGGATTTAAAATCGAGCTTCATTCGTCGACATCCCTGGCCCTGGATCCTATAGTAGGGATCGTTTTGATGCACTGTCCTCTCGATTTTCTCAATCGGTGACGTCGTTACCTATTAACTTGTATGCATGAAGGCTTCTCGGGTTTCCATCTGGGTAATTGCCAATTACCCGGATGGAAATCCGAGTAGTCTTCATGCACTCTATTCACGGGGAAAGCCTGAAATCGTATATAGTAGGATTTTGTCTAACTAGTATTTTGTATATTTTGTCTTGATTTGTCATTATTTTAGAGTATTCACTTTGAACATCATCTTGAATGCTTGAAGGTGTCTGAATTGCTGCGTTCCTCTAAAACTACTTTTTGTACCCTGGGACTCAATCACCGATCCTAATTTAAACATGTTCTATTAAATAGGTCACTTGCACCTTTTTGGACAATTTTTCCCGCCGTTAATTGAATTTTCCTAAAACATTCCTTTGTTTTTGTTGCGGAGGTTCCGCCGATTAGAATGATATCGCAGCGAGGTGGGAGAAATGATTTGGACGAAGCCACTGGTGACCCCGAAAATCCAGTTACAATCGCCTGTTTTCTGAAGGGCTACAATTTAAAATCCGGTCACATAGAAATGAGATTTTATTTACGTTATCGCGCACCTTTGGATAAGAATTAAAGGATGAGTTTCCGTCTATTTACTTAAAATATTGGGTACTGATTCGTCTTTATTTTCATTGAATTGAGGCTGAAGTTGTTTTGTCCTTTAGGACCGTGTGTCGTTTTTCTGAGTTATTCCAAGGCAGTGTTTTTGGTTGTCTCTCCGTCAAAGCGTGGTCGCAACAACTTTTTTTTGTACCGCGAAAGCGTATTCGTAAGTCGAATGGGATATGACGGGATGCTTATGTCCTCAATGCTCACAGGAAATAAGCTCTACCCCAATACAGCAAATGTGGAATCTTTTGTTGATGGTATGAGTTTTTGAATTCTCTAGGTTATTTTTGATCGATGCATAAAAATGGCTGTTCTTATTTAGAGTACACTGCTTTGATCAACCTATTTAGCTAAATTTTCTTCGTAATTCTTGAAGTGCAAAAATATTGCGTAACTTTTTTTCTCTTTCTCTTCCTGTTTTTTATTGGTAACAGTAGCTATACCTATTGTGATTAATGTAATGGTTCTCGGTGTTAAAAAATTGTACCTTAGTCAATTGGAAATTCACTGCAGCTTTTTTAATAAAATGAACTTGAAAAAATTATATCCAGCGTGACATTTATCAGTGACACTAACCAATTAACATTTATTGTACTCTTCAACTACTGCCAGATAATAGTTCATTGTGTTAATTTTATTTGAAAATGAAAATGTAATTTTTTCTTTCAAAGTCTTTGCTATATTCCATTTTTCGACTTCACTTGCTCTCTCTCATACAGTCATCATTTTCTGTGTGAATTCGTGTTGATTTGTTGTAAGAAAGCTTCTCTCTTTACGATTTCTTAATGTTAAAGTACCTCGGTATTGAGATGCCATCGTGAATTTTCTATGCTTAGATTACGCATCTAACTCTTGTAATGATGCCAAGAATCAAGTTGCCAAGAAGTTGGTGAATACTCACCCCCTGCCACACACCCCTTAGGTGGCTTGCAGGGTATTTTGTAGATGTAGATGAATCGTGGGGAGCTCCCTTCAACTCTGGGGGTAGTTTTTTTTTAAATCCAAGGCCCCTACCCAAATCATGCGGAAGAAATATTTGCCGCTGATGTACAACTTCATAAATCTGTTAAATAAGCAACCCTCTAATTATACATTAATCGTCCCTGTCCGTCTGTGTAGTTGTAGAATGCATGTACATTGAGGTCACTCTCCATTTTGATGACATCTGTAGTGTAGTGTTGCATGCTTGTGAGGCTTCGCCTCATGACAAGCATTAGCGATTTAAGCTGATGCATAATTAGTCGTAGTTACACTAATTTAGGATATAGTGTAATTTATGTTGGTGATTACTCACCCCCTGCCACACACCCCTGAGGTGGCTTGCAGGGTATTTTGTAGATGTAGATGAATGTGGTGTTTGAATGTCACTTTTTGCATTGACACTGCGTTTCTTTTGTGGCCGTATATGCGTTAGGTTCAGAGCGATATAGCTATCGATTGGTCATCAGTATTTTTACTGGCGAAGGACGATACTGAAGGCTCACTTGAGTAGGCTGATGCCCAAGCAGTGCCGGATTACCAATGAGGCAAAGTAGGCAGTTGCCTATGGGCCCCAAGGCTTTTTCCCCTTTATTCTCTTACGCCTTGTTTATTAACGTGGGCCCCGTTGTACTGCCTACAGGTCCCCAAGTGTGTTAATCCGTCACTGTGCCAAAGTAGGCTTTCTCAAGCATGCTGATGAATGTTTACATTTTTGTGAGTTTGCTGTTTAGATTTCCTTTAGGTTTTCATTGATGTGACATCATGACGGCGAATGGTATTTCTCGAGCACTGACCGCGAAAGTGTGGTCGTGCTAATTGAGTTGCGCACCGCATTCGCCTTTCACCCTCAGTAACAGCTTGTTTATTGTTGGAAGTGTTTTCGAAAGCTCTGCTCTCAGATTTCATTTCTACCTTTCCATTAAATAAGGAAGCTTTGGACGACAATAAGTTGAATCCTGACATGCTTTTACACTGGAAGATGTTGTGAGGATAGGCATAGACAGGTTTGAGTATAGAAATATACGGATATTCTTAAGGGAGTTTGTTGACATAATTGCTTTGTTATTTTGCCTTTTCCTATATTGAATGACGTAAGTAGTTACCATAAACTTAGCAGTGTTTGTTGAAGGAGTTAGGGTGGGAATCTCTAACTGATCGAAGGGAGAAATAGAGGTTAAATATTTTACGCAAGTTCGGAGCAGACAGTTGTTTTACTGGACGTTCAACATATACTGCTAGAGCCAACGTACTACCGTAGAAGCGATCACAACAGGAATAAGATAAAGGAAATTGACTGCAGAACCGATATATTTTAAATGCCATTTTTACCACGCACATTAAAGGATCGTAATAGTTTCGATAGATCAATCATATGAAACTCCCACCCTCAATAGGTAGAGTAGAATTTTCACTTGTACTTAATAATATAACATCAATACTAACACTTCACACCGCTTGATATGTCCGGCATTATTTTATTTTGTTCTCTGCATGAAGTAGCATCTCGTAGCATTCATAGATTAACAGTTTTTGTAATATTAACCACTAGATGTGTGTATAGCATTGTTCTGCATGTTTGCATGTTCATTTACGTATCACTCTCCCAGATTCTGGTTGGACTGCGTACTGTTCTCCTGACTGCTTTTTGGCCTGCGCCTAACGGCCGGGGGGAGCGTACGAAGTTCTGATTTGTGCTGGGACGAGTGCTGCACGCCTGGTGTGGAATCACCCCGTGCCATACACCCTAGTGATGGCTTGCACGGTACTTCGTAGATGTAGATGAAGTAGTTATGCTGGATTTTTAGATGAGTCTCTTACTTTACATTGATGACGGTAAAACTTATAAGTGCCCGGTTTCTATGTTATTCGTTGTTTTACTTGATGATAATCAGGCTATATTTTCCCTCGACTCCTAATTTTCATGACTCATTGAACTGCTGAGGGTTCAAGGAATGGGTGATGCTCTTTTTTTCCGTGGTCAATATTGACAGGCTTCTATTTGTCCGTGTACCCAGGAGATGCCTGTATTTATTCAGCTAATGGGAATCACAAATAATAGGAAATTTTCTTGGCCTACACGACTTCAACTCTGCCAATTTTCGTCTCTTGTGCACTGTCGAAAAAAATGCTCTTGTTGCCGAAATATCGTTCGGTGTCTACAGCGAATTTCTTTCTGCCGACTCGCCAACGTCGTTATATCTTTTCGTTCGCGGTGGGGTAAATGAACGGTGTCTGATTCGGACAGAACTCTGCGGACAGCCACTTCGTGGCCCACGTTTCGTTATCGACTGAGGAATCGAGTTTGTTGAGACAATGGTGTTGTGGCTTTATCAGTGCATGACCTCCAGTACTAGTGAAGGGGAAGAGGAATTGCGAAATTGTGGGAGAAGGAGGAGAGATCTCACGCCATGTTAGTGAGGAGGGCGAGGGAGCCCAGCTCGACGAGGTCCCGGTCGGTTTTGTTGTCGTATTTGGGTTGGAATGTCCTGAGGTAAACTGCGTGGGGAGGGGATGTTTATTTGATCTTGGCTGAATCGCCTCGGTTGCCGGGTCGAAAAGGAGAGGAAAGAGGTAGTCGAGAAGAAGTCTTCCTTTAGAAGGTGTGGTAGTTTGAGCATATTATCAGGCATTAATGCATGAACAAATACATGGGCTTTCATAAGAGAGGGGGGTCCACGGCCCCCTGTTATTGATGCGCAGAATGTTCCTCGGTACCCGCCCTCCCTTGTTAACGGGGAACGCAAATTAATTGCATTTTTTCTATTGCTTGTGGATGCTTAACTCTGTTGGTGTTCTATGTAGGAATGTCTCAATTTCAGAATTCGTAACTGCCTACTTAGTCAAATGCTGTTTCAAACAATAGTTTGTCAGTGTATATTATTAATTTGAAGCCGTGCGGTTGGAGTGATGCTGGAGACCGATATTTTTTATAACTCCACTGTGATATACTAAGTGAATGAAAACAACTTGGCAATGCCAATAAACAAATATTTGTCGAATCTGCATCTTTCGATACGTTCAAGTAGCCTATTTTCCTATCTTATCCTATCCTGAAGATGCTAAAGTGTGACAAAACGTGTGGATTTTAATAAATATTTGTTCTGTGGAATCATGATATTACTTTAATATCCTGATTGAAATTAGCTGGCAAGTGCTCACATTCCCGACTATATGTATGTCAATCTATGAACGCCGTTAAACAGCTATTGAAGTTCATCAATGAAGTACGTACGTACCTCATCCCAACGTCGTTGGCTGTCCTTTTGCTTTGAGATCACATCTTCTAGTTCCGAGGAAGAGCCATACATCTGTTATTGAGATATTTTACTTCACCCTTATATCCCCTTAATGAGTTTCTTACACGCATCACGATAACCACTGTGAGCAATCCGAAAATGGGTTTTATCGGTGAGACTCAAGTGCCGAATTACCAATTAAGGCAAAGTAGGCAGTTGCCTATGGGCCCCGAGGCTTTGGGGTCCCCGGAGTGGCCCTGAGAATTTTTTCCTATTTCTTCTCTTGCGACTTGTTTATTAACGTGGGCCCCGTTGCTTGCACTGCCTACAGGCCCCCAAGTGTGTTGATCCGTCACTGGTGAGAGTGGAGCTCACCTAGCACGAATGCCAACGACGCGTGGAATTCACCTTCTGGGTATTAGGTTCCTTTCCCTGTTCTGTCTGCGGTTTGTATGAAAGATCTGGTGTCCAGAAAATCACGGGTTTATGTGAACTTGCCGCAAGTGGCCTCTGCCCGGGCTTGAAATCTGAGTCTCCGGTCAGCAGCCCCAATCCTATACCCACTCGGTTATTACTCTTTCCAGGACGATACCGTGGTGTGGAATTACACTCTCAATTCTGATCAATACACGAGCCTTTCGATATCCGATTCCTTTGCAATGGAGACGAAAATTTGTCTTTCTAGCACTCTTAAAAAACGGACTTCGTCGGCACCACCATAACTATTTACGCTGCTAATCTCTAACGCATTGGGAGAATGGCTTGCGATAAATGAGCATTTATCTTATGCAACGGTAAAATTGTTTTAATGACACATAATTTGGGGTATAATTATGGGTTTAAAAACGAACGACAGCACGAGTATAGTTGATAAACCTCCCCTTCCCTCTCAAGACATTGAAGGGGAGGTATCCGTCGAAGGGGGGTGCATTCGCTCCCCTTTTACCGAAAAGCCCACCCTCACGACAATGTCGCCTCCCCTCGTTTCCCTATTGGGGCCCCGTCTCGAAAAAAGCTACGAGCGATGCTTCGGTGGTGTGGGACCAAGGGGTGGCGTGGGGCGGCGAAGGTTATCCATGGAGGGGAAGGCGGGTGCGTGAAGGTCATCGGCGGAATGGGGGGGAACGCACCCGAACCCAACGCAACATGCGTGATGAGCGTTGGCTCGTGTGGGTGTGGAGGAAGACTTGGCGGAGACCGAGGGGCGGTGAAGAGAAAGAGAGATAAATGGGTGATGGTCTTTCCCGAAGCAGGCTTTCGTGTCGATATGGGCGCAGAGCCAGACGATAAAAACGCGTGTTGTTCAGAAATGCGGAAGACTAGCCGATGGCTGCTCAATAGCCGTTCAATGTTCGTGTATTGCTGGTATTTACATTGCGCCGAAGGCGTGGTTGCACAGTGTGGAAAGCGATTGCCTATTGGCTGGAGATCCAAGAGTGCCAGCAGTATTATATTAGTGGCAGTTTAAATTTTAGATGATCCCACTTCTAAGTGATACCGCACTACCTGAACTGTGACACCATACCTGAAAAAACACAACACCGATGCTCGTAGCGGAGTACGAACCGACGAATTCTGGATTCAGGCCGGCGCGCTACCGCAGTTTGCCGAGTTTGGCCCGCGGATACCGATAGTTGAGTTGAATATCTTAGAACTCGTTTTAGCTATTCAAGCTGATGATTTTCTGGGAAGTTTCAAGTCTGGGAAACCACAGGTGACAGTGGGACCGCCCCGTCCTACTCCGACGAGTAAATTTCACTCGACGTTGATTCTCTAAATAATAGGCGGAGCATTTCCATCACCTAGTCAACCGTTCTTCTCGTTACAGTCTGCACGGAATATTGTTGTGAGTTGTGCGAATATGTTTCCTTAAGTGACTTCCTTGGGGCGTCAAAATCATTCGGGTGGGTGATGACACCAGAGGGGGGAAACAGTCGGATTCTCGTCGGGAATTGGGGACGTGGGAGGTTTAACGACCGACCTTGATTTTGGTTGCGTTAATCTCGGGCAGCGCGAAGTGTTTACGTTCGACGCGCGTGCTGCTCGATCTCTGTCGCAAAATGAAATTGAGAATTTGGCCGGAGCGCAAGGTGGCGCCAGAGAGAATATTTCGCATGTCTCTGCATCCGCATGTTTCTATTTATTCCTGGTGTGTTTTCAATGCTCGGGAGGCTACTGGGGAACAAGGACCCGGGATGTGTTCCAAGGATAAACTGAACAAAAAACTGATGGTTCCTAGACTTACATTATTCTTCTAGAGAAAACCTACGGGATAGGAAATTTCCGAAATGAGTTATTTACTGGAAATTACTCACTACCGCGTAGAACTGGACTTCGTTGAGATCACTGTACGTGTAGAAGTGAATTGTTGTAATTATTTAGGATATCTTTCTTCTTGCTGTTAAATGTCTTTTAGCCCTCGAATAAGTTTTTCTTATACACTCCCACCCTCACATTCGCTGTTGTATACCTTGAATTCATGGTTCTATCAATTGATAATCAATTATTTGTGCGATATTTTTGGAATCGATCTTTTTTACGTCTCAACCCTCATCCGAAATAAATCATCATGCCGCACAACATTCCCGAGTGTCACTACCTGCGTTGGGCAAATTCATTGCAATATTTGTCTGTGGCTGATTTTGGAATATTTTTGTATAAAATAAAGTTTGAACTGCTTAAGGCTCGGAATTCTAGCCATTCTTTTGAATTTTGGTGAATTATTGAACATAGCAATTGGATACTGATTTTTACAAAAAAAATCAGTGTTGTGTTTGCGTTGTTCTGTAAGAGTAATAATTTTCCGTAAAATATTAATTTGGAAAATATTTTTCTTAGCCTTGTGTCGCGGTAGGAAATAATTAGGTAAATGGAAGTAATGTTTATTCCAATTTAAACATAGCTGTAATTTACAGATACCTTTTGTAATGAAATGTTGTACCTAAGTATTGTACTACATACTAATTCCTTGTAAATTAATTACAGCCCTGGTGAAGCAAAAACAAATTAGTGAAACTTTGGCAATGACGCAATATCATCTATTGTTTCTTAATCATTACTCTTCCGAAAAGAGAAAATTAATTTTGTACAGAATTTTATGAATTATTGAATGCTTATGTTGTTCACCGTTTGGATGCATATTTTTGACTGAGTCATCTTCGGTTTTTTAGTACAATATCGTCATCGATGCAGCCCCTAAATTCTGTACTATCTTGGCTCATAACTACAGGTGAAGCCGCATCGTGCGTTAGTGATCGCCAATAAAGCCAAAATACTTAACGGAAGAATTTTATTTTTTTCGGTATTTTCATAAGTGGATATAAATAACACTGAAATCCTGGTCTTAGCGTTGGTTGTAGATTGTTTTCAGAAATAATATGAAGTATTGTATTGCCCATATGGAAATGCTTGCTCCGTGGTTATGCGACGTGGTGTAATTATAACGGGAATGTATTTAATCATTTGCACTCGCCTAATGACTTGCTGCCAAACAGTGGCGAATTCTGGGAAACAGGAAACTCTTGGGGAAATTTTCGTCTCGAGGTTCTTAGGAAGACCTTGTGGGATTCTGAAAAATTGTTTGTAAATGTTAGTTCTTTGCCCTCTATACTCGCTGGTAAAATACGCTGCAGCATTGTAAGGCATTTAATGAGGACTCTGACATTTACCGGTTGGTTATTCCAAGTATTTTTTATGTTGAACTCTTAATAAGTTTTCATTTCCTTAACCATAAGATCTATATTTCGTTACTGAAAATTGTAGCGAAGTGGTTCTGTAATGCTAAAAGAAGTTTGAATTGAAATTGGTAAAAAGAATAATTGTATTCTTATTCGAGGATAATTTCACAATGGCATACTCCGCTGCAGCCAAAATATCCCAATTACTCTTCGGTCAAAACTCGAGGAAGACTTCCTGTTTCGTCATTCTAATGAAGGTTTCAAGTTTATATCCCAGTATTTTCAGGCAACCTTTTCTATTTTTCAGTTTTCCTGTTGTTTCCTCGTTCTTGGACATTAACCAGGTACTAACGACTGTACAAAACAATATCGAGTGTCTGAATCTTAACCCATTGTTGCCTCGGCATAGGCTCGAAGGATGCTTCTCTGTTGGCACAGAATCTTTCTTGTCAAAATTGGGTATTTTCCACGTGTTTCAAACTATCGATATTCTGATTCTGTTACTTGAACTTATTGCATTGGATAAATGTTTTCTTATCAAATTGTATGAATATCGGTTTTAAAAGCTAAAGAAAGTCGAAGGTTACGAATGCTCCCGAGCACACTCCGAAAACAACCGAATGACCTGTGACGTCATTTTCGCTGTTTATATTTAGACCCAGGCGTTTCCTTATGCTTACGGTGGAAACAAGTGCGGCGAAATTTGTTTTGGACGTTTTCCTGTTTATTGATGTACATTTAAATGGTATCTAAGGGATATAGATGGTGTTTTTTTGCCACAATTTACAAATATATCGGTGAAAACACCGAACAAGATATTTATTCACGCAATCACGACATTGAATGTTTGAAATTTTTTCCTTGGATTCCTCAATGACCACCTGCACAATGTATGCTTTACTTCGCACTTTGTGTTCTGGACATATTCTTGCAATGACTGTGCACAGTGGTCCATCTCTCTTCACTTGGACGTATCTTAAAGCATTATCACCATAACTCTCGCGAGAAGCTTTATAATATAACAACACTTAAATTAAACTTTGGATAGGTGTTTAGGATATAAGAATCTATTTTTAGGCATTTCTATAGCAGAGAATCCATTTATAGAAACCTCCTCTACTAACAATCACTAATTAACAAATCACAAATTAATGTCTTAAGTGTGTTGAGTATAGGCAGCACAAACATTTGGCAAGTACAGTGTTATGTTGATATGTTACTAAGATACTGTTTGTTTGCTGTTGCATGGACTGGTATGCACTTTGAGAAAGAAAGAAGTATCATAATGATTAAGAGTGTATTGGAAAAACAATTAATAAAGTTCATACACCAAATATTTAAGTATATGCACCAAAAATGATAGACAACAGTAATGACGGTTTTAGAAGCAAACTTTATGCTTACATTTTTTGTACTTAAAGCTCCACGAATTTCGGCAGCATTAAATCGGTCGTCCTTCTTCATTAAAACGCCTAACATGAACATATCCACTTGAGTAAATTATCTGATGTGGTTTTAATAACACCATTGCACGGCATTGTCTTTGTTTTCAATGAAAACTCTTTCAATATACGGTCTCTTCTACAGTTCTTCACTTTCGTGGATCTCTCCATTTTTCGGTTTTGCGCCGCGTTGGATGTCATAGGTTGACGACAGTTTCGCCGGGATTCCACCTGGCGTCTTCAGGTCGAAGTGCCGATATCGGCATTTTGGCTGCGTTTACATAGCCCTCGTTCTCCCGCTGCTGCGCTGTGATTGGCTGGTTTCTGGAACACTCTTCTAAGCGTTAGTCAGATGGCATCCGTCTTCCCGGTTGAAGTTTCTTGGCATTTTGGTGATCTCTATTGACTCCCTTATCAGCCTAGGATAATATCTTCTTTCCTTGGCGATGATTTCGGCTTCGTCAAATTTTATGTCGTGTCCGGGTTCGCTCCAAGCACGCTCGGCGACTGTTGATAGGCTGAATTTCTTGTTCTTTGTTGCCCTCTTGTGTTCCTGCAGACGAGTCTTCATGGACCTGCATGTCTCGCCGATATAGCATTTTCCGCATGAGCAAGGTACGCGGTATACTCCTTCGTGGAGATTTTGTGTTTATCAGCAGTCGCCGAGCATGCTTGGAGCGAACCCGGACACGACATAAAATTTGACGAAGCCGAAATCATCGCCAAGGAAAGAAGATATTATCCTAGGCTGATAAGGGAGTCAATAGAGATCACCAAAATGCCAAGAAACTTCAACCGGGAAGACGGATACCATCTGACTAACGCTTGGAAGAGAGTGTTCCAGAAACCAGCCAATCACAGCGCAGCAGCGGGAGAACGAGGGCTATATAAACGCAGCCAAAATGCCGATATCGGCACTTCGACCTGAAGACGCCAGGTGGAATCCCGGCGAAACTGTCGTCAACCTATGACATCCAACGCGGCGTAAACCCGAAAAATGGAGAGATCCACGAATCCAGAACGCCACGGAAAACTACGATCCAACAGTTCTTCACTTTCTC
Organism: Pyrrhosoma nymphula; assembly: GCA_963573305.1. Lineage (NCBI taxonomy): Eukaryota > Metazoa > Arthropoda > Insecta > Odonata > Coenagrionidae > Pyrrhosoma > Pyrrhosoma nymphula. Next base: position 150,144,595 of record OY754330.1, read on the forward strand.
CCTCTCTTCCGTCTATCGCTCAGCGAAAATGACGTCAAGCCAATCAGATTTCGTTTCGCAGCCGCGTAAAAAGTTTTGAAATTTCGACTATTTTAATCTTAAAAATATCCATTCATATTGTATCAATTTTAAAACTATTTTCGCTCCGCAAGCTCGTGCGAGTTAAAGTAACGTATAAAGATCCGTATACTTAAATCTAAAATTTTGGAAAATACCCAATTGTGAAACAATGAGATAAAATTAGGGATTAATGGCAAGATTTTTAGAAAAGTTGATATGCTATTTTTTTGCCTTCAAATCATTACTTCAATCTTGAATGGAAAAAACGAAATTGCTTGTCACTCATATCCTTAAATTTACCGTTGTCTTGTAACTTATTTATTTTTCTAATTTATCTTTGGCGATTTAAGAACTTTTATTTACTCCCGTTTTGTAGCCATAAGTGAATTTTTTATCCTTGCAATGAACAGTGGAAATTATTTTGAATTATTAATTTAATCACCTGTAGTTTTTTTGAAAGGGGACAAAGTTAAAAACTGCTTTTTAATGTGGAAGTATTTTTTACTAATTTGCTGTCCTGCAAGGATATGAGGTCTGCAGCTTTGAGTAAAATAGTGGCACGCCATTGTAAATTTCTATCGTTGGCGATTTACTCTTTTGAATATCGTTACGTTCTAAGAACCATTCACAGTGGGAACCTGCTTAATTTGAGTGAAATGGAAAAGTGAGATATTTGATTTGGAAAATTTGCGGCCAGGGAGTCTTGTTTCCTTGAGCAGAGACAACGATATGCAAGCGTAACTGTTCAGGTAGATATTATACGGTGTTTTCTAGCCTCTGATATGAAGGTGAATGCAACTTACCTTGAGGTTAGTTAACGCTTAGAATTCTGAATGATGCTGATGGAGAACCGTTAAGTCAATAATTCATACGTATTACGTTTTGAACGAATGTTCTCATTAATTTCGATGCTCACGTTTATTTTCCGTTCATTATTATTATTATGAAAAATTATCTACTGAACCTAGAGAAATTTTTCAAGATTTTTAATTTTTTCTAATAAACAGCGATAAAAACGCTCACGGTTTTTTCTCCACAGTAAGCTTATAAAAACCTGTACTAACAAAAAATTACGAAGACAAAGAAAGTTTTGCGTTTCAAGTTATTAACAGTTTACTTGAACAAAAAATGGAAAAATCGCAGTGTTAAGGATTTTTCTAAAATTGTGTGCAACAATTTGCATATTATTTGAATAATTTTCAAGAAGCCAAGCAATACCTTTAATTTGGCACCAGATTCTAAGAAATTGGTTCATAATGTGATAATTTCAGCAATCACTGTGTAAATTGGAGGTAGTTTCGCATTTTGTAAGCAAAGATTTTCAAAAAATTATAGAGGCTCTGTCAAAAATTTTTGTCAAAAAAATCTGAAAAAAGTAACTAAAGCAGAGCTCCTGCATTCCTTGAAAAAAGTTTGAAGAAAATCCGTGTTGGGAGGGCACGAAACTTTACATAAATTAGGTGATTTGCCTTGGAATGACCCATTTGTACGTTCAAATCATGGATTCTCAGTTGCGCAAAATAGTAAGCTGCGGAAAGCATTCACTATCATCACTGTGGTCGCCTTTCGATTCTCTTATTCATTAAATTCTTTCTCGGACCTGCCCTCTCGCACCCAGAGAATCGACGATTAGACATTAGCATTGTACGCGGCGTGTGGGCATATCATGGGATCCGCGTCTCTTTGCTTCCGTTCGCCTCTCTGGCCGTCGGGCTGCCTATCTGTCGGATAGCGTTTGGAAATCAAGGACGACGACGATCAGGCGGCTCGGCTACGACCTCCCTCCTTCCCCTTTTGTACTTCCATCATACCGCGTCTCCTATAACCCCGTCGCTCTCCTGCAGTCGCTTTCATTGTCATCGGACGAGTGGCTCCTCGATTTTCCACGCCTAGAGCCTTTGTGCCGCTTGATTTTTATCGGTTGCCGGTAAATCCATCGCGGACCGGTACCCTAGCAGCAATTGGGAGACAGTGATTCGAAGCGGGAGAGTGATGGACAAACGTGATGAACTGCGCGCGTTCATCTGGAAAAAGCATCTGGAAGTGGCGACGGACGAGTCGGGTCCGGGGCGCATGGCATTGCAGACTGAAGACTAGAGCGTTGATTTCGCATAAGTCCTCTCAAAATCTCGAATTGACTGATGTGATGTTACTGGCCAAAACCGTACGTGATCGGCAGTGCGGCAACTGGGTTTTTGGTTCGAATCTCGGTCAGGTCAAATGATTTTTTCATGATGAATTTCGTCTCTTCGGTGTTGAATGTACGTGGGTGATGAATGGGCATTAGGAGGGCATACAATTTGGACTCGGTACCATCCATTAAGGACGTGACGATTCTCGTGTGCTCGTCAATGGGTCAATATTGAAACCTAGATGAGTATCAATAGCCATTGGCATAATTATTGTGCCCATATCTTTTTAATATTATTGTTTTGGTTCTGTAAACTGCACTGCGGTTAATACTACTGCTTGGGATTTGCATCGGAAGTGAGCGAAAAAAAAATATTTCAAGTGTATAGCGTCTTACTGTGACCCCTCAGCGGGAAGTTAAGGTAGTGATAATTTAAAAACCTTCCATTCAACTGGTAGAAAACCTATAAATGAATATTTTGTTGACAGCCGTAGTCCTGAGCTCCAGCAATGACGCTCCGTGGTGTCGCTCGTTCTCCAATCTGCGTCCCCTCCTTTTACGTGGTCTGACATTATCGCACACCCCCTTAAAAATATGCATGCGATTATATTATAGAGAGTTGGTCATGTGTTTTTTTTTAAATCTCAACTTCCTTTTTGCCAACGTTTAGCCTTTTAATGAAAGCATAATCAGGGCTTAGGGTGAGATCAACTTTCCTCCGTTGTAAGTAAGAGGCAAGTTGATCTCACCTTAAGCCCTGATGATGCTTTCATTAAAAGGCTAAACGTTGGCAAAAAGGAAGTAGAAATAAAAACACGTGACCAACTCTCTATAATATAAACGCATACATTAATTAAAGTGGTCAATAACCAATTCAACAAACTTAAAAATATGTTAAGTGATGAAATGTAGAAAAGAAGTGATTTTGAATCGACAAATACAATACATCTAGTTAAAATGTTTTCCAGTAATTGCTATGTACCTTACCTATATTAATTTACTTCAATTTCACCTACGATTACTATTCATAGTAGTGTTTTATTGTACCCTTACATTTGAGGTTGCTGCTCGCCATTATTCCAATTCTAAAGTTGTGGATTACGTCCAAAAATGCCATTCCCGGGACTTTTTTCGGAAAACATCTCAGCGTTTTCCGGGAACTTAACCAATATTTTCCCTGGGTCTCCCAGTAAATACGGGATAAGACTGGTCCTGCGTCTAAGTGAGGATGGATATATTTTTAACTCACTCAGAAAATTATATCACTTCGTTTCAACCGTACATTTATCCTTTATGAAATCATTTATACAGCTACTAGCAATATATGTTTTTACTATTTTTCTGAACGATGTGTCTAATTCCTAAACCAGTGAATATACTCGGATTATAACTGTAAACAAAGGCGCAGATCCAAGGATAAATTCTCAAATTAGTGTTTATGCTTATTCTTACTAAATTTTCCAGGGTCCCTTCCCGAAAGACTTGGCTGTTTTTCAATTCTTAATGTACCCAATCATCGTTAATCTCCTTAGCCTCGTCAGGAATGACGAGCCCATCATAGCTAGGTTATGTGCTTGTGGGATACTTAAGAGAGCGTTTTATGTGACAACCGTGATATAAAATGCGATTAGTTCTTGTAACTCTATTTTTGTCAACTTTTGATCATTAGTAGGAAAAAAAATTCGCCGCAATATCAGACTCAGTTTTTCCTCAATTTTTTGTCAATCTTGAGAGTTAATGCTCATGCTAGCCGAGAAAAAATGATATGAGCAGTTTTGCATCGAAACCGGGGCAACAAGAGGTCTTGTCAAATTTTTTCTATGGCTTTCTCAATCCGGCCTACGATCTTATGGAAAAGATATTTACCATCTTGGGGCCTGAATTAATTTCATGCGTCAGTGTTTTTATCTGATCAATGGACGATATGAATTTATCTAGACTTGTCAGAATGACTCAAATACGTTTGAAATTATATCTAATTTTTCGTTATGATATCGGTAAATGTAGTAAAATATCCATAAATGACTCATTGAGTTGTTTATTGGCTTATAATATATATATATATATATATATATATATATATATATATATATATATATATATATATATATATATATAATAGAAATTGTAAACATTGATATCACTTTACCAAACTTGTCATGGACATATGAGTGTCAAAGTCCTTTGATGTTGGCTATGGCTTGTTCGAAGAGTCAATGTAGGCATTTTAATCCTGCTACTTTTTTTGGTTTACTCCTTTTGAATAATTTTGTTTTACTCTCATTATTTATTTCTCTAACTTTCCATTCCGGTTTAAGTAAATTCCAAGGACCCACTGTTCATTCCATTTGAAAGGATACATTTTTTCGTTCCCTTTGCCTCATCGTGGAAATTGAAATAAAAATTCTCGCCGCAGTTATTTTTTTCATATGCGCAAAAGACTATTATTTACACCGCGGGTTTCATGACGCATCACCCAAATCCTCGACCTCGGAGCTGTGCTGTTCACTTCATAAACGACGTATTTCAGAAGCCTCACAAATGTTCCACAAGCCTTGCTCATTTACTGTCGGAGGATTGAGAAAAGTGCGACGTATATCATGGACTTGTTGCTTTTTCCCTTCGATGGTAGGTCTCCCTCTTACACTAGCCTTTTCCACGTCTGTAGAAATATTGTTGCCATCCTTTTTATGGGAACCATCAGATGTGGGCAATTCCCTCGAGACGTCTTTAGCCTGGGATCTAACAGTTGTATTTTCATTATAAGCGTTTGAATGATTTAAAATGCGATGCTCTGTATTTAATAAGTTATCAGAGTTTTTACATTATTCTGCTAATTTTGCTCTTAGGTAATAAGGTAAATTTTAATAATAAAATAAGGTCGCTAATAGTAGGTACTTAATAAGTTCACGGTTTTCACTTGACGATAACTTCCTCTAGAAATACTGCAAATCATCATCATTTGAGTAATCTACCGGTTAATGGAAGTTATGATGAAAGTCAGAGAAAATCCAACGGACTCTTACACGTGCAGTGCCCTATCTACCCCTAGTATTTCTTTCTTCATCTCGGCGTAAGTTCTACCTTTCTTCATCCCGTCTGTAAAACCCATTCTCTCTCTCCCTCTTCCCCGCTTGTCCAACATCCTTCCAAATCATAATAAATAAATAGCAATTGGAATTTCCTTATTTCTTAAAATTGGCGATATAAACTTCTCTAACTTGAAGAAGATTGTCCCCTCCTTATTTTGAGTTTTCGCTTCCCCCTCTTCCTCCCCTTTCCAAGCGAGACGCGTCGCGAGGGAGAGGGGATGTGCTTTGCGCCCCCGGGGTATCTTTACATTTGCGAGACGCGTCACCGTCAATGGTTACGGTGCTGTGGCGCGCATTTCGGGAGAGCCTTCGGGAGCGAAGGACGTGGCGGTTGAATTCTTGTGGGCCCGCTCTTGACCTCCATTAAGTCAGTCAGTCGGAAAATGTTGGGCGATCTATTCTTGCTGCTTGAGGGAATCGTCAAGGGATTCGCCTCTCGCATGCCCTTGAACTATGCAACCACATGCTCTAGAAACTCTCTGATTTCCTATTTTCTCTGCTTAATATCCACTTGGACATATAGTTGTCGGTGAACATGTTTAAAATGAAATCTTTAATGCTTTCCTCTTTGGCTTGTATGTATTTTTTGTGTGTTACGTAGTAAAAGTTTTTCACTTATCCATTCCTTCTTTTCGATTGGTCCGTCCATGATAATAGTGCAGTTGACAGAACTGCAGCCAATCAGTGAAAACGTTCAATGCTGTTTGGGGAAAGGAATCACTTGACCGAAGAAACTATGATTTCTTTCTAAATCTAATCAATATATTACAACTGCGCTATTACCTTTGACGGGCACTATAGATATATAATTATTTACTTTGTAAGGAAACCTGGCTTGCCCATGGCGTGAAACGAGACAAATGCATTAGTTTCTCATGCATTTATTATTTCTTTTGTTCTCTTTCATCATTCGATTGTGTTGTACAGTTTAAGTGAACAGTTTTCTTCGAGGCACATTTTTATTCCATGGTTCGTTCATAGTTCGAGAAGCTGATAATAGTATTTGAGGGTTTGATGTTTTCCCCTTTGACCTAGTCGCTGCGGCCTCCTCGTGCCTTCCCAGCTCTGGCATGGATGTGATGTTTCTTCTTGATTTAATATTTTATGGTCGATGGTACTGTAAAATAAGTCGTTGTAGCGCCGTAAACCGAAGTCTATTTCTAAGGTTCTTGTTTTTCTGCTTTACTCTGCAATCTGAGCAATTGGCGTGGATGCTTATTGATGCGAGGGAACTATCTCATTATCATGCTAAAATATGGATCCAATAATGGTTTTCATGATCTCGATACATATTTCAGAGGAAAATAATTATGTAAGAGCATTCTGTGAGATATCATTGCTCACGTGATCATTGAACGTACGTAGCGTCGCCGGGACTAGGAGTTAAAGAACATTGTGTTTTTCGTTTTGTGCTTCACTTCTGAGGATGATGTGACTTAAGTATATTAGTATCCTTCATGTATTAGGGGAATCTGATACCTTATTTACTTGAGGAATTGATAATGAAGATTGTCTTGAGTACCTGTTGAAATGGTGAGTGGTGGTAGCTTTTACTTCTTTACAGATGTTGTTTCCCCACGACACTAATGATTGAAATCTGAAGCATGTCACAATTTCATGAATATTCCATTTTACTGCCGCAATAAATGGTATGGGAAAATAAGCGCTTTGGTAATGCAGTAACTATTCATTCTCTGTTATAGTTTCTGATATTAAGGTGGGGGTGTGCGAATATTTATGAAATTAAATTATACAAATATTCTAATTTAGTTACGCACGTCGTGGAAACGTCGGCGAATAATGAAATTTGCTTAACGATAAACTCCTAACGTATAACTTTCCACCAACCAATAATTATTTGACTGGAAACGTAACAAAATCCAGAGTATCATGAAACTAAAAAAATGCGATGTAATCTCTAAGATTCTTTGAATAATTGCCCGATTGTTGAATAGCCACTTTAAGAGTTAATAAGTCATAAAGTCGAATGGCAACTAGATTCACTCTTCAACTTAGTCAAATTGCTGTGAGTCGTTTCTAAATCTCAGAGCGCCATTTTCAATTGAAAAATTTTATTTTAAATGCTTTATGATGTGTTATGACCCGTCAGTAATTTATCTGGCGTGACTTTTGGTCTCCCTCTTACCTTTTTCTCTCTTCGTAATTGCTATAAACGGAAGGGATTATGTTCATCACAGTTTTATTGGCAACGCATGTAAAGTTGGCTCATTACTTTGAAGGGATTTCGTTCTTTCTCGTTCGAGCGGCTTTCTTCGAGTCCTCATTTCCAAACCTGAGCGGCTATTTTCTCATTCTAGTCATGTCGTAATCTATACATGTTTTGGTGGACGATCCTGTTTGTCGCTGCGAGGAAAAGCTCTTGAAATGCAATTGTCGATGCCCAATTTTATTTGCACCGAAAGGTACTTCGGCTATGAATTTGTATTTTTTTCCCTGGTGCAACTAGGCGTCAGGCCTTTGTGTGGAAGACCAAGAGAAAGAGCAGCTAAGTCATTATAAAATGAGTGAAGTACCGTAAACACGGGCTACTTGAGCCCAGATTTTTAAACTTTTAACAATATTTTCAAAAATCGGCTAAACTAATTGTTTTCTCTGACATACTCATCTTATATTGTTAAACTATAGTTTATTATGAATACTTTGACATATAATATGCATTGTTTTTGACATAGTAAATATTTTTATTTTTTTATTTTATTTGGGCTCAAGTTAACCTTAATATTGGGTTACTTGACCCCAGACTATAATTCCCATAGAAAATACTATTTGAAGGCAGTTTGGGTTCAAGTAGGGCGATGATTATTAAAATAAATAATTTCTTAACATCCAGTAAACTTCAAAACGTTTTCTTAAAGATAATTATTATTTTAAAGCACAATTTTAATAATGTTAATTAAAAAATGTCTACTTACTACTATTGCCTACCGGAAAAGCACTGAAATACGTCGCTATACTGATGTTGAGAGTACGCAGAGGAAAAAACTTCATTTTTCAGTTTTTGGGCTCAAGTTAGCCCCCAGGGCTCAAGTAGCCCGCGTTTACGGTAGATAAAAATTTAAAAAGAAAACACTTGTAAAAGCAAAGAAAGTTAACTCAAATGTATTGGCATATTATTTTGATAATTATGTACTATTCCATGTACTTAATGTGTAATGCATATGCCATGTATTTTCAGCAAATATTTAATGTATATGCCGTTTGCATGCTGACCGAAAGGTCCTGGCTTCTTATTTGATCGATATCTTCGACTCGCTCCCTTCTAAAACCAAACTATGTGGTTCTTTGGGTGTCGTGAATTCACAGTGTATGCATGTACCTGATATACGAATGTCTTACTTCGTTGTAGGTGAGCTCACTCCTCTCTTATTAAGCCGATCATCTTAAAACTGATTTATTTTTACAAATGAAAGTAGGTCTAGTCCCAGCGAGATGATGAAATTCGGATAGCCTGTGCCATTGCGTAGCCTGAGGCCCTTAGCAAGAATTAGCGATGGTGGACGGGTTTTTCGGCCGTGGCCTTCGAGCGCTCAATCTCTTCTTTCTCCCGCTTACAGAGTCCTGGGTGGACCTGACGAGCAGCCGCGGCGGTGGCACGGTGACGCCGTCCAGCTGCATGGTCGGCAGTTCCAGCTTCGCGCAGCAGCCGCAGTTGACCCACCTTCCGCTGAGCTGCTCCGTGTCCGGCGAAGAATACCTTCGACTGCTGAGGGAGGCCCAGAGGGAGAGCAACCCGTCTTCCGCGCCACTCTCCCTCGCCTCCTCACGGAGGGACACACCGGGACACAGGTTGGTCTCCCCCCCTTCACTCTCCAGTCTGCTCCCACTCTCCTCGCACGCTCCGACAGAGAGACAGAATTTGTACGCTTTCGCTCGGACCCCGGGGCCACAATTTCCCTTTCCTCTCACGCGCGCGTGAACTTGTTGATGGCCATCCGATTCTTGAGAGAGCTGAGGGCGCCATTTCGTGAGGGCGTTCGAGCAAAAAATTCATTTACAAAAAATAATTTGGAAAAACCACGTCCGTATGCTGGCTGTACTATGGAATCTTAACTACAATTAACAAGTCATTTCCGAGCCAATTCGGCATTTCATTGAATCTAGTGGCAGCCTTGGAAGACCGTGTTTTTAATCGGACACTCCTTAAAACCGTTTTGTTATTTCCAGTATTTCGTTTGGTGCAATATTACAGATTCCTGACTAGAGTGATACCGTCTTCGCTACTCGGATTTTAAAATACTTAGTTGCTCGTCTGACGCGCCTCTTGTAGCCCGAAAGCGAATACATGATCGGTCTTTCTTTTCGCGCCGAGGCACAAATTCGAATCCCGATGATGGAAAAACTAGATTACTAGATTTTTTCATTGCCCTGCAAGCGTCCGTGACGGTGTGTGGCAGCCGATTTTATGTCCTGGTTTGATGAAAGTTGTGATTATAGCAAACATTCATGTGGGTGGACTCCTGAACTGAATCTTCCCGTTGCCTTATTTTAATGTAAGGATTCTTTTCACTCCTCCAACTTAGTGCTTTGATTACAGCCTCACATAGTGGGAACAGTGTGCCTAAGGAGCTGCGTAAATTCCTCAGTATTTGTACTTTCCCATACTATGGGAAATCCTCGCGCTCCGGTGAACATCTTTCGAGTGCACCGTAAATCTCATTGACAAAATAATCTGATTTACTTTTGCCGTGAAAAGAGGTATTTTCGTTTTATTTTTCGGTGGTATTATTAAGGTGGCGTGGCATTTGATTGTTGACGCGGGGTCTTAGGACCCTTCTCCTATCTGTCAGTCCATATGTTAGAGTTCCGTGGACTATCTTCGCGGAATGTTGTTCTTCGAACTTTTCAATCATTAGCATACAGACTAGGTAAAAGTGACGTACCATTGACATTGGCAGACTCTCTATTTGCAAGTTACTAGGACTTACGGGGAAATGAAAAACGGGTGCTTGATGCCTTTTCCTCGGGCTGCCATGCTTCGGATAGAGACTTTGTCATTATAGCGCCTATGAATTTAATTTGAGATGCTATTGTGAAGTAACAGTGAGGGAGGTCAAATATGGTCCCATTTCCTTCGGTACTAGCTTTCACCTAATTAAGGTTAAATGTTGGTCGATTGTTTTCTCGCGTGGCAAACCAACCTTATGCCCTGCTTACCGGGATTTTACATGCTGCTCAAATGTGTTTTCATTTTATTTCCGATAAAATCAACATTTGCTGTTGAAGGTGTGTTTTGAGTTTTATTATGACCTCGTTCGGCATATTGTCGATATCCCTTTCCTTTCTACGATTTTTCGTCTCAGTTAAGCTATTATGTGTGCCTACTAATTCCTTGATATTTCCGGTGAAATTCCTGAGGGGTTAGTCGACTAAGTCTGATTACGTCGTATTAGGTGTGTGTTTAATCCCAACCGAGAAATCATATTGGGTGTTACTCTCGTCCCCTAAATCTGCGCGCTCGAGCTTACAATTAGCCAAGATCTCTGATGTTGTGAGTTCAGTATTTCCACTGACACTCCTTCGCAATCCGTTGACCCGTCCGGATTTTTTCTGTTGGAACGCGTCGGTCATGAATCATAGAAATCGAAACCACACGATGGAGTCATCTGACGTAACGTTTCCTAGTTTATTTGTTCAAAAGTATACTGGACTCTATCACGTAGCTTTCTTATTTCAATACGAAAGCGGGACAAAGTCACTCCCGACTCACTTTTATGCGGGTGGATTCATTGGGCAGGTGGCGGCCTTGTGTACTATTCCTCATTTGTCAACCCGAAGGTTTTTTTGATTGACCAGAGAACAGCATTTGTCATGTTGTGCAAACTAGACTTGGAATTCACATCCTCGGGTGGGGTAAGTCAAGTTCTTGTCCTCTGCCGCCTACTGCCTCCTAGAAAATTTTGAAAACCAGATAATCAAATTGAATGTAAGGTGGTGGTGTGCGGATGCATCTCCAGCTTTTGAACGTAAGCGCCCTACGTTCAGCTGTCGGAACGTTGCGCCCAATCGATGATAAAATAGCAGAGTTAATATAACGTCGATGCGATTTTGCGTTAGATCAGTTAGCTTAGGTACTTTTATATCGTACCCAATTGGAACTTCCTTGTTGAAATAATTAATGTTCCAGCTAGTATTAGTTTTAAATAGGAATTCCTCGTTATGTTTTGGGGATCACCAGGACCTTGGGTCTTTTTTTCATTTTTCGGTTGTTGAATGTTTCTTTTGAGATTATTTCATGGGTATTTCCTCTTTAGTTGGAATATGTGACATCAGTGTTGGACTCCTACGTCGCGGCGATAATGTCCCAGTGCGGACAACTGCCGCTAAAAATTGGAAAGTGTAAGTTGAAACCCCTGAGCGCGATTTCCCCACCAACTCGAATGAATGACCGATCCTTTTCAATTAAAATTAAAATAGGTACGACACTACCCTGTGCGTAGAAGAAAGGTCTTACGTCCACTACCTAACGGGGAATGAAAGGCTTAGGCGGCGGAATACGGCGGACAGACAATGGATTTTCACTCTATTCGTTTTCAAGAATGTTTCTTATTATAATGCTTGTCAGGGGACATTGGGATTTTGTCACCTTCTTGTTGTAATAAGCTCCATTGATAAAACTCCATAGCTCTTGGCTAAGTGCTGTGGAATTCTTCTCAAAGCCACGAGCAGGAGTAATAACCCTGTAATTTGTGCTCTAAGCATCGCTAATCGCACTTGAACATCAACAAATATGAGCTTAGAAAATGTACCAAGAAATAGTATTAATTATTCGTATGTTAAATCTTTGTTATCGCCATTTCAAGAAGAAGACAAAATAAGTTTCATAAATGAGCTAATTTCCCAAAGTATTTTATCAATGATACGGACACGTACAGAGTGATCCCCGGAATATAAACATTTTTATAGCTTAGATGTTTTGCTTGATTGTTTAACAAATATTAACAATCAAAACCGCCTAATATGACCAAGGGAAAAATTTTAACCTTAATTTTATTTAAATTTCAATGCTAAAGTATGAATTATCATCGAGTAGATTGACGATAAGTTTGGGGCAGCAGAAGGTGACCATTATTTCCCAAGTCGCTTTGAGTTCGCCCATACGGATCGCCCGCTCTCGGATATGCATTTTTAGGACGAGATGCGAATCCATCAGCATTTCTTCCGTGTGAAAGTAGGGCGCTTTGCGATTCGATGTCACAAAAGACTTCCGTTGTGAGTGAAATGGATTGCCTTATTCTCACGCCGCAATTTATTCACGTCCCAGATGTTTCAACCTCTTTGCTTTCGTGATGTCTTTAGAAGGATCGACCTTTGGAATTCATTAAACTTTCACCCTCCATCGCGAAAAGAGCGATTGATACATTTTCTATATGTGTAGGCCTATCGTTTTCTGCCTAATCGAGGGAAATAAAATATTTAATCACTCATTAAAACCAAACTCTGTACCATGCATGAACCCCAGACGCCATGGCTAACGCAAGTAATTCTGACCAATGTGGGCGAATCGGTACATATTCAACCAAGGTGTCTGACATATCCGGAGGTCATGGAATTACCCTGGAATTTATTGAGCGTGGACATACATTGGAAACTTATATTAATAAAAGTATTTATCGTTTTAAACTGGCTACGTTCATCCTTTCTTTAGGATTTGCCTTTTGACAATTCAATAGGAATAATATGTGGGACAGGATATTTTCTAGCGTTGCAGACAACGTGAAGTCGGAGAACTCTCCATATTTACTACTTAGTGACCGACAATGCATGCGCCAACGTGACTTAAGAGTGAAATGAAATATTGTAAAAATGTTATGAACTTGGATAAGTATTTTGATACATAATCGCATCGCGACACACCGCGTTAAATTTTATTACTTTAATGAGTATATGAAGGTATTATTTTCTTTCCGCCCTGAAGCCTACCCTCTTTAAAATGGGCTGCACAAGCGGAGGCGGGGGTAATCCTAAAATCTGCCCCCTTACCCCGAGCAAGCGGTTTCCGGAGAGGCTTTGACGAGTAAACACTAGTGTGTATGCATGTATCTCTTCTAACAGGAACCCTCCGTGCATCAAGGCTACGCTATTTCGGCCCCGCCACTTCCGGATTCTGAACAGCGGCGGCACCCCCCTCTCCCCTTCCCCAGGCTACCGAATCCTCGTCGATCCCTCCCCCCTCCCCCCCCCCCCACGTGTCGCACGCCGGGCTCCGAATCCCACCTGCTTTATTCCTTTGGCATCGCTTATGGGCAGATTGAAATGCATTCGTCGGATATTTATAAATTAAAACTGGTGTCATTCCGGGCGCCGCGCCGGAAGGTCGCAGACCCCGGGAATGCTTTTTTCTTTCTGTGTTTTCCTCTTAGTTCTTTTTATTCTAGCCGTTGAATATTTCACGGGCAACAAAACGCTGGCAAGAAAAGTAAAAATGGAAAACTCTGTATTTAAAAATGGCACGCGAGGATCCTGGAGGTGAGGGGGATCTTTGCGGAGGGGACGTTTCGAGCCGGCCAGGCTTCGTTACCGTGAATACTGGGATTGATCTCAACGCTCTGAAGGCACTCGTCCCGTTGGCAGTGGCCCAGAATCCGTGGTTCCTCCCCACTGGTCCGGCAGTGGTCGCGATCGGGTGTCACGTCGTTCACGCGAGCCACTGAGGGAGCACCAGCAATGGGGACTTCCCCGTTAGGCCAAAAATATCGGTCGAGCTAATTTTCCATTAAAACGGCGGGTTGCGTCGAACCTAAATTTTGCGTTAAAACTATCGTACGAAATAGTAAGTGGTTGAAATTCCCTTTTCGAGGCTGCGTAGACTAGTACTCTTTCTTCGGAATGTTACTCGGTGCACCACTGCTTTTCGCCGGAAGGACATATAGGTTGAGGAATTTGCCCCTCTAAATAATTAATCTAGCTGTTCTTAGGGCTTGGTATATATTCCATGTATGTATTTAAAAGCTTCTCACGAAGCGGGCGGCGCGTGCCGCTTTGGAGAAACTTATTATGCGTATGTATCGTTATTATGTCTCGAATGGTGTGCAAGAAATCCAGATGACGACCAATTTTTTTGTGAATGTCGTAGTCATTTGTTGTGTCGTAGTCAATGTTGTGTCATCTGTGAAAGCAAGTAGATACCTAAGACCGCAATTCGAAAGAATTAGACAGTCGAAATTCATCTGCTTTACTAGCTTCATCTACTTATTTGAACTCCGTAGTGACAATTCATTGATTGAAATAAGGACCAACATCTATGGAATAACACTTATATGATGACGTAATGTCTGTTGGATTTATAATGAACACAGTAAAATAAGAATGCCATTTTCTCGTCAAATAGTTCGTCAGAACTGATAATGGGTATTAAATTAACTTTCAGTTGACCGTGATTTTTAGTGTCCCGTGTTCCATGCAAATGTTTTTGAGTTATCCTTCTTCAATATTGAGTAGGTGCGTTGAATATAAATTTATTGGGTTTTAGTGTGCTATGAAGTCCATGCCCTAGTATTTTTGAGGTGAGTTTCCGTCATGATACTTTCCCAAACCTTGGCCAGTCTCATGCATGAACGTTTATAGCATTCGCATTTATTTTTTTAAGTTAAAGATACCTTTTCAGGACATCGTGGGGTGCAGTAAATTAATTCCGCAGCAAAGGAGTATCATTCTTAGAAGCAAGGTCGTTGGAGTCGTTCAAGAGTGGTCGGAAAGAGGAGAGATGGCTGGTGTTCAGTCCGTGAAGCCGTTTACGGGGACGTCCTCCTGTAATTTACGTCCCATTTATCGTGCACCGTGCATTGTCGGGGCATTCAAGTCGCTTCTGATATTGGATAAATTAGTCACTCGTAAGCTGTGGTCCCAAGTTCCTCTGCGCCCGCCCGGAAGGAAAACAAAAACAAGTTTTGCGACAAGTGGCGCAGCGACGATATATTCCGTGTTCGGGTGGTGTGGTGGCGTAGCGTCAACTGACGCAGCCGAGGAGTCGCCGCGCTCAAAGCAATGGAAGCATCAACCTTGCTATCTTTTGTTTTGCTGCTTGTCTTGTATCGGTGACTCAGAATGCATACGTGTCATAAAATTAATTTTACGTTCCTTCTAGTGATTTGATGTCTCCCCAGTTATCTATCGGTTTTATGAAGAAGTTATTCGATGACTTTTTGTATCTTTGAATCCAGAATTCAATCGGAATGGCAATATTTGATCACTAAATATTCCAATGAATTGGTATAAACGTTGCTGATATCCAAATAGTCCTTCACAGCTGTGGTAACACAGGTCAAAATCACCAGGCAATTCCTAGCGTCGAAGTGGACTCGGCGTATCGTTGCCGAGAACTGAGTTAGGAAAGAGAAAAAAAGAGTATTACTATCAATCGCAATCATCTTAAGATATCAATATTTTACCATAAATATAATACAACTCGTTGACAAGTGACCTCGAAAAATTTCCATTCTTATGCACAGGCTATTCGTATCGCCATTACGATGTGGGTATTTACGAGATAATTTCTAACGTCTAATGATGCAACTTTCACATTACGAGTGTTTACTTAGATATTATAAAAGTAATAATTCTATTTCTCGGACGTCGGATATTATGTTATAAAATTGTAGCCAAAGAATGCAAACAAACCTCCGCGATGCTGAAAATAAAGGCAGGCGGAATTATAAAGGCAAGTGGCCGTTGGCGATGGAGCACTGACCCCTTGGCGTGGTATGATACCGTCCGAGACCCGTTCGTAATCGCATCGGGCGGAGTAACTCGTTTGAAGTTTTGGCTTTTACTTAAATTTGAATTAAGTTAACTCTTTTGAAAAAACACCACCACCGTTTACTTAATAATCCATCTCCGTGCTGGAGATAAAGGTACCAGTAGTGGTGTTAAACCATTCTATCATTCATAACTATGATGGATGAATAATTGGTTATATTTATTGAACCCTTTAATTCTTTTCCTTCGACCGCTGGGCTTATTTTGAGTATTTGAATTAGGGTGTTTAAGTTGATTTTTATATATGGTTATTTTTTAATTAACACTCCCGCCTCGATAGAATTCGTAGTGACCGTCTGTCGTGTCTTTAATATCGTTTTATGTCTTTAAAGGGGTTTTTCTGAGATGTAGATAAACTTGTGCTTTTTCATCCTAGATTATTTTAATTATGTCTGCTTATTCCATGAAATGTGTTGAAATATATTTTTTCACGTGAACTATGATTTAATTAGTTTCTTTTCAGTTAATTAAATATCTATTATCTCGTCAGTTTTAAACAGCTGCTCTTTTTCGATTTGAATTTTTGATTGAATATATAATTGGAGAAATTTGGAGAGCTATTTTGTGCGAATTGTGGTTCATGTTTCATGTCACCGGAGCATGTTATCTGTGTTCTTGCCCAGGAAAAACGCGTCGAGTGATCCGTCCATTGCCTCCTGAAAAGCAGGAAATTAGTGGATGTAGCGAAGGCATGAACTTGTAGTGCATTCGATACTTTTTCGATTTCGAAGTTTCATTTCAGACCATTTCCATCCAGGCTGCGAACTGGACCACTGGAGTAGGACGTTCCCTAGTTCTTCTCAGGGGAATGACTCCATTTTATTATAGCGTACGCTTCATTCTCATGTAGTTTTCTCATGACCCCGGTACCTGCGGACAGTGTTTAGTTCGTCCACCAAGTGCTTTGTCCAAAGTCCAAGGCTTTGAGCCCTTCTCCCATTCTGGCCATACTCTTTGCGACGAGAATACTCTCCCAAAGGCCCGCGTGTAAGTACGCCTCACCGCACAGTGAGCAGCTTGGCTGCGAGCCAGAAATTCTGGAGTAAATGCTCTATGACAATGCCCGCATTGCGATGGGCCCTACGTTTGTTTACGTGTTCTTGGCCCAATTAAGTACGCCAAAGTTACGCGTGTGCTCCTTGTGATGTTTTGTATTACTATCGAGTCGTCTGCAATGGCATTGCGCATTTGTTTTTGTATTGTGGATGTTATGAACTGCTCGGTGAAGATAATCAAGAGTGGTAATCTTGTTTTATGTTTACTTTTCTCTCAGGTACAATGTCGCATTTGGCAATGGCCTGAACTCGTGGCAGACGGGAAGGAATTCCTTTTCTGGCTGGGAGGATGCTTTCCCACAGAACCCGCAATGTTATTTTACTTCACCTAATCTCATGATAATTATAGTGCGCAGTACATAAACTTAGTCGGAAGTTTTGCGATTTCTGCTTAGTGTTAGGTTTTTTTCCCTAAGGCTGATTGTAAGATGGGTCTTATTTTGTAACTTTCAAACTAACTCAGGGTATAAATCAAGATATACGCCATAATAGAGAGATAGTCCGAACGGCTTTATTTTGTAACTCTCTTTCGGTCAATTTTCAATTGTTTCCCGTTTTGTCATTCCATGTCAAGTGGTCTGGAGATCTACCATCTCTGATTTTGATGAAATTTTTTATGTTGAGTTCCACATATCTCAAACGAAATAGTGTACATTTTTAAGTCCACCAGCTGTATCCTTTTGGAGATACGGCAGCTTGTAAGACCCCAAGTCACGACCATGTGCAATAGAAATTGTGGCAACTTTGAGACATAATATCTCCGTAGATTTTATTTCAAAACAAATGATACATCGCTATCTTGTACAATTTGTTGTGGTATTTTTCTTTAAAACAATAATAATAATAGCTTATTGCAACCAGAGTAGATAAGCTGCAGCGAAATCGGCTGAAAAAGTTAGTTCTCCAATTTCCAATAATTATCCAAAGAATACGTAATTATGTGCACAATATCTTTATCAATTCAAGTATTACGTAAGGTGATTTTGGCAACTTTTTGAAGCCCCCCCCCTCCCCGATGTATGACAACGTAAGATTTCATGAACTCCTCCCCTCTCAGTCTTACGTAAGGTTTCATACATTTTTGGAACCATTCACATAGATGATAATACATGGGCGAATCCATGTCCAAGTGTGCAAAAATCGACCTTACCAACGCCTGTGTTTAATTTTTTTTTACAAAATCGTAGGCTCTTTTGAGAAACGTAGAAATATGAATTTTTAGTCAGATATCGATAACGATTTTCGATATTTCGCGATTCACAGTATGCGCGACTCGCAAAAGACTAGATCTTCTCTAATGCGATGCCTCCAAACTAATGAACGCAAGGTTACGTAATACTTTAATGGCCTCTTAGTACAAGTGAATAAAAACAAAAGCGGTTACTGATGTGTAATATGCAAGGGCTATCTGTGGTTTATCGTAGAGAATACGGAGCGGAAATTGGATAATATTGGAAAGTTTTGTGATCTCAGGTTAAAGTGGTGTGTAACCGTCGCGTCGGTGCTTCCAGGGATGCACATTGTCTGCGTCTGCACCACTCACCAAAATGTGCAGCTCATGCTACAAAACTCTAGTATCAAAAAGGAGTACGAATTTTATTTTAAATTCAAATTAATTGTTAATCAGGTAGGTTAGCCGGTTGCACTTTTGTCAACTTTAATCAATTTTTACCATTTGTCACCTTTTCCTTGAGGAAACACTCTGGCTACAAGTCTTTTGGTTGCTCGCTAGAATGTTTGTTGAGAGGTAGTCGTAAGTACTCACTGTGTCATTTGAGATCGATGGTTGAGGGCAATGTCCCTTCCGACACAGCTGTGATGGGCAGCGAAAAAGTTTTTGAATGAAGCAACATTTGTTGATGCTGCATTTTAATACAGGAGTGGGGAATTTTGTTGGTGTATATCAGAGTACAAATCTCCGATTATCTCTCTTGCTGTAGGTTATATTGCCGAATTATCTCTGGATCCTTAGTTTTCTAATGACGCATGTTCGCATGCCAATTTGCTCATTATTGCAGGCAATGAGTTTTTTATCCTCCCAATTCTTATTCTTCAAAGTTATTCAAAGTTGATGTATTCTTCAAATTAATCGATTGTGGCGATACTTGGTGGAAGTTGAAGATAGAATTCACTATGACAAAAAAAAGACAGTACCCAGTCCACTATTTATTTTAATGCTGTCGACCTGTTTCGACGTCCAAAGCGTTATTTACAAGACAAACAGCTTTAGACGTCGAAAGCGGTCGACAGCATTAAACTAAATAGTGGAATTTGTACTGTGCTTTTTCTTATAATGAATTAATGTATTCTGTTTTATGGTGAGTGGGAATTCTCTTTCAGATAATGGATGCTTGCACATTTGGCTAAAGCTAGGAAGAAATGATATGCTTGCGGGTGCTTTGACTCTCATTCTCTGGTGTATATGTTCTTCCGTGGATTCTCCAATCTTTCTCATTGATAGTTTCGCCAAATGTGTTCAGTTTAAACCTCGAGATAAGATAAAACTTGATCCATAAATTGTATTGTTTGATTTCTCCCTCTATGACGTTTGCGTATTAAGCGCCTTTGCGTCGTAGTTAACCTGACCTTAAGGAAATAATGCGCATTATTCCGCATTACTTATGCTGTTGTCGGTAGTCACTTATATGGCTACATTACTGCTAGTTTCACAAGTGAGTATAGCCAGAATAATATCAGCACTGACCTGACCGTGATTAAATGTTTTCTATTTTAAGTGGAGGAAATTGGGTGGACATTTGAAGAATTTATTATCATATTTGCAAAAGCTACGGAGGAGCAGGAGTGTCACCATATCCTCCGTTGACCAGGCCATAAATTCTGTTTTCGTGTTCGAAAGTGTAGTTGATTTATTTGTGTCACACGAAGAAGGAAGTAGGCAGGCAAATTAGTTCCAAAATGAGGGCCACGTTTGTTAATGATCCATGCTCTCAGAATGAAAGTCGTTTATTACTTGTTCTTCGTGGTAATGTGGACTGGTTCCATAATAATAGCATTATTGATAGGTTGTTTCTGACATTTTTCCTGAAGTAAAACCGTTTTAATAATGCTAATTTTTTTCTGAAAAACAGGAAACCCCTGCGTTTTATGTATTTAATTATTTTTCCCCTATAAGGGACGTGCTCGTGTTCTTGATTGCACGCCCCTTTTAATGTTACGCCAGGTATGTGGGTTGCATTAAGAAAGCGTGATGAATGCATCACACGCGGAAAATCATGAACTGTCTCCGCAAAGTCAGTTCTTATTGTGATGAATTTATGCTGCGAAAGGTTGCAATTCAAAGATTTACTCTGTGCATTTAACACCATTCCTATTAAATATCCATATTATCATATGACCAGGGCTTTGTTTGCCCTACAGTTTGACCTGCATGGTATATCGACCTTTTAAAATGTCTTACGCGGGGAAATGGACCTTTTTTCTACTCAGTGTCCTAAGTTACAGAATGTCATGCATGTGACCATCTATTATCTCTACTCATAGTAATAGATTTGCAAATAGAACACAATCTCCAGACAATTAAATTATCCAATTATGAGCTGCGCAGTTAGAATGCCACTATAGGGTCCTTTGAAGTTATATTGGTGGGAGAGACAAGGATATTATTCATTTGTTCTCATAATTAATATAAAGCTAGTGACTGCATTTATACTTATCAGTTTATATTTCCGTTTCTTTCGTGAATTCATGCTGAAATCAAGCTATAGGTAATACGAATGTTACAAGCTTTTTAAAATTTTTTATCATTGCTCGGAATGTGTATTTTTTTATTTTTCTGGATCATAGTATTTAAAATCCAAGAAACGTCACGCTTATTTGCATAAATTTGAAACTATTGTGTATCTGACATGAAGAGAGGTAAAAGAGCAGTGAAGCTGCAACGCAATGACATACTCCACATCGGTAAAATTCATATATTGCGTATTTCATTCTTCACTTGGCGTAAAATGACGGTTCTTGTCCATTTTACTAGCCATGCGAGTCAAATACTAAACAAAATTTGTCTCGTAGCTTTTCTGGATAGGACTTAAGGGTAGGGAACTTGTTTGGATAACAATATCCGTATGGTCAGTGGCGTATGCGCCTAGGATAAATATTGGTCCTGTTGAATGTTTGAGCCTAAGACGGCATTAGATCATGGAGCTGGTATATTTAGTACATACTCTTCAATGAGCTGAATGGCTTGAATTCACATGACTTATGCTCCTCTGATGAAATCAGTCTAATTAAACGACACTCTCGGGGTTTATGTTCTGCGTCGTTCTCAACATATACTTCTCTTATGGTTCCTCCCATTCATATGTTTCTATAACGATTTCTAGATACGTTGTTTTTTTCCGGATTGGCCTGGGTTGGTGTTTGCACTGAAAACTTGACGAATAAGTAAATATGACTGTTTTAGGTGAAAATTGTCGATATTCTTGATGAATAAAACACTTTGTAATCTTCCACATATTTATAAATATGGCACGACGCGTTTCACCAATCAGTGGTATAAGCATGTGCAAGGTTCTTCCGTTTAAGTCTTAGATATGAAACCTTAGATCGAAGCGTTAGGGGGGACCTAAGAAACATGCAAATTATTATGCCACTTAGTGGAGAAACGCGTCGTGCCTTATAAATAAATCTGTGGAAGATTACAAAGATTTTATACTCATCTTGACGACTAGGATTGTGTTTCTGTTGAAATTGCGAAACTATATTGATACTTCTCCAGCTGCTCACTCTCAGAAATGCCTTAATTATGTCTTGATACAATTGTCGTGTGGTATAAGGAGATTCATACAAAGATAGCGAAGTTTAATTCTGTAGTAAAATAAAATTTGACTAATGAAAGAAAAAAAGGAGAATGTCGGAGATCGGTGTGTTTGTGCGGTTTGTTTGTGTGGCAGTCAAAAGCCTTGGTTTCCAATCCTGAGGATCCGGATTCGAGTACCGGCGGCAGTGGAACATTTTCAGTGGAACGTGATCCCTAATCATGCGCTATATGAAGAGTATTTCAACTGCGTAACTCCGTCCGTGCATTGGGTGAGACCGTTTTTTGCACCCTTCATCCATTCCGCTAATAATACTTCCATTTCTTCCCTTTCCAAAAAAATGTACGCAAAGGACCTCAGCTGTCGATCGCCTCTTCAAATAGCCAATCAACCCATTCATTCAAGTATTCTACCAGCTGATTGGTAGGTTCTTGGACAGTCCCCATTCTGTATCCCAATCTAATAGAAATTGTCTCGCTTTCCCTCCTAACGATGGCCCGTTATTAGATCCCTCTTCAATTCTTCATATCTTCTACCTTCTCTTATTTCGTCCAGAATTCCTATCCTCCTCCTTCCTCTTCCACGCTTCCCCAGTGTTCTCCCCTCTATCACTCTTTTCAACATGCCCTCTCCTCTCAAAACCTCCTCCATCCATCTCTTCTGCCTTCTCCGAACCTCTGCCACAAGCTTCCTCTTCTCTCCGACCATATCCAGTACCTCCTCGTTCGTCTTTCTCGCCATCCAGCTAACCTTCTCCATCCTTCTCCAGACCCACATCTCAAACGCCTCAAGTCTACGCACATCCTCCCTTCGCAATGACCAAGTTTCCGACCCATATAGCGCCACGCTCCATATTAAAGTTTTCACCAGCCTCTTCTTTACGTCTCTTCTCAGACCCCCCCTCATCAATTCCCTTCTCTTCGAAAATGCTTCTTTATCAAGCGCAATTCTGCATCTGATGTCCTTACCACTAAACCCATTCGTCTCCAAAATACTACCCAGATACGTAAACTGCTCGACTTGCTCTATCTTCTGCCCTCCCACCCTTATATTCAGCCCCGCCTTCTTACTTCTAGAAAATCTCATTACTTTCGTTTTCTTGTGATTGATCATCATCCCATACTTTTCGCACTGCACCTCTAATGCATTCACCATTGACTGTAACCCCTTGGCCGACTGACTAACCAATGCTTGATCATGTGCAAATCTCACTGATTTTATCACCTCCCCTCCTAACTTTATTCCTACATCCTCCTCCCCCCATACCTCCCTTACCATTCCCTCTGAATACACGTTAAAAAGCAACGGCGATAGTGGGCACCCTTGCCGCACTCCCCGTCCTATCGTGGCCCATCCCGATTCTCCATTGGCTACCCTAACCTGCGCAGTCTGATTCATATACAAATTCCGAATCAGACGCCTGTCCCTCCAATCGACCCCTAATTGCTTCAACACTCCCATTAATTTCGTCCATTCCACCCGACCAAACGCCTTCTCGAAATCTATAAAGCATGCAAAAATATCCTGCCCATACTCTAGGTTTCTTTATACTAGCGTCCTCATTACCGCTATAGCGTCTCGCGTTCCCGTCCCTCTTCTAAACCCGAACTGGTCGTCACCCAGGTATTCATTTGCCTTCTTCTCTAGCCTTCTGTTTAGAATCCTCAGAACTACTTTGGCCGCGTGGGATATAAAGCTTATTGTCCTATAGTCTTCGCACGTTTTTGCCTTACTCTTCTTTGGTATAGGAATTAGTACAGTCTTCGCGAAGTCTTCCGGCCACACTCCATCCTCATAAATCCTACGAATAAGCGCAAAATGTTTTCCTCTTCCGTTCTTCCCCATGCTCTTTAAAAACTCTGCAGAGATGTCATCTATTCCCACCGCCTTATTCCTTTTCATGTCTCGTAGAGCTCTTTTGATTTCGCAATCTAGGGTACTTGGTCCGATGCCATCTCTGTCGATATCGTCTTCCCTTTCTATATCTAACCTATTGGGCCTTATTTCTTTACCATACAGCTCTTCAACATACTCCTTCCACCTCTCCTGGATCTCTTTTGGTTCTATGATCACCTTTCCCGTCTTGTCTGTTATCGTAATTCCCCTTCTCTTGTTACCACCCGTCAATTCCTTTACTTTCCTATATAATGCATCTGCTCTTCCCTCTTTTTGGTATTTCTCTAATGCGTCGATCTGTTCTCTCCACCACGCCTCTCTTGCTTTCTTTGTTTCTCTTCTAAGCCTGTTATTAAATTCTCGGTATTTTCTCTGACCTAGCTCTGAGTTTACGCTCTTCCATTTCCTTCTCTCCTCCATCTCCCTTATCATCTCCTTCGTGATCCACGGTTTTCTAATTTTAGTTGCACTCACTACTCCTACCGTTGCTTTCGCCGCTATACAATTCCATTTTTTAAACTTTCCCATTCATCTTCCACTGATCTAACTCCATGATCCTCACCCATTATCTTATCCACCTTCTCTCGATACTTCTTCTTCATTCCCCAGTTAATGCCTCCGTATTCCACTTTCGTACCCTCCTTCCCATTCTTATCTTTTTCAGTTTTACCCGACATTTCATGACTAATAAGTTGTGGTCTGTGTCTGCATCATCTCCTGGATACGTATGCGAGTTTTTGACGCTATTCCTGTATCTGTGACGTACCATTATATAATCTATCTGGAACCTATCTGTGTCTCGCGGCTTCTTCCAAGTGTACCTACGTCGAGGGTGATGTCTGAACCATGTATTTGTAACTACTAGGTTATTTCTGCGGCAAAACTCCACAGCTTTCTCGCCCCGGTCGTTTCTCCTTCCTAGCCCGTAATCGCCCACCTCCCGCCCATCTCTTCCTTCACCCACCACCGCGTTCCAATCCCCCATTACTACCAGGTGCTTACTTCCTTGTATCCTACCAATTATTTCCTCTAGCTGATCGTACACCCTATCTACCTCCTCCTCTTTATGATTAGAGGTAGGCATATAAACCTGGATTATAACTAAATTCGTTGGTTCTGCTTTTAGTTCCACGACTATTATCCTATCACTCACCTGTTCTGCATACACTACTTTTCTACCTAGTTTCCTATTCATCACGAATGCAACCCCGCGCTGAGTTTCATTCTCTCCACTATAAATTACTCTATAGTCGCCGCTCCAGTAATCCCCGTCATCCTTCCATCTTACTTCACCCAGACCCATGATGTCTACACCCACCCTCTCCATTTCTTGCTTTATATTCTCTAGCTTCCCCGCCCTCAGCATAGTCCTAACATTCCACGTGTCTATTCTGATAGTTTCGTTTCTCTTCTTTATCTTCTTTTCCTCTGCTGCTGCTACGTCTGAGCAAGGATTTCGTGTGATGACGACCGCAGGGGCCTTGCTCCCACCGCTGCCGGGCACGACACCCGGCCCTCTTGGCCGAGTCCCGTAGTTGCCAGGATTCATTATCATTTGAGAACTGTCCATAATTTCAAGGTTTTTTTTAAATTGAGATAGTATTCCGTGGCCTATCCCAATAGTGTTTTTTACGTGACACCATCACTTCAGAGGCCGCCCCACTGGGGTCAGACGCCTTTTGCAGCCGCCTCACTGAGGAACAGACGCTGCGCGGACTACCATTCGTCTGTCTCCTAACCTTCGACCAATCTGGCATGTGTGACCCTACCAGGAGCAATGCTCCCGCCAGTGCAGCTCTAGGGGTCATCGGAGCACGCAAGCCCTTCAACCACGGCAAGGTTGTAGTCCAAGAGAAGGGCCAATCAACCCAGAAGGGATAAAATTGTAGTACAAATGAAGTTGTGTACCTCTTCGGTGAACTTACAACAGCGGACGTGCATTCGGCCTTTTTTCCCAGTACATCCCTCTGCTTTGCGTGAAAAATTATATTTCTACTCATGACATTCTTCCCTGGGCTATTTTAATGAAAATTATGACGAATTCCTATTAATTTTCGCTTCATTTGGTACAAAAAGGGAGGTATCAGGCGTGATGTTGTGGAATTCGAACATAATAACAATTTAGAAGATGCAATCTTACACAGATAAAAATTTATTCGACCCGGTTTTCGATGCACTGCATCATCATCAGACCTGATGATGATGCAGTGCATCGAAATCCGGGTCGAATAAATTTTTTTCTGTGGAAGATTGCATCTTCTAAATTGTTATTACTTCATTTGGTGTTTCTGAAATATTTTTTTAATTGTATGATACGTTATGTGTGCCCTATATGTCGTCGTAATCCGTCGGCATCCATTTTTCGTGAGTGTTCTTCATGATTTCTTCTTAAAAGAATAATGCGTGAGAAATACAAGTGTGTATGCATGTATTCATCACTCTTTGCTAAAAGTGATTACTCGAAAGTTTGACTGTTGGTCTACTTAATCTTGTTTGATGATGAAATGAACTAAAGTTGCGGACATCAAATCATGTTCAAACTTATTAATAGAGTGTTTACTTTGAATTTATATTTTTCGTAAATTATATAAATTCTGTTAATTTATAAAATTAAATTAGGCCATTCGTTGCATTGGCTATTCGGTTGATTTAGGGGTTTTCCAACTTGCTGCGGGACAACTTTTTGGAATATTTGGTGAGTAATTATTTTTACCCGTCGCTTTTAAAGTAAATTTGCCTGCAGTTAATAAATTATTCTCGAAATAAGCTATTTATACGATCTTGAATCCCTTGCCTATTACTATTGAGAACCAAAACGCACTCGATTTTACCTCAAGAAAATAAAGATGTAGAGAATTTGTGGGAACCATTTATGCGATACGCATGTACAATGAATTAGAAAGTACCTACTTAAATAACTAAAGAAAGCCATATTGTGGATTACAGACCCCCTTTTCATTATCAATTCACCCCCAATGAATGTCCCCGAAGTTGGATTCCTAATGTTATATAATATTACAGAAAATAGAACCGAAAACTTGCTCATTATTTAAAGATTTACCCTTCCATGTACCAGTTGGTGTGCGACTGATATTGAGGAAGGAGGAAAGTGTTTTTTTTTTGGTCGAGGTCGCGATAAAAATGTCCATGCCTGGAAGTCACATCCCGTAGGCAGGATGTCGACGCCACACGCTCGGAGATTAGTTTAAGTGGAAAGAGTGATTGCTCTCTACTGCCAAATATGGCTTTTCCCTAACAGAACCCACTTTGGTCGACTCTTTTCAATGAGTGAAAGCAATTGTAAGCTTCCTTTTAGTCATCTGGTCCAGTTCCTCGCGCTTTTTCTGGCCCGAGGACAGGCGGAAGAAACTTCGGTTTGTGATGCATGTAAAATGAAAATTAATCGTCCTTCCCGAAAGATCGTGGATACCTAATTGATATGTGTTTGAATAAAATCGTCTGTGTAAAAACACTGAAATAGTAGTAATGAAAAGGATATTCTAATAATTATCCATCACGAAAGGAATAATTGACATACGAGGAGTACGAATTATTAAACTTTTAGGGGAACGTGTGCTTTGAAAGACTGGATTTATTTGAGTGTATGCCACTATTTCTATATATTAAATATTTTGCATCAATATTCATTCAAATATTGTCGTTATTCTATGGATAAATTGTTGAAAAATTTACAGTGAATTTTTAATAAAAAAGAATGGAACGGATTTTTAAAAAATCAATGTTTAAAATTTGTGCCAACTTGTTTAAATCGAGAAATATTGTATTGTCATCCAAAATACATACGTGGGAAAGATTTCAAGAAAATCGACGTAGTGGAAGTGGGTGAATAATTTGAATTGAAAACAAGAATTGAACCAAAGAAGCAGCTGTATTTTTTGTTAAATTAATGTTTAAATTTGGTGCTAATTTCTTTAAATCGATAAAATATTGTATTTTCATCCAAAATACGCGTCTGGGAAAATTTTCAAGAAAATCTACTTCGTAGAAATGGGTGTAAAATTGATGACAAGATTTGACCCAAACAAACAGAGATGTCAAGCTTTAGAAAACCATGCAAAAAGAGGGAGAAACCATTTCTGCGCGGGAGAAATGCTACTCGCGATAAAAAGGGCTTGTTTAGGTGTGAACACGCATTTGCCGTTCTGCTTGTGTTCACCGTCATGTAGAGCTATGCCGATGGCACCTTCTCAGATTTAGGTCGGGGCATATATAGTCCTTGCGCTCATATTTGAGAAGATAAGTGATGAGGTGACGAAATGCTGTTGGTCTGTGGAAGTCAAAAATACCGGATGGAACCGCTTGTCTCTGAGAATGGGTAAATAGGACGCATCACCCCTCCGTGTATTATGGACATTTTTGTAATATTTATGATCTAATCCGCTTACGAAATTGCAGTTTTCCTGTACTCTGCATTTTTACCGAGTACTTTTTGGATCTGAAAGAAAGAGAAACTTTAAACTTTGATAATATTCTCAGCTCTTCTGTTATCTACTGCTTCTTATTGCCGCTAGTGTTTAGTTTACATATTTACATATTTGGGTCTTACCTTCTAGAGCAATCCTCAATTGAGAACCACCCATAAGTACAATTATTCTCATCATTAAGACTTGGCGATCCTCTTTCATACCGTATATTCTCACTATATTCTACCACTGTCCACATACGTACACATGGTGAGGAATAATCTTAATCGAAATACACTTTGGAATTGTGGCATTTTCTCCATCGCCGTGAACGTACTGACGCCTTTAGCGTAAACTGATTTTGTCCTTCCACGATTTTTGTCGTCGAGGACCAACGTGACTTCTGGCGTGTACTTTCCGCCCACTTTCTCTTTTCATGGATTCCCCTTGGCATGATTACGCAACCTGTCTTTGAAATGCAAATGGGGTGGTTAGCTTGAGTGGATTGGTTGTAATCCTAAATAAAGGCATCCTTCAGCGGTGGAATTCCTTTCGCACCTCGAGTGACCAAATTGGAAGAAAAAAATCGTGGCTCCTCCTTCTATTTTTAGACCGGAACATTTACTTCCATCGCACTGTAGACGACGCTTCTTTCTCTCAATTCGTAGGTTTTATTGGGTGTTATCGAAGGCGTGGGGTGTAGTAAACGGAAATTAGCTGACTTTATGCAAAGGAAGAATTCATGAGACTCCGACAGCCTCTTACAAGCTCGCTAAAGTCGGGTATCATCGGTTTGTTTTTCAGTTTTCTAAGGTAATAAAAGTGACAGGGTAACCATACCGATTAATCCTTAGATTGGTTTTCCATCTAAGTATTTTAGCCTTAGCTCTACTCCAGATCTCCGTCTACATTTGTTCGAACGCTATAGTCCAGTATTTTCAATGTCAGGTTAGCATTGTGTATAGTTCACTAATTAACTATAGCACGTAATCATTGTGTCGTGGTGGAGGTTTTAAAGTATCATTTAAAGTATCATTTAAAGTATCATTTAAATATATTATATACCAGAGGTTTTTACCGTATTTTTCTTGCTATTTTTGTGTCGTCCGATTCATTGAGCCTTTTATGGAGCAGTAATTCGGGCAGGATACTATTCGTTGTCAACAAAGGATCGTAATACGGTAGTGACGCAATAAATTATAAACTTGATTTGTTGCCGTTAGTCTCTCCCTGGACACCCTGGAGAAATAGTTTAAAATTTTAAACAGGCAACATAAACCATGGAATAAGAATGGCAACCTCGTCGTCTGTCTCCATCAGTGGTGAATCGTTATTGAGAGCGTAAACATTATTTATTGCCTCTATAGCCGTAAATACAGATTTAAATGTATTCTTGTGGCGGAAATATTGAATATTTTAGTTTTCCTTTGCTGAGGAAGTTTACTTAGTTCAACTGAGGCTGCGTTCAGTGACATTACCCATCGAGGGTCCTGAAAGAAACTTGTCATTCTACCCGAATTTTACTTGTCCTATGATGTACAAAAACTATCCTGATGTAGAAATATTCAGTTCCTTTAGGCCAGGGGTCGGCAAAGTTTTGAGGCTGAAGAACCAAATAACAAGTTACAACATTAGCTATTTCGTTATTAGATGAAGGAAAAATCGTCATTATGTCCTTATACTCCTTTAAAAAATTAACACCGTCAAATGTTGACAAAAACGTTATTCTTCCTATTGTAAAGCAAAGTACTGCGGATTAATAAATTAGTAAATGAAGTAATCAGATCATTAATTAGCTATATTAATAAAAATAGAAAATTATGAATGAAATATTCTGTCACTTAATTTTCATTTTTAACACGCTTTTATTAGCTTCACCTGTATGTTTGTTTGTTTGTAACCGACTCCTTTGGACTCGATTTTGACCCACTTTGAACGATCAGATTTCCTTCAAACTTTGTAGACTCATCAAGGACCGATGACAATACAATAATTTGATAAGATTTTATCAATATTCTAATCAGGATCGCCAGGATTAATAATTTTCTTCAATTGAACAGATCCTTTGCGTGAGAATTACACGGATAGAGTAAGCGCTATCAGGGTGTTGATCGGATGGTGTAGTGGTTAGAGTCGTCAACTCAAATCGAGGGGGCCAGAGTTCGCGGCTCAATGATGGACGTTTTTTTTGTTGTCTTTAATTTTATCGTCTTTAATTTTATCGTTTAACGGCCAGTTATAATTTCATTTTAATTGCAGCAAGCTTAGACGGGAGAAGAATTTTTTATCGTCGTATTCGCTTTTCGTATCTAGGCTCTCGACTGTTTGCTGCTGGACAAGCTTATGTAGCGCTCAGTCGTGGAAGATCTTTGGACGGCATTCGAATCGAAGGACTTGATTGCTCAAAGTTAACAGGTAGAACCCCATGTAACAGTGAAGCATTAGAAGAAATGGTTCGATTACGAAACAATTCATAAGACTTGTCAATATTCCTTGTTCGCAAATGAGATTACACCACATAAGAATACGCCTTTCTGGCGAGAATTGAACTAAAAAGTGAAAAATGATTCTAGTTTTAAAAAAGCTAAAAAAAACACGCTTTTATGAGAACTCAAACTAAAAAGTGATAAATAATTCTTAATATAGAAATAAAAAAATTAATGAAAAACATTTATACTATCGTGAAAAAAGCGTGGGGTGCTCGATATATCAATTCTTGAAAATATTCAATCGGTACGATTAGTAGAAAAATGGTACTAAAAATATGGCTCAAAGCATAATCTTTTCCCGCATTTTCCATTCAGTAATTTGGGTAAACAATTACAAAAGGCATATCAAATTAACTAAGCAACGGAGCACCCCACGCTTTTTTCACGATAATATTAATATTTTTCATTTATTTTTTTATTTCTATATAAGAATTATTGATCACTTTTTAGTTTGAGTTGTCATTAAAGCGTGTTTTTTAAGTTTTTTTTAACTATATTTATTATTTCAGAGCTACTTTAATGTAACTAAAGAGCCGCGTTTGGCTCGCGAGTCGCAGTTTTCTCTCAGAAGTGTAAAACTTATTCGAGGGCCAACAATGCATTTTTTATAAATAAGGAAAATTTAAAGTATTAGTGCAACAAGTTATAACATTAACTATTTCGTTATTAGATGAAGAAAAAAATCATCATTATATTATTATACTCCTTTAAAAAATTAATGCGGTCAAATGTTGACAAAAAAGTTATTCTTCCTATTGTAAAGCAAAGTACTGCCGATTAATTAATTAGTAAATGAAGTAATCAGATCATTAATTAGCTATATTATTAAAATTAGAAAATTATGAATGAAATATTGTCACTTAATTTTCATTTTTATTTCAGAGCTACTTTAATGTAACTAAAGAGCCGTGTTTGGCTCGCGAGTCGCAGTTTTCCGACTCCTGCTTTTTTAGGTAATCCTTGGAAAAGTGTTTATTCTATTTAATGGAAAAATAACAAAGATGCTCGAGGCGAAATTTGTGATTTCGTGTATGTTTATTGAAAAATGGTAACCATGGCATTCCGCTGACTGATAGCGTTCGTGACTGAACGAAGACGAACGCAGGCAATGGGCAAGAGATGAAGCGCGGTCACAATGTTATTCGTTCAGTGGGCTATTGAACGTGACGGCGAGACACGAGTGTGCTTGCCGCCGCTACTCTTTTATCTATCCTGCTGAGCGTGCAACCCACGCGTCTCCACTTCTGCCTCCCCCTCCCCATCCACCCCTCCCCATCCACCCCGCCCCGCGCTCCCCAGAT
The DNA here is from genome assembly GCA_963573305.1 of Pyrrhosoma nymphula. Taxonomy (NCBI): domain Eukaryota; kingdom Metazoa; phylum Arthropoda; class Insecta; order Odonata; family Coenagrionidae; genus Pyrrhosoma; species Pyrrhosoma nymphula. Next base: position 150,176,594 of record OY754330.1, read on the forward strand.
GATTACGGGCGCGAGGAATTCAACTCGATGAATGAACCCATGCATCCGGCCCCTGGTACCCCAGTCCCCGCCCAAAAAAATAGAAAACCCCGTCTCGCGGCCACTCTAGGAATTCCAGTCATAATCCGGGATGAGGCGTCTGCGACCACATCGTGCCTTCATGCGGGTGTTCGAGGACGAGCGAAGCCTTGTTTACTCGCTGCGGGATTCCCTTGAGAGAGTGCGCCCTCGACCATCTGTGGATTCGCCGACTGGGATTGAGGGCCTTGCCCAGAGTTTTAGCGCAGGCGTCCCCGCCGTCTGTCATTGTCTCATGATTACCCGGAGAAATTGAAACCCTTCTGGGATGTTTTGGCGTTGACTGGTCCTACATCCCTCTCAACTGGAGTAAAATCTCTCTCTGAGGTGGTTCTCAACATGTTATTCATGTTGATGTAGCTCTATTGTCGAGGTACACATCGGTTGGAGTCATATTAAGGCTTTAAAAAATGTGTATTCTTTTATTTCTACCTCAAGAAGTTACCGAATGACTTACAACAACATATTAATATAGTATCGCTAAACCGTTCATCGTACAGAGATTTCACTGTGTTTTGAAAATAGTTTTCGTTAAATTCCTTTAGTCCTGAGCTGAACTTTTAAAAAATATTTTTTATTTCTATTGTTTTAACCAGTGCTGAGTTTTTTGTATTACAGGGGGACATTGAATAGGTAGTTTACTATGTTTGTTGCAAGTTGTCGATTTATTTCTTAACTTTGGATTTGGCGCATGCTGCTCCTATTATTTACTCCATGATCTGACGTATTGAGTTATGTCATTATTACATTAATAGAATGGCCTAGGGTCTCCGTTTTGTATCCAATTCAAGGAGGAGTTGTATTGTAGCTTGCAGTTTGCAAATCGAAATAGTTCCAATATTTCTCATCGCGTATACAGGGAAAAGATTTAAGCATAAGATAAATTGAAGCATCTGTATCCAAACCACTTGTAATACTTCTTCAATGATATGAATACTACTTGCCAGAGATTAGCACCCCGTTGTTATTTATATATATTGCATTCTGGAAGAAGATGGGAATGCGGATGGGAAACGGAAGTCGAAATATTTGGTGATAGGATATTCAGTAAACTATGTTGTTGCTCTTTTATTGGAAGATAGTTTCTAATGCTATACATAGGATAATTTCTAATGCATCTCTCTGCCCAATTTTGGTAACAATGTATGCCTAGAAATTTCCTTCTTTATGGCCCATTTAGGGTGCAAACGTTGTTGTATCGGGTACCTTTATGTTGACTGAAGTATTAAAGTGTCGGTAATATATATTGTAACGATTATTGATCGTTGCTATAGTTCAGCCTCTCAATATTTGGTGATTTGGTTGAAAATTAAAAGTTTTGTGGAATAGGTTTCCGTAGAAGGCTGGATCTTACGTCTTCCGTGTTACATTTTCTGGACAATATTTCGCCGGTTATCCTGCAGGCCTCTCCGACCCCGACCTGAAGAAGCCTGCGGGAATAGCCAGCGAAATAATGTTCAGAAAATGTAACGACGTGGTGGAGAAAACTCAGAACACGGGAGATCCAGCCTTCAACATTAATAAATATTTGCGAAATTCATTCCCAAAACAAACCTACTCAAGTGAAGTTTGACCCCAGTAGATCTCCAAGCCTAACTTCTTCCTTCGGCCCTCAGAACTTCCCCGTCTGGAGTTGGCGTCTTTATTCTCACTGTTGGGTGAACTAAGTTCCGCCGTGCCAGACGTGCGTACTTAGTTGCACTCACTGCGGATACTGGATGGCCTTGCTCATGTAAATTGAGGCGTGGTTGGCGGAACGAAGCTTGGAAGCTGCTGGAAGAGATCGCTCTGGTGACTGCAATAAACGGCTAGCTGGATTTCGACAGTCAATCTTTTCGCGAATCAACTCTGCGGGAGGACGGTGACCTCTCGCGACGGATTTCGAATTCCAGATAGTGCTATCACCTGATCATTGACTTAGTCGCATAATGAATAGGCCTAGCGCTCGCTCCCCATCGCAAGTATCTGTCGATACCCCACCCTCCCGGTCGTATCCCCCTGCCGCCTAGCCTTCGCTCATCTTAAAGAGGAAGCCGCGGGCTTGAATCCCTTAGAGCGCATGAGTGTGTTCTATAGGTGGCGTGTTGAAATGCGCTGAATAAAAATAGAACGGAAAGCTTATGATAATTGAGACCGTGAGATTTACAAAACCCGTTTGTGTATCATGAAGATAATGAATGCATGGTGTTTATCCAGCAAGGTCGGTTGTATCGCATTTGTTTCGTGCCAGCGGCAGTTGTACTCAGGCATGACGCTAAAAATTTGACCAGACTGCATTATGTGTATATAACTATATAAATTATAGGATTTTATTTTACATTAACTTATTTATTTTTAAAATTTAACACATAATTTGTGGCGAATCTATAATTCTCTCGTGATCATTTTCGGTTCGTTGCTACTACGGATGTGGGCCCTGGATCATTTTTTTCATCTGTCACTAATGTATTTTCCTTTCAAAGAGAAGTCCAATTCCGATTAAAATACGCCTTCCTTCCCCGCGTGTCGGTGAGCGGAAGTTCTTCTTGAAGAAGCTGGAAGTTTCTCTGCTTTGTGAACACAATCAGAGCAGTGAATACGTCGTTCGTGACACCTGACTCTCAGCGTTTGTTCAAAGGTTTTGGAGTGACGTGTATTGGTAGACCTCGCTCATGATGTTTTGTCAGTTTCATGCTGTTGCTCCAAACATTAAATTTTTATCTAAGAAACTTCGCGTGGAGATCCGTTCTGCGACAAATTGACTTATCGATTAGAGGCAATCGGCCTAGGCAGTTTCTCTTCCTTGAGACAACGCTTTTAGGTCAATCATAAGCAGTAGCCGTGTCACAGGTTGTTTTTAGTATTTACGAGGGTAACGACTTTTGGCTTCCAAATTGATAGTGGCTCGCATTCACTTCCCAGTGAGCAAATTAAGCTGTTTAGGGAGGCACTTCATTATACCAGAAGGCGGACCAGGTGTTCAGAATTTCATAACGAGCCGCTGAAATAAACGCAAATAACTTAATGGCGCCCTTGTACTTTCAAATGAAAGACAGTAATTATTCCATTTGGCCTTATAATTGAACATCAAACGTATATTTCCATTGTTCCACTGTCTAGAAAGTTCAACCCTCTTCGGAAGTAATCGTGAATCATCGTTATTATTGTAGTATTGCCGTCATAAAGTTGTGAAAACGTAATTCCTAAATGATGTCGTCCCATTCATACAATGATTTTGAGACATTTTATGGCGCATTTCCATGCGGATTAACGCTGGGGGAAAAAGAGTCGGACCTCATTTCGCGTGCGCAGTTATCCTTCAGAATAAAAAACTTGGTGAAATTCACTGTGAAAACATCAATCGCCTGGACTAGGATTCGAACCTTGACACCTTAATTTCTCGCCGAGTGCTCTAACCAGTTAAGCTCTTTAACCTTTAACCTATCTCCATTTTGAGTGGCCGGAAAATTTGTTTCCTTTGCATTTCTTTATGAAATTGACAGATAATTTGATCAACACTGCATCGACCAAGAATTTATTTATTCTCTTTGCGTTTATTTAAAATTAGTTACTTTAAAATACTGAAAAAATATTAATTTACGAATACTACGGTATTAAAAAAAGTAACTCTTCATTCTTGAATAAATGCCTTAAATTTATTTTTAATATGCTGGAATATAATATGATGACTCCAGTTACATAATTGAAAGCGGTTTCGTACTCCACCTAGAAGCTTAACTAGTTCACCATTTCAAAAAACAATCAATCATAAGGAAAATGTAATATCTATCTTAATTACTGTTTTTTGTCTTTTTTATTTGCGTATTTATTAATTCATTAGTACATATTTGCGCATAAAAAGCTTATTTATTTGCGTATTCATTGAAAATCTACCGCCATACTTGAAAGGTGCATTGAACGTACGTTTATGTTCACGATTAAAAGAGAAAATTCTTATTCATTGCGGTGTTCTTTAAATATCGCCCGTTATAATGATAGTAGTCAGCGGGCGAATCCCAGGACCTTGCTATAGTGCGAGATTTGGAGCGAAGCTAAGAAGAAAAAGATAGGAAATAGAAAGAATGCAGAGGAAGCCACGGCGATAACCAGAGCATTCAATGATACGTTTGAAATGCATGCATGGCTCTCTAATGGAAGCCAGTGAGAATAACACTCGGGGAAGGCAAGCGACCAGTAATCCGTCACTGGATTCGACGATGAGTCCATCACCTTACTGCGTTCGAAATTCCCTCGTCGTTGCCTTGGAGCAATATGCCAAAAGAGATAAAACCGATTTTTCTCCAGAGTGATAGTGGCGACGCTCCGTTTGTTGGGAAACTTTTTCCCCCATTGTACATAGTATGTATATGTGCGGTAAGGCTACGTGTTAAAATAACATTGAATTGTCAAAAAAGCAAATCGATATTATGTACTTTTATCTATGTGCATCACTGATGAGAACAGCAAGGATTCACGAAAATCTGTTCACAAACAAAAATCTGTAATGTGTGTATCATCCATGGACAGCAGACAAGACAAAGGTGATCAAATGTAGTGCTCTAAAAGTAGAACTATAAAGACCTATTTTGCCGCCGTGAGTGATAATGACTCAATGGATTGGAGTGATAATTTAACGGTGATAATGCCTAATTGGTGAAGTTATTAATCATTTTGTCCGAGGTTGGGGTTTCATCGAACGGAAGTCTGTTAGCCGAAGTTAATTTTTTTTTACTACCGATGAGCAACTCGTTTTTAAGTTCTCTACGCGTGTTGACGCAGTTTCTCCTCTTTATCCAATCATACGCGTTTCCATTTTAATAGTAGACATTCACCCGAGAATGTCTTTCTACATTTATATTTGTAATTTCAGGACCTATCACATGTCGAAAATGTTTAATATCTCAAGAAAGGAGCGTAGGAGCGCGCCGTTGGCAAAACAACATCCGAGAGTTCGTCCTTGGGGAGCCTTTTTTTCCCATCCAGAACCATTCTCCCAGAAAAACATTTTCCAGAAAGCTATCCACACGAATTGATTTTCCGTGTAGGAGTTGGGGTGAGACCTTCGCCATGAACTGGAGCCACCACATTTTCAGGCCTCATTATTCTTAACGAATTCCTCGAAACCATTTTAGCTGATAAACGGCTTTTCTAGATATTTTGATTACGATTATAGTATTGCGCTGGTCTTATATGATAGTAGGTAACTGAATATTTTATTTCCCCTTGTTTGGGCATTCCTTCGTATCGCAGTGTGATTCTATATTAATATAGTAGGGACATGACCTTTAGGTTTGATTCACCTATAAAGTGCTTTTATGCGACACTCATTATATATTCATACCGAGGGGATAAATAGACATGCACATGAATTCGAGAAATGGTTATAGTGGAATGAAAGGTATAAAATATAAAAATCCATGCATACAAGTTTAAGCCACCCGATCAGGCTTGTAATTTATTTCTCGCCCTTCTCAGATTCTCCAATGATAACAACTGAGTGGCCATCATATTGCTGTGAAACTTTTAGTTTCAAATTAGTGGAAGAGTTCTTGTAGTGAATGGCATGACTGAATATTTATTTATAATTTATTGATCCTCTGGATTACTGAATATTTGTTTATTATTTGATTACGCCTCCTCAGTATAAGTAAGGCCTCACGTTCATTTCCCTTCTATCTCAGAGCTTTTCATCCCCTTATGGAACTAAATTTTACGCCTTGGCTGCGCGTCTAAACTTCATTCGTGTAGCGCGGAAATTATTTCCCCCAATGGGGTCTCGAATTCTGTCGCTACTCCTGCCATAGTTGATCGCTGCCACGATTCATTCCCAAGGCCTTTATCCAATGAAACGACGCATTGCGTATACTAATGAGGCTCTAGTGGCTAAAGCATTCTTATCCCCCTCGCAGCGACTCGGTAGGCTGAGATAGTCCGAAGTTCTTCGGCTGAAAGCTTGGACTCAAGGAAGGTATTCTTCGTGAGCAACTCCATTTAGTGCAGGCGGATGAATTAGCCTGATGGGAATGCCCCCTTCTTCTTTTAAAGTCGCGGGCTTTAAACACCATTCTTATCTACTTCCCATGTTTTCAGCTCGCGCTGCCTCAGATGGGGAGACCCATGCCTAGGCCTGTGTGTTTATTCGATTAATTGAATCGTCGATTCAATTATTTTTACAATTGTTCGATTATTAAGCACGTCGATGTCGATTGCGGTAATTGACTCGATTGTCAACATTTTTCAAGTGTCAATTATTGTTCAATTGTCATTTGTTATTCGCTTCATAACTATTGTCCGGTGATCGATTAATTTACGATTATTGATTAGCTATGGATTGCAAATTGTACGTTTGAACTTGTTCACTTTCGCTCGACGCCGGCCGATGACCGACGCTGCTGATGCTTGCTGCTCGCTCGGCGCCCGGCCTCGGCCCTCCTACTCTACCGCACAGGAGATCTTCAGGGAGGAAATGGCTAGGTTCAGGGGCATTCCAAACGTGAGGATGGAGGTCGCCGTGGCAGTGGCGTAGCCAGATTTTGGGACTAGGGATGGGGGGAGCAGAAAATTTTTACGGGGCGTCGACTCATAAATTAACCAGTTGACTAAACTTTACAAGTTTTGGTGATGCAATAGGCGGATAGGTTTGTACAAAATATGACAATTGACAGCGTATTATACCTACTCATTAATTTATATGTTTTTGGAAATACAGAGTGAAAAACTTCACAGACTTAAGGGGGAGTTAGAACACGGGGCATTCGCCCCCCCCTGCCCCACCCCCTGGCTACGCTACTGCGCCGTGGTGGCGAGAGAGGGCCCCCACGTACCCCTCCCCCCAGAAGGTAGCAAGAAAATATCTAGCTATCCCTGCAACTAGCACTGCGTCCGAGAGGTTGTTCAGTCTCGGTGGGAACATTGTCATCGACACACGCCAGTGTCTGTCGGATGAAGACTCTGTGGAACTCATGTGCCTGTCTTCAAATAGCGATATGTTCCTTTAATTAATTAATAAAAGCTAACTGATTGAATTATTTTGTTGTTTTTCAAATCAGTTCTTTCATTCTTCTCATTGCCAAAGGAAAGCTTTTAAAAGCACGATTCAATTGAGTCCTGTCAATTAATTGAGCAATGTCAATTAATTGACACCCATTTAGATGTCAATTTATTGTCATTTCTTTAATTCCCGACAATTGAATGGACCACATTTCCAATTATTCTCATAATTGATCGATATCGATTTTTTTCGATAATCGCACAGACCTACCCATGCCCTAGTGGTTTCGATCTTTTACCTTGCATCTGGTCTACGTCGGCAACACGTGACTGCTGTCACGGTCACGGCAGTGGCCGAGTTGTTTGTTTCGTACCCGTCGTTCGATTGCGTGGGGACGGTTTGCTTTCGTGAAGGTAATCATAAGGTGCGGTGGAGTTTACGATCGCTGAGTGCATGGGAGGTTCGGAGAGGAATGACCCCTTGGAGTGCGGCAGAGCCATGTGCGCTCGCCGCTTAATGCACTGCAACACGTGGGAGAATAACCTTCAATATGTGCAGGATTTGAGTGTTCGTGGATATTTTCGGAGCTGGTGTAGCAATCTTTCCAGATAAATTGACGCATTTGGTTTGCAAGGTGGTGGGAGGTGAAGTGAGGCTTAGACTCTATGTTTGTTCAGCGTAGTTTATCAACCCCATTGTAGCACGCTAGATTCGACCGCAAGTAAACTTAGTGTGGAATGGAGATATTTAAAATGTCACTTTTTCCACGGACATAAAGGGTCCATTATAGTTTCCATAGATGTAGTCTGTGAAGTTACTACTCTCTCTAGGTAGACTAGACTTGTATTGGTACCTAATAGTGTTTAATGATTTATCATTTTATTGCTAACTTCACATTCTGCATGAAATAGTGTCATTATACCCCATATATAACCCCGTGTATTGCATGTAAGCTTGTTTCATGACGTAGCACCTTCCTAGTCTTATGGTCTAGCCTTGCATTGTTCTCATTTTTGGTCTCGCTTTGTGGGCAGGGGATCATGCGGTTCTCGGCCTTGAATTGCGATGAGTGTCGTATCCCTCGTGCGGAATCAACACATACCGCACACCCTGGAGGTGGCGCGACAAGGTACTTCGTAGATACGTGGGGGAGAAGTCACCCCTTCGACCCCTTAAGCCAGGGGCCCCCACCCCCCTTTTAGGCCGAGCCGTCTCTTATAACGTCTCGTCGCCCCCCCCCCCTTGCCCCTCCTCCGCTGACGGGTCATTCACTCTGGATCCATGTCCCCACGCACCCACCCTACCCCCTGGCGTATGTGCGCTCCCTTCCCTGGCGACCTCGTCCCCTTTCACCTCTCCCGGCGGCCCCCGTGCCCCCGGGGGTCGATGCTTCTCCCTTTCAGCACAGCTGTGCTTTCACGCCGTGAGCATCCAACCCTCTGTGAGTCCCGCCCCCTCCTCTGATGCGCCGAGTTCACGCTCACGGAATGCGTAATTTTATCATGTATTTTATTTTTTCATACTCAGAATGTGGATGACGTCACGTATGATTATCTACGTGCTCCTTTGCTGTGTGCGAAAATATATCGTATCGGGTTTAATAACAGGAATTGATTATTACTCAGTATAGTTATAGCCATGTATGTAGTATTTAAAAGTTAGTATCGTTTGATGATTTTTTGCCTTTATTTGTTTTTTGTTGTTCATTTATTTCTGGGTTGCTCTAGTATTCCCTCAAGCCCTTGTTTTCCCTATAGATGCAACATGAACTGTGTGCGCATTGGTACCAAAGTAAGAGTCGAACATATTTTCTTTGAATTTTCTCGTGGTTAAGGAATTATATTCCTTTCCAGCTATGGAGGTTTAAGTCAATTGTAGGCGACGTAGTGGGATTTGCCCATACCCAGAGTAAAAAAAAATACTTAGTAATTTTCACGCTACTTAATTTTTCGTAACCATACATTTTTCCAAAAATTTACATCATCAAATTGTAAATTGAACCTTTTTATAATGATGAAAAAACTAGGAAACAGTCAGGTTTCCAGCTATAAATGATTGTGGAAATTTACCAATATTTTTTCCTCGGGAAGTTAAACTTTCATATAGATCGTTTCAAGGTTATTTATCTGAATCTACGTGACAGTACAGCAGATTATTTTAACTTTGCTAATATGTAACATTTTACGGATTGCTCTTCTCCGGTTTCCGCCGCAATATTCGAAATCCTGTGGGTTTGCAAATAGGTCGGTTTTTCGATTCGGAACCCAAAAGCTACGTAATAACTCCCCCCACTCCGCGGAATCTGAATTTCCAAGTAATCTCTTGTTTTTACGAGGTATTATCGGATCCTCGTCCATTTCAGCAGTATATTTTCTCATCCAATATTTTATCTTGAAGCTCGCGCTATTTTTTGGTAGCCTATCGGACTTTAAAGTTATTCTAGGGAGCTGAAGTAAATGTGTGAGGTTTTCAATATAAAGGTTTTCAACTTTTATTCTATACAATTATCTCTACTGGGAATAATTTCTAGCAGAAGTAATATTACTGTTAACCATACTACAATCGAGTAGTGAAAATTTAATTTCCTCCTAGATAAAGCTTTGGTTACCATCTCGGCCATCTCTGCAGTAACATGTTCCTACTAGATGAGAGCAAAATTATAAGGATTTTCACCTATTCATTGCCCTCGTTAAATCTTCCTCTACCCTTTTAACGAGGGTGGAGCGGTGCCTTATCGTGAGTCATTGAGTACACATTTTAATAACTTTTAAATTAAGTCGAAAAAAATTCTAAGACCATATTTCATTTGAGTACATATGTGTATGTGGTGAAACTCACGAAAATGCAGTGATGCAAGTAATTATATTTTATATTATTTCCTTTATTAAAGCACAACGGACTTGGATTTGCGGCGCGGTATTAAAAATTTAAGTGAAAATTACATTTAAACACGTTTTTTCATATATTTAACTCTGCATGACCCGTGATATTTGTTAACAACCTTTTTAATAATATGAAAAATATTATTTCGCTCTTAGGAGAAAATATGTACGTATGTAATCGAATTACCTACAACGAAATCCGAGGTTTGTCGGCCCTGGTGGGGGCGGGGTAAAGTCCTCGCCTGCTAACCCCAGTTCGCTAGTTCGAATCCCTTATAAATGGATTTTTTCACCTCTCTGGGCATGGTTTTGTTTGTCCGTCCGCTCTTAACGGTTAAATATTCAGATTTAAAAGGCCATTGGTGCTGTTTTCGGTGGTTATAGGAAAAAATATCTTATTTTCCATAAGGTTCGTGTTAAATTAGCATTGAATTCCTAAGAAAACAAATCGGTAAAATGCATTTTTTTTCACTTTTATTTATAGATAATCAGTTAAAAGAACACGTGTGCAAAGTTTCACGCAAATCTGTTCACAAACAAAAATTGCTCCAGCCACCTTAAATACAAGGTATCATCACTGCTCCCGATCGGAGCGCTGTCACTTTCCTTGCAATGTTTTTCAAGCCCTGTCGCAATCTGGCGATGAGATTTGCGCATCGGTTTCGGAGGCAACTGAGCCAGACGGGAAGGGAAAGTTGTTTTTGGACGTCGCGGGGGATCGCTATGGGAACGCTGTGTGTCCCAAACCAGACGACCGAAGGACCCAGACATAAATAAATATGCTAAAAAAAAGGTTAAAACTCGCGGGTTTCGCGGTTGAAGAACGCTTTGCGCCCAGAAGCGTGCACCTATTTTCGTTTGCGTTTGTGGTGTGAAGAACATCCGTGCTCCCGACCGCAGGGAAGTGCACTCACAGCGGTGTGGGCCGTTGCCTTTGGTTTGCGAATCGATAGGCGCGGAATGATTATAAATAAAGTTAAAAGTGGGCGCTCGAAGGAAGGAGGGCCGCGTGTCGGGTTCAGGCAGGTGCTGTTAGCGTGTGCAGCTGGCGACTTGAGCTAGGGGACCGTCGGTTTACATTTCGCAAGTCGACTGCGATTACCAGTGATCAGATAATAGTAGAAACCTTTAATGTGTTTCACAAAAGCAAGCAAAGATGTCTGTGCGGATGTGCCATGTTCGACGAGGCATCAACGATTTCGAAGCGCTTCGGAAAGTTTAACGTGTTAAAAGACTTTTGGGTGTATGGGTGTTCATTTATGCATGTAATTAGAAACTATTCTTTTTTATGAATCATGGTTCAACTCGATGAACAACTGTGGGCCTTATTCGGTTCGCAAGTAGTAGGGGGCTACTCTTGACTTGGTGTTGCAATGGTTTGAATTTTAAAATTAGATTTAGGTTTATCGCTCCCTAATTGAAAAGGTAAACACTGGGAAAAATCAGTATAAAACATGGAATGCTAATAAAATAACGAGAAAATATCGTTGTAAGAAATGTGTGGCAAGATTTAAGAAGTGTGTGATCCCTCTCGGAATCTTATTATTTCCTGCGTCATTCTTCTTTGTTCAGTTATTTTATTGTGTTAATGATTGAGCATTATCATTCCTTTAAAATCTAATGGCACATTACCGAGACAAATTTTCCTCCTCTATTCGATATAACTAGTGGAAACGTGTTAGGGAAATGTAGCGTATAAAAATGTACCACATTAAATATTGACATCGTCACCGTATTTGTATTTATTACTCACGATAGTATGTGCATGATTCATCCATTGATTCTCGGTGAAAATAAAATGTTGCTCACTCCTGCGCGAAATAGGATGGCCCTCCCTCTTCTCTATCGTTCGTCAGATCCACGTGTCTCTGTTCTATTATTTCGTATTATTTGGAAATCATCGTGCTGCAATGTCGACGCTCCTTTCCTCAGGAACTGGATTCCCCACCCATTTTACATTTTGGAGAGGTTCAACAAGCTGTTCCTGACGCTGTGGCTCATCGCCCGTGTCGGCCGATTATCCAACCTGGTTACACTATCTACTCCACCCTCCCATCAACCCCCCCCCCTCCCATCAACCCCCTCCCCTCCCATCAACCCCCCTCCCTCCGTGCCCCCCGACTGAGCTCGCGATTTGAAAGGTTTGCGCGTCTCAACACGAACTAAAATGAACAGGACCAATTGGTCGGCTCAAAATTCCATTCTGAATATTTAGGTGTTAATCATTTCATTGCCTCCCCTCAGATGCTGATTTCATTAGACCAACGTTATAGTACTAAATTTGGGGTTGTTTCTTTCCGGCTTTCCAGGTGGATGTACCTGTTTACCGTTGTTAATGCCAGGCTTTACATTTTAACCCATGAAATTCTGCTTCTGTTATTTGAATCGAGATGCCTGCAAGTGCTATTTTTATAATACATAATTGAGTGGATTTTGTTGCGGAAAAGTTGACGGCTACGCGTTACTCGGATTGTTTTTTTGTCGTTATTTGTAAACCTCGTTGTGATTGTTCACAGAATTAAAGATAAGAGGTGGTTTAGGGGCAATTGAATGTTGAAGGTCGTGATGGAAGGCACGATGTTAGAGAGGAGATAGGATAACATAATAATTGCAGATTACAGGTTAAGTGCTGGTGACTGAAATGTGGCGAAGAGTGAAATATTGCCAGTAAACTGGTAATTTTAGCCGAAACTCAGAATATTGTTATGATTTCTATGGTCGATCTAACGGCTTTCCGATTCGGTAGAATACCAAGGCGGCGTTGGTTTATCAGTCTCTTTTAACGATTGCTTAATGGCTTTGGGTGTTTACTCGAGTTGGCGAGTGAAACATTTCGTAAGTGATTGCATGGAACGTTTCCCTTGTTATTTTTCCATTCCCTATTTTTGGCCGTATATCATTGCTGCCTCATAATCTTTTAGCGTTCTCGCATGAAAAAATCCCCTAATTCGCTAGCGTTCACGGGCCCTACCGAATTTATGAGAGTCATTATTTAAGGGCCACTTACGGCACTCAAGTATTCAATGCAATGTCTCTTATTTTTTGGCGGAAGCCGAATTTTTGAATTAATTTATTTTTTCATCACGTATTCGTAAAAAAATGGGACTCCGGTAATACTGTGTCGTTGCAGAAGGTGGTCTCTCTATTGTATCTAATGAATTCGATATATTTTTTGTACGGAATAAAATCTCTTGGCAATATTATTTTTCTTTTGTGAACCTTTTCCGCGAAGAAAAACCCTAGTCTATAGTATCAGCTACATTGTGCCCTTTTGGTTTTTCCAAAAGTATAGAACCTCGACAAATATTTACTTTTCATTTATCTCTTATACGAGAGGAATCCAACGACCTCTCCCATGCCTCATCATTAATATTTTTAAGATTTTTACCTACATTTACTCAATGTCCAATCTTGTTGAATTGATTTATCTTCCTCGTCAGGTACTCATTCTACTGCTGCAGTAGCATTGCAGTTGCTCTCGCTTCAGCCTTAACAGGGTTCTTTTAGGATCTATACAAATATCTAACTTTTTTTGAGAATTTTTAGAATCTAGGGACTCTGATGATATTATTAAATGATATATTAAATTACATTTACAAATTGCGGATTAATATCTCTGATACTCGTTTTTTTCGTCAACCTATTCGTACCCCGTGCATTGAAATTCCCGCTTTGATATGGAAGAATAGATGCTTGCCAATTCAGCTGCTTGGTGAAATAGACATAGTCGTCAAATTCGAGAAGTTCGAAATATATCAGATCTTGCGTAAGCATTTAAATCCATCGTTTTTCAATCGTGTAATGTTAAGCGTTCGCGATCGCGAGCTATACTTAACTGCTCACAGTAAAGGGAAATTGCATAGTTAAAGCCGCTGAGAACATTTACTTAGTATTATTACGCTTTTATTGGCGTGAAATACTTCGCATGAAATTCAGCATAACATCTAAATCTACAAAATACCATGGAATCCACATTATGGGTGTGTGGTTAGGGTGGCCCAAAAAATAATTTTTTTTGAAAGTTTGTGGGGCGACTGCATTTTATGGTGCAATTTCATGTATAAACGACCCACACAAAAATTCGGCTCGATTGCACAATATTTGACCCTGCCGAAACGCGTTTAAACATTTTCGGCTCGGATGTAGGAAATTTCGCCTACTTTACAGGGGCTATTTTCCGTTTTCTCCTGTATTCTACTGCAGAAATTGTTGTTAAAAGGAATAAATACAATCCTTGTTGATAAAAATTATTATTTCAAATGAGTTATTTTATTATTAATTTGTTAAAAATGGTTTACATAAAATTTACATGTACCTAGACCTTTTCTTTTCCATACTTATCAAATATTCTTCTATGCTTCTGCACCACTAGTAGCAAATGCTGTCTCTCACGTTCATTACAGGTAAGATTTTTCTTTAATAGATAATGTTTGATAAGGGACACACCCCTTTCGGTGGTGTCATTGACGACTTTAATATGAGCTTCCATGTTACACCCTTTGGGATGCGTTATAAGAAACTATTTAAGACCGTGATCGTGTTGGAATTAGTAAATATTCTTACTTGAGCAATTTATTTAATGTTCTATGCTGTGGAAGGAACCATCACGACGCGTCGTTACAATTCGTGGCAATTGTAAAGTCATTCCATAGTAACTCTTTCGATACAAACGGCTGCCAAGGTCTGGATCTACTTCTTTGCCATCTGTGAGCTTTGGAGCCATTCGTGGAAATTAATTTCTTTTGACCTTCCAGCTATATTAAATTAGCGTGTATCGCGGGTAAGATCCCCCATGCGAAGCAACCACAGAAATAATAATATTTTGATGTTGAATGCGATGTACGAACGTTTTACTTCATCAAAAGCTCTTTGCGTAATATCCAGCATATTTGATATTTTATTGTCGTTAGCTTGGTGGCTATATCGTGTAGACGGAGATATAAAAAAACTCCAATGCATACATTCAATGGGTTTTGGTCTATAGACCTATATCTATAGACCTACATCTCCTGAAAGAAGAAAATAAAAAAATTACATAATAAAAAAGAGGTGATGAAGAGGAATCAACTAAATATTAATATGGTTATCTCTTGCAATACTCACACATTGCAGCCATACGCATTAGATATTTACCTAAGTACTCGTTAGAAATCATATGCATCCAATACCCCGCAGTCTGGCCTCGCGGCCTGGCGCCTTTTCCGTGCGTCTTTTGTTCTAGTCCCTTCTCGCGGGACGGGATGCTCGTGTCGAGGGGTAGCTCCGATCCTTCCTTCCTCCTTATCTCGAGATTTCCGGCTTCCCTCGCCGCCCCACCCGCTCATCCTCGGGAGTCATCCCATCCGTCATGCTCCGCTCGCGGGAGTTATGCAAGGGGGCGGGCGAAGGCAAGGCTCCCTTTGCCGTGTCTTTCTCCTTGCTTGCTTGGACGAGAGCGACACCCACGAGGCAGCCTCGCAGCCAGCCAGTCGCTCGTCCTTGGGAAGCTCCGTCAGAGGAGAAGGAGAGCGTCTCCTCATTCCATCCCCTGCTTTCACTCACACCCTCTCGAGGCAGATAGAATTCATTCCCTCCGCCTCCTTTTTATTCGTTCGTTTGTTCACTTCGTGGCTTTTATTTTCGATCGACTGAGCGAGAGACTGTAAACCAGAAAGGAACAAAAATTCCTGGGGATGAGGTTGGTGTGGTGTCTAGAGTTACTGGCTTCCTGCTGATGGTCCAGCTTAATAAGTTAATTGAGAATGACTATATATCCAGAATGGAATTATCTCTTTAAGCTCCTTCAGATTTGAAGAACAGGAAGAAACATGGAAATTTCTCTCTCTGAATACGACGACGCCGAATGGATGAAAATAGTTCTTAGGCGATTTCGTTATTTCTGTTACGGATTTTCTACTTCCTTGAAAATTTTAATTGCAAATTGATTCTAAATAAAAATAACACCGACATTTCATCGAGAATAAGCCGAACAGGCGATAAGGATCAGTAATATCAATGGAGGCAGGCGATACTGGTGGAATTTAGTTGCACTGAACATTTAAAAGAAAAACTTTGTACAATTCCACAATATGATTTATTTTACGGTTCGATTTCGTCTGAGCGTCATTGTCAAGGTATACATGTATACCTTGACAGTGACGCTCAGACGTTGAAATCGATCGGTAAAATAAATCATATTGTGGAATTGTTCAAAGTTTTTCTTTTAACATGTTTAGATAAGGATCAGCACTGGAAACTGGTTTATCGTCCTTCTTGAGAGGGAAGGCTCAAAATCGTCTCCTACAAAAGAAAAGGAGGAAGGGATGTTTAGAAGTGTAGGACTCCTTTCCTGAATTTCATCTGATAAAGTCTACCATTTTTCTATCATTCTCCGGTTGATGGAAAAGTTATGCAATATTGTTTCCCTCGTCGAGTGACGCAGAGCTCACTCCTGTCAGGCTGGCTTAAGTGATGCTTAGTTACCTCTATGTAATAACAGTAACTCACATACTTTATGCTTCCAATTCGTTTCATTTTCTCCTTAGTCACCTCAGGGGTTGCAAGTCATTAAGTGATTTTTTGTTTGTCGCTGAAGTTATGTGGAAATTGGGTTATTGTGGTGGGAAGAATACTGGCTTCCCATATCGAGTGCTCGGGTTATAATCCCGGAAGCAGAAAATTTTTAAAAGAATTCCAGTCCCTAAACGGTTGCCATGTGGAGCAAAATATTAAGGGAGTAAAATAATATTCTCCAAGTCGTACTTAAACCCTTATGACTGTGTTTATCCTACCATATTTATCTTTATTCAAGAAAATATCGTGGATTATCGCATCCGTGATAGTTGCTTTTAAAAATAAATTCCATGATTGAAAAGAAAAACTTGGTGAGTTCTACATACATTTTTTTACACAAAGATTTTTACTACGACCTAGGTTTCGTCGCTGAGCGACATCATCAGGTCTGAAGCCATCATGATCATGAAGCTGTTCCATAATGTTATGCATGAAAACATTAACTTAATAAATTTCAGTAAATGCGTCAAGCATGGCTAATTTAAAGTTTTTGTTTTCCGTGCTGTAAAAATCATACCGTTTTAAGTGTTTAGCTTGAACGTATTCATTCCCTATTTACATTTGGCGGTGGTAATTGTGTTTCTGCTGAATACTACCTACCGGCAGGCTACCGAACGTTTCGCCTATGCACATCGTGCCACTCATCGTCGTTCGTGTGCGCTGATGTGTTCCGATCTGCACTAATTTTAACAACTTCTATAGAAAGGTCCTGATGTCCTCCGTGTCACCCTGCATCTCATGTGCTCGGAATATATCCCCTCCTCCCCCCACCCACTGCCTCCTCCTCGTAAGAGGCATTGGCGGCCCCAAGGGGGGGCAAGGTAGGGGCAATTGCCCCCCCCCCCCAAAACTCGGCGTATTTCTCTGTCATAGACAAATTAAAAGCCTAAATTATTTTGTTTATTTTTTGTTATTGATGTTTTGGATATTTTACTTTACATCCAGTTAAATCTTATATGAACTAAAACTGTTTTTAAAACCATAAGCTTAATGCGAATGTAAATCAAAATAATTTTGGAATTAGTGGAAACTTGGTGGTAATCTAAAAGGGAAATTTGCATTTAGTAAAAACTTGCTCTTCTTAAAAGGTAAACTTTTGCTTCCAAACCACTTATTACGCGCTGCCGCCCCCCCCCCCCCCCCCCCGAACCTCTGGTCTCGAGCCACCCCTGGTAAGAGGTTGGATTCTCCCGCCCTTCCCCTCATCCTTCTCATCCTTTTCATCAATCCCTCTCACGCCCTCCCTCTTGGTTAGGAGAGCACGCTCGTGTTGCATGGTGTGTTCTCCTCCTCGCGTGTTCGCTAATCCGGCCTCCGCTCTGCCTTCTTCCTTCCGCAGCCCCAAGTCACCGCCCAACAGCCCGGACACGGAGGCAGCATCCGAGGACGACCTGGGCGGAGTGTACGTCAACTACTGCGGGGGAGGATTGGAGCGGCTGGGCGAGAGGGGGCTTGCGGGTACCAAGGTGAGTTGATGGGCGCCCCACCGCAACATCATCGCGGCACCAACACCGCCCCTTCCCCCTCTACCCACCTCCCCCGACACCGTCCCGAATGATTACCTGATCTGTCGTCTTCTGTCCGCGAGGGGTGAACGGCTTCGAAGGGACTGGCGGGCGTCCCTGGGGGGTGGATGTGGGAAAGACGTGTCGCTGTGTGGGTCGTGGGACGGGTTGCGAGGAGGTTGCGGGCGCGCCTAGCTTGCGGATGTTGTCTCTGGGAATGGAGTCCTATCGTTGCGTGCCCGACAACGCTGCGGCCGCGGCCGGCGTTGGGCTATGTGAACGAGTTGACCGAGGATAGTTCACATTTCCGTTCTGCTGGGCAGGACTTTAGAGTCTTCGTCAAAGTCCATCCCCGGCCCCCAAGGCCTTTAGATTCGTTAACTTTGCCATATCCCTTGTCATTATTGTTACCCCAAATGGCTGAAGTACCGGTTTGTGTCCTAAGTTTCTTACATCTCCCTTCCCCTATTGAATGCTTTGCTGGTGCCCTTACACCCTCAAGTTGGCTGTGGTAAGATGTGGGTAGTTCCTCAAGGGGTTCCTAAGATGTCTTCACTCAGCAGCTTTTTATTTTCTTGTCAGAATGGAGCATTACAAACGGTTTGAATAAAGAGGGATACTACATCGTTTAATCAAGGCCTTGTAGCTGCCTTCCCTCGGGAAAAGAAGGGAATCACAACATTGGTGAGGAGAAGAAAGTGCTGGGAAGAGAACGGAGACAGGGAGTGGAGAAAGGGAAAGATGAATCCACCCCATCCGATAATTGAAGTGGGAGGGCAGGTATCCTGCCGGGGGATCAGGTTGGTGTGGTGGCTAGAGTGTTGGCTTCTCATCCTGATGGCGCAGGTTCGAATCTTACGCCTCATTTCCACTACGCTCTTTCTGACGGAGGTTAGAGAATGCTGGGTAATCGGAATGCGTTCCAGGAGGAAAGTAGTTACCCACGTAACGAATGACCTGCTGGGGACCGATTGTGTTATTTCCATTCGAAACTTCCGTAGCGGAATCTCAGCACAGTCCACGAGTGAAATACATTCATCACTTGTTGATATATGCAGAACTAGCGTTCCCATTACGATTTCTGGAACGCGTTACCGGCTAACGTATGTCAGCCAACGGTGGGTAGAAATCCAACCACGGTTGGTGTAAACTGGTGTTTCCATTACAAAATGTAACCGGCGTTAGACCTAACCGGCATAAGATGAGCATAGTGGAAACGGGGCATTAGCTGTGGCAGAGAGTTTTCTGAGAAATCCTGATCACTACTTAGATGCTATGTGGAGAGCACTTCTAGTA
Source organism: Pyrrhosoma nymphula (assembly GCA_963573305.1). Lineage (NCBI taxonomy): Eukaryota > Metazoa > Arthropoda > Insecta > Odonata > Coenagrionidae > Pyrrhosoma > Pyrrhosoma nymphula. The sequence goes on from OY754330.1 coordinate 150,195,877, forward strand.
TAATTCTCTCCATTTGTCAAATTGAGCATTAAGCTGTGGACCCTTTGGTGACTTTTAAGAAAAGTGGGCTAACATGATGTCGGGTTTCTCTCCACTCGTTCTACCTCTCCTTCATCGTAGAAATGACTTCAGCTGTTAGTCACCTCCCTAAATAATGAACCAACCGGGTATCCTGCACACCCTGAAACATTGATCAAGTTTCATACTTTTTCTTTTCTCTTGATAAACATTTCAATACAAGTTAGTGTAGTAATTTGTAGACAAAAGGAAGAATAGACAATTCACAAGCAATTCTTATAAGTGGTGGAATGTGTGTTTCATTCCTTGGTAATCAGAAACTGAGATGGTATGTCACCTTCAGATAGTCAATTATACCTGTAATTTAAAATTTTGGAAATTTTGTATTTAAATAAGTCGGTTGGCATAAAAGCACTAGCTTTGTATTTTCCCTCCTAGATTACAGGCTTTCATTATATTTTCCCTTTTAGATTTACCATTGTATTTTGCTTTCATGGCATGCCTAATGTTTGTCTTTCTGTTTTTAAGATACATAATAAAATGATTGAAGGAAGGTATTTTTTCTTCGGAATTTATTTTTCCTAGTGTCTTGGTAAGGCCTGTGTAATTGAGACATTGGTTGTGGAGCAATGTGCAATCTTTATATGTACAGATGTATTGGTTAAAGGACGAAAAAATTACTCACATCTATTTACTTGAGCCACTAGCTGATGCTTTTTCATCTGAGAGGATTTTAAAAATTCATTTTTTTTATTAAATCATTGTTCTCTTTAGGGTAAATTTTTGGAATTCTGCATTCCTGTGCATATTGGGTGTCATCCCAGTTTAAAATGCTCATTCAAGTAATTTTTTTCCGATTGATTGTGTGACCATTCTTTTTTCTTTGTATCTGGTTGGTAAAATATTCACCTTTCGCTTTGTTTCTTCTTTTAAAGTTTATTGCGTAAAATTCATTGTATCTTTAATGTTTCAGGATGGTGAATTTATTGGTACTGACTGGATCTGGGAGTGGAGTAGTCGGCCCGAATTGATTCCACCAAGGTTTGTGTTTTTTTATATCCACCTTTTGCTTAAATGGATGCCTCATGGACTTACTCTTATGAGGACTTATGAGTGACACAATGCACAAAATCAAAGCTGCTTTTACACGTTGAGTGCAGGTAAGATATTTATTTCATTTCCCAGTGCCTAAAATTCTCGATGCATTTCTTGAAATAACTAACTGCCGTCACTCATGTGAGACACCCGCACTCAACCTGTTAAAAAATACCACCATGTCTCTGATTTTTGCAAAATATTTAATGAATATGCTAATGGGCATTGTTTGTATACTTGACTCTTCTATGATTAATATGGAGTGTTCGTCATATTTAATGGCTCTCACTATACTGAGCAATGATTTCTTAAAATCTGGGAAAAGACTGACCCCTCTTCCAGAGGACTAACATTCAGCGAAAGTTGGTTGAGTGCTCCATATGATCGTACATTCAATAAAGGAGATTTTCAAATAATTGAAGAAAAATATAAGACGTAAACGTTTTTAGAAATGTTTCTTGGACCGGCCATGATGTGCAAACAAAGAGGACATGTCCTAGAAAATGAGGATAGTTCACAGGCCTATTGATGGGAAAACATGGCATTGAATAAAATCACTACATTCACAATTGATTGAAATCATGAATGAATCGCATCAAGTGCAAAATCGAATATATGAGTGATGTTCGTTCGCAGGGTTTGTTGATCAGATGATATTAACATTTTTCGGGTGACTTCCACTTATGTTGTTTTGGTTCACAACAGTTTCACATATCAGAGCATGTATGGAGTGAACCGGGGCATGCCATAAAATTTGAAGACTCCAAAATAATAGCCAAGGAGAATAGGTAGTTCCCAAGAATAATTAGAGAAGCCATCGAAATAATTAAAACGCCGATGAACTTCAATAGAAAAGATGGATACCCACTCCACAGTGTGTGGAAATTAGTAATTAGTCTCCCGTGCAATCACGATGCTGCTCCATGACTGGGCGCGGAATCGGTGGAACTTGGCACCAAATCTAGCCAACTTGGCCCCTATAAGAATTGAATGAAAAACCATCTCGCTATCCTTCACCTGAGGACACAAGCAGGATAGCTGGCGAAACTGTTGTCAACCAAAACAACATATGCGGACATCACCTGAAACATGTTGATATCATTGAATATATGAGAATTAAATGTTAATTATTTATAAGAAGGGTTACCTCTTTGAAATAACATAGGGAGTTTCTGTTCCATTACTACCTCCTGAGCCAAATGGAATCCTTGTTTGCAGTTTTGAATGAAGGGGAAAAGGGAAAGGCTATGCTAATGCATTGTGGGACTCATTTCAATCGTGTAAAAGCACTTTATTTTTTAAACATGTTTTGGTTCCTCTCTGAAAATTGTTTCATCAATTGAACATTTAAGATGGCATGTTTTTTTTGGCATTGAATGGTCATTTTCATCTGTTACAATGAAACATTTCCTTTATCATTATGTTGCGAAAGTATAGTGGTCATGAGGAATATCTTCCATAGATTTACACCTGAAATTATCTGGACAAGGGAAATTTTACTAACACATTATTAACTGTTTAAGTCACAAACATGAAATTTCATAATTAGCATTTGTCCCTAATGTAGAAGATTTTGCAGTTTTGTCCTTAGAAAATTTGTTTTATTAATACTTATGGTAATTTTTTAGAATTTATGTTTACAGTGCTAATGAATTCTGGATACTGTGTGTTTCCTAAAATTTTTGGCAATTTTTTCCCTGGAAGAAACTCTTTCACCTTAAAATATTTTAATTCAGTATCTGCCTTAGACTTAGAGCAGTATTTATTGATAGAAATAGAGGAAAAATACTCAGATATGGTGACTAGTATTTTTTTAAAGAATGAGAGTAATTACAGTGCTTAACACATTCAATGTGGGTCGCGAATTTAAGGGAGATGCTAGAAACGGAACCCATTTTTTAAATGGCTTAAAGTTTATTCCCACCCACGTCTATTGACGTGGTCCCGCCGTTCAGCATAGACGGGACCACGTCAATAGACGTGCTCCGCACTGAATGAGTTAAGTGAGTTTGCTGCTGTTCTTAATATGTAATTTTACTTTTTCTCTCAGGAAGCTCTATTAAATGAACTGGTCTCTTGTTTTTTTTAGTTATGAGTGGTGAAATACAATTAGCTATAGGAATCTTTCTGCCTTTAACCCTTTAACTGCTCCCATCGTCTGTTTGAGATTTGAAGTATGGTATTACTCCCAGACACCATAATAGGTACTGTAACTTTTTTATTCTTTTAGTTAAAAGTCCATGAATTTGTATTTAAAATAAAATTAGATGACAATTACTCATAAAATTTTCTTACAATTTTTCCCTATAATAAAAAGTGATAAATAATAAAATTACGCAAACTTTTTTGTGCCTAAGGCATGCTATATTTCAGATTATTTGCGCAGTCAAAGGGTTAAATGAATGAAATGGAAGCAAGTGCTAGGGTAGGGCTGATAATTTAGTTTCCATCTAGTCCATTTGTCTTTTATTAATAAGTTATTAATATCACAATTAATAACATACCCTGCAGGGACTGGAAATTTAAACATCCCAAGAAGAGGACTTACAGCATTCGCCATGCCAAGTTTGGAAAAACAAGTTTATTCTCCAAAGAGGTTCTCTACACGCTGTTCATCAGCAATGTGATTTCTATTTTACTCGGCACTGGTGTTGGGTGAGTCTAATTTCTTACATGAATCATTACTGTTATTATTTGGAAGTATTATTGGATGCAGTAAAAAATTTAATTATTTAATGGCTCCTCAAATATTCCCCGTAATTCTTTTATTCACTTTGAATAGTGTGCAAAGAAGAGAGCTTAATTGTGAATAATTTTTGGTTTATAACTTAAGTCTCCAGATAAGATACAATTTTCAAAGCAACAACATGAGTTTTTGTTCCAATATTATTAAAATTTAGTTTCCTTGATCATTCTTATTTCTTGTCCATAATCCCAATTTCACTAAAGAAGTTTCAGTCACTGCATTTTTTCCAAGTAGTATTTTTTTCCTGTTAAAATCTGTTTATTTAAGTATATGTACACCAAAGGGATAAAATTCACAGTGAAAAAAATCATTTGACTTGACAGGATTTGAAACGATTTCATGACCAAGACCAATCATAGTTCAAAGTGTATTTCAGCGGGGGTTAATGCAAATTAAATGCTTAAACCCAACATTGTGGCTTTGTTATAATAAACTTTGTAAACCAATATCTGTGTGAAAAATGCACATATAACTTAGTGCGCAGTTCTGTAAGTGTATGCAAATATGTATATGTACATACCTAAGAAATGAAATCTGTCTTGAAAAAAATCTGCTTGAAATTTGTGTTGAACTAAGATGGCTTGGTTGTGTAACTTGCTAACACACCTGATCAGCAATTGGAAGATCCAGGTTTGAATCTCAGTTAGTTCAAATGACTTTTTTCATGGTAAATTTCGTCCCTTAGCTGTATATTTTTGTACCCATGTGATCGACTGCATACCCAGTAATGTGTGAATTTTTCTCTGTGTAAGGAATTAATTATGTACTTGATGATTTAGTTTTTTCTCAAACTAATCAAAGTTTAAAAGTAATATGTTTAAATTCACCGTTAAAAATTGTTTACTGTGACTGGGATTCAAACCTACATCTCTCAATTTCAGTTTAAAAATGTCTGCTAGTTACTCCACAAAGCTATTTAAATGTGAGGCGATTTCTGCTTGGGTTTAATACAAAAATCCAGCGAAATTTATTTAAGTCACAATACAGTAGAAGCCCCATATAACGTGTAGGGCATATAATGAGAAGCTCGAATTGCGAGGGATGGTCAAAGAACAATTAATAACCTTATGATTAAAATGTAAAATAAATCGGTATTAGCGAGGACAACAACTAGCCTCCACTGGGGTCGTTTACTATTACGAGTAGCAAATGTCTGCTTCAATCTCAGCAAACGTCCACAAACTTGTGCTCATGCCCTCTGTCATTGAAATTATATGTCTAGCAGTATTTTTTACGCACAATTTGACGTTCAAATGCACATTTTGGACATTCACGGCATGCCCGTATTCACACAAATAAATTCCGTAAGTCCATGAATTTCATTGCTTTTGTCATCTTTCCTTTTTTATCAAGTTCAGTCCGACTGATACAACATCATGGCTGGGAAATGAAAGTTGTTGGATCTGGAAACTAAAATACGAATTATCAATGAATGCTAAAGTGGCGATGGGTCCAAAAGCGAGATAGGGAGGCGATTTGGCATATCTTCCTCGAGCTTGTTCACAATACTGAAGAATAAGGAAAAATTTTGTGCTGCAGTGCTTCAAGAAGGACGTCCAAGCAGCCAAAAACACTTGCGACCAGGAGAACATACACAGTTATAATCTGCCCTTTTCTCATGGTTTTGCCAGCACAGTAGCATGAATTCCGATAAATGGCCCATTGATGAAGGCAAAAGCGGAGTATCTAAGTGAGAGGCTTGGTATTCACGAGTTTAAATGTTCCTATGTTGAATACGTAAATTGTTATGAATTTGGATTTCCTATATTTTAAGTTGTCTACGTATTGTATTGTCTTTCGTTATTGTTTCAAAGATTATAAATATTGAAAACAGGTCAAGGATGATTCATTTCGATATGCAGGAAATTTATGTACTATAAATCATACGTCTATCACACAGCACTGAGTGTAGTCAGTATTCATTATCAACAAGTTCCTGCTAGATGTAAGTACGGCAGAAGATATTATGTGTATCGTGATGGAATTAATTTGGGAACTTACAACCTTTGGAACTTTCTGCCTTGCGCTCAAAACTCACAGCAAATCACTTATATGTACCATGGAATACCTAAAAAATAGTGAATCATAAAAATGTTGATGTGCCCTGCCACCTAGCAGCCGCAACAAGCACTATCCCTTGAAAAATACATGTTTCGCAGGAGCCAATACAGTATTCGCTAGTGGTAAAAAGTTTCACATCTTATCTAAACATAGTCGATCCTTGAAAGTCCACGTTGAGTTCCCGCTCTATGCTTACCACTGTCATATGTGGACTTGCTTGTAACAATTATGTTTCCTTAAATTCAAGAGAGTATTCCATGCATAATTATTGTAATAATAACACAAACGACAGTATACTGTTAAGGGCTATTCGTAAATGCTGGTGATATTAGGCTCAATGATTCCGAATAGCGGAAGTCAGCTGTTTTCAGAGGCGATCTTACAGACGTTGAAGTCCTCTCCTTTAATTCCACTAATTATTTGGAGAAGATGGCAGCCTGGTGATCGCGTGGAACAAAATACCTGAAGGTTATATCTTGGGCATTAAGTTATCTAGCATTTTTGCAAATTTCAATTAACAGAACTTTCTCCGAACCATATATATCCGTTTTTATACACTTTTTTAGAGAGGTAGAAGGCATGAAATTTTTTCTCGTTTCCGAAGTGTTTGCCATTTTTAGTCCGTTGCATTGCTATTACTTGCAGCCGCAACATATTTGGCGCACCCAAAACATCGGGGCAATAACAATACAGCAATGCGCAGTACAGTACACGTGTCCTGAAGTGTCAAAATTGAACGTTTAATATTCCAGTATATGACATCTAACATGGAATTTGATGTCATCGAAAGTGAATAAGATCATAAGTAATTGAAGTGTTTGAAAATATGATTTTTAATAACAATCTCAGTAGAATGTTTTCACCACTCGCCAAAAATTCCCACAATAATGGCTAAATTAGCATTACAGTTGGAGGAATTGGCTGTGGAGTGATTATTAATCATGTTCGGTATTAACGAGAGTTTCATTTAGCGAGTGATTTTTCCGATCCCGAGAGCTTTCGCTATATAGGGCTTCTACTGTAGCTTAAAAACTGGTCTTTCCATCTGATTTTTTATTTGTTAATAGTTTGTGAATTAAACTGTTGCAATCCATTTCTACAGTGCTTATCAGAATGAAAACCATGATAATTTGTCACAGTTATCATATGTTCCATTATGAACTGGCTTTTGGAACATACTCTTCCAAAGTAATTTATGATGAACTAAGGTTTTTATCCATATGACCCACAATGAGGGTAACTACTTTGCATTACTTTTATAGTTAAACAACGTCACCTGCATATTCATCACAATGGAAGCTAAACAACTTCACCTGTACATATATTTATCACAACGGAAGCCAATTTAAAATATTTGTAAATTCCCTGTTTAAAATGCTGTTAATTTATAATACGTATGTATATACCAATATGTATCAATGTTTTCATATATTTTTCACATCTGCAATTTAAATTATCTCAGTTCTCCAATTAGTGATATCATAATTCATTACAATAATTCCTATCCCTATCAAGAAATTTTATGTTCTTGCCAAAAGGTGGGTACTGTGAAAACATTTCATGGTCCATTGGAATGACCTCCCTACAACATTCTTCAGGTAACACCAAACAGAAACAGCTTATGCTGTAGGATTTTCTGATTTACTGGTTTCTGATTCTGGACCTTTTTTTCAAAAATGACAGAACCCTCATCGAGATTTTCCGTTATTTCATCATTATGGATTGTTTCATGACACGCTTCCCCTCTTCCTTTCATTGTATGTGGTTGCTAGCAGTGCAGGGATCCCTCAGTGAAAGCATCTGTGACCTCATGCACTATTCATATAGTACAAATTTTGATTAAACCGAAGTGCTTGAGTTGGTCTTCTGTCCTTACAATTAGTGTAAATAATTTTCCTTGCAATAATTTGATGGACGTGGATGCTATCTGAAGGGTATCTTTATGAAATTAACTGAATTTTTCCTTCTTTTGCAGTGTTTGGTTGAGTAGAAGAGGCTGTGGTTATCTACCTCGTACTGGCTTAGAGTGATGCAGTGAGTGATGCTAATCGATCTATCCCCTGATGCAAAGGGGCTTTTTTCTGGACCCTGTCTTCTTTGGGGTCCAGCTGATATGAAACCATTAATCCATGTCCAGATGATGTGATCATCCATCTTTGATTGTATAACTCTACCATGTTGCATAATGACTATTATATTCACCATATTCACAGTTGCAGTACATGATCAAAAATAAATCTATGATATGGTAGATACACAAGTGCCCAGAATGTATATGGGTGACAAAGATGGTTTTATGGGCTCTTTCATATTTCGTGTTGCTTTTAAGTCTGAGTATGTCAATATTTAATACAATATATATACATATATGTCTTATAATCAACTTTATAACACTCTTAATCAATTTCTACTTCATAAATATGTACTTTTTTATATTGTATAGTAGATTAAAGACTCCTCGCCATCTGTGCAAATGTGATAGAAAATTTTTATGTTTATTTAAAAAAAAACAAGGTAAAAATACAAGTGATTATAACATGTATCTTTGAGATTCTGGGAAATAGTTTTTTTAATTTCACTCTTTCTTTTTTGTTCAAGCATAAGGTTCAGCCAAAGTGTCATTTGAAAACGCACAGTAAAAAGAAGTTTGTAATTAGTGATTACATCTAAGTTTTCAATGATAGTACTGAGGCAAGAATTTTGAATTGAAAGTGGCTAACTATGAAAGAAATGGCTGAAGCCTGCATGTACATCTTGTGATTTTTTCGAACCAAATTTGTCGTTGTGAAAGCAGCTTTTATTGAATTTTCTATTACTATCTCTCCCAGCCTCCGCATTTTGTTTCTAGAATGGACTGATAAATTCATGTTGTTGAAAGAAAGATGGGTTTGATGATATGAAAGATATGGTGTGCGACCCAAGTGTGTTTCTTAAAGCTCATAAAGTACTTTTGGTTATGGGGAATAATGTACTCATCTCCATTTTCATCCTCTTACCTCTTCTTAAGAGTGCCAAACTTTCAGTGTTTCAGGAACCATATTTTGTAGAATCTGAAAGGACTTTCGTCCATCATAGGAATTTGAAAAGGGTATTGTGTGTCCAATGTTGGAACAGGGGATGGCATTCCTCTGTTAACCATTCCTTTTGACTCAAGTGTTAGATGGAATACGTTAGTTGAGTTTTTATACAATTTAAATATGATTTTGCAATGTTTTTTACTGATTGTGAGAAGAGTTAGCTATTTTTTCACTAAGATTGAGAATTTGTGGAGAGTTTCAGGGGCTGTGTGATTTTGTAACATAGATAACTCTTTGATGTAGTGATGGGCTGAATATTTTTATTTATTCAAATGTTCTTTGTGGACAAGATTTACACTCATTTGCTGAATAAGACTTGAAGTATAGCATACTTTTTGCCGTTAGTAATTGACCCTCTCTTATTTTCCTGTTTTTATTTATTTTTTAAGTATTGGCTTGTAGTGTTGTAATTCAATGTGGTCTTCATTGTGAAATTGTCCTTGGGAGATTGTATGGATTTTAACTCAAGTCTGGTTTTTTCCAAACAAATTTTTTTACAACTTGTTGGGATATCTAATATTCTCAACTGAGAAAGAGAATATTTTTTTACCAGAATTTCCAACATCTCTATTATGACAGAGACACATTTGGCGTATTTCTTTCAAGTTGAGGAAAGCTTGGAAAAGAAGAGTGGGCACTTCAATTTCATACCTGCAAATGAAAAATTTGACTTGCTCAGCCAAATGCCCTGATGATTCCACATTTTATAGTTAATTTTCTGTATTAATTTAGTTTTCTCAATTTTCAGGATAATAATTTACTCTTTTAATCATGTTTAAAGATATTTAAGTACCTATCAAAATGTAGAATAGGAAGACTGAGTGGTTTAAAATGTAATTATGGCAATTAGCATGCCAATAAAAAACTGCATGTGTATTCCACTGATTGTCAATTTATGAAAAAATAGAGTATTACTAAATACATCTCTACATATCTGTTTTAAGTTGAATTTACTAGTCTCTTGATGATTTTTAAGAGATTATTGAAATATTTTTGAGAAGATAAAAGATATGTCATTCATGACCGGTTTTTATACAAGTGTGCTGTGAAATAAGTGCTTACATTATGCAGATTTAGAGGGTTTTTCATTTAGACCACATCGTTCCTGGTGCAAGGTTATTCATTCCACCAGTTTTTGATTCATGGTTTGAATAACACTGGCTGTCTTAAAGCATCTCTTATGAATATGGTCTCATTCTTAAAAAAAGATGTTTTGACATTGGAATTCCATAGTGTGTAATTATGTGTTGAAGAATTTAAATGTTTCAAAAACAATGTCGGGTGCATCAAGCATTCGCGGGCGTTACAGTGACCATTTGTATGATGCATTATTGTTAGATAAGTTACATACAATGCTTCTGCCCTCAAGTGGATTTGGATTCAATCTATTTGAGCATAGTTTAAAAAAAACTTTAGAGCTACAGGTTTTTCACAAATTTTTATTCATTAAATGTTGTTATTATGGTATGTATCAATGAACTAATTCAAATTGCAGTTTTCATTGCTTTCTGATGTTACATTTACACAGCAAAACTACCTTTGGTAGACTTGTGAATTATCAATGAAAATATCCCCCTAACATCAATGATGGGCTTATAGAAGTATGTTTTTTGTTTAGTTGTCAATCATTGATTCAATGGTATTCTTGAGTTACCATCATCGTTAAGGGAGGAATAAAATTGTCTTTTCATAACTGGAAATTTTTTTCTCTTATCAATAAATGGAATTTAAAAAATTTTCATTTTGTGTCATATAAGTCATTCTGTATTATTATTAGGAGAAATAATTTTTTGGTCAAATATTTAGTTTTAATGGCACTTTTGCTAAGATTGATTCTTTATATTAGGTAATACTACCCTGAAAGCTGCCGCCGAGGTATATGGCTGAGGGGGATTCCTGCAAATATGAATGCATTATCACCAGTAGGTACTATAAATATTTACTCTGTTATTACCTTGGAAGAATTTGTGATTAACGTTTTATGGGAAAGTAAATATAACTTGGGATGATTATTTAATAAAAAATAAAATATGCACTTTTTATACTATATTATATAATTAAAATTCACTTGCAATAGTAACACTTCAAAATGTAGGTACTTATATAATGCAGGGAGCTATGTTTAAAATCTATTCTTTTTGTTATTAGTGCTGAGTCTCCAAGCAGAGCTTCTGGTTTCTGCTGCATCTTCATTTGTGTGCTTCGAGCTTTCCTTGGCATTGCAGGCAGTGTTATCGAGAACAAATTTTCCTTTATTCTTGATTATGCTGCCTGAAATGGCATCAAAAAGCTTGAAGCGAACAAATGTAGATGGATCTGAAGCTGTTCCAGAAGATTCACATAGCTGCAAAAATCTGTGTTCCAAATGTGTCTCCTTAAACCTCGTCGGTCGATTGACATAACAGTGGTTGGTAAAAGTACCAGGATTGTAACTTATATATATTTATGTGGGCCACTCACTAATTATGTGCATCCGGTTCATTTTTCTGTAGCTAATGCATATCTAACTTGAAGTTTGTGTATTGCTGATTTCAATGCCACGCCAAGCATAATATTCTATGAAAATGGAATTATTTTAATGGAATTGTGGAGTAGATGATCTTACAATTACATAGTTAGAATTTAGTATGGATAAATATTGAGGGTATATGCTTCGAGGTTATAGCTTTTACTGCATACTTTACTATCAAGAAGAAGTTTTTTCAACTGTGTAACTATCTAAAGCATAATGAATATAAAATGAACGTGCCATATAATCCCAGTGAAAGAATAAGAAAAGGGACATGTAAGGGGAAAGGGAGAGAGAAAAGTATTGAAATTAATCGAATAAATACTTTTTCTTTCAGCAATACGTCACAAATAAATTTTAAAATGTCACATTTAGTGCTGTGTACTCCCATTTTCATACAGCTTCCTCACCATGATAAATTCTTTTCATTTTGCAAGTAAAAATTGCGAATGTACAATGATAGAGGAGCCAACCACAATTTAGATAATAATGTTAATTATTTTAGATAAGTCGAGGTGTGATATGAACTCCTATTTCTCGTATGCACTTTACATGTTGTCCCATCAAACACCTACAACGAGGTAATCTGTGGCAAAAATTATGTAAAAATATATTGAATAATCTATGATATTTTAAATTAAAATATAGTTTAAATGCATAATTCTTTGAACTTCCAAAAACATTTAAGTTTTTAATGAATACTCAAATTTGTATCTGCATATTATTTTAATACATAACATATTTAAATACATATTGGTGTGGTAGTAGTGTGCAACATAAGCTCTCATGGGGTTCAGATTGGTGTGATGGCTTGATTAACGGCTTCCCATCCCCTTTCCTTAAAAATAAACTAATGCAGCCGACACTGGATTTCTTTGCTCCCTTCATACGTTCCTGAAATATTTGTCCTCACCATCCTATCCACCTTTACTCAATAGCACAGTGGCCTTGGTGGTCGATTGCCTTCTTCAGTAAGCAGACAACTGACAACCTATAGCCTTGGCCTAGCTCAATTATATAATTCAAACTAGAACTCATTTAGAAGATATTATAGTCTGCGGTCTACTTGCCTAGTCTCTCCACTATGATGAAGTCTTAAAAACTTATAATACTGTGCATCCTATTAAAAATTTAACTTCCATTTTTCTAAATTTTTGTGCTCAATTTGAGTCCTAATCAAAGTTTCTTTTCTCCTAATAAATGCTTTTTTAGCCAAATCAACTCTTAGCCTTATTTCTTTATGACTCCACCCATTTTCAACCGAAATAATCCCTGGATGCATGAACTGTTACTCCTTGATGGATAACCGGCCATTAGGATTCCCTCTGGCTTCGAAAGTGAAAACACATTAAATGAAAAATCCCTTGCAAGTGGAGTATTCCATTAAACTATGTGTGTCAATCAAACGAAGAACTTGTATCGCCAAGAGATTCATGTCAGTTTAAAAGGGGGCTGTGATGAAATTTTAACCCATCCTTTACATGTATGATGAGTCTCCCAGCTCACTCTGTGTTTGAATTTTCCTTATCGCTGTGAGAACCTGAGAAAAATATTCCAGCAGAGGAGAGCAAAATTTCCCCCATTAGATTGAAATAGGTGCTCCTCAGTTTTTTGGTATATTGCACACTTCCAGTTAAGCACAGGTAAGTAAATTTGTCCAATTCCAGGTAAGCACATTTGCCTGCGTTGCTGCTGCATTGCAAGGATATTGTATGAATACGACCATCAAGCCCTTGCCTCCTTCACTGCGAGGTATGGCACCTACCCTAGTGGGCTGAGCTCTGTTGTCGCCAGGATTCATTATCATTTTAGATCAGTGCATAGTTAAGTTGATGAGAGTAAATTATTGACCACTTAAATTATAATAGTATGTTTTTTGGAGAGTTGGTCTACAATGAATTATATCACACGAGTACTCTTGCCAATGTTTCGAAAATGTATCTTTTCATCATCAGGTCTCTAGGAGGAAAATTAGATTAACAATTCAGAATATGCGTATAATTCAGAATAGTTTTGATGTATATTGAAATTTGTTATGGTAACTGTAATTTCAAATTAAATTATTAGAGAATATAAATTACTTATTTAACTGTCTGAAGGACCTACTGGAATAATCTAAGCGAAAGTTATAAATTAAGCCAAAACTACAGAGAAAAAAAAATGAAACATTAACCTAAAATGAAAATAAATAAATCTGAAAGAACGAACACAGTACTAAACTATTAAAAAACTAAGCCTATCCCAAGTTAAGAAATGAAACGTCTAAAACGTAGAAGCAACATAGATAGCTAAGCAGAAGGAAATTAAAAAAGCAATGAGGGCGGCTGCGATTACAGGCGATCTGAGTGAAATCCCGAAGGAGAATGGTTACTTTCACCCAAACCCCCAAAGGAACCTTTCGTGGAGATTAGACTCGTCCAGGTCTGGAAAGAGCTGTGCTCGGGCCATGAACTTTCAAACAAGCTGTAGGAAGGTTCTGCCATGGTAAATTGAAAGAGAGATGCTAATTTGCTCTGGCTAAGCCACATCTCGAAATAGCCGCGAGAATTTTGAATCCTGAACAGATATATTTCATTCGCGAAGGATATAAAGTACAACGGAAAGACAAACGCTTCGTTAGAAACTGTTACGAGCGAATAGAAAGTGTTATGTATCTGATGTAAGAACTAGGATTGGAGCCGCTTGTGACTTGGAGAATAAACGCTAGGCTTTGATCTTTTGAAGAATTCAGATCAGTTGAGTTTCAGTGCGACACGGAGGACCTTATTTTGACCCCGCGCTTTTTCCCTAGAATTGATTGAAGAGACAACATAAGAAAGATACACTGCCGAGCATACAGCGTGACACTAACGTAAGACATTCACATATTTAATTGACATTCAAAATACTATTCACCTGTCCTCTCCCACCTCCTTTTCCCTTCCCTTCAATGGAAGGGTGTCCAAACACCCCCTGTCATGGGCGTAATTTCAGTTTTTTAACTGTGGTGGTAAGGCCTACCGGGGGGTATGGAATACCCCCCAGGTGGAAGGGGGTCCTCCTAAATTAGGCATGGTTAATGCATAATCTAGAAAGTGCCATGCATGTAGAATTGTATTTTCCAATTGTTTGTCAATTATTGAGATTTTTACTTCAAAATTCTGGGGTTGCAAAATAATGGGTTCGTACTATTGCGGGCCGTAGCCCCTTCATTATTTCTAATCTATTCCTTCTTCTGCCATGCTGGTGTCGAACTCTACAAAGATACCTAACATTGTAAAAAAGATCTCTCTGCGGTTTCAAAAGATCCCTGTGTGCTCCCGTTTAGCCTTTGAGCCTTCAACTCCTCGCTCATAGTCTAAATCTAAAAGGAGTTCTAAATCAGTGGGGCATTTCCCTCTTGGTGGGAATACAGGAGGGTGTATTGAAGAATTTGGGACCACTATTCGGCAAAATGTGGTGTTCCAAAAATTTCATTTTTTTACTCTCGGACGATTGTGGTGGTCATTATGCCCCTGCGATCCCGATAAGCCACTGGCTTGACATCAGATTTCTCAGGGGCCTCCACCAGAACTTGACAGAAACACCCATGCCCTGGGCGTGCGATAAACCGGCCCAGGCGGGACTCGAACCCTCGGATTAGCAGGCGAGGACTTTACCCCCGGGGTCGGCTTCTAATGTAAAATGTATAATATTGTACTTAGTTTGTTTTGATTTACTCTTTGGTGTTCAATGAAGTTTATTGAAAGCCACAGATTTAAACCGATTCTTATACATGCGCATTTTCATTTACGGAATTAAATCACTGTGTAATATTTTATATCTGGACCTCCCATCACGAGGGTCCGGGTTTGAATCCCGCCAGATGGGGACATATTTACAAAACTACCACATTAATTTCCCTAGATTATGCAGCATTGCATTCGCAAATGTGAAGTGATGGTATTCCTTTCAGTATTCCTCCAAATATTCCGGAAGTAAAATTGTCCCATAATCGGAATTCCGGGTGTTGACTACAGCGAGGGGGGGGGGGGGGGACATCAGTCAAAGAAATTTATTTTGGGAAGGAGAATGATATTCTGAACTAACTATGGTGAATGGGGGAAATTTAGAAACAAGGTTGGGAACCCGTGCCTTGGAGCCTGGTTTCAATCAAGTAGCGAAGTGAAATGACTGTTTATCCCATTGGCCTGTGGGCCAGACTTCGCTCTGCCAGATTTACTTACCCCAGAGGCACTGCATTACCAGTGCCTCTAACTTACCCCTCCCACCGCTTACATTGAGTGGAAACGACCGGCGCGCGACCAATAGGACCTCAAAGTAATCATTGAGTTGTATGGATGTTTTGCTTGGCGGCACAACTCAGTGTTGAAGATGGGAGAACAAACGAAAGGTAATTCTATCATATCTGAATAGAGTTTAAGAAGTGATATAAATTTGTTTTTTCACATCTACTCTTCAACTTGATTTTTAAAAAAATATTTAAATGCTGGAAATGATCAAATTCCAGGGTCAATTGAAGCAAAATATTTCGTAAGACTTCGTGAGAATCGTCGAAAATGGTAAGGACGGGAAATTAACGGCGTTCGTAAAAACAATTCGTAAAAAAATCACTTGGTCTAGTTTCGAGTCCGTGTCCCTGCAGTCTACAACGCTTCTCGAATCTTATGCAGCTAATTAATAAACAATTAGTTTTTTGATCCGATAAATACACTTTTGGACATTATGGTACCATTTTTATTTACAATGAGAAGGGAGTATGTTGAATGGACGAACAATATTCTGGTAGAAATTAATTATAAACTATTTCTAATGGGGAAAGGTAGAGCCCTCACTCAAATTATCAAAATAATTTTCAATAAGGCATTTCGGAGTAAAATGGTGATATATATCAATCACTGAAACCGTGGTTCATATATATCAAGCGCCAATCATTCGGAAATTAAGAACCATTGGACAAAATACCCTTTATTTCCTAGCGAGAATAGATCATCTTGTAAGTAACTATCAACATTCTCTACCTCCGCGCTAGCTGCCTCCCTGTCTCCTCCTGCATGACTCCTGACTGGAGTTTAGTAAATAGTGGTAGCTTTCGTGGAAAAACAAGATCCTTAGGATGAATAAACTGAATAATATGCGCGAAATCTATTCACACCGATTTCTCGCACTCGTACTTATGCCATTAGCTTGCCACATCTAGCTATGTTTTCCTTCACCGTTCATAGGGAGGTTTTGGTTTTTTGGGTAGAGTGTAAGATCGAAGGCAGGAAGGTCGCAGGTTCGAGACTCGAGGATGAAAATAATTTTCTGCTTTTTTTTGTTACTACCATTCAATCATATGCTTTTAAACATCAAGTCAGTTTGAATATTAAAAGTAAACACATTTGTTGTCCCCATTTTCCGACTTTTAAAAAGTTACCTTGTCTGTGTCTTCGAGTAACGGATTCCGAATCACTTGCCTGCAGTTCAAAAATTAATTTCTGTCTTTCGCCACGAATTCTTGACGTTTGTCCATGTGTCCGTGCCTACAAAAGAATTCCAAATTAATAACATCTCTCGATATAGCAAATCAGGTGCGTAGGTCAAATTTCCGAAAGAAATTCTCATAAACAACCATTTTTTATGAAAAACCATTTTCCCCCCACAAATTTGTCGGAAAAAAACTTTTTGACAAGATCAGAACAAAATCTGAAAGAAATTGTCAATAATTGTTCCCAAAAAATTCTAAAAATAAAGCTACCCCACTAGAATTAGATCATGGAATCTTCGGTACGTGGGACTACTACTCTAACCACTACATCATCTTATTCAGTTAGATCGTGAGCGCTCTCATGAGTTTACATTCGATATGCTTAGCGGTGCCACGGAAAGAAGAATCTGACGGTACGTGACGCGAGTTTTCTCTTTTTCCCCATGCCAAAAGTGCCCAACGGGCTATAAGAAGTTTACACTTCAAAAAGAATTTGAGAGTGGAGAGCGATGATCAGTGAGGAGTGTTTAGGTCGAATTGGAATCTTTTTCAACCGGCAAAACCAATTTTATCGCGGCCATTTTCAAGAGAGTTCGCCCTAACCGATACCAGAAAATACTATCTTCCTCCCGCGAATTCCGTCATTCCCCTCAACAACAAAGCCCATTCCAATTCAGCAGATCCCAATATCCACCCATTTCACCAACATATCGCTGGCTGAATGACGAACGTATCGTCGACGACGTCATACGCGCGACCAATCATACCATCCGTTACAGAGAGTATCCAACCAATGGATGCAGTCCGTTTGAATCGTTACTTCACTCCCCCAACTCCCCTCTATTGTATTGGTCATTTCAGCTTCAGACTGCTTCAGACAACGATAAGTTTGGACGGACAACGCTGGTACGGACCCAGCTATCGCTTCACTTCGCAAAGAACTTGGAGACGGCGTGTCATTCATTGGGGACCACCTGTTTAGAATCTACGTACGTATGAGCATATTGATGTTTAACCCCTCCTGATGTTTATATTCAGCATAAATTTTTAAAAACTTAATTACTTACTAATATCTTGCAAAAGTGGAGTAACTCGAATGATTTAGGACCCCGAGGTAATGGTGTTCGATTCCCTATATTATTATGACCTTAAGTACGCGAGTCTTGTTCTGCCCCGGTATTGTATTCCGAGAAATTTTATTCTTATTGCGTCTTATCGTAGTCTTAATTTTGCCAGCGTTGGCTGTTTGAGGGTATTGACTCGCAATGCTCTCTCATAAAGTGGGGATCGGGATAGAGTGGTGGCTGTAGCACAGGCTTTCCATTTCGATGGCCCGGGGTCGAATATATTTAGCAGCAAAGATGTTTTAGTACCCCCTTGGCTGGGTGCTTTGGAAAATGAGCACTTCAGAGTGAAGTACTCAGACCGTTGGATGGGACTTAAATCTGTGCAACCCTTGGCACCATTTGTTAAAACTAATTCCGACGCCAGGTTTCTCTCATCCTAAAAATCCGAAGTATTCTGTCCCCTAGACAACCTATCCACTAATCCTGTAGGAAGCATAGATCGCAAGTAATTTTGCTGAAACCAGGATTCATTGTCGGGAATTAAATAATTTTGCAATTCATTTGTCCGTATGTTTGCAGCGTCTGTTAGACGTCAGTTTTAATAACTGTATCTGATGGTTTAAAGCTTCATGACTTAAATTACTTGTCTTCACTTATCTAATATTATTGTTAGCATTTAATTTTTTTCTGCAGTGCTTTCAACCAGTGTTCGCGATATTTTGAAATTCATCACATTTTGAAAGGTCTTACTTTGATTGATATAAGTTTCTAGCTCTACTTATATTCTTTACCGGGAAAGCCCAGAATATTCACCACGGGAGGAATCTTATTATAGCTTTTAAAGATGAAACATTTTGTAATGCATGCCTGCTTTACTCCTTGTTCTTTCCGAAAGCTACCCCCCTCCTCCTGTTCTTAAGGTGCCGGACGAACACGTCCAGTCGGAAGAGGGAGATAGAGCGTGCCTTGGAGTTCTGTGTTGTCTCCAATTGTTTCCCGCGACGGGAGACTTGCATCCTAAAATTCTAAAACAATAGCTCATTCTCAATTTTAGTGTGGAACTCTCTAGCGGCATAGTCCCAGATTTCAGAGGTAATGCATGCGCTCACGTGCTCCTAGGATGCACATAAAATGCCGTGCGCGCATTTAACTATTTGACTGCTCCTTGGTCTCAAAGCTGGGAGTCTCAGAAGCTCCTCCCACTTCCGACTCTGAGAGTATATAAACTTTTTAATTCCCTCTCCTCGGGGGCAGAGTATCAATGTACGCCGGAGGCCATGCCGGTCTGATTGCTATTCCTCAATAAACTCCATTCTACCAACCAACACGTAAGCTTTTGCTTTTTGGTGCCTGAACCCCAGGGTGCCGGCTTTGCCACTCGAACCGACGCACCCATAATCACGTAGATCCTGCCGTGCACCGATCTTCGGGACGCGGCGACTACGCTCCTTGTGCCGTGGACCGATTACCGGGACACGACAATTTGTCTTACTTAGCTACTCTGCCATATATCGTCTTCCATACTGGAATTCGTAAATATGTTTAACCCTCTTTTGATCTCTCTTTCGCAGTCGCGGCAAGTGAATGTAAACAACCACAGTCGCCGCAAACGGAATTGAAGAGCAGAAAGTGTTGGCCGGAGATTGCAGTTCCCATGGATTGCGTGGGGATTCATGAAGTTGTCAATTTTTCAAGACGGCCAGTGCAGCGGTGAAACATCTGCCACCTGATAAGCAGAGAGATGATCCGCTGTTACAGCGTTCTCCGATCCGCTGTTATACAGCGTTGATCCCGTCAAGTTGACAAATCCATGAGACGGCACAGATTTTCCAGCAGACTGATTGGGTAAGTAGCTGGTTAAATTTCAAATCGTATGAATGATTATCAGTAGTTTTTTCAGTGTTATGGATTAACGTCACGCTTCTGAAACTTATTGAAATAGTGTGTCGGATTTCTGCGGTACCAAATATTGCTCATATATTCTCACTTTAGCTGGAACGTAGGCTTCTGCAATGGGTTGAAGAACCGGATTCCATGTTTCAAGGTTGAATTGCGTGCGTCAACGTTTTGATTAAAAATTTTCTGTAACAGGAGGCGTCTTCATGTCGAACTGTAGGGGTTGTTTGTTGGATCGTAGCAGGATTTTAATTGAGTTAGTGGCGCCAAAATATCTGCTCATTCGATTCTGTTTCCATTGGTTAAGGCGTTGAATAGCCTTTTCCATGTTGTTGCCCGTGAATACAAATTCTAGCTGTAGAAGTTTCTGGATTCTTCAGAATTTCAATGGCCTCGCCCTCAACCTCAAATCTTCTTATTTTTGGGAAGTATCAGTTCGACCTGAAGACGCCTCCTGTAACGGAGGAGAAAACGTTTATCATAACGCCGAGTCACACAATTGAACCTGAAAACATGGGATCCAGTTATTCTTACTTCAATTCGTACTTCGCAAGAAAGGTGCTTGGCGCAGTGATTTTTTAAAACCATGTATACGCAATCTCATGCTATGCGAATGTTATGAACTTTATTATGGCGTCAATTTTGAATAAAAAACTTGGCACTTTTCCACTTTATTTTAAAACTGCTGTTTAAAGACTGTTTTCACCTTAATACGGCATCTTCTGCCAGAAGATGCCTTAAGGTGAAACTGGTCGCAGTTTTTTAAATATTGTGTGGAAAAGTAAGAAGTTCTTTTGAATGAAAAATAGATATCTATCACTTCCACTAAGCCAAGCCTGATACAAAAAAATTATATTATGGTGGTTAGGCTGGTAGTTAGTCCCACGATAGGGGGTTTACTATTTTTTTCTGTGATGAAAAACTATAGAATTGCATCATCGCTGATATAAACAAGCTTTTAAGGGGTAAAGTAGTGTCTGTGTTATGGTTCTAGGCTCAAGCTCCTCGGATGGACATCAGTTTTTTTTCATTCACTGTTTTGTTACTTGACTTACTCGAGCGGTAAATATTTTTCAGCTGTTTATCCGATATTTTTAATGCGTTAAAACTGTTCTATATTATTTTGCAAACAGAGGCTGACATTTAATATCTGGCGCCGCGAATACCTCTATTCCAACTATTATTTAATTCCGGCTAATTCTAATATTGTTTTATAATAGATAATGTAATAATCCGGCTCTCATATGGAATGAAAGTTATTCTCGGCAAGATAGTCGTACATACTTTGACGCTGCAAGTGAACCTTGCGTGCGGAGTGTGATAAAGAAACCATTTTATAATTCAGCCCACCGCGCGTCTGTTTTCCGTAAATCACCTCTCAACCTTGGTGTTTAAATTTAATTTTTCGTAATGAAGGGAAGGAAAGATTTGTAAAGGGCATTATTACTATAAAAATTCTTTGGGTCTTACTCAGATGAAAAGTTAAAACTATCCATATATTACATTGACTAAAGTTACTGCACCTCTTCGAAACAAAGAATTACAAATATTCGCCTGATTATCATCGTAATAGCTATTGGAAGCGTGGAAATACAGCTATATTGTCGAGGGTTATTTGCATTATACCCTTATCATAAACTGATGGCGGATGGACGTCACAGAGCGAGTAGCGTCATGGGCCTTTGTCCTTCCATATCAGTTTCTTACACCCACTCTGGCTCCGCCACTCTTCTGTTTATAATGGAAGTGCGATCCAAATGAGTTTGAGGTACCAGTGATTTTGAATGTGAATCATCATTCATTGTGTAAATAATCTTGAAGGTACAATTGAAAAATATTTAGTTGTGAATTAAAGCAAAACTTAAAATGAAAAAATCTAAGCCTAAAAAAAATCTAGAACCTATCACTCCTTTAGTCTTGGGATTCCATGTTCATAGGAACGCAAAACGGATTTCTAAATTTTACAATTGCAGCGAAGCAATTAAACTTAGTGTTTTATGTTTAAGCTATTGGGTATGTAACCCCAGAATTGTCGCGATTCGTAAATTATCCACGGACTGGCTGCCAGCCAACTTTCGTTAAAATTCTATACCCGGCTATTGGGTACTCCCCTTACTAGTCTTAGGTTTAGGCTAATGTTTTTAATATAATAAATTAAAGCAACTTTGGAGTTACTTTATAAGTTTGTATTTATTTTATACCAATGGTGTGATAGTGATTCCAATTTTAGTGAGAACTGTTTGCTAGGATTTTGACCCTAATATAATTATCGCGACACTTTACATGGTAAATTGAATTATTGCTGAACTTGTTAATTTTTTACTTTTCAATAATTTATAGGAAAATACTTATATTCATTCATATGTTTCATAGTATTTGATGCTGATTTGCAAAATGAAATACTTTGGTGAGACATTTATATGCTGCGGTGATGGTTTCTTTAGGCTTGCTCAGTTATTGTCACTTAAGTTGTTTAACCGTAAATCAGCGAATTTTATAAGGAAATTTACCATATTTTAGTAACTTTTTGATTTTTAATGTAACTTATTTGTATTGTGTAAGATCACTAGTGTAGTCATCTGGTGGATTGTATTAATTTTCAGCATTTTGTTGAGCTTGGACCTGGGGATATTTATGTGAACCAATTTGAATTTGATTGGAATATTATTAACACACATCTACTGGTGATTAGTCAAATCAAAGCGGTAGTAAAACGCCAGGGCTTCTTAGATATACCTTCACTCTTTCTTCGACTTGCACCAGCATCGTAGTATTTGATGGCAACCACTCGTTTTCATGATGCTGTAGGGATCATAATATATACCGCATTTCTTTTCCGTTACTTCCTCAAAATTCTCTGCAGACAAAAATATTTCTCCCTCACTTCTCGTGGATAATCTTGGAACTTCAGTTTCTACTTCTTTCATCACACTGATTATTAATTTTTTAACATCTACTCGACACTCTTGCTCGGTGGTCTGCCGTCCTTAAAACTAGTTAGTTCAGCAATTTGTTAATGGAAAACCAGATCTCTATCCAGCCACTCTGAATCAAAGTTCTCGCTACCACTGCTCGTTGGGGTTGGTCGGGGTCAAGGTGTTCTATCACCTATCTATCAAGGTGTTCTATCACCAAGTATCCTAGATAGCGAATCGAAAGAGCTCTACGAGACATGAAAAGGAATAAGGCAGTGGGAATAGATGACATCTCTGCAGAGTTTTTAAAGAGCATGGGGAAGAACGGAAGAGGAAAACTTTTTGCGCTTATTCGTAGGATTTATGAGGATGGAGTGTGGCCGGAAGACTTCGCGAAGACTGTACTAATTCCTATACCAAAGAAGAGTAAGGCAAACACGTGCGAAGACTATAGGACAATAAGCTTAATATCCCACGCGGCCAAAGTAGTTCTGAGGATTCTAAACAGAAGGCAAATGAATACCTTGGTGACGACCAGTTCGGGTTTAGGAGAGGGACGGGAACGCGAGACGCTATAGCGGTGATGAGGACGCTAGTAGAAAGAAACCTAGAGTATGGGCAGAATGTTTTTGCATGCTTCGTAGATTTCGAGAAGGCGTTTGATCGGGTGGAATGGACGAAATTAATGGAAGTGTTGAAGCAATTAGGGGTCGATTGGAGGGACAGGCGTCTGATTCGAAATTTGTATATGAATCAAGACTGCGCAGGTTAGGGTAGCCAATGGAGAATCGGGATGGGCCACGATAGGACGGGGAGTGCGGCAAGGGTGCCCACTATCGCCGTTGCTTTTTAACGTGTATTCAGAGGGAATGGTAAGGGAGGCATGGGGGGAGGAGGAGGTAGGAATAAAGTTAGGAGGGGATCTGATAAAATCAGTGAGATTTGCAGATGATCAAGCATTGGTTAGTCAGTCGGCCAAGGGGTTACAGTCAATGGTGAATGCATTAGAGGTGCAGTGCGTGAAGTATGGGATGAAGATCCACCGCAAGAAAACGAAAGTGATGAGATTTTCTAGAAATAAGAAGGCGAGGTTGAATATAAGGATCGGAGGGCAGAAGATATAGCAGGTCGAGCAGTTTACGTATATGGGTAGTATTTTAGAGGAGAATGGGCTTAGTGGTAGGGACATCAGATGTAGAATTGCTGTGGCTGAAGCATTTTCTAAGAGAATTGATGAGGGGTGGTCTGAGAAGAGGCGTAAAGAAATGGCTGGTGAAAACTCTGATATGGAGCGTGGCGCTATATGGGTCGGAAACTTGGTCATTGCGAAGGGAGGATGTGCGTAGACTTGAGGCGTTTGAGATGTGGGTTTGGAGAAGGATGGAGAAGGTTAGCTTGATGGCGAGAAAGATGAACGAGGAGGTACAGGATATGGTCGGAGAGGAGAGGAAGCTTGTGGCAGAGGTTCGGAGAAGGCAGAAGTGATTGATGGAGGAGGTTTTGAGAGGAGAGGGCATGTTGAAAAGAGTGATAGAGGGGAGAACACTTGGAAAGCGTGGAAGAGGAAGGAGGAGGATAGGAATTCTGGACGAAATAAGAGGAGGTAGAAGATATGGAGAATTGAAGAGGGATCTAATAACGGGCCATCCTTAGGAGGGAGAGCGATGAAATTTCTATAAGGTTGGGGTACAGAATGGGGACTGTCCAAGAACCTACCAATCAGCTGGTAGAATACTTGAATGAAAATGAATGGTAAATATCCTCACTAACCTCGGAAGATATATCATGCAGGAAGAGGTACATAGTTATTTCAATTATCATTCGTCTTTCTCCCGAGGTGATGTGCTCTTCGCAATTCGAAATGGCGCCATCATTTTCTCCTAGCATGCAAACTATAAGCAGGTTTGCAAGTGCCGCTGGGCGATACTTTACACATATGCGAGTATAATCCAAGATATTTTTGTCGTGGAAGTAAGCACTGAAAATTACCACTTTAGAAAATAGTCCAATTTTTTCTGGATAAATTTTCCAAGGTTATTATCGCAGGAAACAAGGAAAAGTAGTCAGCCAATAACACTCCCTTACTTGGCTCCAGAAGTCACGCTAATGTATTCAGAAATGTTCCCCCTTGAAGGCATTTGGATTGGGAAGGCCCTTGAGATTTTTAACAGACAATTATAGGAGTCGCATGGGTATCTTGAACTTGTCTACTGCAGGATTTAGTAATGACAAGCAATCAGTAGCCAAAATGTAATATTACTACCAGGCTCAATCTCTGTTATCCTATCACCCATTATGGGTGATTATTGAGTTTGGTTAATTGGATACCATTTACTTAAATGACAATTCGGATTGCACATGATTTGGACAATATGAGCCAAGGAAGAAGTTCTTAGTGGGAGTATTAAAAGGACTTCAGAATTTTCTATCTCCTCTAAGAGTGTTAATGGGCCCATAAAATTTGCCTCAAGGTCCTATTGCCAAAATACTGTAGTCATCTTACAGGAAAATGTTTTGAGGGACTTGGCCTAACAAAAACGGTAATGTAGTATATCCCCATAGAATAGTAAATATGGTAATATAATAAAATGATAAATGTTGTTAGTTTTCCTTCTATACATATTAGCATTAATAAGTCATGGCAAAACTCAAAAAAACTCGAAAAATTTCTTCCTCCTACTTAATGTTGGCGTGGCTTTTTGATCAATTACTAATATTCTTTGATTGATCGTAAAACATTCTTACTCAGTTTCTTATTTTGAATGGTTAATCTGCATCTTCCTTCAATATAACCTCCTAACGGTATT
Source organism: Pyrrhosoma nymphula (assembly GCA_963573305.1). Lineage (NCBI taxonomy): Eukaryota > Metazoa > Arthropoda > Insecta > Odonata > Coenagrionidae > Pyrrhosoma > Pyrrhosoma nymphula. The sequence goes on from OY754330.1 coordinate 150,221,517, forward strand.
TTTTTATTGTTTATAATAATTCGATGAACTTAGTTAGCCACATCAATTTCATCATTCCCAAATTTCTGAATGGGAAGTATGTTAATAAATTGAAATATTTTGTTAAAAACATTGCCACAAAGTAACACTCTTTGTTAGTCATAGGACACAAAACAGACATTTTTCATTTGTCAAAACACAATGCTTAGGACCTGTTCCATTTTGTTCTCTTTTTCAGGATGATAGAGTGATGCCTGCAAGTGAATTCTTACAGTTTGTGGTGTTTAACACACATAAAATTTGGCAGCAATGGCCTTCCTGACCTGGTTGAGAACCTGAGAAGATTTCATTGACCCATCCATCAATTTAATCATCGTTGAAGATGCTTCTCGAGATTGCTTTGAAGAAGTATTTAGGTTACATCATGGAAACTAAATAGAAAGAACCTTGTGATGTGAAACTTGCTTTGCCAGGTTTGTTCCTTCTAAGTATCCTTCTTCCTTTAAAATTATCAAACAATTTTGAACTAAATCATTCAGAAAGATCATGACTTAGTGGGGAACCTAGAAGACTAGGCATTATCCATGTTGGGACAGGAGAGAAAATATAAATGCAATGCACATTGCATTAATTTTCTCTCTTCTGTCCAAACATGGATAATGCTAGCCTTTCAGGTTCCCTACTAAGTCGTGATCCTTCTGAATCTTTTAGTCCATAATTATTTTACAATTAAAAAGGATCGAGGATATTTAGTAGAAACAGATATTTATTAATAAATATGTACATATTTATACACGTACTTGACTTTTCTCTGATAAGATGAAAATTAATATCAATAATTAATAAAAAGTTAAAATATTTGTAATAAATATGAAGATAAAAGTTAGTTAAAAATTTGAAGTTCATAATATGGGACTCATTTTGTATATACACAGATCCAGTTGTTCTCTCCTCTTTTCTCCTTTCCTTGCTTGCATCCAGTTGAACTATCCTCTTTCCTTGCTTGCTTATCCTCCTTTCCATATCGCATGAGGTTTTATTTTATCAGACTAGATTTTATATTGAATGTGTCGCTGGAGGTTTTGACAGGTGGTGAACAGTAGATTGGCAGTTATTAGTTGAGAGCCTGAGAGGGAAATAAAATATATAAATAATTACTCTGCCTTTTAAATCTCTTTAGACTTGTTTTAAATGTATTTATATTTTATTATTTAATTTCAATAATTGGAAAATTATTTACATTAAAAGCTACTATGTAAATTACATTTTTAATTGGAGCAAGCAAGAGAAATATTCTAGTATTTATTAGATATTACAAAATATTTTCATAATGAAATAAATAATTTTGACACAAAAGATTTTGAAAGTTAGTAGGTAGATATGTAAAATAAATTCTTAGCTTTTGAGCATTTGGTAACTTTGGGAACAGTAAAATGGGTACATATGTAATTTGTAACAAAAAAAAACAAAACTGAAAATATGTATGTCCTAACAAAGCTGAGGACGAAGAAGAAATGGAAAGCGGAGGGAGCATAAGGGAGGAGCGTTGTGTCCTATGACTAAGCTGAGGGCATTTAGGCACTAAAAATGAAGAAATAGGCAGCCTAAATAGGCACCAAAAATTTCAAAATAGGCACTTAAAATAGGCGCTTAAAATATTTTTTGCATTTTGGACGATTCTGTGGGTCCTGGAATCCCAAAATGCTAAGCCTGTAATGAGGTTTTACAGGGACCATACAAACAAAACTTGACATACATCTACACCTTGGGTGATGAAATATCCACTAAGCCGGGACTTGACCCCATAATCCAAGAATAGCAGGCGAAGAATTTACCCCACCACCACCGTGGCCGGCTATAAACATAATGCGGCTTATTGCCACAAAGAAGCATCTGAAATTTAAAGCTTGGGTTGAAATACACGATTAATTTTCAGTAAAATTGATGGAGAGGAACGAGGATAAAACTTCAAATAAAATTAGCTTATAAATTGAAGAAACATAAAATTCAAAAGGTTTACTTATTTCAAGTTACATTACAATTTACAAAAACATATTTCTCTAAATGTTATCCTGTAAACTGATGCCGAGAGTTAGTCACGATATTTCTATAGCATGAAAATGACCTCTCAACCTCACGCGAGGTGATAGGGCAATCAATACTTAAATGATGCAAGTTCTTCTGCTGTCATCTTTGGTCCTGGAGCAATCGAAGTCCCTGATAAAATTCCTGCATTTTTATGGACACCTTCCCATCCAGAGTTCCTTTACATAACTTTCTTGAATTTTCAAATCAAGACTTCTCCCACATGTTGGTATATTCATAAGTTCACATTCCACCTTTCGAATTTTTTCCACAGCTGCCGCTTGGAGTAATTCTCTTTCCTCCAGCGATTGAATTGTGGATAGTAATTTACCAAATTAGCATGTTATAAATGTGGCAATTAGCATGTCTTTGTCATTCTGGCAGAACTCTCAGTGGCAACTAGGCGGTGTGCACACCAGAGGGATACAACACCCGACACTGTAACTACTTGATGGAGGTTGCGCTGCACAATATTTGCCCCTACGACATTCGAGTGCACATTGTAGTGATATGACGCGCGATACGTCAAGTGGTAAAATATAAGACTGTGACGTTTTTCCATCTCTCAGGCATAATCGCGGAGGTGGATATTGTTGTAGCTTACCATTATTTTGAAACGAGGCACTAGCGACTGAAATTCGTGTTGTACCGGGTAGTGCGAATGCGGGGTAGGTACAAGAATGGGATGAGGCCCATGGTAAAATTGAAGAGCCCTGCGCTTACACCTTAGCTTCATTTAACTGTTCATTTAGAAGTAAAAAAATTACATTTGAGAGCTCTTTTGCACCGGTCAGAAAGAAAAACGGGCAACAATGCGACGAATTAACAAATTAAAATAACTTATGTAGACGGGGAAATAAAAATTCGGGACGATAAGCGATTTTTACAATTTAAGAAATTCACATCAGCAATATAAGCATAAAAAGGCACAAAGCGATTAAATTGGCATTTAAATGCAGTAACAACATGATTTTTTTCGTTATAAATACCCCTGAATGGATTTCTAGCTTCATTAAAATGTATCCCTAGTATGAAAAATTAAACTTTTGGTAATATATCTCAGCAACAATGACAGTTCTTATGGACTCTTCTTTAGTATTAGAGCCATATAATTTCTTCATAAGATGTCTTCCACCTTATTAATGTATTCCCATCCAGGGTTTCTCCGTATAAGGTCTTAAATTCTTGAGCAATGGATTTTCCATCATCACTTGGTATATCAAAAAGGTCACCCTCCACAGTTCAGATTTTCTCTGTAGCCGTTGCAAGGAGTAGTTCTCTTGCCTCAAGCGATGACATGATTGATGGTAGTTAACCAAAATTACATCTGATAAACGTAGGATCTGCGTTGACATCAAGATTCAACTCTGCTGCTTTGGATTCGAGAATGCAGTTTGCTTCTTCTTCATCCAGATATTCTGTTGCCTACAGAAAACCTACTCCTGCATCATGATGGCTTAATTTTCTTATAGACTGAATTGACACATAGTATAAAAGATGAGCGAAATCAGCTACAATAGTGTACCTTAAAGTGAGCGAAAAAGACGTTCCAGCTGATGTATCGGAGGCGCACATCATTCCTGTCACAGACCTCACGTATTTCCGTAACTTTATCTGCAGTTGTATTTCAATAACTTTATCTGCAGTTATAATGCAGTATTTAGCCATGTTCCCCATAATATCAACACTGGCATTGAAGGCAGAGCAACTTCGGGCGTTATCTCTTTAAACTCAGCAATACTGATTGGTACCTTCAAAAGCCAGTTTTTGGCAATTGAAACCATCGCATGTACGCATCACGTAAAATTACCATAGATGTTTTTCTACTCTTTGTATATTTACACTCTGGATTATTTTTCTTTATGCATGTTTAATGACATTATTTCAACCTTGATAGATTAAAAAAGAAACTGAAATAACAGACTAGCTCCGCACTAAAGAGAATTTTGGTGACGTTGGAAAAATTTTGCTTTTTAGGACCTTAAATAGGCGATATCAGCAGAAAAAGGCATAAACAGGTAAAATAGGAATTTTTAGGCAGTAACAAATTGCCTTAATTTCGCCATAAATAATCCTAAATGAACTTATAACTTCATAAAATTGGTTTCCTGAATAAAAGAAAAAATAGGCATATTAGGCAATGTCCTCAGCTTACCTATGACTAACAAAGAGTGGTTCTTTGAGCCAATATTTTTAACAAAATATTTCAATTTATTAACATACTTCCCATTCAGATATTTGGGAATGATGAAATTGATGTGGCTAACTAAGTTCATCGAATTATTATAAACAAAAAATTATCTTTAGGTGGTTATATTGATGGAAGATGCAGATTAACCATTCAAAATATTTTTTAAAGAGCTGAGTAAGAATGTTTTAGGATCAATCAAAGAATATTAGTAATTAATCAAAAAGCCACACTAACAATAAGTAGGAGGAAGAAATTTTTAGAGTATTCTGCCTAACTTCCGACCTTTGAGTTGAATTTGGGAGACTTAATGATTTTAAATAAGGCATAACCAATTCAAGGTACACACACTTTGATGGTTCTGGTTCTGGCCGCTTCTCAGAGGATGTCCACATGCCGATTCTTCCAAAGATCTTCACAGCAGCGTCGCTGTGACTTCTCCATCTTGTAGACCAATGGCTTCCAGCGTAAAATGATGATTCTCTGCAAGAAAGGTTTGCAATCTTTTGAACGATTCTTTGAAGAAAACTTGTGCTTTTTGCAGAATTCCAAAAAAAGATATCGTTGCTGTTATGCATTCGGCTGTATCGCATATCACCAAATTCAAGACATGGGCGTACGTAGGTGGTTGGGAACAGCTTGAGTTAACTTTGCTGTTATTCCATTGTACTGGCCACTTACATTGGCAGCGCCATCAAACGAATTTGCCACACAGTTTTCAATCGGGATTTCTATTTCGTTCAATATTGTTTTCAACCCTTAAAAAAGTTGTTCACTGCTAGTGCTCGACACGGGTTTTGTGCTAAGTCTATCAAAAACTTCAATTCCTTTTAAAAATCGCGCAACGAACGCGCATAGGTCAACAGTTGAGATGTCTATAGTAGTGTCCAGGATTATAGAAAAACTCCCTGTAGATTTAACATCGTTAGCTATCTGACACCTTATTTCATCAGCTATGATATGGATGATTTTCAACGTAGTATTTTCCCTAATAATGAAGCAAAACTGTCTCTTCTCAGAAATCCACTTGTACTCGAATCACTTTCTTTGAGCGCTTTTCTTCTCTCTGCACGTTCATGATTCAGTCTACTGTTTTCAACCACTTTCTCCAGATTTTTTTTAAGCGAAACATCGTTCTTTCTTAAAAGACTGATAATTTCCAAAAAGTTTTCGTGATTAACACTTTCATCCGTCAGAGTGAACGCAGTCTCAATTGATCCTCTGAAAGGCAAACCATGCTTTCCTATAAGTTTAAGACAACATCAATGACAATTCCAATGACGTGTCTTCTCTCATTCACTTGCTGTCTTCTTTTTTCAAGTTGGCTCATATAGAGTAAGTCGTGCGTCGTTTTTCTATGTTTTTTTTTATATGAAAGTTTCAACAGATTCTCTGTGAGTTTTGGATCCTTCGTGTTCCTCAATACGCTGATAAATGTCTCTCCAATCTTTGAATCCAGAACAAAACACAGAATGTCCTGCACTGAAGGCAACACATATGTAGCATTGTTTTTTCAATCAAAAGGTAATCATTGGTGGTGGAATTCCTGATTGTCACTGGAAAATTTCATTTATGAATTGTTTTTGCAGGATTAAATTAACATTTTAGTAGTAAATGTAGAAAATTGTCATTCACCTTAGATGTTCCAAAAATGTACTACTGTGACCTCAAATTAATTAAAAATTTCTGGGAGAGGGCTACTCTCTCTCCGATGGCGCTACAGCCCTAGTTGAGCCTTGGCCTATTCAATTTTCCGTCTCCATTCATCCCGGTCTCTTGACTGTTCTCTCCAGCTCCTGATCCCTAGCAAGTCTCCTGCATCCTTGCTTACATTATCTTGCCCTTGGCTTGCCCACTTGTCTCTTTCCTCCCATACTCTCAGTGAATACTTTTTTGGCCACCCGCGTCTCTGGCATCCGCTGGACATGTCCTGCCCACCGGAGCCTCATTAACCAAATGTGCACGGAAATTTTGGGTTCTTTATATAGTCCATATATTTCATGGTTCCAGCGAATTCTCCATATCCGTTCACTGTCGACTGGCCCATAGATTCTCCTAAGCATTCTTCTTTCTAGGCTATCCAGTAGTTCGGCAGATTTGGCCGTTAATGTCCATGTTTCACTTCCGTATGACAAAACTGTGCGTGTAAGGGTTTTATAGAGTTTAACCTTTGTTTCCCTGCACACATTTCTTGACTCGAAGACAGGAAGTAGGGACTAGAAGGTACGGTTTTCCGCATCTATTCGCTTCCTTATTTCCTTGGTCTCATCGTTGTCCGAGGACATATTGGAACCCAAATAGGTAAAGTTGTTTACACCTTCGAACTTGTAGTTCCCAATGGTGATGCTTTGCCCATTACCAACTCTATGCTTTCTAATTTGTGACATGAACTTTGTTTTAGGATCGTTTCCTGTAAGGCCCAGATCTTTAGCAGCTGTTTCTAAGTTCCCAAAAGCTTCCTTTATTGATGGTACAGATCTTCCCAAAATATTCAGGTCATCTGCATACCCTACAATTTATTTTGATTAATTTGTGAGGGTTGCACTAGTGTCAATTCCAGTCTTCCTTATAACATTTTCTAGGTCCAGGTTAAAAAGCATGGGTGCTAGCCCATCTCCTTGCTTTAATCCTTGGGTTACTTCAAAATTGCTAGTTAGGCCTCCAGCTACTTTTACTTGACATTGGGTGGTCATCATTGCGGCTTTAACCATTCTAACTAGTTTTGGGGGTATGTGGAAGTCGAGCATGATAGTGAGTAGCTTATTCCTATCAATACTATCATAAGCTTGTTTAAAGTCCACAAAGAGTTGGTATAGATCTAAGTTAAACTCCCAAAATTTCTCTGCTATTTGCCTTACCGTATAAAGTTGATCCACGGTTGATCTACCAGGTCTGAAACCCGCCTGGTAATCCCCAATAATATTTTGAGCATATACTTCCAGTTACCCTTGATAATCGTTGTGAAAATCTTGTAAGTTGTGCAGAGTAGTTATATCCCTCTGTAGTTTGTACAATCGAGTTTATCTAATTTCTTATGGACTGGGCAGATTACGCTTGTGATCCATTCCTTGGGATTTTCTTTCGTGCTCCATATTTGTAATATGAGCTTATGGAGTATGGCTGCTTGTTGCTCCCCACCAAATTTGAATAGCTCTCCATGGAGGTTATCTATCCCTGGTGCTTTATTGTTTTTTTAGCTTTTTCACGGCTCTCATTGTGTCCTTTATGGATAGTGGTTCAATTGTATCCCCTGCATCTGCCTCTGATTCTAATCTTGGATCTGGTGAGGCACTTCGCATATTTGAGCTTGGTTTGAGTAGCTCGTCGAAATATTGCTTCCATCTAGTCATCACTTTTTCTTTATCTGTCAGCAGATTTCCATTGCGTTCTCTGCATATGCTAATTCTGGGTTGGAAGCCTTTTTAAAAAATTTAATTCCCTTATAAGCTTCCCGGGTGTTGTTCCCTCTGAAATTTTCTTCAGCTCTCAGTATGATAGAATTAAAGTATGCTTTTTTCTTTTTCTTTACAATTCTACTGGCTTCCCTTCTGGATTCTTCATACATTAGTTTCTTGTCCCTGGTCGGTCTCTCCAGATGGTCCGAGGAGCCCTCTCTTCGGACCCCCCCTAATTATACCTTTGTCTTGCCCCCCCCCCCCCCTGGAAAATATTGTATGGGCGCCCATGTGTCCTTCGGGGTTGATCGAACGAAGACAGCGACGGACGCCATTTTACCCTGTGTCTCTTCATATGAAATATTTACGGTGACGAGATATGGCTTGGGGGTCTTTCGCAACCTCACTCCAAACCCTCAAAAAAAAATTCCAATCCCAAATTCCTTTGGATCCTACGCATGGTACGCATCATGATGTTTTAGTTGTTTTCTTTTCTCTCCCTCCCCCTCCCGCGCCCCTCCTTTTGAGGCAACCCCCTCCCCTCCTTTTCACTCTCGTCGAACGTGTGCTTGCAGTCGCGAACGTCGTCAGCTTGAGGTTCGACGTGGAGGGGTGTGATGACATGACTGATGGAAATGGACTTCCCATGGACGAAGTGTCCCGACAGCAGATGATGACCAGGGACTGTTGTTAACGAGTAAGTTGTGAGTGGCCATTATAACTTATAAATTACAATTACCTGCCTCACTAATGGATTGCACTAATTTAATGAGATAGCTTTAAGCGATTAGATGTCAAATGCGATTTAGTTGGCCGCGCTTACATCTATCCCCTGAACAGAAATCCCTTTGTATTTCAGTGATCAAACTCAATAATTGCGTTACGATGATTATATGTATAGTGTCGTTCCTCGAAAACGTTGGAATAAATAGTTTTGGAGCATTTTACGAGGTTTGACGTGATGTTCAACGAGCGATTGGTGCTTTGCCCTATTCTTTCGACTCATGTTCTAGTCTCCTTTTCTGCGAACAAATTACTGCATGATTGCGTTGTCTAAGTGGTGAGTGGAATTTTATTCGAGTTATCCATCCAAGAAACCCAGAAAAACAGGTTTTGAACGTTAAGTTATTTTTAGTTAATTTACTAGTGATTCGAGTTACATAGGTGGTTTTGCAGTTTCTGCGGAGAATTTCAGGCTCAACTTAAATAAACTAAACGGTCGTAGAGCTATTAGCGAGTTTAAAGTTAATCGGTAGATTACCATAGCTACTTAAATAATAATAATTTGGACATGTGAGTCGGTAGTGTCCTGTTTTCCTGAAATTTCCTGAAATCCCCCCTTACACCAAATTCTAATTATGACGCACTTTTCGTCATGACCCCCTTATGAGTTCATCTGTCCTGAAACCATTTTATAATCGATGCATGAATGTGTGTGGCAGATATTACTACTTAATTTTTAATTTTTTTTGTGCCGAAAACAAGTATATTGTGTAGAATAAATTTATTTTGTTCCAGCTATCAATGTGGCATTTTGTTTCATCCATCTCATGTGTACAACTTAGTATCTGCAAACTGAACGCATAGTAAAAGGGTAGCTTGTGTATATGTGAAAATTGATTCAATCGAAAGTTAGTGTTGGTGGAGTTCCCTCATCTGGGTCCCAAGGCACAGGTCCGGTTTAAGGCCCTGACGACTGCCCTGGGCGCCGCAAAGGAATGAGCGCCGTGATGGTGAAAAAATATTTTTACTACAACGTTTAATTGGTGAATGGGTTTGATAAGCGGGGAGGGGAGGCGCCGGAATATTCTCTCGCCCGGATGAAAAGTTCGTCTTAAGCCGGTCCTGCCAAGGCACGTAGACCTTTTGGGCCATTGTGTCATCCATTTTTGAGTTTTTACCTCTGGAGGCCTACAGCTATGCTTGTGGCCTACCTATATGGTTTTTATGGGGAAATCCATAAAGTCCTTTGATTTGCGTGGGAGGTGCGTACCAAGGTATTTCCTTACCTGGGCGTTAAGGTGCTTAGACCTCTAATTGGTCTATTGTGTTATCTACCTTATTGACTTTTAACCATGGTGACCCTTAGCCTTCCCGAAGCCTAGAAAGTCTCCAATGGGTACTTACCATGTCGTTTGGTCCTGCAATGGGCATACTCGTGAACCGATTCCAGAGTCCTAGTGATTGATAGGCATTCACATAGTAGTATGTAGTAGTAAGGGGAGAGATCCTTCCGGAATGCTTCCAATTTTTCACAAATAAAATTTTTACATTTGTGGGTTCCTTTAAATGTACCCCTATTTTATACTCGTTTTAATCTTTTTTGTTTCTTATTTTCATGTTTTGGTATAAAATTTTAAAGAAAGTTAATTTCTTCTGCTCGTTTCTGTTTCTAGGCAGCTGCTCCCCGCTCCGTTGTCCCTTCGGCTCAGCTGTTCTACTGCTACTCGCTCTTCTTCACCTGCTGTTCCTTCGTCCCCCTGCCTTGGCTGCGCTCCATCTACTTCATACTCCTTGGCTGTCCTCCGGCTGCTCTCGACTCCTTGGCTGCCCACTTCTCATCGGCTGCTCCTCAGCTGTCCATTGCTCCTTTTGACTTCTCAGCTGGTCCTCTCCTCTCCAACGTCTTTATGGGATGGGGGTTCTTCATCATCTTCGCACAATCTACTATCTTCAATTCCTTCTGTGTGAAGTTGGTTCTTTGATCAGTATTGGCCGGTTAACATTTCCACTAGTGTTCTTAAGATTAACTAATTTGCTTTATTTTATGATAGGAGGTTTTTTGCATAGCCAAATTTTGGTCCATCAGTTAATCTCCTTGCATGCATCAAGCCTTGAATTGAGTGCCATATCTTGATAAAAAAAACTAAATGGCTTCTGTTGGCAGACGATAGTACTGAAAAGGATTTATACGGAGGAAAATTCTTTAGTTGCATTTTTCTCGTAAACCCCGGTCTAAATGGAAGAAAGCCGTGACACTTTTCCCGCATTCTCTTTATATTGCCTCATTTGGATCCCGAACATCAGTCACGCGATGTCTCCTTGTTAGACCTATTGGTCCATTGTGCCAGTGTGATATTTGAGTAGTCTTGTGTATAAATATTTCGTTCAATTTGTGCTAAGCTATTTCTGAAGGCGTTTAGGACTATCTCTTACCCAGCTTGCCTTCAGAGATTATCGAGACCTTTATTACAATCTCCCACTTCATCTTAAGTCCTTCCAAGATAATAGCTTAGTTGAGTATTTAAACCTACGACCAATAGGGTACCAGCATGCAAATTCCTATGTCTTACAGACATGACGTAGTCTCGATGCCATCATGGATAAGTGGCAGCGACACTATTTTCAATTAATTTTTTCAATGCCATTTTATTCTATGTAATATGCCAATAATTGATTAAACATTTAGAAAATCTTCAAATTAGATAATGAAATCTTTCATGGAAATTAGCAGAGACTAGTTAAAATCCCAGTTCCATCAATGCGTACCTACCTTAAATAAAAATTAACCAGTGTCATCATGGCGGCAAAAATATGACTAATAACTAACGACAACATCAAACAATATTTAAAATACTATAATTTGATGATTTATACTGATTTGGACTAGAATGTAATAAAAAGTAAACACTTGATTCATGATCATATGATAAAGCAAAAGTCAACATCTTGGATTCTTGGGTCATGTTTTTCACTCCCCCAGAAGGCATTGAACATGTTAATTGTTTGGTTACATTTAAAAGTGTCAACTGCGCCATTATCTTGGACAGACTAAGATCGGCAATGCCTCAATTACCTCGAGAGGTACCTATTTATCATTCGCATGTAGCCGTAAGCGATTTCACTGTATCAAGGGTTTCTTGGGCTAGTTAAAATTAAGATCACTGGTATTTTTCCAAGCTAAGTCTTCAAGGCTTGCCATTAATTTCCATCGCCTCAGGAATCGTTCTGTAAAATTTTCTATGTAAAGCTATTACTTTATATAATCCCTATTCAAAACTTCATATCTTTTGTCCCCTTTGATATCATCGGAACTCACGATTCTTCTCATCCCTCTACCAAGCTTACCCAAATTTCTTTGCTCTTTCGCCCTCTTCAGCATGTTGTTTTATCCCAGTTCCACACTTCCTCCAGCCATTCTGAGCACTAATTTGAATTTCTCTCTCACGCCTCCTTTTCTGACTTTTTTGAAGTTTCCTCTCGCTTACAGTTTTTTTAAGCCTTAAAACAATCCTTCTTAAATTTTAAATTGATTTTGAAACTCTTGCATTGGTTTTGTTTATCAGCTGTTGCTAGAACCACTGCTCCATTTCTTTGGGCATGGGATGCCTTCTGCACCCCCTTCTTGACATCTTGGCACTCTCTGCAACATTTTAGTGGGGGCTGTTAATGTGCCAATGTATCATTGAATAAACCAAACACCTGTTGTTAAGAGTAAAAAAGTTCAAACTGTACCAAGTGAGAAATTGTTTCAAAGAATAAACCAAATTTAAGATTGATGGAAGTTGCTCTTCAGGGAAAGGTCACTTGATAATCAATTTTCAATCTTTAATTTTAAGCCACTGTCATCTTCCATATCTGAAGTCATTCTAACTTCAGAAGCAAGTACAGATAAAAAGGGAGGAATAAGGCGAGATGTTGTGGAATCTGAACAATAAGAACTATGACGATGCAATTTTTTATGTGGAAAATTGCATCGTCATAGTTCTTATTATAGCAAGTACAGATAATTCTGAAGAGGCAAATATGAAAATTATCTTAGATAGCTGAGAAACTTAGTAGTGATGCCAGCTCTGCCTACCATATTCGTGTGTACATGGTGCCCTTTTTACTCTGCTACTGGCTGCTGCTTACAACATTACATACTAAAGGACTATAAACACAGTAATCATTGTCTTCATTTGTAGCTGACCACATTTTTTTAAAGTCATCAATAGTTGACCCCAGTGTAGTTGGAAAGTGGAATATTTTGTAATTGGGAAGATGGCTGACAAAATGATTCAAGAGATCCCTTCCTTAATTTGATCTCAGTTCTACAGCTGTATTATGTGGCCAAAAGTAATGAAAAATTCCAATAGCTGCAAAGTTTACGCACCCAATGCAGTGAGGAACAAGGTGTACAGAAAAATCTTTCTTTGCATAAAAGATTCCACATTGCTTTCTTGTCTGAATGATCGCATGCATTTTTGAGGAAAGATTTTCCCTCTTCCTTTGCTCCTTGCCAAGTATGGTGCTTTGACATTTACAGCAATAGTTTTTATTTTCTTCAGGTTCCAAAAGCTAGGCTTATTGCCTACATTTCTTGAGTGGCGAGTGGATTCTCTGAACTAAATATAGTTTCAGAAATTGTGGCTAATGCATCCATGTGGCCTATACATATATTAACATGATGATTTTAGTCAGTTGCTGTTGGTAATGGTTAAACTAATTGTAAGAGGGTTTCATGTCTTGCCAAAGTGTCGTGACCTTCAGCACCCCCTATCCCATCATAACCTGTTCAAACCACCTGCTCTGCTTCCTACTAGTCTCTTCCAGCAGTTTCCTTTCCTCACTCACCATGTCGAGCACTTCCTCGTTTGTCTTCCTTTCTGTCCACCACACCTGCTCCATCCCCCTCCCCATATCATTTTGTACTATGTATATTGAAACTCTGCAGCCTAATCTCCTCTTTCCCAAGAGTTAATTTTATTGGTCCTTGCAATACTACACTTCATGTTATATTCTTTGATTGTCTTTTCTTCATATTGTAACTCAAGGTACCAATGATTAATGTTCTCCCATTGTTGAATGCCTAATTTGCTAGCTCAGTTCTTCTAATGTCTCCTTCCAGTCATCCTCCTAAAATCTTCGCTACTACATATTATAATTGCATATTGCTGCCCATTTTTTAAATCTGGCTTGCAGTGCATGCTAAAGGAATTTTAATCCATATGATAATGATGAAAGATACCTTGTCCCACTTTATTTTTACTTGGAATTTTGAATCTAACATCATATTTCTTAAGTATGCTCTAGATTATGATCAGAATCCATATCTTCTCTTAAAAAGATGCATTAAGTTTTGAATCTGTTGCCTAACTTCTGCCTGAACGTACATATTATAATCTATTTTATGCTTAACTTTAACTCCCAGCCTTTTCCTTGGTTGCCTTTGCCTCTGCTGATGTCATAACCATTTTTATTCTATGATTTCAACATTTCTCGGGTTGCATCCGCGTCCGTTGTCATTCAGTACAACAGTTTCGCCAGCTATCCAACAGCTGGCGAAACTGTTGTGCTGAATGACAACGGACGCGGATGCAACCCGAGAAATGTTGAAATCATTTGACCAACGCCGCGGAAACCTGCGAAATAACATTTTTATTCTATTTTTATTATATTATGCTCGCTATTATGTATTAATTTATTTCTCCTGCAAAAGTCCACTATCTTCTAACCACAGACATTTCCTGTGTATGGGCCATATTCCCCCCCTTCATTTCTGTGCTTAATAATCCTTTCCCCAACTACCAAAAGCCAATGGTGCATCATTGTTGGGTTTTTCCCACCTGGATCTTCCCTTATTGTTTCTTGAAGATGCCATATCTTCCACCTTGTGGGTAGTTGTCATTATGTAGGTATATAGATTCATCATCTTAGGTTTTGTTTTTTGTTGTTAGGTTAGAATTTGTTATAATTTCGTTTGTCCTAAGTACCTACTTAATTGAGGGCATTTTGGAAGGGTGTAAAGCCCTGTTGAATGGCTGCTTAGAATTTTTTATGTAAACTGTGTAACAGCAGTGGTGGATTTTTGAGTAAATTTATCGGCCTGATCTGTCAGCAGCTGCTCATGAACTGTTTATGTAACCTTTTCAGGAACTGTGGTTGATGTGTAATTGAAGTGTTCTGTTCAGCAGCTGTTCATGAAGTTCATTATCTTAACTCAGTGAAATTGGGTAGTAGTATTGTCATCCCATACATTCCTAGTTAAGAGAATATTAATTTCTTGACTCTCAAATAAATTCATTTTCATTTGATTTTTATATCAGATTTACCCAAATCTCTTTTGGGAAAAGGACAAATGGTGCAAGTTGGTGAAGACTGGAATCCAAACAAATTGGCACCAAGGGTGATTCCTGTGATTGCTGGACAGCAGCTGCTCACTGATGCTGGAGGGCAACGCATTTGGGCAACTGGATTACTACCCGAATCTTGGATATCTCAGAATATGAAGTAAAAATATATTCAATTGTGAAGAACTAAGCTGGATCCTTCTGAGACTCCTTACTCAATGTATAAATGTCCTCTTCAACCATTAAAAATGAACTTCAAAGAAATTATCTGTACATTTTCATTTACCCCTGGGTTATTTAGTTTTTCCTCATTGTGTTACGAATGGTGAAGTGCAAAAAGAAAGCAGATATCTAAATTTTGGCAATTTCAACATTAGTGGTAATTTCCTTTAAATTTAAGATTCCTGTTTCAAAGGGTAATTGACCAATTTATATTCTGTGCATTCTATTGAAGTTAACATTCATTCAAAGATTGATTTTGGAAATTAAAATTCACTCGAGTCCTCTTAAAAATTTTCAATTTTGCCGAAAATATATCTTTGTATTACCACCAATAAAAGCATAATATTCTACAGGTGGTCAGTACGTCGGAAATATGAGTGGTAAAATTTGGCTTGTGCCACAAAGTTCTGTGATGTTGCTACTGGTTCCTTAAAAAGCAGGGCCTCAGAGCAGAGAGTAAATTGAGGGCGGAGGAACAAGGGGACTACCATCGAGTGCCACCAAGTTTTGCGATTAATATTACTTCCGTGAACCTTGGTCGGAGGCTGTATATCGCCAAGTTTGGTTCAGAAATAAAAGAAATGATTCTCAACCCTCACCGTGGTATGGCTGCATCCTTATTAATGCTCCTTACGTCTCGTGGTTACATCAGTTAAATGGCTCTCTTTCGCGGCCAGTCCACTCGCCTTGGCAGCCATTGAACGATCCAAGCGTTCGGCCACGAGATCGGTGTCTCTTCAGAAGGAAGAGCCTCTCATCTGGCTGTTTTTGCAAAGCAAACGATTCGCGAAATCGCCGGAGCGCAAAATTATTCTAAGTCCAGAGCCTCCCTCACAGAGCGAGAAGTATTGCCAAGGGGTTGCCCTGCCTCGAGCCGCTCGGAAGGCAACTCGGCTCGCTTCGTCCAAAATTTTCAGAAAAATGACTAAGTCCCTGATTTTGATATTTAAGAGCAAGTTTTGGACTCAATTTTCATAAGAACCTGGGTAGCCCGGGGGATAAGAGGCGGACTCCGGTGGTAAGGATAGAGCGCTTGTTACAACGAATCCTTTTGCCGGCAAATTTTTTTATTTTTCGAATTTTTTTTTTAATTAGCAATTTATAGAAAAAACTCTCCTGGGGCTTTTACAATGTGTTCAGGACGACGTGAGACGTCCAGAAAACCTTAATTAGTTGACCATTTTTTGTAAAGCGGCCGATTTTTTCCCGGCGGGCCGGCCGGGCGCGCGGAAAAAAATCGGCATTTTTACAAAAAATGGTCAACAATTAAAGGTTTTCTGGACTTCCCATGTTGTCCTGAATACTATATCAAAACATGGAAATGCAATTATTATAAAAATGCAGGGGGGATTCTTGGGGAGAACCCTAGTTCAAAATTTGATCAATAGATGGCGTCCGCATTTAATAATTCGCAAACGTACTTCCAGGAGACCGCTAGTTAGTTTAAAACTCGACCAACAGATGGCGAGTGCCTTAACTTTTTACGAAGTCTGTAAAAAAATTTGGCTCACCTGATGACGACCGCGGGAAATACGATTTTCCGAATTGAATGACCCCCTTTCCGGAATCGCTTCCGACAGTTGGATGATATAAACAAAAGACTTTCATAAGTCCATTCGATTTAGGCTGATTACGGTGGTCCTTGCGGAATTATGCTATTCTTAGGCCTCTGTGATTATCCAAATATAAGCTTAGTGTTAAGAAGTCTCTTTAAAGTGATTAGCTGCCTACTGAGTGAATAGTTACATTACAACCAGCAAGAACTTGTTTCAATTCTCTCCGTTCGTGACACGGAAAGCCAAAGACAGCTGAAAATCACTCTCACATTTCTGCGTTCTCCCTCGGAAACACCAACCCAGACGTGAATAAAGAAACAACTTTTCCTCAATATATTTTATTTAATCAGTTCGTACACAACGCAAAAATCAGTCATTTTTTATGGATTATTACACATTAATGCACACCAGGCTTCATAACATTTCACAATGGCGATATAGAATCCAAATCTATGCTTCATCCATTTCATAATTCCGTGACGTAGGCCACTTGCGAAGACGTAGCAGGAAATTATCTTTTTTCAGGATCATTATTAAAGTTAGTTCCATAATTGAATAAAAGATTTTCTCTAGTTTTTATTTCAAATTATGATTAACAACATTAACAGACCCTTATGGACGACAAAATTTAATTTTTATCAACAATCATTCGTTTAGTCCCCGGGAATCAAAATTCGTCCACTGTCTCCTATCCACCTTATTTTAATTCATTTAGTTTCCTGTCGCAAACGGATGAACAGTCCGGCAGCGGAATAATAAAAAAATTGGGTGTGCTTAGGACCACACGCTGAAGTGAAAACTTCTTTGAACGATTTATATTCCCAAATAAATTGAATAAAAAAGGAGAATAAGGTACAATAATTTTTTAAAAGGAATATTCAATGTAAATTTTATTTTTGGTTGACAAAATAGGTATTGCACATGAGTCTGAATAATATAACACTAATTTATTTCTCTTAGGTTAATTATATTTCTACTATAATTATTCGAATTAACAATTCTCATCATCACTGGTTACATATTCATTCACCATTTCATCATTTTCTCGCATGTTATTTTCATTGTTCTTATGAATAATTTGACTTTTTTCATTGCTATTTCTACAGAATTCTAGGAAAGAAACTATTTGCTTATGATAACTAAGTTTTGAATTTCAAGATTCGGTAAAGAATAAGAACAGGGAAATATGGTACGCGATTTAAACTGTGCACTAGTTCCCCCTTACCGCTTGACCTACCATCTGGTAGCAGTTGTGCGCACTGTTAGGACAGCGGTTCCGCCATGTGATGACGGTATTGGAACTACATCGCCGAAGCAAAAAGTGCGGTACGGTACGTGACGCAAGTTTGCTCTTTTTCCCCCATGCCAAGAGTGCCCTACGGGCCAAAAGAAGTTGTTTCAAAAATGGATAAAATACAATACAAGACTTCACTATGCCAAGAAAATGCAAAAAGATGCAGGCAATATCATTGTTGAAGTGTGAGTAGAGAGATAATGGGGGAAATAATTTTGCAAGTCTACTGAAGCCCTTAATAAATAAGCTGCAAGAAATTCCCTGAGTAATAGAGAACACGGCAATGACCAAATACTATCATCGCGCAGTTAACACAAGACTCGGATTACGAGTAGCAATGGGACACCCTCGAGTAATTCAGACATCTAAAATGGTTCCTCGCATACCTCTATTGCGTACGTTTTGAAATTACACAGATGAGAATTTAAAATTAAAATTTTTAGATCATTTATTCGCCAAATCCTCCACTCAGCACTATCGCGCAGTGAACTAACTTTCATTTTATTTACAACAAAATACGAATCACTGATGTAAGCTAGCATGACAATTTTCGAATTAAATGTCAAATAATCCCCAGAATGAGGTAACAACTAAAGAGTTTAAAATAAATGAACTGATCATGACTTCCCTAAACACATCTGCACCTCAAAATATTTAAATGGATTACTAAATTATTACACTCGTCTGACAGCTTACCTTTCCATTTCTCTATCTTCTCTCTAGCCATGTACTATGATTGGCAGTTCTAAGGCGATTGAATGACTGGAGATATAAGCCTCAATGCAATTAACTCAAAATAACAGTCGAAAAGGGGACAAGTTTGAAGATAATCTTTATTTTTGCTTTCCACTCGACATGAATCAAGTATTTCAAATGAGGCACCAGTGCATGACTGCATACCTCTGCAGTTCATTGGAACAGTATCCATTTATTGTGTTATCTGCTCAAAAAGTTTCAGATATTCACGAAAGTAGCTTTATGATACAATAAAAATCAAAGGAATGCATTAATATCTCGGCAGATCAGAAACGTGTAGTTCCCAATGACACGTAAACGTGCCTTCTCTTAAATAAACTAAAAATAAAAAAATATGAAAACAACACGTTATGAAGAAAAATAAAGCAAATGGTGCAGTATTCAATAATTAATTTTCTAACTTAGAAATTTCGAAACTTCCTATTAAAAGATTGAAAGCAATTATGTTTTGTAATTAGTATTTCCAGAGAATATAGCAATAACTGAACATGTGCAACTAACGACATTTCACCCAAGTTCGCCCAAGAGACATTTGTAAACGATAACTGTAATTCTTACGGGAGGCAAAAGTTCTAATTTTCTGACGCACGGCCGTTGTATTTACTGAGGTTTTAGGCTTGGGGTTTGTGGAGAAGCCATAAAAGTTACTTGGAGGAGAAATTTATCTCCTTGGCACTATGCACATACGTCAAAATGAAATTCAGTTACAAACTTATTTAGTCAGGACTTGAGCGAAATAACTCAAAAGAAAAACATCCAAACCCTGAGGTGATATTGAGTGCATACAGACTTTCGGTAAAAGAATCTAATTTCATGACCTCTCCTCTCAACATTTCATTGACTTTGCAAGGAATTTTGCCTGACTTTCATGAAGGGCCGTAAGCTTTCCTGGTGGATGCACATGGGCGTTATCTCGGGTGTGACTCAGGGTCAGGTTTCCCATGGCCGAAGTTTCGACGAGCCACTCTCCCATCAACCTCAGGCAGCCTGACCCAGTAGAACAGCCGAGTGAATTCCATATAAGGCACGAATTTCTCCCCGACCATGAAATTCTAATCATAATACCACCAACTTATACAATGGTATCAACAGTGTAGCATCTTTAAGCCTTCGTTAAGAGGTCCATGGAGTTGTTACGAAGCTCCACATTCACTGCATCCGTCCTGAACAGATTACTGCTCTTCATAAAGGCCTGTATACTACACCTGTACCTTCCTCTCCAATGTTCTGGTGTCTTAAAAATATTACAACTACAGGCTCCATCAGGTATCAAGTATGGGGAAAATGGCAAATGACCGCAGTGCTTGAGGAGGCATGCTCCTGCTTGAAAGCATTCACCATTTCCCAGAGCTATTTCAACGACGCCTCACAGCATATCACCACCAGTTGGCGACGGTTGTCTTCCACCGACGAGTCTGCTGCTCCTCTCATCACCGGACCGTCTATAAGAATTACCATCACATTACAGTTGATTACCATTTGCTTTCCAAAATCACTCGGTAAAGAAAATTCAACAGAGTAGTAGGTAATTTGATTGCCATTTCCGATACGTGGATCCCAAGGGATAAGATACACGGCGCATAGGGAGAATCGGAGCCTTTGATGCCTGCTTTTGATGGAAGATCTGAAAATAAAATGAAACGATAACATAAGCAAGGAGGGAGGGAAAAAGATTAGAAGACGACATTTTTGCATACTGCACCCAAAAAAACTAATCAAGAGGATTCTGGCACCACTAGATATGCGAAGAACTCGGCTAGGTGCACGTGGGAAATCGTGAATAGAAAAAGTATGAGTATTCTCTCCATGGAGTTGTTACGAAGCTCCTCATTCACTGCATCCGTCCTGAGCAGATAACTGCTCTTCATAAAGGCCTGTATACACGACATATTTCCCAAGGCGAGTAGATATATGAACACTAGAGAGAACACATGAACACACATTATAAGGGGCTTCTAAAACAGAAGCATGTAGTGTTTATGATTTCAAGAGGTGGAAAATATAGAATAAGACCAGTGGTGCCCACAAAAGGGGGGTCAATGACACAAAAGTCGTTACAAAAAATAATTGGGGAGGGGGAACCCGCAATTTAATAAAATGTTTTGGGATGGGGATGAAAACATCTTGTATGCATGCCACAGTAAAAAGAAGATCTTGTTTCAAGCGTAGTCTAGATTTCAGCGCCGCCTTGAATTATGATATGGCCTTCTTTCCAAGCATGCGTTTGACGAAACAAGGCATATCATAGACTTATTTTTGGTCAGCGTCGCAGCAATTTGAAATCCCGCTACCTGCGTCTGGAAACAAGACTTCCCGCTGCTGGTAACCTGGCATCCCTGGCATCCTCCTTCCATCCTCATCCTCCTTTGTCCCTAAACCACTCGACTTCTCCATGCCTAACCCCCGAACTCGGTTGTACCCTGTTGCCTGAGCACGCAACCGCCCGGCCCGCTCTTTTTTCGGAGGGATGGAGATGGTGGTTCTTGAAGGGTGGGAAGAAAGGCGCCAATGGTTTCCAGATGTTGAAAACAAAGGTAGAGGGACCCACGCGCGGGTTTCATGGAAAGACTTTTCTTGGAATCTTTAGAGGCTTTCCTTGCTAAAGGGATGCGTATTCATGTGATTAGTCGTGTTTGGTCGAACGAACGAAACGAACGTGTTCTTTGTGCTTCGCTGGAATCTTCCATTGAAAGTGTGTATACATTTGCAGGATTTGCAGTTTCCTTCGGTCAGTGTAGATAATTGTTGCAGGAAAACGAATTAATCTCAGCTATGTTATTTGGCTTCGTTTACAGTTCTGCAAGCACCCAACGTTTTTGCCATCGCTTTCGGTACCTAGTGTTTCGGAGGAGCTGGCAACGGTATGTACCACTTGTTTTCGTCATGGATTCATGTCCTCTTCCACACTGCAATTATGTGGAAGGAAACGGTTATGAGGCATTAGTGTTGCATATGCAGCGGTTTCACGCCAACGCTCATAACCTAGTACTGAAGTGCAATAGGGGTGGCTGCCCTAAGACTTTCGCAAAATTTACAACGTTATTTCTTCAATGACAGGAGAAAACTTGACTGCACACAATATTTCCAAGTGCAAGTGACCCACCTCGCCTGATTGCCATTGGCGATGTGAACAAGACTGACCTCCAGGCCCACATATATGTAGACTCAAAGGCAGTTTTCACTGGGTCTATTGTGTATTCTCTTGTACAGATTGTAGCATTGTATTATGTTTTTAACATACAGCCAGCTGCAGATGTTCGTGCTGCATTCTCTTTTATTTTTGGAGTATTTTTGAAAGAAGAAGCGGAGCTGAATAACAAAAAAATACAAGTCAGTGCTGAAAGCATTAGAGTGTGTTATGAGGCCTGTTTAATTTTTAAAATTTTGTGTTTGTAAGGTTTTTTGGGATTTAACCTAAAACTTTTTTGTTTTTTGTTTTTCATTGTTTGCAAAACCTTTTATTGTACTTATCTAGTATTATTGTTATCATTAAATTTCTTGCAACTTTATTTTTTGTGGTTTATATTAAGGGAGTTTTAAGCTTGTTTCGTGATTAAAGCTGCTGCAAAGCAGCTGAACATCGTCTTAATTTAAGACACTCACTGGTTGGTTAGCAGGGGAGGATTGTCTTAAATTAAGACACTCACTGGCTGGTTAGCAGGGGAGCATTGTCTTTATTTAAGACACTGACTTGCTGGCTCTATATGTACATGTCTTAAAATCAGAGAGTATATGGTTAGTTTGCAGCCGTTCTCCTGCCCTTAAAAACAGCCAAATCTACTGCTCTGGAATTCAGCACCAGCTGTCTTAATAATGTTGCCTCTAAAATCCTGATATTACTTTTGTCTTAAAACAAGATCTTTTTACTGTGGAGTCCATGTGGGTCCATGGAATCCATGGATTCCATGGACCATTTTCAAAGTAAGCAAGCAAACTCCATAAACTGACGCCTAAGACAATGTATTTGCAACTACCTTAACCGAAAGCGAGTTCATAAACAAAACGAACTCTATACAGGCTAAGGTTACGAAAATGCTACGCCATCATCCGATTAACGTTAGCCAGACTAAAGCGGGCCTATGTGATTCCTTATTCTTCAACTGAGGTCATAAGCATCGATACGACGGTGAACTGGAAAGAAACTAAAGTTTGTAAGATCCGCCACGTTACCACCGTTCAGCCTTAGTAATTAGAACTGACGCAGTTGCAGTTTTGCTAATGCACCAAAAGTAGCTTCATTATGGAAGGCTACTCGGGATTTCCACCGGGTCAGGTTCTCCAACTCCATCTCGGCCGACGTTTCGATGATGCCCTGAACATCGTCATCAGGGCATGCCCTGATGACGATGGACCACTCGTTCATCGAAACGTCGGCCGAGATGGAGTTGGAGAACCTGACCCGGTGGAAATCCCGACTAACCTTCCACAATTCTATACGCCGGGAAAGCCTGCGATCATTCTTCAGTAGCTTCATTAACTAAATTAGGGTGCAGTGCAGTGCATGTTGGTGATGACTCCCCCTTCCACACCCCCCTTGAGGTTGCTTGCAAGGTATTACGATGATTTAGACTTGAGGTAGTTTGAACGATCATCTAGAATTTGATGGATTTGACCTCATTTTAAAGAAAGCACCAGTATCTTTCCAATTATATCAAAATATTAACCCCTTGCCGAATTACTTTTCGATCAATTTGCCTACGCAATAAGCTGTTTTACATGAGATAGATTACGGCTGTGCGCTCCAGAGGGAGAAAATTGAAAAAATTAAGAACTTCACACCGAGATTCCGTAAAAAACTAACTGTGCGTATCATGGGGCATTGATTAAAAGCAGAGGGCGACATGGTGGCCAGCTCTCACCGTTATTTTCTAAAAACTATCCTTGAAATCATTATCAGGATATGGGAAAAATAAGTCGGAAGGATTCCAAAATGTCTGGCTTTTGGGGATGACATCCCAATCCTCACGAACAACAGAACAGGCCAAACACGTCATAGAAAAACAATTCCAAATTGTACGAATAACTAGACTGATGAATTTATATAAAATACAAAATACATACTGGGGATTAATTAACTAGCGAAATACTCACTATAGTCACAAGGCACGGGTAAATTAGCTCAAGTCGAATATTTCAAGTGACTCTGAAAAATCATCCAACCACCACGGATTCACTTAAAGAGGCCAATCTGGAAAGAATCAGAAAACTACAAAAAGCATGCAAGCTGACATGGAATCATTACATCAAGATATAATCATCCATCAACGGGAAATTAAGACACTAGAATAATGTCATTATCGGTCCGACATTTTTCCTGATTCGAGGTTCCTGTTTCCATTGTGTTTGATTTTTGTTGGTACGTCAATTAGTGATGTTTAGACAGCGTATAGTGGTTCCGGAAGCAGTTAGACCAACGCTAATTGGTGAGAAAAAATTAATAAATAGATAAACCGGAACAGAAAATCAGAAAAATAATTTGCGGACCGATAAACTGAAAATGGGTCTGAATGAAGGGATCATCATCAAAAGTATACAAATTAACGGAAATTAATCCGCGATTCCGCGACGTTTTCCGTACATGTGAACCCGTTTAAAACATGCACCAAAAACGCCCACAGCGCAGTGCAGTAACTTTGGCGAGAGCTATAATCAGCAGTCTAAACCTCCATTGGCTTACGGCTATTCCCATACAAAGGAGGCAGAGACCACATGGGATAAAATAAACACTAAATGAAACAATTCGTGGATTTTCCAAAGTTAATAATGGCAATTCCGACTGCGACATCTCCCGCTTGAGGCAAAAAATTGCCACATCTGTTGCAAATTATTCGTCCGGTCATTTAACTAAATAATCCCGCTTGGCGATAACACAACACCGGGGGCACCGATCTATTCTCAAAAGCTTATGCTGCAAACTGCAACGCAATTAACATGCTCGTTTTGCTCTTCGCGGAGTAAAAAAGTAAATTTTTAGACAAATTCGAACATTATATCCACGCATGAAATTGGCTTGCATGTTCTTGTTCAGCCTTCCACCATCCTTGCAGCATTAAAAAAACTCGACGCTTAAACATCCTTTAAGTTCACCCTGTCCAAAATACCACGCACGTGAAATACCTACACTATAAGTTTAACTTACCGGGAAATTAGACTAACTATCCCATCTACCCATGCAGCACCAGCGCTTATCGATTTTTCGAAAGTTTAATTTATGCTCTATGAAATAGAGATTGCATATTATCACCGATATGTTGTACCTGCAAGCATTTCAATAAACGATTGCTTAAAGAACCATTTAACCCGCTAATTCACTCTTTAACAATTAGATATTACGTCAGGCATGAGCGAACAAAACCAATGCGAACGATGTGTTATTTCACCACTTTCTGTAGGTAATCCATCTTGATTAAACTCTGTAAGAGTTTTCCCTTCTTATACCCAACAAATTCCAGGAAAATACTTCTCCAAACCGTATGCTGTCAATAACTTTAAATAGATCCATTTAAAATTAACTGTACCAGTTTCCCTAATTCAAGTACTCGAGGCAAAACTGTATAACAAATGCGGTCGTACCTGACCCAGAGTAACAAAATGCATTTGATTAACATTTCCGTCACACGACAGTGCATGGCAAATTCTCTAGTACCTAATCGTCATACGAGTTTCACAAGACATTTTTCAGTAGAGGTACCTACTCTTATGCTGTAACCATAACCCCATTGTGTTTCTTAATTAACGCAAATACAGTCCCTTTCATGAATTAATGGTTTCAGTCTTCAAAAAAACAAGACTTGATCCACGATTAACACGACATTAGGTTAAAACTCAAAGAGTTATTAATAACTACTAAACAGATGATGAGATCGAGAATATTATTCTTAAAAGGAAAGACGGAGACCCAGGGATCAACAAATTATTACGATTGTAAGGTAATTTGAGACACTTTACACTAAGAAGACTATACCCAAATATGTATCTGAAATTTGAATAAGCTCAAGTTACTGCGAAAACAAATTTCGTTACAAAATAGTGTCTAGTTTCGAGCGGTAGGTATTTATTTAAACTAATTTAGCTTAAAACAACAGCAACACCGGTCTACGATATCCTTTAGTACTTCGCTCGAAACTTTTTAATTTAGGCTCGTATGCTAGTCTCGGGTCATTTACACTTATTTACACTTCGACATAAACGGCTCGAGAAACTCTTTTAATAACTTCAAGTTTGATATTTCTCAGATTCATTACTGATACGAGAGTCATTCCGCGTTTAATAATTCCGATATGTAACATTTGTTTTTCCATTTCCTTAAATAAAAGCTAAAATTTTCCAGCGTCGCATCGCGATGATACTTTATTAAATGGATTTTAATTCATTTAATGAAGTATCATCGCGAAAGAGAATCATCAAGAAAAATTTCCCAATTCTATATTTTCGACCATGTTTTAGGCATTCCCTGCTATCATCGGTAATAATGACAATGATTGTCCACCATGGTCGCAAATCAAACAAGTGCGCAAAGTGAAAGGTAGAAATTAATTTATTGAAGTTCCCTTAAATACCCGTGATTATAAGAGTTTCCTTAACAAGCCAAGGAATTTACAAAACATTAGCTCTCTGCCCTCTTTTTTACCCCAATATTATTTAAAACTAACGTCGCACAGTGGGCTCAAATCGAAAATCGCCGGACCAAAGTCCGAAATTGCTTATGGCGGACCCTTTTTTTAGGCAACATTTTACATAAAATAGACAATATAATCCTTATTCGGAAAATGGTCTCTGGGATACTTCATCAGAGTATAAATTAAACATATTTCTAGATTATTCCGTAAACATATTCGAAAAAGTTTGCGACGCCGAGAATAAACTCGATTTTTCGATCGCGCGTCGCGGCCCGGCTCCACGCAGCGGGACCTGGGTACAGTGTTCCCCGTTGGATTGTTCAAGTTTTGTGGACATACCTCTCTCCTCAACTCCTCCAATTCAACTTTTTCAGGCTATGCATGTTGTCACTGATTTCTAAAGATTCTAAACTGAAGATTTTGCGAGGAAATTGGATCGAGAGAATGGATCAGTGCACACGTAACTGCGACACATTTGTTTCTCTTTGGATAATTTTCTGAATCATGCTGCAAATTATGAACGTCTTTCAACTCTTGAGAAAGAATTCGGGTTCTCGGGGTACCACTCAAGTTTTCATAAAAAGGCAACGGGATTCCCTTCTTTCCCTTCACCCTCTACTCCCCCACCCCAAACAACACCCTCCGCCTTTACTCCCCGAGGAGGGTGGCGCGAAAAGGAACGTTTTCTAACAATGTGCAGCCTTTAACAAAACATACCTGCTTGGCAAATTACAACTTGTTGACACTCTTCGTCATCTGACTCTTTGATGCGATAGAAATAACAATAGTAGTTACTCTCCTACAAATAGGTTGGAACTGATATTCTAAAAAAATTAATATATTATGTTAAGGAGTTACCTAAAGGGAATCATTCTCCTAATATCATCTTTATAGCTTCTTACAATGAAATTCAAGCTTGAGTTGAAAATCAGCATGATTTCATGTGTTTGTACAAAAAGCTCTGCAATGTAATATCTTTGTGCGCAATGTAATATCTTTGTAATGAGTGGCATACTAGATTATTATGTTTGAAGGATGGGTTCTCCAGTGGCTTTGCATATTTATTTCGCAATACTGAGCAAACAATGTAATTACGTCAAATTACAATGCTCTCGACGAAAAGTAAATAAATACACATAGATGAAAACACAATTAGATTAATCGATAATATATTAAACAAAGCTGGAAAACTAATATTATTCTGTATCGAATTCGCTGCGCCAGATCTTACGCGGAATATGGCCAAAAAAAGAGAAAGTATTTTGAAAATAGGATGGCAATTAATGAGAATGGCTTACATTCGTTTTGATGTCGCCAGTACCTTTAAATATCAATTCACTAACATAAATGAAATACCATTACTTGTAAGATACTGAAAAGAAAACAAATATCATTTCCTCAAATGATTTTCACTCTCAGAGCATCCTTAGTTTTAACTCACCGAGTCATCTTCAGCTAGTTGAAAATTTCTGAAAGCACTCACCATGTTTATCTTTAGGAATGGGTAAGAAGGTTAAGAAACAGCCATAGGAGATGGATTGAACTTACGTGTACCGACGCGCTCCATGAGAGAGAGATGAAGGTGAGAGGAGGTCTGTTTGTAGCAATGAAGGGGGAAAAAACCCAAGCAGGGAATACCCGGAGAAAATTAAAGGAGAGGAAGTTGGGTCGGCGGTGTTCTAATGAGGGATTAGCAAGGGTGGGTAAGGGAGCGGTTTAGCAAAGGGTGGTGGGTAGCGGGCTCCTAACAATGCGATCGCCTTTTTACTATCTTTTCCTTAACCACGTTAAACCATCCCCGCGAATCCGTCACTACAACACCGTTGACCCAACTTCCTTTGCCGATTGTTCGTTTCAAGCTAAATTCTTAGTCCTCAGACGAATCGTAATTACTACTCATACTCACTGTTTGATTCTATTGCTTCTTCTTTGTCTTCTATTAGTAATATTTCCAGTAATTCCTTCGGAAGCCTCCTATGAGCCTTCGCAGTCAAAGTAATGGTGGAGGAAAGCAATGGATCGGACGTGATCAAAAGTCTTTTGAATAGGTCCTCATTGGTGGTCATCCTGGAGTGTTTCCGCGTGAATCTTTCTCGGAATATCCTGGCGTCCTTACTGCGAGCCTCCATCGCCTCTTCGGATAGCTGGCTTAAGGGAAGAATTGCCCCTTTCGAAATTTCCGCGCCATGTATGAGTACTTTATGGACCGTGGTCGGCATGTAGTACCAGGGATAGAGCTCAACGTATAATTCGGCCGTCTTCAGGCATTACAGTGAAATTGCCTGGTCGTTTAGCGGTAGGCCACCTGAAATTGCCTTCAGAATAATTGAATATATTATTATAAGGTCATACTCAACTCCTGAAATGAAAATATAAGAAAACATGAATTAGCCTCGACAACAGAAGTATAATACTCAACAAGTAAACTCACTGTTGATTTGTTGAGTTTAATACGTGGTGGAATTGACCATATGTAGCTATCTCTGAGCATATAAGCGGATTTACACCATTACCTGTTACATCAGCTGCCAGTTTAGGAGAATCAAAAAAACGTCTAGCTGTATTTTCATCATTCGGATTTCCTGCTCCAGGCCTGAGCACATCTACGATTAAACCCATCCTTTCTCTGAAAGTCTTCAGTATTATAGCCTTTCTCTTGCACAGCTGTATTTTAAGATAACCACGAGCCTAGAAAGGAATTTAATTATAATTTAGCGATTTATTTTTCAGAATAATTTGGATTAAAGCAATTAAAAGTTCCACCACGAGCTTTGATGTATTCTCACTTGTCATTACTAAAACCCCAGTCGATACGAAATATGCAAAAGACACTCAACAAAACGAATGTAGCAATGCAGCGTCGATAAACCATAAGCATATTTGTCTACATCTGCCGGTCGATTTTTCATGGCTGTTATGTTCTTCATTTCGGAAGTTTTTGCTACGCAGATGGCCTACATTCTTTTTCTGGCCTTCCCAATGTTCCTGATAAAGTAAATTTTCAATAATAACGGCTAAAGAGTAAATATAATGTCGTTAAATGAATACATTTTAATTTGTAGAAAAATACATCAGTTTCCGTAGAAGTGCTTGGTAAATAATGACGCACGTTATTAGGCAAAGTGATTGACTCATTGAGCCAATCATTATAATGCAGCAAATTCCGCTCGTTATTCCGGCAACACTTTTCCCACTTTCTCATGTAGGGCACCAAAACACTAATCCAAAGGAATTCACGAAGACTTTTTAGAGCGTCATCATGTGACCCTAAATCTAATCTTCGTGACAAATTATCAATCAAATATTCTTTATTGTCATTTAATGATTTTCCCTTCATATCCGTTACTTTTTTATGGAGCTCAAGACGCGTGATCTGGTGTGAAGGCATATTACAACACGTTTGAGGAAAAACCTGTGTAACGGTCCACTAATTTAAGGAAATATAATATACGAAGGCTAAAAGAAAAAAATGAAGATACTTTGAAATAATAGTAAGCAGTAAGTACGCGTGGTAAAAGAAATAGTAAGAGAAGTTAACAAAATATATATGAACACTAATGAGAATACTACGACGCACAATGTGGGTAAAAAACGTCATTGGTGGGAAAAAAGAAATTAAAATAAATTGCTTACTTTAAAAAAGAGGATTACTTTTAAGGAAATAAACAGTACTCCTGTCACCACAGGGAACTGGAGCAGGAAATATGTCAGTATTTCACGAGCCAAATAACCAGATACTATGGGTTTTCCAAACTCACGAGAGCACAGGCACCACACTACTTCACCAAAACCAAACTACAACTGCCTGTCAATATGCATTTCGGTAAAGGTATTTTTCAAACGAGCTTGTATCATAGGGTCCAGTCTGGGAGAAATTCCTGGGTGAGAATAGTAGAAAAGTAAGGGGTATTCGATGAATGGGAAAGGAAAGTGAAAGGAATGCGCATTTATTAAATGTAAGAAAAAAAGGCGTGAGATTCTTAGTTTTGGAGAAAATAAAGTTTGAAAATTACCAAATTCGCGTATTTTTTGTGATATTTGGACGCCATATTGCGAGATTTTAGGAAGTCCCGGTAGAGGGATACGGACTAATTTCATGTCTGAAATATGGCCTTTCCCAACCCCCTCCAACAACATTGCGGGCATGAATAATAGAATTATAAAGACTACTTATTAATATAGACTCCTTGATTGCGGGTCTGTGGAGTGAAACAGGGGTGCTAGGGTGCGACAGTACGCGGCGTCGAGAAGGCCATTTCTGAACGGAAAAATAGGTTATTTGGCGGATAGTTACGTTTTATTTTCACGAATACCCTTTTAAACGAAAGGTGCGGCCCGCAGGGCCGCCCCGATTGTGATTACACGACCCACCCCAATCAATGGTGATTGGTTTGCGTAAAATTACGGCGAGAGGCGAGTTGGTGATGAAAGTTCCGTATGGAGACAGTGGAATAAAGTACCTCCAAAGACTATAGGGTAGCTCCGAGAGGTTACCCGTCCCTCTTGAGTGTGATAACGCCGTCGAAAAGCGGGAATAGTTTTAAGTTGAAGGCGGGAAAAGTAATGGGTGTGGGGTTTAGAAAATGAAGACACTGCTCGACTGCTGCGCCACCTGGGGGAACTAGGAGGAAAAGGTCAGTATTTCCAATATGGCGTCCAGAAATAGATTCACATCACAGGTTTAAGTGAATAGTTTACGAAAGAAAAAGGATTTATGAAGCAAACGAAAGGTTATTATAAATGTGCATATGTAGCGTAGCAATATAAGTGAAATAGGTGATATAAGGTGATCGGGAAGCAGGTGAAATTATTTTTCTCCCAGACTGGACGCTATGATACAAATACCTACCATATGTTTAATTTATACTCTGATGAAGTATCCCTGAGACCATTTTCCGAATAAGGATTATATTGTCTATTTTATGTAAAATGTTGTCTAAAAAAAGGGTCCGCCATTTTGTGACGTAAAAGCACTCAAATATGGGCAAATATGTCTGAAAGTTATGCATAGTATAGGTGAAGTATCCAGTTTACAAATGGTAATGTTTTTTATTTCATAAAAATCCTTGCATTACTCCTATATCTGCTCAACTTTTAAGATTTTCGAAGAAAAATGAGAGCCGGCGCTTTTTTGGAAATTTGGTCGTTTTGAGACTCTGTATCTAAGTAACGGGTAATACCTAAGATAAATTACTATTTCATAATCAACAATCATTTGTGTGTATATGTGCCATGTTTCAAGTCGATATCTCAAAAAAAGCAATTTCGGACTTTTGTCCGGCGATTTTCGATTTAATGATTCTGATAGGTAAAATACGCCACAACACAAGATCCTAGCAACCGCGTCTGACAATTTGCATCATGAGAATTAACCCCACAGAGATATTTCACGTCAAACAGCATCATATACATGGAAAGTTACCAAAATGAAGGTACTCGCCACTTTCACGGTGAACTCTGGCAGCCAGTCTCCCGAGTCCCTGCTTGCAATGAACTGCCTTCCTGTGGGTCGCGCTACATAGCTGACTCGACCATTGAAGAGATAAGGTCGACGGCCTTCTCGACTGTCTTTTCAACCAGTCCTCAGGTTATTACTGAAAATGTGACGAAATTCAAATTCAAGTTTTCATTCACAATTGAGTAGCAGAAGAACTCATTTCAGTAATGCGATAAATGGAAGAATACACTTTCACTCCGATGGATTTGGCGATTTACATAAATGTATGAATTCAATACACCGAAATGGTTACCTTTTGAATCCGGCATACTCTTCCACCACGCCCCTGTCTGGCTGCCTCTCATGTGCACGCTGGTGTCCCGTGAACAAAAAACTCTGCACTGGAGTCCACGAGTTCTACCGCCAATAGTGAAAATATGTCAAACAGCACCGGTGAACGCAGAGCTCTCGGCAGTTGTCGCATGGTAGAAAGGCGAACTATTTTGATCCATTCAGCGCTTCCAACTTGCTTCCCATAGACGAACAAATGCTGCGACTGAAAAATATGGGACCAAATATAAGTTTAATGCAGGAGAACGATACCAGCGAATTTAAAAAAAATGAGCCATATGCGGCACAAAAGTGATAAGACTATAACACAAAGATTCTATGTCAGTAAATTAAAAATCCATCAAATAATAGTACTTACCCATAGATAGAAGGGCGTGCAAACGCGTAATTAGACCATGCCGTCGTCCAAGCAGTCGATGCTTTGCGTTAAATAAGTATCCTCTCCGAAAATCATCACTTGATTAAACTTCACGCGAAATAGCAAAGTAAAACGGGAGCACACTGTGCTAAAATTCTCTGCAGCAAGATCAGATCTTCGATGAATATTGCAGGATACATGAATCTTCATATCTTACGTGACCAGCCACGACGATGTTCACTTCATATCATGACCGCATGAAATCGCAAAAAGAACTGCTGCCAGGGCGCACGTCTTCAATTGTAGGGGAGGTTTTAGGGGATGGCAGAAGGTTCAAGGAGCCAGGAAGGGAAGGGGGTATAGGTAAACAAAAAGGAGACGTGGCGGGGTTGCGCAAGAGGCAGGGTTGAGCTGGGTTCGGGAATTGGGGCTGTGAGAAGGCAGATCGTGTGCGCGTATATCACCCGAGAGTCGGTTGGGGCTATCGCCGCGGCGAAGAGACAAGCGAGTGGCCAATACGACCCGTTCGACCTCAGCCTGCTGTTTGCCCTGCTTCTACTGAGTGGGGACAGACTTTGGAAACCAGGGGGATTGCGTTTGAAACTCTCGAGATATTTCCGATCACTTAACTAAGGAGCCACGCGGTACATACAATAACGAATTATTTTTAAATCACGATGTTCTTATGCTTTTTTTATTTGAATTTACCAAAAGGGGAACTACTCGTGCTATGCTCTTAATTTTTTAAATCCTGTGAAATAAATACAACGGTTCGATATTTTGGTTATTTAGAAACTTTCGGATTTATAAGTTAAGCTTCAAATATGTTGTTTATTGCGCCATTAATCAAGATTTTTTCAACACGATCAACAATATTCCGATGACAGAAACTCAATCAGGAAGGCTGCGTGAGATTTTTAAGAGTGATTCAAACACAACAAAATCTCGACCCGTTCGTTATTGTACCATATGACTCCTTCAAACAAATCCCCCAGAGCGCGGATCACAGAGCTGTGAAATCGTGTGAAACGTACGCGCTGCTATCAACACTGTAATACCATGTAGGTGGCTCGAAAATATAGACCGCCAGTTTATTTCGTTTCATGGCATCGATAATACACAGAGTCATGTATGCATGAACGACATGCCTCCGTTCTAAACGTCCGAAAAATCAGTCGAGCAGAAAAAAACTGCCGATGAAATCACTGGCGCGCCATTTTTTCCCCGTTTAAGGAGATGGCTCCTAATACCTCGCGATGAGCAAAAAAGCCAAGTCCGACAGCGGGGAAGGGGATGGGAAGGGGGGGGGGGGTGGGTCCCTGCTGCTTGAATTCGGAGAAGTTTCGCGTAAAAAAATGCCATCTCATTCGCCCCTCGTCCACTGCATCCCTTCCCACTGCCTCTTCCCTCCTCCAACCCCTCTCCCCCCTTCGCTCCCTCCCTCCCTTATCCCCTTCCCACTTTCTACCCACCCCTCTTCCCTCACCCTTGCAATCTTCACGAAGTTTGAGCGGGATATTTTTCTAGCCATAATGGAGACCATACTCACATTTTATTTTTAATTTTAGCATCTGTAAGAAGTATTAAATAAGCATTATAATACCAATGGCGCTATAATAGATATATTTTATGTAAACATTCTCAGTGATTAAATAAATATAGCCACATAAGTCTCTACTTGACTTTTTTTTCGCGCAGTACTGCAAAAGCGCCTTCACGACAGGTTTTTTTTGCGATTCTGTAAAAATAAATGCGTGGAGTAATAAAATATTTGTTTATAAATATTTGAGGAAACATGCAAACTACACACAGTTTTCTGACGAAATCTAAACGTTAGAAATTCCTAATTTTTTTCAATATTCTCCCTCTGGAGCGCAGAGCCGTAATCTATCCCATGTAAAACAGCTTATATTTTTAAGCAAATTGCTCGATAAGTAGTTCGGCAAGGGGTTTATATTTTGATATCATTAAAAAGTAGGGAGTCTTTTCTTTAAAATGACGGCAAATTCATGAGTCTAGGTGAAGTTGTGTCGCAAGATAAGAACTGATGGCCGTTGAGAAGATTCAGTATTTTCTTCCATTTCCTTAGGATTTATGATCATGGTTAGAGAGCCTAAAAGAAACAATTTTCTCTGCACTTCCTCCATGGAATGAAGTTTTTTTTAAACTGTTGTTACCTTCAGGGAACGCTTATCCAAATTCACATCTTAAATGAGTCGGAAATGATTTGCAGATCAGCTGGGTGGATGGAGGTGTGATGTTCATGAACCTTGGTAAGGTCGACGGAGAGCGAGATGTACTTATAATAACATATTTACGTGTTTCACATTTTCCCCAAAAAGTAATATAAAACATCAGCTGGGCATCATGTTTGAGGCTATGCGTGGAAGAAAAAGTTAGGTCCAGGCGTGGTTGCTTGGTCTGTACCCTTCTCCCCGTTTAGAAGGGGAGGCAACGTCCTGAGAAAGATAGGCTGAGTTGCAAATGACATAAAACTTTCTCCTTTAACACTGTGGACCTACATACTTAAATAATCATTGAAAATGCATCAGGGCGGGTGCTCGACACAAAACAAAATAATTTGCGCAGTCTGAAATAATAACTTGCAGAATCACAAAAAAAACTTCTTTTGAGAAGGCGATCACTGTACTGCGTGAAAAAAAGAGTCAAGATAAGACTTATGCAGATACATTCACTGAGAATGTTTATAACATATATCTATTTTCGCGCCATTAGTATTATAAAATATACTTCATACTTCTCACAGACGCTAAAAGTAAAAAAATTAAATACGAATATGGTCTCATAAATGTCTAGGGAAATTTCCCACTCAAACCAAGTGACGATTTTAGGGGAGAGGGAAGGGTAATGGGGGTTGGTAGAAAGTAGTGATGGGTCGGTCGTGATTGATCGAATCCCGAGATCAAGTTCTCTTAAAAGATTGATCGATGAACTGGATCTCCCCAATGACCGAGGAGTTCATCTTTACCGATCACGATAGGGATGATTGTACGACATCAAGTATCGATCACGAGATGTGAGACTGCCAAAACATTTAGTTTTTGTTTGTTAGTCGGTAAAGTTCTTCGTCCGTTGGCAGTACCCGTTTGTGTGTCAGGAGTAGTATTTTCGCTACTAAATCTCACTGTGGATTTTGCGATATCAGACAGTGGTATAACATTTTGAGTGGAATCAGTGAGAATGGATGTGGGAGACGTAGCTGTGGTCGCTGCTGCTGTTCAGGCTTTAATGGAGCCTTTGAATTACTTATATGAAGGTGATGAAGAGGAAGCGGCGTTAATGGCCCTGATTGCCGGCTTACCGGCTGAACGAATTTCAATTCCAAGAATTGAGGGGTATGTGGAAAACGTCGTTCCATCCCTAACGGCTGCAGAATTCCAGTCCCACTGCAGGTGCGCACATGTATTACATTATAAGCGTGTATTAATATGATGAATTTATTACACACTATATACAACTAATCCTTAGTGTACATTGAGTTCATCCCAACTTCAGGTGAGCACATGTATTACAGTATAAGCGTGACTTGCGAGATGATAGCCCTGAATTAAAAAAAATATTTTTATCGTGGATTTATTCTACTCTGATTTCGAAAACAACAATTAGGATCAATTTGGATTAACATTTCTTAAAATAATTTGAAAAAATCTCACTTCGCCTCGTGTTGTGCTTATTCTCAAGAGCCATGAATGTGTTTCAGAGTGCTGCCTCGAACATTCGATTTCATCTTGGGGATGATAGGCGAGAAACTCCGTCGGAGCTCACCGGATGGAAACGTGATGATTTCGGCGGAAAAACAACTGCTGATAGCGTTGTGGCGCCTAGCCACTCCTGACTCCTACAGGTGGTTAACAATGATAGTAATGTGCATGATTTTCTCGTTATGATGTGTTTGTGAAAATACGTAGAGATATATACATATATAGACATTTCTCGTAGAGGTGAGACTGGTGTTCAAATTAAAACCCAGCTGAACTCTCATCTCTCAGTTTATTACTAATTTTGCCTGACAATAATGTTGAACAAGTGTTTGTAAGTATCTCTTCTGCTGGTTCAAAATTTTTTTTGGATCTCTATACTTTCCGCCTGATTCTCCGGTTGAATTTTACGTAAGTCATTGCATTGATGTCAAAAATATTCTAACTAAAGACTTTATTCAATAATTTATTAAGCTGTAGAATTTTTTACTCCTGTCATATTACGTCGAAACAACAGTTACACTAAATGGTTTATCCCTACCTTAAAACAATTAATTTCTCAAAAGAAAATCCTTCACAAAGCTTGTAAAGCCTTATACATAATCACATTAAGTGGTCTTATCTATTATATTTAATTAATCAAAGGATTCCATTAGTTCTCTCCAGATCTCACTACCTTTTCCATATCCCACATGTAAGAATTACATCAATCATCACCTACCAATTTTTCGAATAATGATGGATTTTAACAGATATTGTATGTATGTACATCAAAATATTATATTTTTCATTTGTCTCAAAATGTATTCATAAAATTGGTGCATAAGAATGTCTAATATTTTTTTTTAATCTAAGGTAACTATTCGGTCTATTGTTATGTTTTGTAAAAGTACATTTGTCCGTGTAATAAATATTATTATTATTTCACCCTCCAGGTCTATCAACCAACGCTTCGGAGTCGGGAAAGCTACCGCCGTACGTGCGGTATGGCGTGTCACCCGCGCCTTGTCGGACCTGGCTCCAAATTATATATTGTGGCCAACAGCAGAAAAGGCGCAAGCGATTGTCAGAGGCTTCTCTCGCGGAAGTGCTTTCCCGGGCACCATAGGGGCTATTGATGGAACCCACATCAAAATTACTGCTCCGAAAGTTAACCCTGAGGCATATGTGAATCGGAAGGGCTACCATTCCATTCATCTACAGGTCTGTACAACTACTATTACAATCTCTATTGCTAGCATCCGCATACGTGAGTATGCATAGTTTCACTGAAGTAAATAATGCATCCTTTGTGAATTTTGCAAGCTGATTGTGATCACAATGGGGTGTTCACCCACTGCTATGTGGGTCATGTGGGATCTGTTCATGATGCCAGAGTCTTCAGAATCTCGAGTGTGTGCGGGTTTCTGTCTGATCCCACTAAATTCCCCAATGACACTCATTTAATTGGGGATTCTGCCTATGCCCTCCACTCACGCCTTATGTGGACAATGGACACCTTTCTGCAAGAAAGAAGAATTTTAATTTCTGCCAGTCATCAGCAAGGATGGCCATCGAGAGAGCATTCGGATTGCTGAAGGGGCGTTGGAGGAGTCTCTTGGACAAGGTGGCCATGCATGAAACGGTCAGAATTCCATACCACATCATGGCATGTTGTGTTCTCCACAATATATGTTTAATG
Organism: Pyrrhosoma nymphula; assembly: GCA_963573305.1. Classification (NCBI taxonomy): domain Eukaryota; kingdom Metazoa; phylum Arthropoda; class Insecta; order Odonata; family Coenagrionidae; genus Pyrrhosoma; species Pyrrhosoma nymphula. The sequence continues at coordinate 150,259,209 of OY754330.1, forward strand.
AGGGAGGATGTTCTACTGGCTATGGCAGTCGGTCGACAAAAACCAAATGAAGAACCACCAAATTTAAGAGATGGCGATTACCTGGACAGGGCAGCAGCGAATGCTAAGCGTGATGCCATTTCTGCTAATTTGCGCCTAAGAAATGTCTAGGGATTCAAATCTCAATTTATAATTGTGTAATTGTCCATTTCCATCTTATTTTTGTTTATTGTACTTGTGTATTTCTATTTTTTTCTGTCTTAATAGTCTCATTTTTAATAAACACTTATATATCTACTTTAAGGAAATAATTGCCTAATTCTCTTCCTTGAACTACGACCTTGACGTGGAAAGGCTTGTGCGATCCAATGAGCCCAAGAGATGGACTGGCAGGAGCAAGTACATTGCTCCTGTTAGGGCCACCCATGCCAGATAGGTCGAAGGGTAGGAGCTAGACAGACTTTTGTAGATTTCAAAAAGGCGCTTGTCAGAGTAAACTGGGAGAAACTAATGCAGATACTGGGGAAAATAGGAAAAGATTGGCGTGACAGGAGACTCATCAGAAACATATATGGGGCAGAGGGCTCAGGTAAGGGTAGCTGACGGTGAATCAGGGTGGGCAGTTATAGGTGGAACTTGAGAAAGGAAGACGAAAATAGTCTGAAGGCTTCCGAGATGTGGGTGTGGAGGAGGATGGAGGTGCGTTGGACGGAAAGGAAGATAAATGAGGAAGTGCTTGACATTGTGCGCGAGGAGAGGAAACTTATTGAAGAGATTAGGGGAAGACAGGGTAGGTGGCTGGAAGGGGTAATGAGGGACGATGGTTTGCTGAAGGCCGTGACAGAGGGTAGGATGTTGGGTAAGCGGGGAAGGGGAAGGAAGAGAATCTGTTTTATGAACGGGATAAAGGTAGGACTTATGCTGAGATGAAGAAAGAAATACTAGAGGTAGAAAGGGCACGGCACGTGTAAGAGTTCGTTGGATATTCTCTGACTTTCATCACAACCTATCTCTAACCAGTAGATTACTGTAATGAAATGAATGAATTGCCTAAGTATTTCTAGAGCAAACATGTTCGCACTGAAACGTAGCCTACCCTGTACCTGGAAACAACACATTTGAGCAAGCTGAGTGACAAGTAAAGGAAGACTTCATAAAAGTGCCTTAAACTAAGAACCAATATACCAATAGGGTTAGAAAATATATGGTAATAACATAAAAACAAGTATCATTTTTCACTATTTATTAGCTAATTTTTCTAAAATTTCTAATAACCGATCCTGGCGAAGCATTGCTTCAGAATGCATGACTCTCCTCTCCTCCATTGATTGGTTTACTTTTTGTAGCAGCTTTTCCACGGATTCTTCTTTCGACGCAATCTTTCCTAAAAAAACATCGGTAAGTCAAATTAGTATTAAGTATTGAAGTTGCATATAATAATAATATATTTATTAAACGGGTTGATATAGAACCCTTTATCAAGTTATACATTGTGTACAAGTATTAAGACAACAAGGAATAGCAGCTTTAAAGTAGGAAAAGGATAAAATACTTTGCACTATTCCACTGGAGAAAAATTATTTATTGAGCCAATATGTTTCACTGCACTGCAGCATCATCAGGACTGAATACAAGAAAGTTAACCCTCAATATATAGTCACATGGGGAGGGAGGGCCTATGGGGAGGGAATATTTATTTTATTTTTTTATTATTCAGTCCAGTCTTCCATAACTCAACTAATCTCAAATACCTACTCCCGAAAGTGAAAGACTCCATAAACACAATGGACCAAAGTGGCATTTACAGGCTAGAGTGCGCCAATTGCAAGGCATCATATTTTGGGCAGACTGGGAGAAGCCTGAGGACCCGAGCAGCGGAGCACAAGAAGGACTACGAGAAGAAGGAGGGGAAGTCACAGTTCGCGGCTCACCTCCTCGCTGAAGGACATCAGGCTAACTTCATCCCGGAAATGGCGCATAAGGAGAGCAAGGGGACCAGAATGGATATTTTGGAGCAATTATACAATTGAACAGTACTCTAAGATTGATCTGACAAGAGACATATATAATATCCTTAGACAGTGGATGTTTTTAAAATCTTTACACGCACGACAAATAAAACCCAACATTCTATATGCCTTGGAAGTTATGTTTGAAACATGTAAGTCACAACACAAACTAGAATCAAAAGTTACCCCAAGATCTTTAAGGTAATTGACTCTTAGCAGCTGGTTGCCCAAAACATGAGTATTCATATGAGAATGATGGATTACCTCTACAGTATGGCATTACAAAACATTTACTATAGTTAAAGGACAAAATTTTTCACACACCACTGGGACATTTGTGACTTATTCCTGTAGTTCTATGAAATCCTTTTCCGTCCTCACTTAGTGAAATAATTCTGAGATCATCTGCATAAAACAAGTATTTAATGGGAGTCAGCCATTGACCAATGTCATTTATAAAAAGTGAAAAGAGCAAAGGACCGAGATGGGAGCCCTGTGGAACACCACTAGGTACACCAAAAGATAGTGAGGTAGTTCCCAGTACTTTAGCACTGAGCCTCATATTGGAAAGATAACTTTTTTGTCACCACTCTTGTGAATGGGGACAACATAACCATTTTGGAATGAATCAGGATGTATTCCACTGCTTAGAGACTTGTTAAAGAATTAATGTTAACATTAATATAGAATCCATTGTGAAATCTAAAAATCAGTTTTAAAGAATTGGGGAAAGCTCACTAAAGTAGAACAAAGAAATGTAAAACTGCATTGATGCAAAGTAAAATCCACAGATACTTACGTATTTTCTCCCGACCCGGGGATGCGGAGCTGCTGCTGCTCCCAGAAGCACCAGAATTCACATGCTCCATCTCCTTGTTACCACCAGATGACTCCAATGTCACCATTGGAGCCACCCATGGCCCCTCTCCGAATATGCCATTCATGACCTTCAATGCAAGAAACAAGATGAGATTAGGAAAGAGTGAGATTTATGCAGCTACTTACAAAGACAAATCTGAATGCCCTAATGAAAAATAAGAACCGGAGTGAACATAATAATTAATACAATTGGCTTAAGTTAGATCCTCACATCAAAATAAATCCAAGTCTTCCTGCTGTTGCCACTTCTGCGGTTGTGGTCCATAAACCCTTTATACGTCTTCTTCAGTCCATTTATTTTGCTTTTGCACTGCAGCCAGGTCACTTGGACCCCCTTCGCCTGCATCTTTAGCCAAAATTTTTTCACCGAAATTTTTCCACTACTGAGGGAAGGCTCCTCCTCCTTAAATGTGCTGGTAAGCAGCATGATGGCCTCGTGGGCCCACCGGAAACCATCTGTATAAAAATGAAATGGATTTCATTAAACAAGGAATATATTCAAAACATGGTGCATCTGTTAGTTGCAAAGGTATTGAAATTTAGAAAGGTGATTATAAATATATTCACCTTGCTAAATATATTACCTACCATCTCCACAGTGAGACTCCTGTGGACCCACTTCCTCACTTGATGCCCTTTCTTCTGAAAACAATCAAACAAGGAGTTAATTAAAAATTTTCCGTAAAACAAGTACCCAAAGTTATTAACCTTTATTTACTATGTTGCACAAAAGATTTAGCATTAAAGGTACGAAAAACACAAGGCATATTGCAAGAATGAAAAAACAATTCAAATCATTCACTGAATTGACAACACTGTGCCACTAAAAAGACATACCGGACAAACATGGAGGCCTTCCACGTCGAGCCTTTTCTTCCACCAACAATCTGGTTGCAAATGTAATATCTGAAAGTAAAATGTTAAGAGGCATTAATAAAAACTTACATGATAAAAAGAGTCCTGTAAGAACCAGAGACTTCAATTCCGCTATGGAATCGCCACTAATGTTGGGCAAGTGCTGATTTACATAATTGTAGCAAAAGGTTTCAGTTGTGGACATTACTATTGTTATTTTACAACACAACTGCTGAAGAAACGTTCAATCTCATATTTTAAACTATGTGATAATATACTTTGCATATGATGAAGTTACGTTTTATCTATATTATAGATGGAACTTTTCATCTACATAACACATTGAACTTTTAGACGAGCGGGAAACTTCCATAGAAGGAAACTGCACGTAAATATTCTTTGCCTATGATGAAGTTAAGTTTTAACTACATAACACGTTGGACTTTTGGACGAGCGAGGAACTTCCAAACCACGTGAGCACCGCATTTCCATAGAAGGAAAGTATTTGTTAATCTTCTTTGCCTATGATGAAGTAAGTTTTAACTACATAACACATTGAACTTTTGGACGAGCGAGGAACTTCCTAACCACGTGAGCATCGCATTTACTTCCATAGAAGGAAAGTATTCGTTAATATTCTTTGCCCATGATGAAGTTAAGTTTTATCTACATATATAACACATTGAACTTTCAGACGAGCGGGAAACTTCCTAACCACGTGAGCATCGCATTTACTTCCATAGAAGGCAAGTATTTATTAATCTTCTTTGCCTATGATGAAGTAAGTTTTATCTACATAACACATTGAACTTTTGGAAGAGCGAGGAACTTACTAACCACGTGAGCACCGCATTTACTTCCGTAGAAGGAAAGTATTTGTTAATATTCTTTGCCTATGATGAAGTTAAGTTCTATCTACATATATAACACATTGAACTTTCAGACGAGCGGGAAACTTCCTAACCACGTGAGCACCACATTTACTTCCATAGAAGGAAAGTATTCGTTAATATTCTTTGCCTATGATGAAGTTAAGTTTTATCTACATAAAACATTGAACTTTTAGACGAGCGGGAAACTTTCTAACCACGTGAGAAAATCAATAATTATATTGCCCTTACTTACCATTGTATGCCCTTTCAGCATCCTCTTCAGACACCTGTACATGGAACATCTCGCCCGAAACCTGGTCTAGCAGAGCTATCTCCACCATCTTGCTACTGCGCAATTCTCGCCAGCACTGAAAACGCTCCAGCTCACCCAACTATTTCCTTGTAGCGTTTGGAGCATGGCTGTAGCGTACTTGGTGACGTGTTTAGTGACGTTATGAGTTCTTCTGGAGCGCCAGAACGGCCAAGTGGACCGCTGAAGCTCGCTACAATCACTCCGGAGCGTTTGGAGCGCCATCTGGACCATACCCTAGCATATACACACCTCTCCTGCATAGTTTCTTCCCGCCTTCCACTCAAATTCGCCCCGCAACAGTCATTTACTACAATGCTATTCCATTCATTCCACCGCAGTAAACATTGCACATTTCACTTCAAATGAAGGATTTACACATCCTTTTCGATCGCATTCATTCCACTGCACTAATAACATTTCACGTTTCACTTTAAATGGAGGATTGCGAGTTCCCGCAGCGAGGACACGAGTGTCCATCCCCGGGTAACAAACACCCGTGCCTTTCAAGGAATAGCAAGCTGACTCCGCCGAAACGAAAGTCTGAATCGCAGAAATTTGTGTGTGCGTACACGATAGTCAACTCATGGCGACCATACACCACACAGGCAAGTCTGGAAATGATTTACGCCAACAAGCCCCTCAACTCTCGTTGGCGAATGAATACCGGGTGACTTTATAACAATTAACTTCCAATTGTTGACAATTAATTTCCCCCTTCCACACTACCTGAGAGAACTCCGTCAACAATACTATTTCATTAGCCTCTAACAAAAACCCACCTAGATTAACGTTGTAACTTGAGGGATTTTATACCAGAAACAATACGCAGAATTACATTTTAGCCTTTTACCAATGCCCACCAAAAATCACCTATGAGCGAAAACTCCTCTCGACTATAGAAAAAAACCCAGAATTATTCCTAACAAACGTCTTTCCATTTTCACATTTATTCTAAAATTCAGCATTTCAAAACTTCAACCACTCCCAGAAAAGCCCATTTCCATGTTATCAATCACGCTAAAATGCGTTTTCCGCTATTCCAACGCACGAAAATGCATTTTTCACTTTAGAAAATGACCAATTCGTGTTTCACTCCATTGGCCCGCAAGCCTCTTTGTAGGGTGGGTTCAGGGCAAGATATGGGAGGGAAATTGGTTTTCCGATTTTCCAAATCACGAAAATACCGCGAAAATCATCATTTTCAAACTTCCTCCACTCCCAGAAATGCCCATTTTCACTTTACCATTCCCGCGGAAAATGCATTTTTCGCTTTTTCAAATCACGAAAATGCGTTTTTAACTTCTGAAAATGGCGAAATCGGGCCCGCGTACCGTCCCACCCTAGCACCCCTGTTTCACTCCATAGGCCCGTAAGCTTGTTGGGTGGATGGGTTAAGGGCATATTATAGAAAGGAAATTAGTCATATCCCCGTAACGGATGTTCATAAAACCTCCAAATATGGCGTCGAAAACGGACGAAAAAATCGCGAAATTGGTCATTTTCAAACGTCAATATCTCCAAAACTACTAGTCACACGGGTATGACTCTAACATTTTTACAAATCCGCATTCTTCTTCTACTCCTAGGTATCACATTCAATTTCATCAGTTTCCTACGTTTTTCAAAAAAAAAATTGAAAGTGCGAGACGAAATACTACGTGTCTTGCACAAGTGAAACAGTGATACCGACTGTATGTGAAAATTGAATTTAAGTGCTACAGTTGGATAATTTGCTTTAAATTCTTACAGCCAAATGAAAACGTTGATCGGTTCAAACTATATTCCAAAATACACTTTCGAAGCGTTCTATGCTACTTTTATCATTGGTTTTATAATGAGTTTTGAATACTTTGTGGTCCATAAAATATGTCACTCTTCAATAGTTTTGTAATCGTTAGGGATATTTCTAATATTCTTCTTAATTATGCTTAAACTCACAAACCAAGAACACTATGTAAAAACAAAACAAACCTTCGAACATATCACCCAATTGTGTCTTCAATTGTTTCCGAAGAATTACCAACAACACCACGGAAACCGGAACTAAACGAGGTAGCTGTACACATCGGTCATGATTACAGTATATACTCGCTTTGCCCTAGAACCCCCGCGTAAGCTCGCTTTGCTCGCCGTCGCCGTTTGGGGGCTTCGCCCCCAACGTCTGTGTGTATTCAAAAGAGTTGACTTGGGCACCATGTTGCCAGCGAACTATAAGTGATAAAGACTAAGGATAAGCATTAAGTTATAGGCATCGATGAGATCTAAAAGAAATACCCAACAAATTTGACACCCGACTGCTAGTTTAAAAGCTACAGAGGAAAATCCGAAAATCCAAATTTGGCGCCATGTTTCCAGCGAAGTTAAAGAGAAATGATTGGCATAAATGTTAGGACTTGATGAGATCTAAAAAAGACGCCCAACAAATTCGACATCATACTCTTAGTTTAGCAGCTACGAGACGTGAGGAAAAGAAACATTCGAAAATATCACTTTGGCAGCATGTTGCCATATAACTACGAGGGAATCCGTGTTTTTGCTAATTATCCGTTAAGATCATGTCAAGGTGCATACCCCTGCCGACTTTCAAGGTCATACCTACACTGGAGAGGGCGTGAGGGGAAGAAACAAGAGAGAGTTTCATTAGTCGACTTTGGCACCATGTTCCCAGAGAACTACGAGAGATGAAAAAAACGTATAGCAGAGAATCTAAAAAAATCCGCCCTACAGATTCGAGGTCAAACTTCTAGTTTAGAAGCTACAGTCGAAAAACCACGAGTTTCACAAAAAGCCGACTTTGACACCATGTTACCAGATAAATAAAAGGAATGGAAAAGAAGGAATAGAATAAGGTTGTAGGCCTAAATGAGATATAAAAAAACCGTCCAACAGATTCGAGATCTGACATCTAGTTTAGAAGCTACAGTTGAAAAACAACAAGTTTCACAAACATCCGAATTAGGTGCCATGTTACCAGCAAACTATTGGTAAAGTCCAGGTTTTTACTAATTACTTGCTAAGGGCCTGTCAAGGTGCTGGTTCATGTCAAGTTTCAGAATAATTTGACAGTTTTACCAAAATTCGACTTTGGCACCATCCTACCAGAGTTCTATTAGATTTTGAAAAAAACAAGAAGCCTGAAGTTGTAGGTCACGACGAGATCTAAATCCCTGGGGAAAATAGATTTCAAATCAGAATCCTAGTTTAGGAGCTACATATAGTAAAACAAACCGCAAAAAATAGAAACTCTTCACTAAATATTGTGCCTGGTGCGAAAACTACGAAGCGTAGAACACCAATGTTTTTTGCACGTTTAAGGAAATTCAATTCCCTGTTATGAAAATTCCGTCAGATTTCAGATCCGACCCACCATTCGAAAGATGAAGCAAGAACTGAAAGTCTAATTTTCGAAAAGTCCAATATTCCGCCTTTTTTTGGGCCACTTCCGGTTAAAAATTCCATGATTTCTGGATTTTTCGTCCTATGAACTTTTTCAATGAAGGTCCGTGAAAAAGTTCAGGCTCCTAGCTCGTCTGGAAGTGGTCGGGAATTTGTATACGTGAGTGAGTCACACAAGCGGCTGTCCAGTATTGGGAGTCACGAATGGCCAGCGAGAGCAGCGTTCGTTACGATTTTGTATCAATCACGACTTTCCTGAAAGATCATATATCGTAGGCAACTTGAACAGATCACCAGCTGGAACATCAATCAATCATGACCTTACACTCACGATCGAATCACAAGTGGGAGTGATAGGCCTAACCGAGATCTCTCAAAAGACCAACTTTGCCCATCACTAGTTAGGAGTGAGGCATTTAACAGAGAAAAGGAAGTGAGATAATTACTATGGACATTATTCAAGAGAAAAAGAACCGGATCAGTCATTATGAGGGAAAGGCATAGTGACAACACTGACGGTGGGAATGGTAGAAGATAAAATTGGGTGACTCATTGATAGATGACGTGGAAACAGCTCAGAGATAAAGCAACAAGCGAAGAACAAAATCAGACGTGCAAGTGTTGTACAGAGCCTGGTACTCAGGAAATGACGAAGGCGGTTAGGCGAGAAATACATTGGGAAGAAAAGTTTTGACGATGGGGTAACCGGAAGGAAGAGAGTCAAAGATGGAAATGACAACGAAGCAAGAGAATCTGAAGGAGAAGCAAGAGAATCGGAAGGAGAGGCACGACAAGAGCTCAATACTAATGATTTGATTGAAAGAAAATAAATTCCCCAAGGCCATACTCTCTTAAAGAGTACGGCCTCGGGGAATTTATTTTCTTTCAACTGTTTAGCGGCCGTAGAACGTTCAATTATCTATATCACTAATGATTTACCAAGGAGCATAATTTAGTAGGTTCATTCTCATTGTCAAGTGTCTCACCAACTTCTGTGAATATACAATTACGCGTGTACTCATTTCATCAATCAAGGCCAATCCATCATTCATTCACACTTAATTTTAAGAAGAATTCATATTCAATTTCCCATCAAATCAATAAAGTAAGGTCTGACTTCAGCCGTCGATCAACACACAAAAATACTGTGTAAAAAACCAAATGTACTTATCTAAGCAGGATATCATCAAGGATAACTGAAGGTTTTTTGACTGTCCTACAGACAATCAAGGTGGCTCCGAATACTTCTATGGTTAGTAGTGGTGCACTTGTACTTTGCTCAATGGTAGCAGACCACTTCCATCCAAATATGTAGGCGACTGAAAACCATAGTAGCTGTCGACCATTTTCACTTTCACTCTACAAGTAAAAATAAAAATACCAGCATTAATATAAAAAATAGGCCCAAAACATTACAATACATCGCTTAAACACTGGGCAAGTTATTTATAATTCAGCATCCACCTCAAAGTATAACTTTAGTATCTATTTATTCATAGTAATTACGAAATATTTTTAAGTAAAAATATATTTAGTATGGCTTTCAAAGGGCTCGTGGGCCAACTATTCAAAAAAAGATAGAGAAATTGATCAAACCCAATTCCTTTTCGCCTTCTAATCCTCCACATTAGTTATTTTACCACGTTTTTATTAGTTCAGTTTCCGTCATGTCTGTCTGTCTGGGTGGAATATTGCAACCGAGTTTAAACTAAATTCCCTATCAGGTAGAGACTTGAAATTTTAACCATAGCTCAGAAGTGGATGACAATGCAATATTAGCTATCTATTTTAACAATTAATTGATTAATTAACAATTAATTAATTGACATATTTCCTGATGTGCTAGTAGAGGCTTGTAATTTCACCATTTCAGAAGTGGATGAAAATGAAATGTTGTGGATGCTACATGATATAACAATTAATTAATTAACGATTAATTAATTATTTAAATTCCACACACTGTCATCTGTACAGAATATGAAATACATCGGGACTTTCCTATTTGTTTCTGTCCGAGTCTCATCAAGATGAATAAAATCGATTGGAAACTTTAACTCGGGCATAAGATTAATAAGAAGAAAATAATTAAATAATTTTTTTTAATATACCACGTTTTTTAAACGGACTAGAAAGTATAAAATAATTTTCCCTGGGCACTTCTAAATTTTTAAGGGTGAATTTTTAGTGGCTATGGAGATATTTGTAAGACTTAAAGAGAAAAACGTGGGGTGCAGGCAGCAGATAATAGAAGTAGATAATCCGGATGAATTCACAACTAATTTCAGTGCATTGCAAATGGTATTAATTGTGGGAGTTTGCTCAACGACACCTGGTCCCTTTACTCCTCCTTAATTATCATGGGTTGCCTTCGCCCCACGTTTTTCTCTTCAAGTCTTACAAATATCTCCATAGCCTCTAACAATTCACCCTCAAAAATTTAGAAGGGCCCAGGGAAAATTATTTTATACTTTTTAGTCCGTTTTAAAAACGTGGTATATTAAATTATTTTTAATTTAATTAATTATTTTTAAGAGAAGATGAAGATGGCTGAGGCAAACTACAACCATACTGCTGTGGAAAAGTATATATTGCGTGTCAATTTATTTCATAGACTAGATTAAGTTGCTGAAGATTATCTATACGATTTGGGCGCTTCGTCTGGTTAAGTTATTTCGTACCGTCGAACTAAAGACCTTAGCCCAGAGACATACCATAACTATATCATTTATTCCCAAGGGAGAGGGATTTGAATCCGCAAACTTGGGATTGCCAGGGCCGTTCGTTGCCAACCCCATTCGGAGGAGTCGGCAAAAGTGGATGGAAAGGCGATCTTAAGTTGGAGATTGAGATGGAATAGGGTAAATAACCACAGGAAACCACGTAAGGTAAACCACAAGGGTTAACCATGGCATCCCAAATGGTGTGATCAGGAGTCCCAGTTACTGAAAAAACCGTCCTCGGTCAGGTGGGAAGATTCAAAGCGTTGCTATTAATACTGGTGAGAAAAAGCACGATAGTGGTAACGCCAAGTTTATGGAAAAGGTTTTGGCAAAATCAATATAACTTTGTTTTCATCGGTTATTTACGAAAAAGATTAGAGTAAAGTAACGCCTTTACTTATATTAACCATGGCTGTTCAGTCAGGTATCTGTTTACTGTTCACAACCTACTTAACCATTAAAATTATCTGCAAAAACTGGCGTCACATAAACGCGAAACAGCTGTTGTGAAACGAACAAGCCCAAACAATGGTAACTTCAAACTCGATTATATCACCTGATATTTTTTCGTTACGTTTACGCTATGTTATAACACGAACATCACCTTTGAAAGCAGTTCATTCGAATTCCACGATAAGTCCACGGCAACGTCAATGTGAGATTAATTATTTCCTGCATTTAGGTTTCGTTTATAATGCGTACTGCCCTTCAGCAAAAAAAAAACTGGAGAATAGGCTCCAAGTACGCTGCTATAGGCCTGCTACACATGTGGTACTCACCAATCTCATAAAAAAGAACTATGTGTGATACCTATTCCAAGGAGTGACATGCGCTAACAGCTGGGAACATATCAAAATCGATTACTACGCGCGCTGTATCCATTCATTCATTATTTATTCTATCAGGTGTTTGGTAGGCTTTTGGAGTCCCTTACTTACTTCCCATTAAAACGCTAACGGGAAAAGCCATCGAGAAATCACCGCAACTAACAATTCCACGAAACATTAGCATTAATGAATAAGTATTCATTAGTAATAAATAAAATACTTTGGAATTTTCTACAGTTAAAATCTTTTAATTGTACGACGCGTTTCGACGAGTTACGGCATCATCAGGTACAAAGTTGATTGTTTAATTTCCATATATTGTTGTCGAAGTTCAGGGGGGGAGGGAGGGGAGAAATTACTAAGGTTCGGGGAAGGTTGAGAAAGGCAGAGTCCATTAGAAACGTGGATCAAGGGCTGGTGGTACCGGAAAGGTTCTAATTTTTCAAGACTGTTATGTCGGAAAGGAGTGCGGAAGCGTGCGGGAATAATTGCTCGTTGTAAAGGTTTGAAGAGTGCCCGATATTTTCGATATATTCGAGGTTGTCCACTTTTAGGCCTTTTGGAAGAACGTGTGAAGTTTCGAGGGTAAAGTCGCAAAGATGATTGTTCTGATGTAGGTGTTTCGAGAATATTGAGAAGGAATCCTTATCTTTGTAACTTCTGGCGTATTCTTTGATAAATGTGATTAAATTTCTTCCAGTTAGCCTGATAAATGCCTTATTGCAGATTTTGGATCTAATTTTGTAAATTCCTGACCATCTGAGTACCTATATCCTGGCCGTCTTTGCCGTTAATTAGAAGTTTGAAAAGGGTAAAGGGAGTGTAAAATGCTACTTTAAGGGAGCTTGGTAGACGGTTTGATATCCTGTAAGATATGTTACCAAGGAATGGGAGAAATAACAACTTGAAATTCGTCGGTCCTTCTGTCTGTGTAAAGGAAATTTGTTTTATAGCTAGGGTTTTTTGTTTTTGCGAAGAATTGTTTGGACGAAACTTGTATTGTGGCCATTGGTAGCGGCTATAGAAATAATTGTCAACAATTCAGTTCTGTAGTTTTGAGCGTAAGGGTGATGTGTAGGGGACGATGAACCATAGAAGTAAAAGCAACATGTTTGTGGTAAAACTGGTTAACCGAATCGCTTGATATGCTGTGATCGGCTGTTTCTGTAGATTAAAAATGCTTTTCTTTGCCCAGAAATGGATATTTGACAAATACAGGAAATTCAGAGTGCCATTGATACCTTTTTCCATTGTAAAGGAAATATTCGAATCGAGTTTGTTCAGATGGTTGATGAATGACTGCAATTGGCAGTTCGTTCCTTTCCGCCGACAGAGGATGTCATCCACGTATCTAAGGCAGTATTTAACAAGTCTATTTTATTGGTTACCTGAATTGAAAAACGTTTCTGCAGAATTAAGTGCTCTGATTAAAATGGCAGTAAAACAAATTTACTTAATTTTAAAAAAACAGCCATATAAACAAACAGAGGGCAAAGCAATTGGAAGCAAGCCTCTCACCCCCTTTTAGCGAAATGTTTCCTCAACTCTTTGTAAGTTATTCCGTTCCTCCGCACTCCTTTCCGAAAAAATAGACTTGAAAAACTATAATCTTTCCCGCATCACCAATTCACCTTGATCCGCGTTTCTGACCGCGTTTCTACCTTTCTCAACCTTCCCAGAACCTTTGCTATTTATTCCCCCTCCCGTAACTACGACAACAATCAACGAAAAATAAATATTCCCACTTTGTACCGATGATGCCGTAAATCGGCGACATACGTTGTACAATTAAAATATTTTAACTCCAAAAAAATTAAGTATTTTATTTAATAATGAATAATAGCATTCAACTCTTCTACGAAGTGAAGCCAACAACAGTTAAGTGTATTAATGTATTACTTCAATGGAATAAATATTCATTTAAAAATTGTTTCCAGCAGAGTCGAGGCTTTGACCACTCATTACATGACATCGTACAGTGATGATAGTCTTGATGAAAGGTATCCTTCATAAAAAAATTGATATCTCCGAAGTATTCTCTAGGATTTGTTCATTACTCATATTGATCATCATACCAATAAATGTGTAATTAAAGAAACTTTTTTTCATTAGGAGGAATCTTTAGTAATTTGAAGCTGACGTATATTATACGTTACTGAAAGATAAAACATTTGGCTAAAGATGAATGCTAAAAATATACAGATTCGCTTACATATATAGATGAAAAATTCGTCGATTCTATTAGTTTGATGCATACTATGTAGGAATTCAAGAAAACGAGTATTTTTTACCAATATACTAGGTGGTGGAAGGGCTTGCGCCCTCCGATCACCCCCGAGCTGTACTGGAGATAGTGATAACATTGTACCAAGGCAATAGTCAGCCACGACGGGAACACTGGTTCCCGTTCTATCGCCTAGCTGTACATTGCTGCTCGAATTCGTAGGGGCGATCTTTTAATTCGCCCCAGTGCTGTTCCCCTGTTTGTAGGCCTTGTGCAACATTAGTTCGAAATACCTTCGCCGTCGGAGCACTTAGGTACTGATTCTACTACGATATTGTTTCTGGTAGGTCCACCCATGCCAGATACGTGGAAGTGTTGGAGACAGACGAATGGTAGATATTTCAAGTGATGGTGTCACATAAAAAGCACTTTCGGGGAAGGCAAAGATAAAATACCACAACGTATGATTGATGGACAGCCCCAATGTGAGAATAAATTAAGTACTACGCCAATCTATTGGTAGAATACCAAATTGATGAAATGATATTTTTCAACGCGAGTATTTGTTAACTTTTCGGATTATTTATATCATGCTCGGACAGCTGAATAGAGGGTAAGCTGAGTAAGGAAAATACATGAGTCACTGGCTCCAAATGACGCATGATGAAAACATTCTCCGCAAACTTTTTTCCCAGTCCTCCACTGCCTCCCCAACCCCATGGGGTCCATCTCTCATGTCAACGCCAACGTGGCAAACAAGCTTTTGAGATTTCAATTCCAATGGCTATATTAGTGCATCACCTATTTTTTCAAGGCAAATTAATGTGGACGGAGATGAGTAAGACTTTATGTTGGATGGGTTAGAGTCCTAAATAAAGTTAACAAAATTGAAAAGTATCTATTATTTTATCAATTCAATTTATTATTTTTATTGATATTTTTTTATTTTTATGAGCGTTGCGGCACACTTGGCTCAGGCTTGCGGCACACCAGTGTGTCGCGGCACACAGGTTGAGAATCACTGAGTTAGAGCCTACTCACTCCCAGGCGACGACGTAATCATTTGAAGGACTGTGCGGCACCAAGCCGTAAGCAAAACTCTGGAATTGGAACGAAGTCTGCCGGTAAGATACCACCAAATTTCCCAGTAAAATAGGCCATTGCGAGCCTAACAATCACGGCTATCCCCAGTTATTCACCTCGCCACGACTCAACGGCCCCTCCGCTGGCCTCACTTATACGGGAAAAAAGGGGGGTAACCCACACACGAAAAACGTACGACCTGAGAAAAGAATGCTCTTGTCGACTGCAAGGTCATCGTTAAGTGCTAGCATAGAGTAAGTAATATGCTTACTCTATGGTGCTAGATATTATCTGAAGTAAGTAATCTCAAAATATCGCCAGAATGCCTACATTTATAGCGCCGCAAGGAGTGGCTAGAATCAAGTTATAAAATAGTATCAGATTTAAATGTACTATTTTTTCGTAAGTAATATTTCATATTAATAATAGTAGGGAGAAATCATAAGACCAACAGATGGTAAAAACAAATGCGTTTCGGCGCATCGCAAGATGGCGCGGAGAAAGAGGACGCAATATCGCTCTATCCTACTCCAAGTTTAGCTGGTTGAAAAAATACTTATTGTTAGTACAGTTCCACATTATTTTTCCCGTTCGATTTCGACGTATAAGGCGTACTTTTCAAGTTAAATTGACCAATTTATCTTGAAAATGACGCTGTAGGCGTTGAAATCGATCGGAAAATAAATGTGTGAACTCTACGAAGTATTATTTCATCATGCTTAACGTTGTAAATTTTCACTAAGTAACGTCTCAATCAATCTAATTAAGTACTCCAAGCTGCTAGTTCTGAGACAGACAAATCGTTAATGAATGAATAAAATGCCCTGCCTAAACTATCACAAGTAGTCAATCAAATTCTGTGTAATCCAGCCAGTAGTTCGTCCAGTGAAAGATTATTTTAGACAAGTGAAAACTATAATTTCTCATTGTGGTTTGCCCGTGGGGAAGCTGCTCTCCTGAGAAGCACAAACACCTATAAATTAGAAATAATGAAGAGTGATCATGCTTGCGATATTCATAGGACCTGTATCCTAAATCTGGAAAAATATCGTGTCCATCTAGAGTGTGTATAAAAAAATTCTGCTTTTACATCATCTGATGACTAAAAGAATATTTTCCTACAGTACCTATAGTGAAAACCAGTTAACTTAAATGTCAGGATTAAAATTCACCCTTGGCGTGTTTGGATATATTGGTTTGAAAACGCATATTGATTAGAAATTAATGTCTATTAAAATATATGATCGAACGTATTAGGCAAATTTACCTTAAGGAAGTTCTTCCCTCCTAGCAACGTTCCTCCGTGCTTCCACGCGAAATTACCATTCAAATGAACGTTTCCTCAAAAGTCTTAGAGGTGGCGCGCCGTGCGTTTCCACTCCAGTTAAATAGGAGGGGTAAGTTCGGCCGATGACAGATTCTCCCTTGTCATACAAGGAGAGTTGAAGCTTGAGCGGTCAAATGCTTCTTGCTTTAAATTCTATTGCTTATCTTTGCGAAACCGTTAACCCCACGCAGTAGGTACTCAAGTGCCTGTCACCCTTCGGGGTAAGATATAGGTTTTTCGTCAACAAGCCACAGGCGAATAAGAAACCACCCGTTCCACGTTAACTTTATTCCAGAAATAACGAACTGGCTGTGTCTAAATAAAAATGTATATTCTGATAATAATTCATCTAAGTTATCAATACAAGTGAGAGTTTGGGTGACACGGCTTGTGTCAACGTATTATTCATCTTAAAGCAGTGGCGGTTCTATTGGGGGGCAGACCCCCCCCCCCCCCAATTGGGTCCAAACTTACACTAGATAAAATCGAAATATTTGGAGGACTCCCCGAACCCCCCTTCGGCTGGGGAGTATCCCAGACCCGTTTGCCACTCCCAATGGTCCAAACCTAGATCCGCCGCTGTCTTAAAGCATAATTTGTATGCGGTTTAACGTTTGAGGCTTCACTTTGTGGAACAACGATACTGGAAAAAAAACGTCGCTTTGCACATTTCACACACAAACTTTATTAACTTTTCTAAAAGTGTGTGTGGCCTGTTAATAAAGTTTGTGTGGAATGTACAAAGCGGCGTTTTCTTTCCCATAGTTTGTATGCTTTATTATATGATGTTTGTAAGATTTTTATATATAGCCGCAATTACACTATGTAGTAAGACCTGCTATATAGCAAATTTGTGTGACATTTAGCAAGTATATATAACATTTGCTCAAAGTAGAAAAAGTCACTCCTGAAAAGTGCCATATAACATTGTTATATCTTGCATATTCTGCTATATATAGCAAACATTGTGCTATCCAATGGGAGTCGGTAAAGATCAAAAGAAATCCATGACATATCTAACTCTGCTTTATGTAGCAATGCTATACGCAGGTTTTTCTTCTAGCATCTGCTACATGTAGCATTTTCTGTCATCAGTTCAGAGTTGTAGCCTCGTGTGCGCGGACGTTTGAGACTGTTCTGTATTGTTTTTTTTTATATTTCTCTCAATTCTATGGCCAATCATGCAAATAATATATTCAAAATCGGATTAAGTAAAATATTTATAATATTTTACTTAATCCGACATACTACGGTAGATCAGATTATGAGAGTAAAATTAGGGAACTAGACTGCAGAACGGACAGGTTTAAAATATCATTTTTCCCACGAACGATAAGGGACCATAACAGCTGCCAATGAGACTTTTATCTAGGTTTGTCGTTAGGTAGTGTAGCTCTTAGTAGTAATAGTACTCCTAATACTTGAATCCTTATCTGTTACCTAGTACATATAGCACGCCTAGCATGTTTTCTACATGGGTCTTGAGTCCCTGCCCATCTGTGTAGTTGTAAAATGCATGTATACTGATGGTCCCTCTCCATTGTAAAGACATCTGTAGTGTAGTGGTGCATGCTTGTGAGGCTTCGCCTCGTGACAAGCATTAGCGATTTATGCTAATGCATAATTAGTCGTAGTTACACTAACTCTAGGGTATAGTGTAATGCATGTTGGTGATTACTCACCCCTGCCACACACCCCTGAGGTGGCTTTCAGGGTATTTTGTAGATGTAGATCTCTTTTCCGTGACATTTCTGTTACTGGATACGGTTGTATGCTATATATAACATATAGCATGGGCACCGAAATCACTGACTATAAAAATGTATTATAACTTTTTGTTGTATAGCAAAAGTTATTAAACAATGTTATACAGCAAAAGTTGTGTAGCAGGTTTTGCTACATTGAGTAAAGGCGGCTTAACTGACCATCGTCAAAACACATTTCAGTGGGAATAATAGCGCCACACATTTCCGTCAAAGCAGGCCGTCATGCTTTTCCAGCAAGTTAAATGAATTCAATAAAAAATCGCTGTTAATGATATGGTACGTTTTTTAATCTGTAACTATTAAAATGCGATGGGAACCGTTTTAATGTGCATCTTTCTTAGATCATGCATGTCTAGATACGACCTTAGTGGAGGAAGTAGTCTCCGCAGTAACTACAATATGCATGACGTCAGACAGAAAGTCAGACGATGTAGCCCTAAAAGCTATTTATGTAATGATGCGGTCAATATTCGATTGAATCTACGGATTCGAGATTTTATGGAATTCTTCTAAAAAATATTCGACTGACGATTCGGGTGGCATATGAACTACGCCTAAGTTAACCCCAGAAGTGAAGATAATATGCGTAAAAATCATTACTGCATTTATATTTTCAAGTGGATTTCGGATGTAAATTTGTCACTAATGTACGTTTTAATAATAAATTCAGCATGCGGCGCATGCGCATACCAACGGCATAACCCTCTAATGCGAAATTTTCAAAGCCGAGACGCGCGCCGCAGACCATTAGGCTTTCCCTACTGAAAGGCCCAAAAGTATTCTTTTTTTTGGAAAAGACAAAGTTTTTGAGCTGCAGAAAAATATGCAACAAACATTAAACGCCATGGCTTTTTTTGACGCCGATGAAGTTGAAACATTTTCAGCAAACCGTTTTTGGTGCTCAATCGTTCCGTGGTTTTGCGCCGCTAATAAAAGGCCATGCATTCTAAGCAGTCCTCCGTTATGACTGATCAGCAAATTTAAACCAGGTCCTTTGTAAGGATTATTAAAAGAATTATTAGCTTCTGAACATGGATCAAATTTTAATAATTTGGGTAATATTAAACTGCGCTAAGGGGTCGTAAATAAACTACGTCACCGCTTTCGGTGATTTTTTAACCCCTCCCCCTTCGTTGATAACCGAAGAATTCCCCTCCCCCCCCCCCCGCTCGGCATGTAAAGTTGTCTCTACAAATGAAACTTTCAATTCAAAAATATTATCTCCATTATTGAGTGAGTTTTTAAGGATAGGTTGAAACAAATCAAATAAAGTAGCCGAACTAGATATAATAGAACTATCTAATCTCAATTGGAACAAGTAATAATCATTTTTAAATTCTAAAAATCAACCATGAATCACGGCGCAACGTGCTGTGCTCATCTATTTGTTCTCTCCCCTCCCCACATTTCTGATTGCTGCCTTGAAAAGTGTTGTTGCGAGATCACTATTTAACACCAGAGAATGTTAAAATGTTAGCAGTTTGATTATATGAAGACTTGCAACATTGTAGAGGCAATGGTTCAGTTACATTGAGTTAAAGTAGAAGCTTGGGGTGTAAGAAACACCCCGCGCGCCTTTCCTCATGGTAAACACTGTAGTATTGTCGACGTGTTTTTGACAAGCAAGAAACGTAAACAGGCGCATTGTGATGGCTACATTACTTTAGTGTGAACCCCCCCGCCCCTCCCCCTCGTTACCCACCGTATAGGTTTTTAGGCCTCCCCCTAGGTTGGTACCTAATGTAGTTTATGCGCGACCCCTAAGTGAAGGGAATTATTACCTTTTTGCGGCAAAAAGGTATTACAGTGAGAAGTGTACAACAGTGAGATTTTTATCTTCTAATCACGAAGAGGTCATTTCATTTGAATGTTGACCATTAGATTGTGATAAATTGGAGTCACAGTTTGAAGCAGCTTCGCAAGATTTTGCGCTAAAATCAGATATTACAACTGCCCCATCATTTACATTTACCAATATAGTGAGATGTAATATTTTACAAAATGTCTACTCGTATACATATACCATTCGTTTGTTCCTAAAATAGTGAGAATCAAAGCTGGCCTGCGTCGTTCCACAAAGGGTGATGTGGCTAGAAATACTTCCCATTCCGAGGGCCCGGGTTCGAAACCTGATGGTGGCAGAGATTTTTCGGTGGAATCCCGATCCTAATACTTTGGTGGTGTGTAGAGAGCACTTCAAGTGCAGTACTCCGTCCGTCGGATGGGACGTTAAACTGTGGTCCCTTTGAGCTTCTCAATAAGAGCAGGCTAATTCCGACGCCGAGTTTCTCTCCATTCTTACTCCTGTCCCCATACAGGGCTGGGCAGTATTTCAAATATGTAAATAATTCAAGTATTTTCTATTTGATATGCACTAGAAAAAGTATTTTGCATTTAAAATGCATATTTGAGGTATTTCAAAATAACTCAAAATACTTCAGAGAAATATATAGCTCAAAGAAATGGAGCCCATATTCCACTTTGTGCATTTTGCATCCAGTTCAACACAGTTGATCCTAAGTGAGTTGAATTTTTTTTTTAATTATGTCATAACGTCATTATAGTTCATTCGTATAAAAGAAAAACCTGTGACACCAATGGGCCAGAATATACTAAATGACTTTTTATCGTTATGACAGTGACTTTTTATCGTTATGACAGTGACTTTTTATCGTCTGGGTGAACGTGCGTATCTCAAATGAGAGGTCAAAACTATTTGGCGAGCCATGGTGAGGACTATCCTTTTCCGTTGTCGGACCACTGGGCGCTGTAACCTCTCCTTTTGGGAAAGTAAATTATGCTGATACAATTCCTATCATATATATAGCTATCATATTTTACCCTACATATTTTAATAATTAATACGATATTAATATATACAACGGCAGAATGAAAGTGACATATTTTCCTCTGGCGATTGCAATTGTAAGTAAAATTGAAAGACTATTTGAAAGTAAAACATTTCCGTAATTTTGGTAAGCCGCAATCAGGAGAGCTTCGCTTTCGACGAATGGCATTCAAATGAAATATAAAGGCTTCAAGTACCTATCCAAATGTGTTGTGATATATTTTAGTTGATGAAAATAAATATCAGTGATGTATAGGAGAAGAAAATGTTGAAAAAACTTGACTCCAATACAGAAAGTGTAAAGGTGAGCTTCCGTCTCGCACGGTTAATATTTTTTTATATGTAAATAAAAATGGACAAAGTCACAAAAATTGAAAAAGAATCTAATCACAAATAAGTAGCTAAATTTGATTTTGAACACGTGTTATGGGATTGAAATGACCCATCCCGTCCTTCTAGTAAATAAAAGAAACGTGAGGGAATCGAACCCATGAATTCATTAAGTATACTCAATTATTACTTACGCTTTTTCTTTTGCGATCACGGCGACGCCTTATAGTAAGTGGTTATTTTAAGAAGTGGTTCGATTTGAAATAATTTTCCTTTAATTAAGCAATAAATTACCAATAATTTGGAGGAAGAAATATTTCACTAGGTTTTTAAAAGTTGGAATTAAAAAGGAAAGAAACATGAGGGTATTGAACCGATGACCTCAGCAACTAATCCCTAAGTGTACTTGCCCATGTATTGTTGCGACCATGGTGAAGTATGAATCGAGAAATAAGAAACTTATTTTATAAGAAAATCACAATGCTTGGAGAATACTGTTGCCGTGATCATTTGAGGAGTTTGTATCGTATCTTGTACATTGTGTTCGATGTAGTAAACATATTGACCGTTTTCCAGGTGGATGGAGAGATGGTCCTCTTTCATGCACGGGAAACCCAAAAATGAGTGAATGTAAGTTAACTGTACTTTAACACCTTTAAACATAAATAAATAACTCGCAACGTTTATTATGTGGAAATTGGTCTAAAAACAACTCGCAATCGTAATGAGAGGCAGGCGGTTCCACTACGTGTAATACATCTGAGTCATGGTATTACTAATACAAGGTAAGTCGTTCCCGTGACCAAAATGAGACCGTTCTGAGCATCACGTCACGCGGATAGCAACAGACGACTCGCTAAGTGTATGGAGCTAAGAAAGTCGTGATTTATATCTTTATTTTCGGTAACAGGGACAGTAAAGAATATCACTACCGTAAATTTCTTGGTTTGGAGAAACATGAAACACTACTATAATCTCATATTAGTAATATTTGGACGAAAATCCATGGACTCAATATTAAAGCACCGTTCGTGAAATACCTATACTGATGAGTAAATGCTACCTAATAAACATTGAAGCCACGTTCTTGAGGCAGTAAATATAAATGCGACTGATTGTGGACGAGGATTCTCGGTATTTAATAATGCGTAGAAGTAGGGAGCAATAGCAACCTCCTTACCGAATAGAAATGTTTTTATCCCAACGCAAGTCAGCGAAATACCGTTAATGTTGCAGTTCAATCGCCAAACTACTCCAGTTCAAAAATGTACGTCGGCATGGTGTACGTTGTTTCACTTTTCTTCGTCATTGCATTAATATTTGACAATCACATAAGTAAATGATTCAAACGTCAAAAACTTATCCCCGATCTCAACTAAGCTTTGTAGCGTCAAAGCGTCGAACGTCTAGAAAATGTTTATTCT
Organism: Pyrrhosoma nymphula; assembly: GCA_963573305.1. Lineage (NCBI taxonomy): Eukaryota > Metazoa > Arthropoda > Insecta > Odonata > Coenagrionidae > Pyrrhosoma > Pyrrhosoma nymphula. The sequence goes on from OY754330.1 coordinate 150,282,061, forward strand.
ACCGTACCGTCATTATTAACAAATTTTGACAATATAGAGCCAGTTTATCTTATAATTACGTAGTTATCAGCAGGGATTAGCAATGATCAACTTCCAGTTTTAAGAAAATTGTTTCACCATAAATTATTACTCTTTTATTCAGTTTATATGGAATCTTCAAACCACAAATTTCTGCTCGGATTAGGCGGTGGCTGTTTAGTCCCAATAGTCATTTCATTATTATACTATGACTATGTGAACTATCTCCCACAAATCACCCTAAACCGTGCCAACTTTAAACGGTCACCACCCTGCAGCGCTGGGCCTGATGATATACTCCGTTGTTTACTAATTCCTTTCAAAATGAATTTCATGATTTGGGTTTACGATAGTGATTGTTTAGAAATTCTGCAATTAAGGGCATAAAAACAAGACCTACTTTTTTTTTTTAGTAGATTGTGTTTTTGCTCGATTAATTACTAAGAAAAAATATTTCGTAAAATTAATAACAATTTTAAAAAACCTATTATGAATAATTGAAAACTTATTATTGAATAAAAAAAACTTTCTGCGAAGTGTAAAATTTGAGGATATTAAGGTTTTTTTGACATGCCAAAGAGGGAAGCCAGTTAGAAAACAAAAAAACTCTTTTTTGTTCCCATCGCGATAAAAATCCAAGGTGAATGTAAAAATAATTGGTAAGCATGCTAACGCAACATTAACGAAGTTAACGCTTGATATAACTTTATTCATGTAGGTGTACTAGTTGTTTTTAAAAATCTTTATCAATACTCGAGCCTATATGACTTTTGCACCGACAGTAGGATTTTCATTGTTCAGTAGAGCTTAATTCACATTCTGTAATAATTATTAAGTATGCCTCTTTGGTAACCATAGAGCTTTCGCACTGAAATAATTAAACTACGAGAGGCAAAGATAAAACGGCCAAACCAAAGATTTTATCTGTCCCATACACGTTTCCTAAGCCGTACTCGTTGAACTGGCTAAGGGCCCCAAAGTGGCACCGCTGACCTTGGTACGTCTATACTCTCATAGGCAGGCCAGGATCCAAAAATCATAACCCCGTCCCACACAAGCAATGGCAAACTCACAGGCTAACATAGAAACTAGTTATCAAAATTACCTCTATCACAATAATCGGTAATTGTCAAATATATGCAAGCCTGACATTTGACATATCGGCTGAATAAAATCTCTTTCTCTTTAGTGATGACCTGAGAAATGTCATCAAGTACGAAGTAACAAAAGCTAGAATTCATCATTCTTCGGAACGATATGGTATATCTACTGACAAAGATACGCGTCAAATCGGAGATAGGTCGCTGGAACTCTAACCTTTAGGTGAAAAAAATTAAGAATTTTCAATTGGATAAATGCTGAAGTTGAAATAATTTCCATTAAAACTTTTCTACGATATATTCCCGTGATGTTATGGGAACTTCAATTTGGTAGGTAATGTTATTATTCTTTCATGTAAATATTTTGCTAGAATTATTGTATGTGCTTGTAAAACGTCATGGAAAGCTAGAGATTTTAAGTGTTGCAAAAACATTTTTGAAGATGGGACGCGCGGGAGAATATTTACCAAATAACCTTAGGTTTAGAGGGCGTTTCCATTGTACAGCGTGAAACAAATACGCCTTCAAATTGTAACTTTAGTTAGTTACTGAGAAGTTCATTCATTAAAAACGTTTTTGTGTCATTTATATTACTGTATTCACTTTGTACTCCTTACAACTTCGTCAATTTTAAAATAAAATTCGAGTACGTTCTCGATTATATACTATATTGTTCTATAGTATATATACTCACCAACTGAAGTTTCTTTGCTAAGGAGCAAAAGGATCTCCGACGCCTTTCTTTCAATCTTCTTTCACTATTACCCTGGCACTACACCTACGCTATTTCTACGTCCGTGCACCACACTTAATATCACTCTGATGATTGATTTAACACCACTGATTGAAACGACGATGTTGGAAGAGTATTTAGAGCCTGATCAATACCCTCGAAGATCGTGCTTAAGAATAATCCTTATGATAGTGTTTTTTAAATTTCACAACACTCGTAATAGCCATGGTATTCCACTCAGTCACTAAGCAACACTTAAAACGCAAACTATCAACAACACCGTCAATTCTGTCTTCAAACCAAGACAAGACACTCCGCGACGTCCACTCACGAAGAATGTTTTCCGAGATATTTCTTCACGCTATTAGCAACACAGTGGAAGAGGCTCGTGGCTTGCCTACCTCACCTCACACTCGCGTCGCCTCATTGCCGACTGGTTGGCAGTGGTGCACGCGAGGCAATGAGTGTTCTCGCTTGTCTTCGAGTTGAATAGGTTTGCGCTAAACGACCTATTCAACCCCCAGAGCAAGATGAGCTAGAAACCTTCGAGCCAGCTTGGTACAGCATGGAATAAATGCCCATTTACGGAGAATATCCTCGTACTGAGTCCTTGTTTTAATATATTTTCAGCTAGGACGAGACTATAGGTTTTTCGGTTGGTTGGTAATTGAAGAGGGATGTCGACTGCTTATGCCATGAGTGCAGGTGGATAGGAGGGCAACATTTTTTGCCCCAGGGCTGGCGCGGGAAGTGGCTAGCGGTAAATTTCTTCGAGTGAACAATACAATCGCATGCCATCTGCAGACATGTGGTTGAATCGCTTGTGTTTGCCTTGCTCTGGCAAGGATTAAAGCACATTTGATATTTCTAAAGGTCAGCAAAGTTGTGCGTACATCCACCTTCATTTTATCTACATCTACATAATACCCTGCAAGCCACCTCAAGGGTGTGGGTAGGGGGTGAGCTGTCACCAACATGCATTACACTATACCTTATTAAGTTAATGTAACTACGAATATCGATGCATTAGCATTAATCACTAATTCTTGTCAGGAGGCGAAACCTCACTACATTATATGAATGCTACCAATGAGGGTACGTTTGTGTTAATGCTTAATTAAACTCCTGTCCACTATTCCAATCCACCGTCATCAGTAGCAACAATACCCCGCGTTTACTTACACATAGGTACACACAAATGATCCACCCGTCTCACTTTCATTTCATTCAACAACTTATGCTCTTTTCCGTAAACTCCTCTCACATTCCAATGTTTCAGTTTGAATCTCCTTGATCATTTATTAGTGGGCCAACCTTATATAACTGTCGCAATCCATCATGGCTTAGGAGTTAAAAAAGGAGATATACAAGGATTTAAAGCTCATTTCTAGCGAGGATGGAATTGACATAAAGTGTATTAAATATAAGAAAGTTGTCTTTGTACCATATTAGAATTGAGTAGATGATAAACTGGTTGGAATGTTCCATATCATGATCATCAACTCGCTACTGCCCATTCATATCAAAACTCTTTAAAGTTGTCCAAATAATTTCATTATTCATGGAGGGTTCCCTTAATGTTTCCTGCTAAGTTAACAGTTTCTTCACGCAACAACATACAGAAAACACTACCTGAAGGTTTCCTATGTAAATTAATTCATGCTTTGTCACTCTCATACATTTCATGAGTATGTACATTAATTAATAATCCCCAGTTAACGCTGTCGAATGCCTTTTCGAAATCGAAGGAGCCAGCAAAAAGTCCTGAATATACTCTATATTCCGTTCTATACTCATCACCACAATCGTATCCCGCATATCCCTCCCCTTCCTGAACCCAAACTACTAATACTTTAACTTACTGGGTAGTAATTCAAATGCAGGATGAGTTAAAATACAATAAATTTAATAGTAAAATATTGAAAATATAAAATTAAAAACAAAAAATAATGGGGAACTTGCATGGGTCGACGATTGCTATAAAAACTATTTTGAACTGGTAAAACGGAAATATTAGCTCGCAAAAATAACTAAATTTTCTCCATTCATCATCAGAAGAAATAAATAATTGACTTAAAAAATCAAGCAAAATTTCTCTGAGCCGACCACTGCGCGAAGACACCCGAGCTCTGCCGAGGCCAGATGTGACGTCAACTGTGCCTAATCTGCCGTCCGAGTCGGGAAATACACCAACGCATGCTGTAAACATTATTTTGGTGGATGATTTAGTCGCTCATCGTCACTTGTTCATATGCTGTTATTCTTGGGTAAGTTTTCCTATTGTTACTGTGCCACGATTATTACTTGGGATATTAAAAATGCACTTTCAGGATGATAAAATACAGACTTTTTACCCCGAATCTTTCAGGTTTCAGAAAAATGGATGATTACGGTGCCGCTCGATCGGATAATATTCCTGAAATTGATGCCATGACCCTCATGGAAATTGTTCTGACAAATGATAGGTATGAATGCACTAAACTATTAATTTTATTCATCCGAGTCGTGTCACTATCCTCATCGGAACTGGCGGTCCCGAGCTTCTTTTGGTATATTTTCTTATTTTGTTGGAACATCATATGCTGATATAAACGGATCTGAAGTAAGGAGAGGCCTCCGAAAAAGATCCTCGAAATCAGCAGATCCCGAAATTTTTCGCGTATGATGCGCCCGGCATTTTCGTATGTCCTTGTGCCTCGATTCTAGGGCTTCCTCTGATAGCTGGCTTATCGAGACCACTACCGCCTTTGCAATAGACGCTCCATGAAGGAGCACTTTGTGGACAGTAGGTGGCATATGATACCATGGGTACAACTTTACATAATGAGAAGCAGTGCCTGATCAGTAGTCAGAGAACGCGGTATGATTTATTTGAAGCCCAGATGATATAAGATAGGGTTTCAAAATTGTGGAAAATATTACAATAATTTCCTCATCCATACCTAGAATTGGAACAAATACGTTGTAATTATTTGGTAATCTACAAGTAATATGCTGATCATAGAGCTTCAGTTTTGGGAATATTCTTAAAGCAATAAATTGCTGACATACCGCAAATTTCATACGAAAGCTTAGGATTGGAAAAAATCGTCGGGTAGTGTTTTCATCACTAGTTGTTTCTTGACCAGGATTTGGTATGTCTATTAAAAGTTCCAATGATATTTATATTACTATTCACTAAAACAATAATTAAATTAGCATTCTCTTTTCATGTAGACAATTCAACTATATTTTTCAGCCCAATAAGCAAAATTCTAAATGCTAGTTCAGGTAAAATAGGCATTTTTAGGCAGTAACAAATTGCCTTAATTTCGCCATAAATAATCCTAAATGAACTTATAACTTCATAAAATTGCTTTCCTGAGTAAAAGAAAAAAATAGGCATTTTAGGCTATGTCCTCAGCTTAGTTATAACTTTTGCACAAGTTCGGAGCAAACAGTTTTTTGCCGGACGTTCAACATATATTGCTAGAGCCAACGTACTACGGTAGAAGCGATCACAGGAATAAGATAAGGGAAATTGACTGCAGAACCGATAGATTTAAAATGTCATTTTTACCTCGCACAATAAGGGACGATCATAATATGTAGTTGCGATAGATCAATCATATGAAACTCCCACCCTCAATAGGTAGAGTTGAAATATTTCGCTTGTGTTTGTTAGCATAACATCATTACTAACACTTCACACCGCTTGATATGTCCGGCATTATTTTATTTTGTTCTCTGCAGGAAGAAGCATCTCGTAGCATTCATAAATTAACAGTATTAGTAATATTATCCACTAGATGTGTCTATGGTATTGTTCTGCATGCTAGTTTTCTGCACGTGCAAAGGATTTATTGGAAGGATCAAAAGAAACCCTCAAGTACATTGTTGAAGTAAAACACCCAAATTTCAATGGATAGGCCATGTGAATTTGGAAGCTTGCGAAGGATTATGCCATGAAATAAGAGATTTAAGAAGCAGTTCGTCTAGCTTCTCGGCATCGGCAAAATTAAAAACGACAATTAAAATGAAGGCTACTGAAGTAGATGAAGAAAATATGTGAAAGGAGGATGACAAAAGGAGGAAGAAAAAAAGGAGGAAAGGTAGGAAAAAATGCCAACGGCACCCGGTGTTCCCAGGCGGTCACCCATCCAAGTACTATCCGGGCCCGATGATGCTTAACTTCGGTGATCGGACGAGAACCGGTGTATTCATCGTGGTATGGCTGTTGGCGAAGGTAAGAGGGGATTTTAAAAGTAGTTATATGGCATTCATCTTGACCTTGTTTCCGTTCGCTGACTGCATTATGCATATCGGAACTCAGCCCTTGCCAATCCTGTAATTAAGAAGGTGCCGATGGTGATGGAATCAGATTATCTGAAATTCGTATGCTTCGAAAGGGCCGGTATTTATGTCGTTCGTGTGCAAGGTTAGTAAAGCATTGATGCTTTCTACAGGAGAGAGGCTCTTGTCACTGTGTACTTTAACATCTCCAAGGCATTTGACCATGTATGACATCAAGCCAGTGGCGGATACATATGGGGGGCGCAGGGGGTGCGCCCCCCCCCTTGCGGGGCCGCCCGCATTGCCGCCCCCGCCAGTCAGCCCGCACGTTATTCGTTCACGTCTTCCGTCAGTCGACTCTGAGTTGAGTTATCGAGTAGTTGTACTTTCTTATGTAGCACGCGTCCGCGTCATCGTATTTTATTCGTTTCTGTCTGGCACATAGATAGCTAACCTACGAGAAAAGTCGCGAATATTCTACTGTTTGTATTTGTTCATACTCCTTAAAAGTCTGGAAGCGAAAATTCTGGCACCGAATGTTCTCAAAACAACCGAGCTACATATATAAGGGAAGCAGAGTCGCTGCCAGGCAGTCAGTTTGAAAGCTACAATGGCTACAATCGTCGCACAGTGTGGAAGAAGTCCAATCTAGCTGGAAAAACCTAATTTATAAACTTCAACACACATCATAAATATGCTTACAGTGTGATCGGTAAATGTCTATATTGTTGGTATATGTACAAATTTTCCATTTTTTCCTTGAGGATTGACGCTGAGCACCCCTCAAAATAAGGATATCATGGTGGGCTGGCGTGACTATTTTTCACGGCACCTAAATTGTCGTCTCACATTTTGAGCCTTACAGAAAACGTAGCAGTAAATAAATCCTACCACGTTTAGTTGGAAGTATGAGGGTGGATAATTACATTGTTTTAGCTCTGAACTATAACGATCACATCCATGGCAGAGTATTTTCTGTCGTAGATCCGTTTTATTTAATTTAGCTACTTATCAGTAGACTTATAAAAAATGCCTGACTTGGCCGAGCAAAATCAACTCATAGAAACTAGAGATAGTAAGGTTGTCAACGTGATACCCAAAAATTGCGTGCTACTTTGGGAGAAAACTTGGAATATGTTTGGCGTTGCGCCTGTCAAATCGGTCTACTTACACGGCAGGCCGACACAAGTTGAGGGCGCGACGCTGCAGACATGGCAATAGAATTCGTCTCTTCATATTGTTTGAGAACTTAGTTCTGAGAGGTTTTGTCGTAACTCACAATGTTTACCATAACACGATGGCAGCTTCACAGACGGTTGCAGGCGAGTAAGGAAGAGTCTTGGGACGTGCGCTACGACCACGTTTATCAAGATATGTTGCGGATCCTGGGTCTAGATTAAATACCCACCGACTCGCTTTCAGAGGTAAAAATGACATTTCGCAGACATTGTGGTGAGATTCGATCGAAGTGGGTGAAATGCTGTCGCGTAGAGGAAAAATTCCATAAGACTTACGGGACCTGGCTTGAAGCTGAAATCATCATTGCAACGCCCACAGGTGCGTCGGCAAGCAAGATAAAATCAACCAGTAAAGGTACGCGGAACTTAAACGTTCTTTTTCTGGGTTAATTTTCGTCGCACTTTCGCTTGTGCTTCTTTGTATGCAACCTTGTCATTGTCTGATTGCGTGGTCAGATATTTGTTATATTTCGACCTTTTTTCTTCTATTTCTTTTTCAATTTCATGACCCCACCAATATGGCTTTCTTTTCTTCTTCTCATAGTAGCCTAATGACTCATACGCAGCTTCATGTATGCATTGAGATAAATGCCTATAAAGATCCTCTGTATTTGATAATGTTTTTCGGCAAAGAAGTTTTTCATCCAGACGTTTTTGGTAAAGCTGTCTAACGCTTTGTTGTTCTAAGCTGTCCAAGTTGTATCTTCTTTGCATTATTTCTACGTCAGGGTTATCTTGGCTTTCTCTAATCCTTGCTCTTCCAGGAAACATCACCTTAGCATTTAACAGGTGGTGGTCACTACCACATGTAGCACCTCGGTATATTCTGACATCTTGTACTCTTAACTTTGTATTTTGCTTTATGATGAGGTAGTCAATAATTGATTTGAGATCTCTAGTAGGTTGTGTCCATGTATATTTATGTATACTCTTATGCTCGAAAAAACCATTAGATATTCTTAGGTTATTTTGTTCACACATTGTTATTAGTCTTAATCCATTGTCATTTATAGTTTCTTCTCCGTATTTCCCAACCACTTTATCATTTGACTTTTTTCCGACTCTACTATTTAGATCTCCCATTATGATAAGTTCTCTTGAGTTTCCAATTTTTATTATTTCATCATTTAGGTGTTCAAAGAATTCCTGCTTTTCATTTACAAGCGAGCTTTCATTTATTCCATATACGCCCAGTATAGTGATTCTGAAGCCGAGCATACAGAGATTCATTTTTATCAATCTTTCATTGATTGGCTCCCATGATGTTACATTTTTTCTAAGACTCTTTCGAATCAGGATGGATGTTCCCTGTTGGGCCCTTTTATCCTTAGGGACCCCGCTATAAAAGTGATCATAGTAACCTACATTTTCTGAGCCTTGTCCCTTTTTCTTAGTTTCTGTGATTACAGCAATATCTACTTTCATTTTTCTTAGCTCATTTGTTACTTCTATTAGTTTCCTAGACACACCCTGTACATTCCAGGTACCAAAAATCATAGTCCTTTTCCTTAGCTTACGTCGTCTCTGCTTATCCAGTCCGTAGTTCCGAGGCTTAGTATTGGGTTTTTTTAACAAATTGAGGTTTTATGAGTAACAGGGAGTTAGCCTGATGCCTCAACCCCCAACCTGGAGGGCCGGGGTTTGATTTTAGGGTTTCCTTCTCCTAGACGGGTTGCTTTCGCCACAGCTATAGAACCCCATCTGTCCTGCCTGTTTGGTCCGCGGGTGGTATTTTATTTCCCACCTACCCGCTGGTTTCTTCCGAAGACCAGTGGGGGCATTCCCCTATCCGCCACCTGGGGACGCGTCCTCTAGGGGTTACAGGCTCCCCCGAGGAACAATAGTCTTAAAGAGCAAAAATTTGTGCAGGCACAGATCGACAGCCTAGTTCCATCAAGGCTCTCCTTCCCAGGATTTGACTCATTACAAGTGCGACATGAATTAATGATGTGTATGGTGGATGGAAAGGTTTGCAATGCAGTAACCAACACTTTATCTTCTCAAAGATGCCACATATGTGTAGCCTCACCCAAAGACATGAACAATATAAACGATGTTTTAAAGAGATGCGTCAACCGAGATACATTCGCGTACGGGCTCTCAGTACTTCACACGTATATTAGGTTTCTTGAATGGTTACTCCATGTATGCTATCGACTAAAAACTCAATGTTGGAAGAAGAGAAAGGAAACAAAAGGCGAAGTGCAGGAGAGGGAAATTGAGATAAGGAGGAAATTCAAGACAGAAATGGGGCTGGTCATTGACACGGTGAAGCAAGGCACGAGCAACGATGGGAACACATCACCGAAATTTAATCCCGCTATGAATGAATACGAAAGTGGCGACGAATGACATCTTGTCCGCTACTGTCTACTTTAAAAATATATGGTTCAATATCTACAAATTATCATTGGAAAAAAATCAAACTATTTAAGATGTCGAATAAATTCAAGTAAAATAAAATTTCAGTTAACCATCATCATTTTTTCATTTCCCAACCATGTTTTGATATTTTAACTTTTAAAAACAGCTTCATAAGTAATTCTACCAATAGTGGTAGTGGGCCGTCGAAACGTCAAAATTTGTCTTCGAAAATTGGCCAATCACGGTAATTACAAATTAAACACATAGAAGGGACAGGCACAAAACAGAAAAACCACACATTTCGAATATTTCGGTGGTCGCTTGACCACCTTCTTCAGAGGAAGGAAAGAAGAAAAATGAGTAGGGATGGAGGAAAGGAAAGGCTAGGAGTGGTAAATAATATGTATGTGTAATAGGATCCTGGTGAATATTTCACAATTTCTGGGATGATAAGACCCCTAAATATGATTATAAGCCATTCCATAGGTTTTGTCCAGCTAGCTCGGGCGTTTGCCCCACTGTGCGTCGCGATAACTTGCGCCCCCCCCCCCCCACCCCCCCTTGAGTTTTTTCTGTATCCGCCACTGCATCAAGCTCTCCTGTGTAAGATGGCTAGACTCTAGTGTCCAGCATGAGCCACCTGGCTCATCTGGTCTTGTCTTCAGGGTGGGACCTGCACCGTGCTCTGGCTGGGAACAGACTATTGCATATCAATGCCAGTGTGTTCTGTTTAGGGATGTCACCCATGTTGTCCCGAGGGAACACCGGTGGAATATGATCAGGTGCTCCTATCTCGTTCTTGTAGGAAGTTTTGATGATGGGAGACAGTGGAAAGCTTTCCACTAGACCCTCGCCTGGAGTCAACCTGTCAATTGATAGTCCATGTGGCAAAAAATAATTTAAAATTAACTTTTAAAAAATAATCCAAGCCTTGACAGTTCTCAAAAAAATAACTTAAAAATCTCCTTGACAGTTCATTAAAAGTCTTTAATTTTTATTTATTTATTTGAAAAATAATACATGTATTTTTGAAAAATACATACACCTGTGCCATGTGTCGGTTAATGGATAACATATGTGGGAGCTAGCTTGCCATCTATTGGCGCACATCTGAATCACTACGCCTGAAAATTGAATCATACGTACGTACGCATAGCCTTTTTAGTTGTAGATAGTTCGCCAATTGGCATAATAAAAATATTCAGTCATAGTTATGAATTCAGTCATTTAACCTTCAGGCAGGTGCATTTGTGTACTGAGTACACGGCGGTTGGTCAATAACTTCCGTTAACCTGTCTTTGGCTACTTTCTTTTTCTTCCACAAGTTATACCACAGGTCCAGCTCTGCGGTGATATTTTCCAATTTATATGACCCTGTAGAGGATTCTGTGTTTTTTGGGAGTCTATATGAAAGATACTAATTTTGAGCATATGTAAGGGTTATTTTTGTGAATGCATAGATTCTTAACCTTCTTCATCCTCCCGATTGAACAGCTCTCGGGTTTTCCACCGTAATATTCTCCATTCCATCGTTTCCGCAGGTGACTCTCCTATCGTCAGTGGTACAATATGCGAGTCGCCAGTCGAAATGTTGGAAGCACTAATGTAGAACCTTACCCTGTGGAAAACCCCGGGGGGCTGCACCCTCCCTTGATCTGCCACTGCCTGTATCACGGCATTCAGAAACCCTTCGTCCCTCATTATCTCTTCCAACCACCTACTCTGCTTCTTCCTAATCTCCTCCAGAAGTTTCCTAGTAAGGGTTGATTCTTTCGCACTATATGACTCTCTAATTTCAAATTAATAATTCAACAGAGGGATTACTCGCCTCCTAATGTGCTTTGTATAAACTAGTCAAGCAACAAAATAAATTTAATAAATAAAAAATAGCAAATACACATGGTACTTCAGTTATTGATGTACTATATATTTTGATAATAAATGGCAAGATTGGAACAAACACTAATTCCGATGCATGTGAAATACATATTATAGGTCTTTTCCTGTATGATGTTTCTTTTGTTAATACAAAGCTAGATTACGATTTTGTCTTCTTCTGGGTAGCTAGACATAGGCTTGTGCGATGACCGATTTTGGTCATCGATTTTCGATGAAAAAATTTCATCGAAATGTTTCGATGACGATGGCTGTCATCGATCATCGATTCATCGATGAACGATGAATTTCGATGATCGATGAATTTCGATGATCGATGAATTTCGATGATCGATGAATTTCGGTGATCGATGAATTTCGATGATCGATGAATTTCGATGATCGATGAATTTCGATGATCGATGAATTTCGATGATCGATGAATGCCGATGATCGATGAATATCGATGATCGATGAATGTCGATGATCGATGAATTACGATGATCGATGACTCTCGATGAACGGTGCAGTAGTGATGAGCGATATATCGCTGTGATTGAATCACTGATACTGAAAATTAGCAATCACAGCCTGTGACTAAATGATCGAAATCACTGTGACTGTGAATTCGGTGAATTTAGCCGATTTAGCTCAGGCTGCTACCGCTGCTACCAACTGCACCAGTGCAACCAACGAATACAATGCTACCACTGCTACTGCGTATTAACTGTGATCGAACGTGATCGCTACTTCTGTATCGTCTACCACAAACGTGACGAAAAACATGAATTCCAAACATCCCACTCTGGCCCTGCCATCGTCCTCAAGGCGCAATAGCTGGGGTGTTTATACTTTATATATACCTACATTTGAGTTAAAGCGTTCAAATGAATGGAAAAAAAGAAGAAAAATTAGTGATATATGGAACTGTACGTGAAGCATAATTACATGTTCGTGACATACTCGTATAATAATACGTAACTTGACTCATATAATCTACCGTAAACATTGATTTGAAATGTGGAATAATTCTGAAATCATTTGACGGGGTAGTTGACTAAAATGTTCTGATTGATTTCCATCATGCATCTATTTAAAACAATTTGCATCTCATTTGAGATATTTTCCATTTATTTTTCCTAATATCTACTGTATTTAAATTGTCCTATTCTCCGTGAGTCGAAGTACGTAGATATTGCTAAATTTCAATATGCTTATTGCAGAATGTTACACTATCCTGTGAAGACGATCCACCGGCAGAAGATGTCGGAGATTGTGTAACTTCGATGGATAGAGCTACTCCATCAACAAGTAATGATGGTAATGATAGCTCCCTTCGAATGCCAGCCGCCGTCCCACGTCCGTCTTCTTCGACCACAGTTCAACGCCAATTAACAATTCCTTCTTTTGGTTCCTAAATGCTCCCTCTCAAAAGAAAGCAGTACATTGAACAGAAGCTACTTGGATTATTCATAATTGATTTGCAGCCATTCACCATTGTGGAAGATGTTGGGTTTAAAGAATTAATGGAAGTGGCGTTGCCGAATTATGAAATTCCTGGTAGGCATCGCATTTCGATCACCATGATCCCTGCCATGTATGAGGAATGCGAATTTTGCGTACGCCAATTACTCAAGGCAGCCAAAAGTGTGTGTGTAACCACAGACTGTCAGTCATCCTCAAGAAGAAATAGGGTGATGATAAAGTGAACGCCATTCACTTTTTAAATGCGAATTCCAAATACATGGAAAAAGAGTGACATTGGCGTAGGGCATGTTTTCTTCCTTAATTGTTTGTTTAATTCTTTATTACTTTGTGATATTACGTAAGAAACGAAAATCTTCTAGTCTCAAACCAAAAGTAACATTTATTTATATGCCAAAGTTTTGTGCAATTACCTACTTAAAATTTTTATTTTTTGCCAGTAGAGCCTCTATATGTAAATGTTAAATTGTTTATACAGTTTGAGGCATTTATTGAAAACTAATGTGAAATAAGTTTATCATTTTTATAATTTCATTTCAAGTTACCATTTAAGGAGAAGGGTTACATTTCTCAGCCATATTTATACGTATAGGTATATATCTCCAAAAGTTTATAATAAACAGTATTTTTTTATCACTTGATCGAAGAGTCTTTCTCTTTTATTGTGCAGTTGAACTACTGGAATGCTGACGTACCGACATTGCCAGCCCCCTAATATGTGATTGCGATTGTCATTTCCATGCCGTGTCCATTCTAAAATGTGATCGCAATTACATTTTATAATCACAGTTATTGTAACGAAACAATCACATTTAAGGCGGAGACAATAAAGTCACAGTTAAGACCATCCCTACTGTGCAGATGTCTCGGTTGGCAGTTTGGTGTGGCTATTAAGTGAAGATTGAATTGGGTAAACCGTAATTGAGTAAAACAAGGCCTATTTATGAAAGAGAGAAACAATCTCCAAGTTACAATTTTAGCAACAACTCTTTATTGTGGTATAAAACAATTCTTATTTCCGCATTTTCGTCGGTGAGTAGATGTCGGGCGTCCAACACAACGTTTCCTGCATCGCTGAAGAACCGCTCTGATGCTGTTGAAGTGGCAGAAATACAGAGGTATTTCCTCGCGTACTTCTGAAGGCGGGGATATACATCCTTCCTGCCCCTATACCAATGTAGGACGTCCAAAGATTTGAATAGAGCTGGGACATCCTCGTACTTGTGGAGCTCCGCCAGGAAGGGGTCGTCAGCAGAGGTAGCGTTTCTCGTGTCAGCAGCACGAACAACACCATCACTGGTGCGGCGCCTCTTCGCAAATAGCCCGTCTAAAGATTTCCGCTCTTCAGCCTGTGCTCCTTCGCCTTGGATGTTGCGGAAAACATGACTGCGATTTTCCTAGCCGGGATCAACTGAATGCAGCGTAGGGAGACTGACACTGGGAAACAAGCTACAACACGTCTAGACTGGACCACAGTTTTGACACTCAATGTTATAAAACGGCGACATTCTAGTAGCAGACTACAACATCGAGGCCAAGTGGTGGAGCGCCAAGGTGCTCATGGGCAGAAACTACGTCCCCTCACTTACCTTCCCCGAGATATAGTCTGCTAGAGTCGACGTACTCCAATCCCTGTGCGGCCCACGTGGGCTGGATCTCAACGCCGCCGGCTTTTTTCAGTAAGTAGGCGTTGCGCAATAGAACAAGGAAGGTGCCGGGGAGGGGGATACAAAGGAGGAAACGTCATAGCGGTCACCAGCGGCGGCACGGGACGGACGGGCGACACAAAACCTATAATTTTCATCGTCCCATCGATCATCCTCATCGATGGTTCTCATCGACTCATCGGGATCGATGGTTCTCATCGACTCATCGGGATCGATGATTCTCATCGACTCATCGACATCGATGATTCATCGACTCATCGACATCGATGATTCATCGACTCATCGACATCGATGATTCTCATCGACTCATCGACATCGATGATTCATCGACTCATCGACATCGATGATTCTCATCGACTCATCGACATCGATGGTCGATGACATTCATCGTCATCGATTTCAGTCATCGCACCGCGATGACTAAAATCATCGTCGATGACTTCGATTAATCGATTCATCGCACAAGCCTAGCTAGACATACCTGCATGAATGCGAACTCAAGTGCACTCAATTCTTTAAAGATCACTACCTACATATTCTATTTCTAGGTTCTAGAGTTTCCAGAGGGGGGTGGGGGTTGGCAACTGCCCTTCGCTGGGTATGCCCGTGTGACATACCATAAATGATTATTACTTCAGGGAATGGCATACATTTTTGGTATACCCCATTACTTTCTAACTTCAGAGAAAGAAATATAGCTACTTTAGCTTGAATTTTAGCCGAGATAATGCGTTCTCTTCGGTTATTCAATGGTACATGTTTCGATCAAAAGTGTCAATGCATCCCTAATCTTAGCAATATAATCGAGCAACTGCAACCCCTGGGTTTACCACAGGATTGCATGGGTGCCCATGCAATCCTGTGGTAAAGGTGACAGGTTTAAGAAGGTGGCGTCCGAGGAGCCCTCACCTTGAAAGTTTAGTAAATTTGAGGTCTCATTGTCAGGAGTACATTTTAGGAACATTTTAGCGACTTTAATATGCAGCGAGCCTATGGGATCCGGTCCAGAAAGACTTAGTCCGGGAACTTAATAAAATACAAAGGAAAGCTGCGCGATTCGTCAAAAACTGCTACGGGCATACAGACAGCGTTACACAGATGTTCAACGAATTAGGCTGGCAGCCGCTAGAGACTCGGAGGCTGCGCGCTAGGCTTAGATTGCTTGAACAATTGAGAATAGATATCTTTCAGAGCGACACGGAGAACATCATATAAGAACCCCACTATATTTCCAGGTCCGAAAGAAACGATAAATTAAGAGAGATATTTTGCCGAACGGATAGGTACGGGAATTCGTTTTTCCCCGAACAATAAGGGACTATAATAAATGCTAGGCGTAATTTCATTAGAGCGTTTCCCTTTTATATGTAAACGGCTGGTGTCCTAACACCCCCCGCCACACGTCTATTGAGGCGGCTTGCGGGGTAGTATGTAGATGTAGATGAATGCTTGCGCGATTCTCTGCACTCAGAACGGGAATAGAGAAATGAAATTTTTGTCTCGGCGATGTTAGAATATGATCTATAGAGGCCGATTTAGACGACTCCTTCTTCTCCCCAAACGTCCAAATCGTCCTGAATGTTTGATTAGCTTATCGCAATGGAATGTGATGCTAAAGCAAAATATTTTCGGAAGGTCGCAACGCGACGTCTCGGGCGCGTCGTAATGCAACGTCGTTGATTCTCGTAAACTTCGCACGTCGCAGCGACGTAATCGCCACTCCTGTGACGTTGCGGGACCGTCAAATTGGTCGCAATGCGACGTCCCTGCAACGTTGCGGGGCCGTCCACTGCTACTGGGGTGTGTACATTGTACACAAATTGTGTAAAGCCAAATTTGTGCACAATGTACAAATTGTATACAAAATTTTCATTGGGGTTCCTGCGCGTCAAGTTTTGACTAAATACATATTTCTGTTTAAGATGACCACCAAATTTCGACTAATTCCAACATTATTTTGGTTTACATTCGCATTTAGCTTGTGCTTTTAAAAACCGTTTTAGGTTATATAAAATTTAACTGGATTTAAAAGTAAAATACCTAACCAAAACTTCAATAACAAAAAATGCAACAAAATTATTTAGGCTTTTAATTTAATGTCTATAACAAAGAAATACGCCGGGTTTTGGGGGGGGGGGAATTGCCCCTGGGGCCGTCAATGGTGCGGATAACGGACCCCCTGTCACATCGTCTCTGAGGTAAAGAGGACAGCGAGCGGAGGATTTTTCCAGCTAAATATAATGTAACCAGTTGTGTTTACTTTAAATAATTGTTGGGAATTGTACTGAGAAAAATAGAAGAAAGTTTTTTCCTCCACTTTCAGCATTTAGTCTCCATTCAGCCAAGTATCGATGACTGATTTTCTCTCTTTCAATCTTTCTCAAGTAAGTTGGGAGAAGGTAGTATAGATTAGGGAAGAGTAAAATTCGTAACTGGTATAAGCCTAATTACTGATACATGGGAAACAGAAAAATTGACATGTTTCCATTGTTACCTACTCTTCGGTGCCGATGCTCACGTACGATTCACTTACGTCATTTTCAATTGCGTTTAGGCTAGTATAGATGATTTCTACTTCAATATCTTCCTTATACAGTACAATCATCCCACCACAAAAACCTCCGTGTCACTCAGTGTCCCTTTTTTTCTAATTCAACAGTTACGCGAAATTTGTCAGAAATGTTGATTGCTCTTCACGAGCTCCTTCAACGAACACTACCATCACTGAAAGATTGAAACCCACATTTTCCGATAGTGTAGTGTTCTTACTCAAGTAAAAATTTCTCCCTTGAAAATCAGCTGATTCCGGACTAACTCCACTGAATGGGTGAAAACTTGCATGAAACTGCCTTACAACTGGACTTCACTGCATTGGCAACTAGAAAAACTGCGGTTAACTGAAACCCCACAGCAATTGGTACTCCCTTACTACTTCATTGAATTAAAACTGCTTATCTCTTGCTGCATGAGAGATCCACTGCCACTAAACTTGCATTTCAGAATTTCATGGTTCGATACAAATAGGTACCTTCTGTTCTTCCATAAAGACGTTATTCGCCGCATTCTCAAAAAGTGAAGGTTTCAAAGAAAGAATTAGGTACCTACCCCAGATGCAGGAATTGTGCATGCTCGGCACTTTTCATTGGGGACTCAAGTAAATGTATGAAATCACGATGATAAAGATTAGGAGGGACTTCCTGGTTTAAAATTTAAGAGCTGACAATAGTTAGATGAAAAATATACTATGGTTTTAGTGTAAACGATGTTTAATTGTTCATGTAATGGGAGGACGAAGAGCCAATGTATGTATGTACTTACATATGTACATACATAATTGGCTCTTCGTCCTCCCATTAGATGAAAAATTAAACATATCGTTTACACTACGTACCCCCATATACCATGAATAACATTCGTTAAAAGATTTTTAGAAACATTCCGGCTAATTGCACCTACGCAAATTTATAAATCGCAGGAAGTGAGTTTCTAGTATTGGCACATGATCTTATCTGAACGCTAAATTAGTAGAGGTTTTATTAGCTTAATTATCTCGTCATGACAATATCACTGAAGTTATTCTTCTTAGTACCGCGATGCATGGAAATGTCAGACCAACATTTAACAAATTTCTTTGATAATCAAGGAAATTAACTTACCTCAAAACACTTAGATGGAACAAAATTGGCTCTTCTATGAAATGCGTTCACTGCATGCGAAGATTCCGATCTGCTGGGAAGTCAGACCCCGTGAATTCCTCTTTCACAGAGCAACTAACCACGGATTTGTCCATGTTAACCATAATGCAGTCACTTCAAGCTTCAAAAATTAAGGACTTGATGGAATTGCATTTTTCTTGTAACTTCGCACACGTCCTCCGCG
Organism: Pyrrhosoma nymphula; assembly: GCA_963573305.1. Taxonomy (NCBI): domain Eukaryota; kingdom Metazoa; phylum Arthropoda; class Insecta; order Odonata; family Coenagrionidae; genus Pyrrhosoma; species Pyrrhosoma nymphula. The sequence continues at coordinate 150,300,692 of OY754330.1, forward strand.
GCCCTCAATGATTCAAATCGTTCAAAACATTCAAAATAAATCGGGCCGCAGTTTACTAAAGCTGCACTGTTTACGAGATAAGCGCGCCGCAATGCGGCAGCTGTGGAACAAGAAATAAGCGGTGATTTGAAGTGAGGCGGGTTCGAAACACCTCTCGAATAAATCAAAGCAGGAGATCTAGCCAATTCTAACTCGCGTAATGTTGAATATTAAATACCCCACAATTACACTGTAATGAAACTCTGCTGTCTCGTGTCAACAAACGGTTTCCGGCGACATTGAGATGAATGAATACATCACACTGGTAGGTATATTTTCTACTTTTGGGGAAAATTTCTTGTACTTATCCGTTGCGATAGTTATATTTTTTGATGAACAAGCAAGATATTACCTTTGGTCTTAGAACTGGTATAAGAAATAAAATGATATTATGTATAATTTTCCAATATACACACACAATAATTAGTCTCCACAGAGGTAATATAAGTATCCTTCTACTCTACGTCACACATGTGACTAAATTCAACTCTGAGCTCCATAGAACCACAGAATAGAGATCTACGGGGGTCAAGGAGGTTCTAACCTCCTTGTCGGAGGCAGGTCTCCATTCTGCGATAGAATACGCGCATTGTTCGATTTATCGTCATTCGAGTGTGCTAAAGGGCGCCGATGTGTTCTAATGGGGGCTTTCCATTCAAGAGGTGCGGTCCAGTGAACGCTACAACGCACAGTGGGCTCAAATCGAAAATCGCCGGACATAAGTCCAAAATTGCTTTTTTTGAGATAACGTCATGAAACTTGGCACATATACACACAAGTGATTAGTGATTATGGAATGGTAAGCCATTTCTCATAGGTCATACCCGTTACTTAGATACAGAGGCTCAAACACGACCAAATTTCCTGAAAAGCGCCCGCTCTCATTTTTCTTCGAAAATCTTAAACGTTGAGCAGATATAGGAGTAATGGAAGGGTTTAAATGAAATGAAAAACATTACCATTTGTAAACAGGATACTTTACCTATAATATGCATAACTTTCAGACATATTTGCCCATATTTGAGTGCTATTATGTCACAAAATGGCGGACCATTTTTTTAAAGACAAAATTGTACATAAAGTAGACAATATAATCCTTATTCGGAAAATGGTCTCTGGAATACTTGATCAGAGTATAAACTAAACATATTTCTAGATTATTCCGTAAAAATATTTGAAAAAAATTTGCGACGCCGAGAATAAACTCGATTTTTCGATAGCGCGTCGCGGCCCGGAACCGCGCAACGGGACCTGGAAATACAGAGACTCCGTTGGATTGTTCAAGTTGTGTGGACATTAACTCCTCGAATTCAACTTTTTCAGGCTATGCATGTTGTCACTGATTTATAAAGATTCTAAACTGAAGAGTTTGCGAGGATATTGGATCTAGAGAATGGATCAGTGCACGCGTAACTGCGGTACATTTGCTTTTATTTGGATAATTTTCGGAATCATGCTGCAAATTATGAACTTCTTACAACTCTTGAGAAAGAATGCGGGTTCTCGGGGTACCATGAATGTTTTCCACTAAAAAGGCAATATTTGGGGTTCCCTTCTTTCCCTTCACCCTCTCCACCCCCACCCCGAATAACACCCTCCGCCTTTACTTCCAGAGGAGGGTGGCGCGAAAAGGAACGTTTTATGACACCGGGCTGCCGTTGACGGCATTAAGCGGGTATTTCCAGTGGCGCTCTTCGTTTAAGAAATGCATATTGACAGGCAGTTGTAGTTTGTTTTTGGTGAAGTAATGTTGTGCCTGTGCTCTCTTGAGTTTGGAAAACCCATAGTATCTGATTATTTGTCTCGTGAAATACTGACATATATCCTGCTCCAGTACCCTGTGGTGACAGCAGTATTGTTTATTTTCTTAAAACTATAAGTTCCTCTTTCTTAAGGTAAGAAATTTTTTAAAATTTCTTCTTTGTAACTAATGACGTTTTTTACCCACATTATGTGTCGTAGTTTTCTCATCTGATTTCTCATGATTCAGGGCTCTTGAAAATGTCCTCGTTGGTGGCCAACCTGAAGTGCTTCCTAGTAAATCGCTCGCGGAATTTTCTAGTGTATTTATCTCTGGCCTCCAGAGCCTCTTCCGAAAGCTCACCTAACGGAAGTATCACATCTTGTGAAATCTCACTTCAATGCAGGATGACTTTATGCACCGTGGGAGGCATATAGTACCAGGGATACAGCTCCGCGTATAATTCGGCAGTCCTCAGGCAATACTGAGCAAATGCCACATCGTTGAGTTGAGTAGGGAAAAAATCAGCGACCCATGGAGTGGCTCACGGAATCTATTAATTTTCCAGAACTTTTTATTTAGCACCTTCCCGGTTCTTCTGCAAGGGCCGGTTTTTATTTTTATATAAATGAATCTTTTCCCAATAGTTTAGCTCAATAATTGTCCAACTTTTAGCCTTGCGTGACCAAATGTCATTAATTATTTACCAGGCACTCCCAGGCGGCCAGAAAAACAATTTCACACATCAAGTGATAGATCACGAAGAAGAAAAATTCACACCTTAAAAACTTTTTCCACTACTGCTGAGCTTGCTATCGCAGCATCTATTAGTTTGAGAAAGGAGGGAGATATTGCAGCAGCTAAGCTAGTTACGGAAATAACAACAACGACACCTATTCGGGCGAAGAGAGTTCTTTCCAAAAAGCCATACCACTTCAATAACCTTACCGCGTCGCGGCAAATCCAGCTCCCGCCGCGCGGAGCCGAACCCCGAAGCGCGATCGAAAAATCAAATTTATTTCCGGCGTCGAAAACGTTTTTCAAAGTTAACTGCATATAAACCTTAAGAAGTCTTTAAATAACGCTCTGATGTAGGTCACTTTGCGTGACTTTGCCAAAATCCCATTTGAATCTCCTACATAATGTAAAATTTTGTCTAAAAACAGCGTCCGCCATTTTGTAACGGCACAGCAAGATTTTACCAAAGCTATTCTTTAAAACTACGGAATTGTAAAGAAAAAACATCATGCTAACAGAAAATATCTTTTTTTATTCCATAAAAATCCTCTTTAAACTTCACCATCAACTAGTTACCAGGATTACTTAGTTTACCAGGATAACTTAAGTTAGAAGATTTTCCGAGAAAACTGAAGACGGGTATTTTTCTTGAAATTTAATCATGTTTGAGCCTATGTATCTCAGAAACGGGTAGGAATTATGCCAAATGATGTAATATTTCAGATACATGAATCATTTTTGAGTTTTCATGCGAAGTTTCAAGTTCAAATCTTAAAAAAAAACCATTTTGGGGTTTTGGCCAGCTTTTTCCTATTTCCGACCTCTGTGCGCAGTTACGCGTGCACTGATCCATTCTCTAGATCCAATATCCTCGCAAAATCTTCAGTTTAGAATCTTTAGAAATCAGTGACAACATGCATAGCCTGAAAAAGTTGAATTCGAGGAGTTAATGCCCACACAACTTGAACAATCCAACGGAGTCACTGTATTTCGAGGTCCCGTTGCGCGGTTCCGGGCCGCGACGCGCTATCGAAAAATCGAGTTTATTCTCGGCGTCGCAAATTTTTTTCAAATATTTTTACGGAATAATCTAGAAATATGTTTAGTTTATACTCTGATCAAGTATTCCAGAGACCATTTTCCGAATAAGGATTATATTGTCTACTTTATGTACAATTTTGTCTTTAAAAAAATGGTCCGCCATTTTGTGACATAATAGCACTCAAATATGGGCAAATATGTCTGAAAGTTATGCATATTATAGGTAAAGTATCCTGTTTACAAATGGTAATGTTTTTCATTTCATTTAAACCCTTCCATTACTCCTATATCTGCTCAACGTTTAAGATTTTCGAAGAAAAATGAGAGCGGGCGCTTTTCAGGAAATTTGGTCGTGTTTGAGCCTCTGTATCTAAGTAACGGGTATGACCTATGAGAAATGGCTTACCATTCCATAATCACTAATTACTTGTGTGTATATGTGCCAAGTTTCATGACGTTATCTCAAAAAAAGCAATTTTGGACTTATGTCCGGCGATTTTCGATTTGAGCCCACTGTGCAACGCTCCAAACAGCTGTCCACTGTCGCTACGGCAACGTTCCCAACTTTATGCTATAGTTTTTCGGAAAGAACGAATCGTCCGCTATTTCTGTCGGAATATATTTGCTTTGGGACAAATTTTCGTTTCTCTTGTATTGTAGAGTTTGATGGTTGATATCGTGGACGATATATTTGAATTCTTCTTGTGAATGCTATTGAGGTGGTTAGTTGTGGCTATGGCTTAGCTGATAATGCGTATATTCTACTCAAAATCTCTTCACCCCTTCACAAAATCCTCTGATCTGCTACCATCACACGGTCCTCAAAGGGCATGAGGTTTTGGCTGTTGACAGCTCCACGCTCTTCATGACAAATTTCAATAATATTTTACACACCTCCTTAATATTGGTCTAATTCCCACACGCAACCTTGGGTTAATCACAAACTAAGTGATTGAAACATCTGCTCACTTTATACCGCAGAACACTGCAATTGCTAATTTTGTAAATGAAATAAATGCAAGGTTAATTTTAGATAAAAATGCGAAATAGGTTCATCCAAACCAAAACACACGTTCAAACTATTATTCGGAACATTGTATTCCCACAAGGAAAGAGAAAACAACGGAAATTAATAATAATATGTACATGCCATAAGTAGGGGAGAGTTGGATAAAACGGGGTACCGAAGTTTTCTCGTTTGGTATAAGCTGCCATCTTCCAATCAACACTCTAACTTCTTCGTGTGCTTCTTCCAACCATTTTGAGAGTACAAGCAATCCCCGTTGTGCGCGTTTGCATTCTCTGCGTTAAAAAAAGAGTTTTTAGTGTGTTGTGATGTAATTTGTGGCTCTGAAGTCTGTGATTATATCTGGGAAACATTCATTTTAAGATTTTAAAGTAATTTTGGTGGATATTAAACCTCGTTTTCTCCACGTAATGAAATATGTTTTAAAATTAATAGTCCACTATTTTTCTGTTGAAGTCACCTGTTTCATAAAATGGCGTGGTTGGATAAAACAGGGTACTACTTAGTCGGACAGAACGGGGTAGTACCCCGTTTTATCCAACCGACTTTGAGTTTCGGTTTGAACGATTGGCTGGAAATTACAACCAATATAATTCCACACGAATTGATTATTAGGTATTATTATTATGCAGTATTGTCTCTGAGCTGGCAGAGGTTTGCCTCATAATTTTAATTGCCTCATAATTTTAATCGCAAAAAGAAGCTGGCAGGTAAGTGCTGGTTCTATTCATTTTTAAAGAGGAATCCCTGTGTAAGCCTTGGATCTGCTGAGCCGACGTCTCTTGCCAGAGCTATAGGTTTCAATACACCGGCAGTGAAACAATTTTTTGATCTGCTCTCAGAACTTTACCAGAAGCATAACTTCAGTGCAGATATAGTATACAACGTCGATGAGACGGGAATAAGGACTGTACCCAACAAGCAATCAGTCCTTGCCTTAAGGGGTAAACGACAAGTCGGAGGTTTGGTATCTGCAGAGAGAGGTGTTTTAGTGACTGCAGAGACCTGTATGAGTGCTTCAGGGATCTAAATGCCCACAATGTTTGTCTTCCCCCGTCAGAGAGCTAAACCAGAACTGCTTGATAATGCTCCTCCAGGGTCAACTGCAGAATACCACCATAGTGGATGGATGCAGAAGGATCTATTCCTCAAATGGTTTGCACTTTTCGTTGAATTTCCAAAACCAACCTAAGAAAAGCAGGTGCTTCTGCTTTTGGATGGACACGCAACACAAGCCAAGAGCATTGGACTAATTGATATGGCTCGAGAAAACTACGTCCATCTTTTATGCTTTCCATCCCATTGCACACATCGAATGCAACCCTTAGATGTGACTTTCATGGCACCATTGAGTAATTACTACTCTCAAGAGGCCAGAAAGTGGCTTCAGTCTCACCCTGGGCGCGTGATCACAATCAATCAAGCTGCAGGACTGTATGGAACAGCGTTCATGAAAGCTCCTTCCTTCGAGACTGCATTAAATGGCTTCCGAAAGACTGGAATATTTCCTTTGGATCCAGATGTGTTTTCTGACTAGATGTTTCAGCCTGCTGAAACCACAGACACACCAACTGAAACCACTGACACGCCAGTTGAAACCACAGACACACCACTAGAGAATGATGCTGTCCATTCCCTGGAATCTGCTTCAGAGCTACCGACGACAATGTCTTCTGATCCCTCTACATCACGATCTATCCAGTCCAAACAACCTGCACCTTCAACTTCAGCTTTCCAGGTCTCTCCACAAGATATAAAAGCAGTTCCGAGAGCAGGAAAAAGAGAAGGAACCATCGGAAGAAGAAAAGGAAATACGGCTATCCTGACAAGTTCTCCTTACAAGGAAGAACTGATTTTGTCTTAAAAACAAGGAAGGACTCGGCCTATCAAAAGGAAACTTCAGATGGGTTCCAGGCCTGAGACTACTCCTGCCGGTGAGTCTGTAACGGCTCATAGAAAGGGTGGGAAGAAGAAGTCAAAGAAACCTGCTGTAGCACAGAACTGTAAGTCATCATCAGAAGAGGAAGAAGACAGAAACACCGCTTGCATTTACTGCAATGAACGTTTTTCAAATTCTAATCGGAGGAAGGGTGGATAAAGTGATATATAAATGTGATTTTTGTGACTAGAGTAAATATTGAATGCCTGAAAAAAGAATATTTAGGTATACTAGGCTTATAGATCTATTCTAAAACCTAGTACCCCGTTTTATCAGACCGGTCTGATAAAACGGGGTACTTGACATAAAGCAATTAAATATTAATTATCTTTGTTTGGTTCCATTAAAATGTTCTAATGTTGTCCTCAACTTCAAGCAGAAAGATGAAGCACTTGTTCATTAAAAATAAACAGAGACTTATTATTTAGTTTACGAGATATGGTAATTTATTTGTTAAGTACCCCGTTTTGTCCAACTTTCCCCTACTTAAACATCACCCTTGGCATTATTAAAAGTGAAAGAGGAAACATCGATAAATTAGCTCTTGCACTATTATATTTTCCTTTGAATATGACAGCGTTACCTTATTTAAGTCCTCCCATCTTCGAGACTGTGTTTTGCTTTCACGTAAAATAGCCATACGACTGAATGCTTCGTTATGTCCCATTAGTGGCGCGCCGGGCATTTCCACTGGACCCAAGTCAATGGTGGGAGGGCGGAAGGGAGTGGTAGAATATAGAACCTCCCGTGCTGAGGAAGCCTTTAAGCTAAGCGGAAAAATGTTCCTCACTGAAGGCCGTACGTACATAGTTCCGGAAGGTGGTTAAAAGGGGTTTTTTTCTCTTGAACCACATTCCAAGTCGCAGAAACAGATTGATGTTTGAATTGAACATATTCAAGCCGCTAAAATGTTCCTAAAATATACTCCTGACAATGAGACCTCAAATTTACTAAACTTTCAAGGTGAGGGCTCCTCGGACGCCACCTTCTTAAACCTGTCACCTTTACCACAGGATTGCATGGGCACCCATGCAATCCTGTGGTAAACCCAGGGGTTGCAGTTGCTCGATTATATTGCTAAGATTAGGGATGCATTGACACTTTTGATCGAAACATGTACCATTGAATAACCGAAGAGAACGCATTATCTCGGCTAAAATTCAAGCTAAAGTAGCTATATTTCTTTCTCTGAAGTTAGAAAGTAATGGGGTATACCAAAAATGTATGCCATTCCCTGAAGTAATAATCATTTATGGTATGTCACACGGGCATACCCAGCGAAGGGCAGTTGCCAACCCCCACCCCCCTCTGGAAACTCTAGAACCTAGAAATAGAATATGTAGGTAGTGATCTTTAAAGAATTGAGTGCACTTGAGTTCGCATTCATGCAGGTATGTCTAGCTACCCAGAAGAAGACAAAATCGTAATCTAGCTTTGTATTAACAAAAGAAACATCATACAGGAAAAGACCTATAATATGTATTTCACATGCATCGGAATTAGTGTTTGTTCCAATCTTGCCATTTATTATCAAAATATATAGTACATCAATAACTGAAGTACCATGTGTATTTGCTATTTTTTATTTATTAAATTTATTTTGTTGCTTGACTAGTTTATACAAAGCACATTAGGAGGCGAGTAATCCCTCTGTTGAATTATTAATTTGAAATTAGAGAGTCATATAGTGCGAAAGAATCAACCCTTACTAGGAAACTTCTGGAGGAGATTAGGAAGAAGCAGAGTAGGTGGTTGGAAGATATAATGAGGGACGAAGGGTTTCTGAATGCCGTGATACAGGCAGTGGCAGATCAAGGGAGGGTGCAGCCCCCCGGGGTTTTCCACAGGGTAAGGTTCTACATTAGTGCTTCCAACATTTCGACTGGCGACTCGCATATTGTACCACTGACGATAGGAGAGTCACCTGCGGAAACGATGGAATGGAGAATATTACGGTGGAAAACCCGAGAGCTGTTCAATCGGGAGGATGAAGAAGGTTAAGAATCTATGCATTCACAAAAATAACCCTTACATATGCTCAAAATTAGTATCTTTCATATAGACTCCCAAAAAACACAGAATCCTCTACAGGGTCATATAAATTGGAAAATATCACCGCAGAGCTGGACCTGTGGTATAACTTGTGGAAGAAAAAGAAAGTAGCCAAAGACAGGTTAACGGAAGTTATTGACCAACCGCCGTGTACTCAGTACACAAATGCACCTGCCTGAAGGTTAAATGACTGAATTCATAACTATGACTGAATATTTTTATTATGCCAATTGGCGAACTATCTACAACTAAAAAGGCTATGCGTACGTACGTATGATTCAATTTTCAGGCGTAGTGATTCAGATGTGCGCCAATAGATGGCAAGCTAGCTCCCACATATGTTATCCATTAACCGACACATGGCACAGGTGTATGTATTTTTCAAAAATACATGTATTATTTTTCAAATAAATAAATAAAAATTAAAGACTTTTAATGAACTGTCAAGGAGATTTTTAAGTTATTTTTTTGAGAACTGTCAAGGCTTGGATTATTTTTTAAAAGTTAATTTTAAATTATTTTTTGCCACATGGACTATCAATTGACAGGTTGACTCCAGGCGAGGGTCTAGTGGAAAGCTTTCCACTGTCTCCCATCATCAAAACTTCCTACAAGAACGAGATAGGAGCACCTGATCATATTCCACCGGTGTTCCCTCGGGACAACATGGGTGACATCCCTAAACAGAACACACTGGCATTGATATGCAATAGTCTGTTCCCAGCCAGAGCACGGTGCAGGTCCCACCCTGAAGACAAGACCAGATGAGCCAGGTGGCTCATGCTGGACACTAGAGTCTAGCCATCTTACACAGGAGAGCTTGATGCAGTGGCGGATACAGAAAAAACTCAAGGGGGGGGGTGGGGGGGGGGGGCGCAAGTTATCGCGACGCACAGTGGGGCAAACGCCCGAGCTAGCTGGACAAAACCTATGGAATGGCTTATAATCATATTTAGGGGTCTTATCATCCCAGAAATTGTGAAATATTCACCAGGATCCTATTACACATACATATTATTTACCACTCCTAGCCTTTCCTTTCCTCCATCCCTACTCATTTTTCTTCTTTCCTTCCTCTGAAGAAGGTGGTCAAGCGACCACCGAAATATTCGAAATGTGTGGTTTTTCTGTTTTGTGCCTGTCCCTTCTATGTGTTTAATTTGTAATTACCGTGATTGGCCAATTTTCGAAGACAAATTTTGACGTTTCGACGGCCCACTACCACTATTGGTAGAATTACTTATGAAGCTGTTTTTAAAAGTTAAAATATCAAAACATGGTTGGGAAATGAAAAAATGATGATGGTTAACTGAAATTTTATTTTACTTGAATTTATTCGACATCTTAAATAGTTTGATTTTTTTCCAATGATAATTTGTAGATATTGAACCATATATTATTAAAGTAGACAGTAGCGGACAAGATGTCATTCGTCGCCACTTTCGTATTCATTCATAGCGGGATTAAATTTCGGTGATGTGTTCCCATCGTTGCTCGTGCCTTGCTTCACCGTGTCAATGACCAGCCCCATTTCTGTCTTGAATTTCCTCCTTATCTCAATTTCCCTCTCCTGCACTTCGCCTTTTGTTTCCTTTCTCTTCTTCCAACATTGAGTTTTTAGTCGATAGCATACATGGAGTAACCATTCAAGAAACCTAATATACGTGTGAAGTACTGAGAGCCCGTACGCGAATGTATCTCGGTTGACGCATCTCTTTAAAACATCGTTTATATTGTTCATGTCTTTGGGTGAGGCTACACATATGTGGCATCTTTGAGAAGATAAAGTGTTGGTTACTGCATTGCAAACCTTTCCATCCACCATACACATCATTAATTCATGTCGCACTTGTAATGAGTCAAATCCTGGGAAGGAGAGCCTTGATGGAACTAGGCTGTCGATCTGTGCCTGCACAAATTTTTGCTCTTTAAGACTATTGTTCCTCGGGGGAGCCTGTAACCCCTAGAGGACGCGTCCCCAGGTGGCGGATAGGGGAATGCCCCCACTGGTCTTCGGAAGAAACCAGCGGGTAGGTGGGAAATAAAATACCACCCGCGGACCAAACAGGCAGGACAGATGGGGTTCTATAGCTGTGGCGAAAGCAACCCGTCTAGGAGAAGGAAACCCTAAAATCAAACCCCGGCCCTCCAGGTTGGGGGTTGAGGCATCAGGCTAACTCCCTGTTACTCATAAAACCTCAATTTGTTAAAAAAACCCAATACTAAGCCTCGGAACTACGGACTGGATAAGCAGAGACGACGTAAGCTAAGGAAAAGGACTATGATTTTTGGTACCTGGAATGTACAGGGTGTGTCTAGGAAACTAATAGAAGTAACAAATGAGCTAAGAAAAATGAAAGTAGATATTGCTGTAATCACAGAAACTAAGAAAAAGGGACAAGGCTCAGAAAATGTAGGTTACTATGATCACTTTTATAGCGGGGTCCCTAAGGATAAAAGGGCCCAACAGGGAACATCCATCCTGATTCGAAAGAGTCTTAGAAAAAATGTAACATCATGGGAGCCAATCAATGAAAGATTGATAAAAATGAATCTCTGTATGCTCGGCTTCAGAATCACTATACTGGGCGTATATGGAATAAATGAAAGCTCGCTTGTAAATGAAAAGCAGGAATTCTTTGAACACCTAAATGATGAAATAATAAAAATTGGAAACTCAAGAGAACTTATCATAATGGGAGATCTAAATAGTAGAGTCGGAAAAAAGTCAAATGATAAAGTGGTTGGGAAATACGGAGAAGAAACTATAAATGACAATGGATTAAGACTAATAACAATGTGTGAACAAAATAACCTAAGAATATCTAATGGTTTTTTCGAGCATAAGAGTATACATAAATATACATGGACACAACCTACTAGAGATCTCAAATCAATTATTGACTACCTCATCATAAAGCAAAATACAAAGTTAAGAGTACAAGATGTCAGAATATACCGAGGTGCTACATGTGGTAGTGACCACCACCTGTTAAATGCTAAGGTGATGTTTCCTGGAAGAGCAAGGATTAGAGAAAGCCAAGATAACCCTGACGTAGAAATAATGCAAAGAAGATACAACTTGGACAGCTTAGAACAACAAAGCGTTAGACAGCTTTACCAAAAACGTCTGGATGAAAAACTTCTTTGCCGAAAAACATTATCAAATACAGAGGATCTTTATAGGCATTTATCTCAATGCATACATGAAGCTGCGTATGAGTCATTAGGCTACTATGAGAAGAAGAAAAGAAAGCCATATTGGTGGGGTCATGAAATTGAAAAAGAAATAGAAGAAAAAAGGTCGAAATATAACAAATATCTGACCACGCAATCAGACAATGACAAGGTTGCATACAAAGAAGCACAAGCGAAAGTGCGACGAAAATTAACCCAGAAAAAGAACGTTTAAGTTCCGCGTACCTTTACTGGTTGATTTTATCTTGCTTGCCGACGCACCTGTGGGCGTTGCAATGATGATTTCAGCTTCAAGCCAGGTCCCGTAAGTCTTATGGAATTTTTCCTCTACGCGACAGCATTTCACCCACTTCGATCGAATCTCACCACAATGTCTGCGAAATGTCATTTTTACCTCTGAAAGCGAGTCGGTGGGTATTTAATCTAGACCCAGGATCCGCAACATATCTTGATAAACGTGGTCGTAGCGCACGTCCCAAGACTCTTCCTTACTCGCCTGCAACCGTCTGTGAAGCTGCCATCGTGTTATGGTAAACATTGTGAGTTACGACAAAACCTCTCAGAACTAAGTTCTCAAACAATATGAAGAGACGAATTCTATTGCCATGTCTGCAGCGTCGCGCCCTCAACTTGTGTCGGCCTGCCGTGTAAGTAGACCGATTTGACAGGCGCAACGCCAAACATATTCCAAGTTTTCTCCCAAAGTAGCACGCAATTTTTGGGTATCACGTTGACAACCTTACTATCTCTAGTTTCTATGAGTTGATTTTGCTCGGCCAAGTCAGGCATTTTTTATAAGTCTACTGATAAGTAGCTAAATTAAATAAAACGGATTTACGACAGAAAATACTCTGCCATGGATGTGATCGTTATAGTTCAGAGCTAAAACAATGTAATTATCCACCCTCATACTTCCAACTAAACGTGGTAGGATTTATTTACTGCTACGTTTTCTGTAAGGCTCAAAATGTGAGACGACAATTTAGGTGCCGTGAAAAATAGTCACGCCAGCCCACCATGATATCCTTATTTTGAGGGGTGCTCAGCGTCAATCCTCAAGGAAAAAATGGAAAATTTGTACATATACCAACAATATAGACATTTACCGATCACACTGTAAGCATATTTATGATGTGTGTTGAAGTTTATAAATTAGGTTTTTCCAGCTAGATTGGACTTCTTCCACACTGTGCGACGATTGTAGCCATTGTAGCTTTCAAACTGACTGCCTGGCAGCGACTCTGCTTCCCTTATATATGTAGCTCGGTTGTTTTGAGAACATTCGGTGCCAGAATTTTCGCTTCCAGACTTTTAAGGAGTATGAACAAATACAAACAGTAGAATATTCGCGACTTTTCTCGTAGGTTAGCTATCTATGTGCCAGACAGAAACGAATAAAATACGATGACGCGGACGCGTGCTACATAAGAAAGTACAACTACTCGATAACTCAACTCAGAGTCGACTGACGGAAGACGTGAACGAATAACGTGCGGGCTGACTGGCGGGGGCGGCAATGCGGGCGGCCCCGCAAGGGGGGGGGCGCACCCCCTGCGCCCCCCATATGTATCCGCCACTGGCTTGATGTCATACATGGTCAAATGCCTTGGAGATGTTAAAGTACACAGTGACAAGAGCCTCTCTCCTGTAGAAAGCATCAATGCTTTACTAACCTTGCACACGAACGACATAAATACCGGCCCTTTCGAAGCATACGAATTTCAGATAATCTGATTCCATCACCATCGGCACCTTCTTAATTACAGGATTGGCAAGGGCTGAGTTCCGATATGCATAATGCAGTCAGCGAACGGAAACAAGGTCAAGATGAATGCCATATAACTACTTTTAAAATCCCCTCTTACCTTCGCCAACAGCCATACCACGATGAATACACCGGTTCTCGTCCGATCACCGAAGTTAAGCATCATCGGGCCCGGATAGTACTTGGATGGGTGACCGCCTGGGAACACCGGGTGCCGTTGGCATTTTTTCCTACCTTTCCTCCTTTTTTTCTCCCTCCTTTTGTCATCCTCCTTTCACATATTTTCTTCATCTACTTCAGTAGCCTTCATTTTAATTGTCGTTTTTAATTTTGCCGATGCCGAGAAGCTAGACGAACTGCTTCTTAAATCTCTTATTTCATGGCATAATCCTTCGCAAGCTTCCAAATTCACATGGCCTATCCATTGAAATTTGGGTGTTTTACTTCAACAATGTACTTGAGGGTTTCTTTTGATCCTTCCAATAAATCCTTTGCACGTGCAGAAAACTAGCATGCAGAACAATACCATAGACACATCTAGTGGATAATATTACTAATACTGTTAATTTATGAATGCTACGAGATGCTTCTTCCTGCAGAGAACAAAATAAAATAATGCCGGACATATCAAGCGGTGTGAAGTGTTAGTAATGATGTTATGCTAACAAACACAAGCGAAATATTTCAACTCTACCTATTGAGGGTGGGAGTTTCATATGATTGATCTATCGCAACTACATATTATGATCGTCCCTTATTGTGCGAGGTAAAAATGACATTTTAAATCTATCGGTTCTGCAGTCAATTTCCCTTATCTTATTCCTGTGATCGCTTCTACCGTAGTACGTTGGCTCTAGCAATATATGTTGAACGTCCGGCAAAAAACTGTTTGCTCCGAACTTGTGCAAAAGTTATAACTAAGCTGAGGACATAGCCTAAAATGCCTATTTTTTTCTTTTACTCAGGAAAGCAATTTTATGAAGTTATAAGTTCATTTAGGATTATTTATGGCGAAATTAAGGCAATTTGTTACTGCCTAAAAATGCCTATTTTACCTGAACTAGCATTTAGAATTTTGCTTATTGGGCTGAAAAATATAGTTGAATTGTCTACATGAAAAGAGAATGCTAATTTAATTATTGTTTTAGTGAATAGTAATATAAATATCATTTTATGATGATGCTCATAAATATTAATGAACCACCCCCGAAGGCAATCATGCTACTGCCCTCTACGTACGATCATGATTCACAACCCATACAATGTTTATCTAACCATCAAACACAAATATGACTAACCCAGGAAATTATGGCATGATATATGATACCCAAATAATACTCTTCCTATACAAAAAAAACATGTTCGGAGTTTATTTTCCATGAATTCCAAATCGACAGTAAACTCAACTTCAAATGTTTACATTAAATTAAAATAAATGAAAACAATAGAAAGGTTAATGTAATACAATAATAGAAATGTTGGACATATAAACCATCTTTTTCTTCAGCAGCATCAACAAAAATATACATCTACACAATTAACAAGCAACCATAACATTAGATATAAAAAATGATTTCTGGAATTTGGCCGTCTTCAACTGATGTTCCATTATT
The DNA here is from genome assembly GCA_963573305.1 of Pyrrhosoma nymphula. Taxonomy (NCBI): domain Eukaryota; kingdom Metazoa; phylum Arthropoda; class Insecta; order Odonata; family Coenagrionidae; genus Pyrrhosoma; species Pyrrhosoma nymphula. The sequence goes on from OY754330.1 coordinate 150,315,845, forward strand.
ATTACCAGCAGCATAGGAAAACTGGAATGTCACTTTCCCACCACTTGGACAATCTAATGTAACTTTACCCAAACCTTTTGTTCCATAGTGAGAATCAGGGCCCTAAAATAGCAACAATTTTAAAATTTACCATTTTACCTGAATTATTTTAGCAGAGGGGCTTTAAAAATTTCAAATGATTCAAATATAATAAATAGTACTGAAAAATAAATTATGAGCAACTATGAAATGTTACAAGTCATTTCTGCAAATAATGATTGGGCAATTACCACATACCCGTAGAGTGGCTGATGCAGTGTAACTGGTATTTGGAGTAATTTCTACAGGTTCTTTAAACATCACCCTGAAGGTATGGCTGGAGCCATCGGAACTAAAACTTGTGTTATTTGAACCATGTATCTCACCAGATGCAGAATGAATCACTTGTATGTTAACATCAAACTCACTGGGGCCATGAATGGATCCATAAAGTCCAAACCCAACAACAAATATCCTCCTATCCACCACAAATCTGCAAATGAATACATGAATTAAATATTAGGCTCAAAAGTAATTAACAAGTCACAGTGTCGCTTTATTGTTGCACATTGCATCAGATTTAAAACTTTGTAGGCAAAATAATTATCATGAATATAGCAGCCTTTTCCACAGAAATAACGCTGCAAAAAGTTACATACTCTGATGGTACCATGTTGCCACATTTCGTGCATGCTTCCGTAACATTTCCAGAAACTATTTTTAAGCAGTTCAAAACTAATTTTTAAAAATAATGTTGTCCTGACTTCGGATAATTGTAGGTTGGATGGTCATAAGTCGGGGAGTATCTGTATACATATATTAGACGAGGGACAGAACCATAGTTCCTAAAAATCCCAGGAGTGCCCTCATGTAATTTGCTTTAAAATTTTCCATACCTACTTTTAAATTTTAAAGCTTATTTTAAGTAACTAATGAACTGAAATGTATTCATTAAGTAAAGAAGTGTAAGTGTGCATATTCCCTTAGGCTGACTTGCATTCCCACACTGGAGTTTCCTGCTTCCCTCCCTAGCTCCCCCCTACCTCTTGAGCTTGCAAGAAACTCAACCCTCTCCAACCTCCCACCCCCTGCATCCGGTGAACCAGGGAGCTGGGAAACGCAAGCCAGCAGGATGATGGACAGACAAAGCATGAGATAGTGACTCGGGAATGGCGGTGCTGCACGGTTGGTTACGATGTATTGGGAATGGTCTAACAAGGAGACATCGCGTAAGTGATGTTCGGGATCCAAATGAGGCAATTATTTTCAGAAACTATAGAGAGAATGCGAGAAAAGTGTCATGGCTTTCTTCCACATAGGCCCGGGTTCGAGAGAAAAACGCTATTAAAGAATCTTCCTCCGTATAAATACTTTAAAGTTCGCGCCTCTCTCAACAGCGAATCTCTCTCTCAATACCTGCTCCGCAGCGAAGGACCACTACTCACAGCAGACCTCGTAGCCCAGTGGATTGAGGCGCTAAGCCGTTTATTCTCATATGGTGGCTGGGGTTCGATCCCAGGTTGTGGCAATTTTTTTCTTTCGAATATTTTATGGAATTACTGTAAATTGCCATACTATTACGGCAGTAGCAACAATTTTTTTTATTTTCAGCCTATTTGCTGGATTTTAAATCAATGCTCTTGGGAGATTTTCAAAGCTAATTTCGGGATTCTAGTTAAGCCGAAAAGAGGCTACACATTCTGACGGACCTAATACGTTTAGATTTTGAAAATGCAAGGATACTATCGTGAATAGGATGGGCTTCGATTGGTCGTGGGTCTTTCTCAAGGCCGTAAACAATGAGCGGATTATTACTTTTTATTTAGCAACGATGTACTCACTTAAAACTTCCCAGGAGTCGCGCTCGAGTAATGACATCTGAAAGTATGCAATTCCACGCCATGAATGAAAAGTTAAATTCCTTAACTTGGAGTAAACATGGAGTGGGAAAAGAAAGTGTTATTATCACGTGATATTTATTTGTGCTGGAATCTAATATCTTCCTTTCCCCCACGATACAGGCTTCGCTTCAATAAAATATGTTGCTCCGCAAAAAGGTCATAGCAAAAGTTTTTTTTACATAACCATGGAAACTGTTACCATCTCTTTTTTACCTATGTATATCATGTTCACTATTGAAGAAGAAATAGAGTTAGAGAAGTCATTACTCGAGCGCGGCTCCTGGGTAATTTAAAGTTAGTACATCGTTGCTAATTAAAAAGTAATAATCCGCTCATTGTTTACGGCCTTGAGAAAGACCCATGACCAATCGATGCCCATCCTATTCATGATAGTATCCTTGTATTTTCAAAACTAAACGTATTAGGTCCGACAGAATGTGTAGCCTCTTTTCGGCTTAACTAGAATCCCGAAATTAGCTTCGAAAGTCTCCCAAGAGCATTGATTGAAAATCCAGCAAATAGGCTGAAAAAAACTTGTTGCTACTGCCATAAATGTATGGGAGTGGGCAATTTACAATAATTCGGTAAAATATTCTAAAGAAAAAAATTGCCGCAACCTGGGATTGAACCCAAGCCACCACCATATGAGGATAAACGGCTTAGCACCTCAACCTACTGGGCTACGAAGTCTGTTGAGAATAGTGGTCCTTCGCTGCGGAGCAGGTATTGAGAGAGAGATACGCTGTTGAGAGAGGCGCGAACTTTTAAGTATTTATATGGAGGAAGATTCTTTAATAGCGTTTTTCTCTCGAACCTGGGCCTATGTGGAAGAAAGCCATGACACTTTTCCCACATTCTCTCTTTAGTTTCAGAAAATAATTGCCTCCTTTGGATCCCGAACATCACTTACGCGATGTCTCCTTGTAAGTGAATAAATCTGACAGTTAGTGTAAGGAGTGAGATGTGTTATAATTCCTCTCATCCCTCGCGTTCCCTCTGCTGCCTCCAGCGAACCCCAGGTCTTAACAGAAGCAACTTTTAAGTTTTTGTGAAGTTGTAGAAAAGAATATCATTCCTATAGAATTTTTTCTTTAGTTTTCCTTAGTTCTTTCTTAAAAGTTACAAATGAACTGACAAAAATTGAATTTGATAGGCATTGGAATCACTGTATTATTGGAAAAAATACGCAGTTAACATTGTTGACTTCTACAAAACACAATACATTAAAACTGCACAAATGGTTTTGCCAACTATGGTGCACTTGATGAAGCCATAATCAAAACAGGTTGTGCAGCTTTGATTGTGCATTGTGGAAGTCAACAAAGTAAAATGCGCATTTTTTTCAAGAACTTAAAAGTTTTTCTAAAGTAAACAGATAACTTCAAAGTTTTAGTGAATTCATTTAAAACTTATGAGAGGAGATCTTTCCTATAGTTTTTGAATATCAATGGGTTTTGCTTCAGGAACATATATATTTTTATTGTGACAACCTGCAGTAAGTTTTTTATTACTGTACATTATTTAAAAAAAGGAAATGCATCACTTTGCCTAAGAAAATGTCAATGAAATGAACTTTTATCAGCTTCGATATGCCCATGCCTAATGGTCCTTTGAAATCCTAATCCTACCTAGAATTGCAATCCCCTCTCTCCTTCATAACCTTCTTGGTGTCCCATACTTCCCAAATCTAAATTGAGCTCTGAGATTCTCAGAGGAGGCCCACTTTTAACTACCATGATGAGGATTCTATGTTGTTATAATACAGATACAAACATTTTTCAATTCAGTAGCAACATTAATTGATGATAATACACTTTCTTAAATACTTATACATCAGACAATTTCATGCATGTAATCAAGTAGATTCTGGCTAATTGGGACACATTGGGACCAGTGCATTTTGCCCCAATTAATAGGCTGCCCCATTTACGCGATATATCCCGTAAATATATATGAATAAATGTTGAAATGAAAGAAGACTAAATTTGGTTTAGGATGCATGATTGTTAACTAAACCATTATTTTGACAGTCAATTGGCGAGAATAATTATTTTATATACATTTTTCAGGAATAGAGGATATGAAATCCGGCGAGATATGGTGGAAGTTTTCCACATTGTGGACAAATGAAAAAACGTAGTGAACTCCACAGTCATTTTTATTAAGACGACCTAGGTTTCGACACGTTGTGTCATCTTCAGGTAACATGTACACTTCAAGCTCACTTATATACACAAAATATTGGAGGGGAGGGGGAATGAGTAAGGGGAAGGGTTTTGAAGCTTGTGTTTGGAAGGTTAGTCATTGGGTGTGTTGGAAATTTGCTGAGGCCGGGGGGGGGGGGGGGGGTTAAGGGGTTGGGTTAGTCATTAGGTGTAGTATGGGACATTCACTGCGGGTGGGGAGGCTAGTCATACACTTTTTGTCATTACATACATTTTTCAGGAAGCCTGTTAGTCTTGTTGAAAAATATTTCTCTCAGCCTCCGGCGATGCATTATGAATTCCTTTTATGAAACCCTATAAACCTTTTCTCCATGATCTGTCTCGAATTTAATTTCGTTTCTGCACTTCCAAAGACAACCAACCATCTGTTGGCATAAAATCACGAACAAGCTTTAAAGCTAGCTCCCCTGACTATTTTTTCAACATTGGACGACTAGCGCAAACCCCTCGTACACTTACAATGGAAAACAATTGATCTCAGGCATCCTCGACATTAGGATCCTTAACTTGACATTTGCATTTTTGGAGAGCTCCTTGTTTTCCATTACAACGCCATTCTTCTCTCAGTTTATCCTGCTGCTGCAACAATCGAGCTATCGTAGATTTTGGCATCCCGATTATCTCCGCCAAACAGCAAATACTGGTTTTGGGTGGATGATCTTTAATTTGGCCCCATATGGAATTTTTTTCAGGCAGGGAATAATCACTATGCGACATGTTACTCAGGAGAAGACGTATGTTCTATTGTCACTAAAAATATACTCACTGATTCAGGGTTCACTCAGACAGCAAAACACAAGATGAATGCTGAAGTGTTTTTGGGATTCCCACCTGGACAAGAAGGCTGTTGTTGCCAATGTTTCAACAGCATTCTCTGCCATCATCTTCAGGGCTGATCTTATCATCAACCCTGAAGACGATGACAGAGACTGCCATCAAAATGTTGGAAATAACAGCCTTCTTCACCGGATAGGAAACCCAAGAAAACTTCACCACCCTTGTTTGCACAACTAACACTGGTTTGATACCTTTGTTTTGAGAAGATAAATTGCAAGTGAAGAGAAATATTTTTCATTTGCATGCGTTAATTACCAGATGTGGGGGTGGCAAAAAGAGAAAGATAAGAAAAAGCATAGTAATCTGCCAATGGCAATAGGTCAGTTGCTCATTGGAAAGGGGGAGAGGGGCTAGACCGCATAAGTCAGTTGGATACTGTGAAGATGTCGTACTTAAGTTCTTCATGAACAACATTGTTTAGCTTGACCATTCTCCCCTGCTCAACATCCACCAGGAAACCATGAAAATTCACCCCTACCATAACCACTTCCCTGAAGGTTTTTGTTACAAAAATGGTCAAAAAAAGTCATATATTTTTATTTCAGATTCAGAAATATTAAAGGGAGGCAAATCCTAAAATGTTTCCCTTAATTTTTTATTCCAAATAACTAATGATTTATTCAATAATTTCTGAATGTTGCCCCTTCAACTTAAGAGAATTAGGCCACCTGCATATCAGTATTACTTTCCTTCCCGTAAACCTTAGTCAGACATCTAATGATGAATACATTTTGTTTATATTGCAAATGTAAAAATTTTGCCGATAACGTTAATGTTAACTATTAATTTTAGCCCATAGTACATCAATAAACAACGTACAAGCATTCACAGGAGTTAGGCAACCCGCATGATGACTTTTGCTCTGAAAATGTTATAACAAAATTCATTTTATGACAAAATCAAGAAACTTTTTTTCCTTTACTTGATTCTCTTTGAAAAGAGCTGGAATCCCTTTCCTCAGTGTTCCATACGAGTCAGTGGAATGTGAAGCGGGCAAGTCAGCTAGATCTGGAGACGTATAAAAATTTTCCGTCGTCAGGCAATATCATAGCCCAAATAATGGCTTCATTAGAGTCATCATCGCTTTTGAGGACATGGGTAAATGGGAAAAGTTTTTATCCAACACAGTCCCCTTTCCCGTATAAATTGCCGTAGACCACACGTATCCTGTTCTCGATTCACAAATAAAAAATATTTGCCAAATGAAGCTCTTTTCAGATGGACGAACTGCCGTCACCCCAATATTCCCTTGTACAAGAACAGGTTCTCGTCGATGGTAACGTCCATCTCTGATTTATGGAGTGCCTTGAACTTTTCCTCCAGCTTCTGGCAAATTGGCCATATTTTATTTAGTTTGGCGTTGGGGTGTGTTTGGGGATCAAAATCGTTATTATAGGCAAAATGTAAATATTGCCTTATTTTTACGAATCATTGGTAAGACATTGTGTGTCCAAAAAAGGGAGAGGAGAGTATAGGTCTCGTCGACCAATAAAACTCAGTATCTGACTTTCGCACACTCTGTATAATTACAAGGGCAAAAAAGACAAATTTCTGAGCTTGTCGCAGCTCGCCACTGATTTACGCTAGCACTGCTCGGCCCCACTTTTTCACGCAAAGTGTTACTGGCGAAGCGATTAGTTTCCCAAGTTATAAAGTCCACAATTTCATCGTTGAAAAAAGTTTTTTAGGGAACCACAGTCGGGAACCAGGTCGAAGTTCATCTATGAATTACCTTAAAAAAGAAAGCTAGGTGGTGCCGGAGGAGGATTCGTTGAAAACATTTCCTCCCACTCTGCTCCCCACGAGGGTTCTGCTGCCCTGTCCGATTCGGAGCTTGTTTCTCCGGAGAGAGTCGACTAGGAGGCGGAAACTTCAATAACCTCGGAATCACTGCTGGTCAACACTGATTCCTCTCTGGAATCCATTGCTGATTGCCAAATTTTACCAAGCGAAAACAAAGAATTTTCAGTGGAATTCACTCCTACTACACCGCTTGTATTGGAACGAAAATGTTCGAACTAAAAATGAAATGCTTGCATCGGTGGAATTTCAGCAAAAAAGTGCATGCGCTCTGAAAATCAAGGATGCGTATGCTCTGAAACTCAACGAAAGACTGTCACCATCGTCCTTCCGACAAAGTACTCATGGAAACAATCACGATATACAAAGGACCTCGCCCCTAAGTGTGAAAAGCCCATCCCATTCTCATCATCAAATTTTTCTTTTCTGTTCCTACCATTTCTTGGAAAATAAACACGTGTGCGTACCGCAACAGCATAGATTTTTCAACTACCGGTAAATTGATATCGGGAAAAGCCCATTAGTAAAGGGTTGGCTGGTGGGAAAGTAGCCCGGGGAGCAAAGGGTGGCAGATTAGCACGACATGAAACCGGGCGCCAGGTTGCTTAGCCATTGGCTCTCGAGCGGGTGTTTTCTGACCTCAGGAAAGCATCAAACATGACAATAGAAGGCATTTCACATATTTGGGATTTATCTCTATTTCTCCTTTTTTCTCGTACTCATGTGGGCTAGGGTAGCACATATACAGGACACTTGTGTTGGTTTCTAATGAAAACGTACGACCTTTAGACATCTTCATCATATAGGTGTTTTCGTAAATATGTTTCACCACTTCTGCCAGTATTCGAAGTATAAAAATGAAAGGGGCTGATGAAATAACATTCGCAACATATCTAAACATTTACGCTTACGCCATTTCATCTAAAGAGAATGGTTCAATAGACATTTCCAGCATATATAAAAATTAACGGAAGAAAAATGTGCAGACGAATAACATAGAATTAGATAATATATAAGGTAACAAATATATATAAGTAGTAACAAATATATGTAGTAACAAACATATACAGTAAGAAACATATAGTAACAAATATATATAGTAACAAATAAGACAAGGAAAGATTCATATTCTGTTGCCAGAGAAATATTTTATTCCAATTACTGTGGAATTCATTGTAGCAGTGAAAATTAGCGTAAAATTTAAATAGTAATTTTTATATTGACCGCTAAAATGTTGAAGAAAAATGTAATTTAATGCTCATGAAGAGTGAATGAGGAAATATAAACTTAAAAATTATTTACTTACATAGAAAGTTTTTCGTCATGCGAAACCTGAAGTATTACATCATAAATTTTCAAAAATTATTAATAAATGACAATAATTGAAGTAGTAAATTTCGTAAAAAGTTCGCAAAAGAAACTCCATGCATGAAGTAAGTATACGGATGGTTACAAATGACAATATAGGTGAATAGAATTTTGTATGGGGATAAATTTTCAGTTTCAAAAAAATTATAACCCTCGAATTACCAGAAATATTACCAAAAAATGACCATCATTTTAACATGAGAAATCACTATTTGAAAAGAGCGTCGCTTGCCGCATCGCTGGCTCTGGACCTTCAACAGCACGGGAGGTGGCAGGAATGTAAACTACAAGCATAGGCCGACTATATTCAGGAGCAAAGAAAAAGATGCGGACACCGCGGACCTGCCCGATTATATTCGGGCACATTAGATTTTGCACCACCTCGCAGCCCGAGTATATGTGGGCTTGTCAGGGAAGCGGTTAACGCAGACCCTGTCGTGGGTGTCACCCCTCCTCTCATATTATCCATTAAACTAAGCCATTAGATCCTCTTTGCCCTCACCCTTCCTTCCTCAAAACATTTGTCTTTTGACCCATCGCTTACAGCCCAGCCTCCACCTCCAGAGTTCACTTTACTAAAAAAAACATTGTCCACTGGATGAAGTCCCATGGCCACGAAACCCAGAATGCTAACTGGTTGGTCTACGAGCTTTAAAGGGGGGAATAGGTGCCCACATGGAAGATGAGGTTTAATGAAAGAAGAAGTAGAATGTACAAAATCGGTTTCCTGGTGTGAAAAAATTGCATTTCCTCGAGAGCTTAGAGTCAATACCGCCGATGCATGGCCAAATTAATAAAACAATAAAGCGGAGAAAACTCAGGACTATTCTATGATTGGGTTCTGTTCTTTAAGATTTGTCCCAAATAAACGGCTGCCCCAAATAATCAGAATCTATTGTAGTACAGTTAAGTATTCACCTGATTCGGTCACTGGTGCCTGAATACCCCCATCTGCTTTCTATTTGCTGAAAACGACTCACACACTGCTCCTTTCCCGTCATGCAGCATCTTGGAGAATCAACAAAGGAAACAGGAGGTTTTGGATTGACTGTGAAGTACAGGAAGAGGGACACCACCTCACGGTCAGTGAGCAGGCCTGACTGAGCAGCACCAACAGCAAATTCCTCCACTGTCATCAGTGGAAATCGCACAAGTCCAAGAACTCGTCCTAACACAGAACGACGATTCTCTGGAGTTGGAGGCAACTGTTGTCTTCGACACTCTGCTTCTGACCATCTGACAACAGCCTAAAATTAAAAAAGAACTCATCAGACACAATTTAAATTAGTCTCAAAAGAGGCAGCTCCATTATGCTTCATCAAAATTACATATAAATTGCTTCAATCATGTAATTACTCAGAATTTGAAATATGTATGTAACATGTTGCAATGGGAGTGCATTGAAGTTCTCATTCTCAAACAATGGAAAAAATCTCCATTATATCAATATTTTTAACTAATTCCACAGCATTTTCACATTCAGAATTATCAGGGGAATGAGCCACATTAATGGAGAGGGTCTGCTCTGATAGTCCAACTTTTCTAGGTACTATCATTTTCGTAAGCCAAGACATGTGGCATTTAAAAAATTAACTATCATTTTTCAAATTCATTTTCATATTATTTATTCTGAGACAAAAGAATAGACACAGAAACAAATGTTGGGATACTATAACACAGTGGCTCCCAATCTCTCTCCATTTGTATATCCCTTTGGTCATCAATTTCCAATTGTACCCCTTACATCAGAAAATGTTCATTATTCATATTCTTACTGCTACTTCAAACTTATTTCTGCCATTAAAAAATCACCAAACCATGAAATGAATTTATATAAATGTGAATCAAAATAATCATATCTTAACCTTGTTCTGAATTACTAATTAATTTTATATGACTCATATACATACATAATGAAGAGACTTAAAATTTTAAAATACCCTGCACTGTTATCAACCCCCAATTTTACACACACTGATTTTACATACTGCCACTCTTTAGGTCCCTCCAGCTACATAAAATTAAGATTTTGCAGTAAATTATTTTTTGATGCCAAGTAGAAGCTGTTAGTGGGTGAAGCATTACATCTGCATCTTTCTGGCTTAAATCTCATCAGAAGTGCAACGAAATAAAATTGACAGTCTCGGCAGTAACTCGGTGGAATTGCTTCAAAATGAAATACTTGTCCACTTGGTTTTCCACAAAGAAGTATTTACCTTATTTAGTGACTGTCCAGCCACTTCCAGTGGCCAAACAGAAAAAATTTAAGAAAGTGGTAAAGGAACATGAAGCTTGTTCCAAAAAAAATTCAGTTTCCCTGGTGGCCAAACATCTATTTGAAGGAAATTGCTTCAGTGCTTTTGTACCAACCATTCTCCACATCCCAAAAGAAGAGACCCAGACTTGACTTACTGAAACAAATGGAGATTGTCAAAGGCATTACACCTACATTGTGAATGATGTTTTGTATTCCCACCACTCCACCCTCCTCGAAGTAGGTGCACATGCCTCGAAACCTGGAGTGCTTCCATCCTCCCCTCCCATCCCAAGTCCTTCAGCTTACGTTATCACTGGCATAACTTTACACAGGATCAGCCAATATCCCCCTCTGCCATCCCATCACCTACTCTGCCCCACTACCCAAAGACAACCTTCCCCTTCCCTCTTATGACTATAAAAGCCATGCTTGCTGTAATATATGTGCCTGAAGACGTTAACTATGCAAGGAAACCCAGGTTTTAAGTTTTTATTTTGTGGAAAACCAAGTGAACAAGTATTTCATTAAGAAGTGCAACATCAAACAAACAATTCAAATTTAAAATAGGATTTTATTCTCACCCCGATGACGATGGATGAGTCGCCCGTTGAAACGTCGATGCTGTTTACCAATTTAATCCGGTGGAATTCCCAAGAAAATTTTACAATTCAAATTTACATCCCATATTGACCACTGCCAAGCCAAGGAGTTAAATGCCTCCAAAATTGTCACTAAGGTAAGCACACGATTTATGGCATCTAGAACTTTTGTAAGTATTCATTTTTCACAGCTACATTCAGGTCCACCCATGGAAGCAGAGGGTATTTTGATGACAAGCTCTCAATTTCATGCAGTTCTTGATTTTAAAGGTTTATGCAGTCATACGTTTGTACATATTATTTCATTGTAGAAATTGCTATTGAGCAGGGGTGGCGTGGCCAGGGCGGGAAGGCGGGCATTCCTGCCCGGGCCCCGATTTTAACGTAAATAAAATAAGACGTTTATCACATCGAAAGTTTTTATGTCGTTTATATATTATTTGCAAACCTTTTGCCCTTAACGACCTGAAATGCGTTTTTAATGTACCAATTTTTTCAGAAGGGGGAGTGGGGGGTCACAAAAACAGGGCCCCTCTGGACGTGCAGCGACCCGGGCCCTTTAGCACCCACACCACCCCTGCTGTTGAGTATTGCAGCCAACCCTGACAAACTTGCATATCTAACTACTGCATTTACCTCTCACTATGTAAAATTAAGACTTTTGTACTGTATTTTCTATTATTCTAGTGAATAACCGAAGCTCATTCATCAGGGTGCCATCAATTTACATTTGCTAAACATTTGAAAATTATTAAGGCTTGCAAGACTGACACAACTGATTCACAGTCAAAGTAGTAGATATTCAAAACGTAAGGCATAGCAAAATTCTGTAATATCCTCTTGATTTCAAAACGCATATTTACATAATGATGAAAATGTTAATATTATGCATACAATGAACAGAAATGACGTACCTGAAAAACCTTAGCTTCACGAATCCGTAATGTGTCTCTTTCAAGAACAGCAGCAAGTGTGTCAAGGTCTACATCCACGAATCCATCGGCAGCAAAAGCTTCAGCAGTTGATTGATCAATAGATTCCAAACATAAGGCAGCCAACTGAGGCTCATCAAAAAGCCTTGCTTGAGTCAGCAGCAAAAATGCATTTTCAGAGCACAAATTACCCTATTGTTTTAAAAATAAAATGCTCTTATTAAAATCTAGAGCTCATTCATGAAGAATGTAATTACAAATACAATAAACCAATGAGACCATATCAAAATATGCTTCCTCATCAGAAACTAGTTGAAGCCTTGAATGTAAGTACCACAAACTATCACTCAAACCTAGCATCTTACTACAGTGGTTGAATGGGTAAGGGCCTAGCCATGTTGAAACACCGGTTCCCATCAGAACACCGAAGTTAAGCAACGTTGGGCCCGGACAGAGGTTGGATGGGTGACCCTCCTCCATACCTGCACCAGGCGTGGATGGAGAGGATACTACTCCCTCCAGACCACCGGGAGGCTGGTGGGAGATATACCCAGACCGGGAGAGTTAGAGGGAGTACACCCTCCATCCCTGGTACTGGGGCGAGGCGGAGGAGGTCAATCCTCTATACCTCTACCGTGGTGCTCTTGTCCTCTGTCTGCAAGTGGCAGACAGGCATGGGGTTGGCACAATGGACAAAGAAAGGTCTAAGTGCCCGGGCTCCTGACGAAGGTTCCCCCAATAACAATCTAACAGTGGTTGAATTATTGGGTGGTGAATTTTACAAGATTCATACAATAGTGCATTATGTCACAGATTTGGTATGGCTCATACAGAAATCTCTCGTTGATTCACAGGATGAGGCGAGGGGCTTTCCAGACTAATTGAAGTCCAGGTTTCTGGGAATTTATAAACCTGTCACCCGAAGTCACCTTTGATTCCTAATCACTCTACCTCTGGTAGGAAGCCCTCCTAGAGGAATTTGAGTGCTCAAATGTGACAATCATTAGTCCAGTCAATTAAGCACTTTTTGACCTTTCTCAAAGTATGTACCACCAGAATATCAGTACATATAGCGGACTCTCGTTAGGACGTTCCTTAATAGCACGTTTTCCTCATTTGGACGTTCATTTCCTCAGGTCCACATCACAGTGCATGTAAAAAAAACTATGGTTAGCACGTTTTGGCTACCTCTTTAGCACGTTTGGAGGAGGACCAAGCCAAATTTGTCCCAGGGAATTAACCACCTCGTAGTTTAATCTGACAATGGATAAATCTCAAGAGGTTTACTTCTCGCATTAATAAAGATCGTTATCGCTTAAAATACTATTTTGATAGTTATGTACTTAAATAAATTCCAGCAATTGTACTGTCCACTTAAATTTTAATATAAATATTACACTATATGTGTTTTGATGTTTCTTAGGGTGTCATCATCAGGTCTACACAGGTTATGTCTCCAATGGGAATATTTATACATGAGCAAAGGAAAGAGGGAGGGGATTCTTGACAAATGATGGAGGTAGTAGTAAGGAAAGGGGGGGTATGGTTGAAGGTGAATAACAGGGGGGGGGGGGTGCTGTTACGAGACATGTGACCTTCCTGAGGATTCGGGAGTGTGGCCTATGGGGGGGGAGGGGGAAAGTTCTTGTGAAATGTGGAGATAAGCAGAGGAAAGAGGAGGGGGGGAAGGGAGTACAAGTTTGGGTGGTCAGGTGGACAAGGATAGAATGGGGGATTGAACATCAAATTCTACATGATTAAGAAGTTTGATTTTCTTCTTCTTTCTCTTGATAATCTCCCACTGTTCCAAGGTGTCCAGACGTCGTCCCTTTCTCTCGTAATGGATGATCTTCACGTCAAAGTTTGTACTATGGGACTCCTCTATCAAGTGTTTGGCAAGGTGGGATTTGGGATCACTGTTTGACAAGCACTTCTTATGTTAGTGAAGATTCATCTGTCCTCTGACCTAATTATTTCATTGGAAGTGTGAAGAGAAAAATATCGCTAGGAGGCTTCGCTAACTTTGCCGCTGAATTTTGTGAAAGCAGCATCTGTAAACTAAATGTGCTGTTTGGTTATAAATGATGACGACAATTGTCATCATCATTAATAATTGAGTACGCATCAGCATTAGGTATCATATGTATTTTCTTGGGAGGCAGAATAGGTAGAAAATAAACTAATTTTACAATAAATGATCACCCTTTATCAACGGCATGAGCTAAAATGAGTGGCAGGATAACATTCCCCTGCAAGTTAAGCAACCAACCAGTACATATTTGACTTTCCATGTAATGCCTACCCTGTTTTGCACATTTTCCTGGTCACCACGTTCAGAATCCCAGGTCCCTTCAATAACGTGCTAACGAGAGTACGCTGTGTATGGGTATGTTTTTTGTCTCAGAGAATCCTAGGTCCGCCCACTTCTAAAGTGGTCGAGTCAGCACAAATGAGTCTACAGGTGCCAAAAATTGAGATTTTATTCCTGCAACAGCTGGGTTAAATTTCGGCCCTAATTAACTTCTGCAATCTTGTAGGTATTAAAAAAACCTACATTTGGAATGATTGTAGGTAAAAATTGCATATTTAGTTGTCGAGATAATTGAGGGGGTAAAAAGCCAAGGGATACAAGTGACAATTTTATCATTTTGTAAAAACGCAGTTTAAAGTCAAATCATTTCGATAAATTTCCTGAAATGGGAAAGTCTGCATAATGCTTATACATTTTATGATTCTACTGTATATCCCTTGAATATTCAGCAATATATTTTTGAAAAAACAACTTTCATATGCCTGTTAACATTGTATAATGAAAAAATGAGTCACTTGTACCCCTTGGCTTCTCAACCCCTCAATCGCAAAAAAGAGGTAAAAACCACTTTTTTATATATTTAATAACTTATGAAAAAATAAACAAAAATTGTTCAAACTATCTCCAGAGCTGACTCTTGTGACCCTAAACATACTCCCGAAAGATAAAGAAAATATTTTTAAAGGTACTCCAAATATTTTTCCTGCAAATCTTTATTTAACAATTAATTCCCCAAAATCTATGATGCATAGAGGTCCAATCCAAAGCACGTTACATTCTTTTAGAAGGATACTATGATATTCTTTTTGAAAAAAGTAATTTTTTTCATAAACAAAATTGTTTAAAACTGCTTTAAAAATGGGGTATGTTTTTTGCTTATAAACATTTAGAATAGCTCTATTGTTTATCAACATAAATGCTTTGCATCTTCATATTCTAAAAGCTGGCATTTTTCTGCCTTAAAAAAAGGCCATAAAATGCATCTGGAGCCGAGAGAGCTGAAATTGCTTAAAAAATATTTGTCGGCTAGTTTATTAACATTAAGGGCTCAAATTTGGCATAGATATAAATGAAGACACATTTAGCACCTAAAATTTTCCCCTAAAAAAGTGAATGCCAAATTCTTAATTATCAGTGCAAAGTAAGAGGTATCTGAAGCTGAACCCTTCTGCAAAATGGATATTATTTGGGAGAGAACAACCAGAACCTTGCACATCCATCAGACCAGTTATACCAAAAGAATACTGCAACAGTTCAAAATACTGATGTGAATGCAGAATCTGCTCCTCCGGCTCCAGGCGTAAGGCTAGAGAAGGCTAACAATGAAAATTTTAATGTAAAATTTCCATTTCCTGATGTGGTCAGGTCAGTCCTGTTTCTGGCCACCATAAGTAGACCAGATATTGACCAGATGTAAACTGTTTAAATGACTAAGATGATAATCACTGTCAAGATGTTTCATGTAGTCTTAAATATCTTAAAGGATCTAAAAGCTATGGTATTATGTATGAAAATAGCAATGAAACTAATTCTGACTAGGTACAGTGATTCTGACTGGGTACAGTGATTCTAACTATGCTGATGATCCTGATACTTGCAGATCCACAATAGGTATTGTTTGTTTACTTTTGGGAGGTCCCATTACGTGGACATCACAATGTCAAAAAATGGTAACATCCGAACAACTTCATTATGTACAAAATGATTACTGATTATCACAGGCCCACAGTGCACACTCAAAACAAAGAATATTTTTTCTTAATGCCACATGGTCAAGGATTCCAAAATAACAAGTAACTCTCAACAAATGTGGCAGGGCACAACTTCAGCACCATAAGAAATTTATTTATATTTGGCGAGAATAAAAACATATGTACCTTAAGAAATTCTACACAGTGCTTTTCTAAAGCTGGTACAACATACTTCTTTGCAGTATATAAGGTGGTCATTACGGTTTCTGGCTCAATGCAAACTTCATCAGAATACAGGAATCTAAGCAAAGCCAAAAATGCAGCAGGTTCAACATCAGGCAGCTCTATGGTTTCAGACTGTGTGGCTAGAGTCCCATTGAACATGGCATCGAAGACACCACTTCCAACAGTCAAAACAAACCTGTTAAGAGGAAAATTAACTTTTAAAATTGTAATTCCATTTGGTTTCTTAAAAGCATACACTTCTTAGGGAATGAGAATAAAGTGATTCTCCATTGTTTTTCCAAGCACATTAAGCAAATTACATATTGACAGCAAAAATTTACAGAACTTGAAAGGCTATATTATAATAACCAGCTGTAAGTTTCAAAAATGAGAAATGTGTGCATAAGAAACTACAAAATATAAGGAAATTAATAGTTTTACAATTTCATATTTTAAAATCACTATACTAATAACATACATAATTCAGTGAAGGTAAAAAATACATCCTATACCACAAATATGTTAATGTGACCACATGTACAAATATGTTAACCCCTTTAATGGGGACAATTTTTTGAATAGTCACTCCCCTGGTGGGGGTTTTTTATCCTGTGATAGATACATTTAATTTTTGGTGGAATATAATTTTATTAATTTCTGAGTAAAAATATGAAAAAAAAAATTTTTTAACTGTCTGGGAAATTATTTAAACAATTTTTGTTAACAACAATTAGGTAATTTCATGCTATTTTTCATGCTATTTTTTCATGCTAAATTGTTGATAAAAATATTTTACTTACCAATGAGGCTATTTCCTCATTGCTGTTCACCACTGCTTATAGTTTTTTAAAGGTATATTTACACTATTTACACACTGTTCCATCTTTCACCTAGTACTGCATTTGGGTGTGGTACGCGCGGAAGCACGGAGCAGGACAGAGTGGAACATTACACTCTTTGCAGTAGTATATTGTCTCTTTCCTCTGCTTGTGTGACAAACACACTACACATCTCTTATGTGCATATTTTTTAGTGGCAGTTGGTGGATTTAGGTCCGGAAAATGCCTTCCTGATAGCCTTAGGGGAGAGTCTAGTTTTGAGCGATTTCCTGGCACCTTAGAAGTCGCTCTTCCGTATTTGTGGAATAAACGGTAAATGAGATCTAAACGGAAATTCAAGTGATTTTCTTTCCCTCCATGCTTTTTATATATTACATAAGCGTTGAAAGCGCATAGATCAAGAAGGTGTCGGAATATCTTCTGATAGTACTTCTTCATTCTCTTCCTCGCCGTACTGTACGTCACCATGTACTGATCCGAAAGATCAACTCCTCCCATGGTGTCATTGTAGTCCACAATGGCGAGAGGTTTCTCCTTTGTCTTCCCTTTCCTGTCCCGCACTGTCTTTGTGCTAGCATCATGGACACTGCTCAATATACAAACATCCCTCTTGTCCTTCCACTTCAAAGCCATCAACTTATTTCTGAAGGCGGCTGCAACTTCTCCCGTTTTCAATTTTTTCATCATAACAAATTTTGGCAGCTCCTTTCTGTTTGACCTCACCGTTCCCAACGCATCGGTTTCCATCGAATTCAAAAAATCATAGAGCTCTGGACTGCTGTAGTAATTATCGAGCCCTATCAGATAACCCTTGTTCAGTAACTTTTCTGAAAGTGTTAGCACAATTCGTGAGGGTTTTGTGAAACTGCGAACATCAACTCCACCCACATCATTTGCAAGTTCCGTATCTTGTCCCGTGTACATTATCATATTCCAAACATACCCACTTTTTGCCTCACAAAGCTTATACGATTCCATTCCAAAACGCGACCTTTTTTTTGGAATATACACCCTCCACCCAAGACGGCCTTTCCATAGTAATAAACTTTCATCAATAGAAATGTGTCCTTCGGGAATGTAGCTCTCAGAAAATTTTCTTATGCAGTGATCGAAGAAAGGCTTGATTTTATACAGCTTTGGGGATACTGGTCCGGTGTCACTAAAACATTCATTATCTGCAAAATGCAGAAATCTCAAGAGGAGAAAAAACCTCTTCTCACTCATTATTTCGTAAAATATGGGGGTTGCCAAGAGCCGGTTGCGGGTGAAGTAACTTGTTATAGTGGGCTTTTGTATTATACCCTGCAAAAGCATCATTGCAAAAAACAACTTTATTTCCTCCCCATTGGTATCAACCCAGTCTTTATCGCGGCTTCTCCTTTTCATTTTCTGCTGCAAAGTTTTTTCGCTAATTTTTTGCTGCGCATACAAATTAGTTTGCTGTGCTATATAGTTACATATATCAGCATCAATAAAATGTTCAAAAATGTCGTCAGACTGATATTTTTCTGCGAGATCACCTTTTGAACCTGCCTCAAATCTAGCCGGGAATCTAGGTCTAGGAGTACCTTGTTCAATCCAGATGGTGGAATGTGATTGAAATGTATCGCCTTCCTCATCATCATCATCCTCCGGTTCACTTTCCGTTTCGCTCTCAGAAATCTCCTGCAATTCTTGAATCCTGCGAGGAAACCCTGCTGCTGTCCCACTGGTACCAGCGATAGTTCCCACTGACACATTTGAGTGTTCCTCCTCTGATTGAGAGCTGCTTTCACTCATACTCTCCTCTTCTTCACTAAGCTCCAACATTTTGCTTATGACATCAGCAGGCAGCGTAGGCGGTCTCTTAGCCATTTTATGGATAACTTAGGCTAAGAACTGACAATAATGAAGTACATATACACGAAACAAAAGTTCTATGGAAATGACTACTAAAAATTATAAACTACTCACTGACGGAAATGTTATAACAGCGTCAAAAACACAGAAGAAGAGCAGATCAAAGATGAGGAATTTTCGAGGAGGAGAATATCACAAAATAAGAGAACCTAATAATGGGTAACACACGTACTCCTATGTCTACAAGACAGAAGAAAGAAAACTCAAATAAAAAAGGAGCAAAACTTGGGATACCCTACAAGCTGAATTTCCACTCGAAAAATAAGAGCAGATATCAAAGAAATTCCAAATGTTCAAAGTACACCTGTAACTATTCGCACAAAAAGAACTCCGAAGAAGCACCGAAAAAGAAACACATTCGTCCACCAAAAAGGCACTCCAAAACTGAATCCTTTTCCCTTAGAAATGTGACCGAGGGTAAGTGAAAGAAAAATTACCGTTAGAGCTTCCTTGGCCTCAAAACTACCATAAAACTTCCACGAAAGAAAAGAATTTCTATACCACTGCTGCGAAGAACACTGCGTTCAAAAAAATCACGCTAGATGGCAGAACCATGCAGAGCATAGTTCCGAAAGATCTGCGTCTTTAGACGCATTCCCCGAGGAGGGAAAAATCTTCATATGAAGCGCGTCTGTAGACGCTCTCCCCAATTCGGCGTTGTCTCCGACGCGCGTCTGTAGACGCGCTCCCCATTAAAGGGGTTAATCATCTCAAGAGTGTCAAGGGATCTAAACATGAATTGCCAAAAGTATCCTGTTTTGAATTAGATGTACGCAAGAGGCAGGGAAAGAGAGAGAGAAAATACTTTAAACCTCAACTTGGGATAGTAAAACTACAACATCCTAGAACGGCCCACATAAGAATCATTTCATCATATGTGCGTTGAGAATTCATTTCGCATTACATTTCAGAATGAGGCACTGACCCAATGCAAAGCCAGAGAGGACTTCATCAGAATCATTCACTGGGAATACCAACTCCTTCATCACTGAGCCACTTCTGCCATAAAATAAATGCAATATTGTCGCATCACAACAAAACAAATAAATTATGAAACCATAAAACTCGCAAAAACTACATAAATAATGCTTTACACAACCCTGTGAAAAATATATAACCCAAACTATGATATAAGACATAACATCAAATTGAGGAAATGCAACAACATCAACATCAAACAATGCGACAATACCATTTTCACTATAAAATGAAGACTGGAAGTGAGAATGCCTAGTTTGTAAAAGCCCCCTCAGTACCTAGAACTAAGATCACTTGGTGGTTTACAAGCTGACATAATTGACCAGCACTTGAAGGGTTTGAACTCCAGTCAGGTAAAATGAATTTTTCAACATGAATTTCCTCACTTTCCTGGCACAATAGTGCATGACTGAATACCATATGATTTTAGTAATTTTTGGGATTCACAAGGTTTGAATCCACTTTTCTTTAGTGAGAAATGAAGAGCAGAAGCTCATTGTCAGTGAATCTTGCATGTAGATGCAAATGTAATATGACACACAATCTTAGATTACGAAAAATAATACTTCAGTGAGTCATTGTGCCTTATACTAACCTAACTTCTAAACAGTCCATCCGAAGAAAAAATTGTGTTACTATCTACAAGTAAGTAGTTATCAATGATCCAACTTTGAAACATATCCCCAACAGGTCAGCAAACAATTAATTCCAAATTGGTTGATTTTTCATGGAATTACCCTTATGCGAACAAGTTGTTCTCGTCCTCAGTCTACATGGTAGCATAGGAGACGTTGTTATGCATGATATGCAATAGTCGTGGAGAATAAACCCAACATTGTCGCTTTAGAATGACTAACTGACAAATTTCCAATTATTGCGTTTACAAATGATGTGGTACGCAGTCACGTGCACGGGTGTGAAGTTATAAAACCGATGACGGTGAAATTCACCATGAAAAAATCATTTCAAATTCTCTCGTAGAAAAGATTGTATTCACCAAAGGTTTTTATTTATAGACTTGAGATAGACTTGCTGATCAACATCATGCTTCCGCAGTACCTATTGCAAGAAATCACTGATAACTCTTACAAGGAAATGATGGAGGAAACGAACCATGGATTTTCTGTATATTCATGAACTACTACCATATCCATCAATGTCCTTATTTATCACCTAAACTGTTATTTAGCTAGGGCCTGCTTTTAATTACAATATTTTGCATTTTAATAGCATTTACTTTAAATTACAACATCCGATGATTTAAGTGGCTTTCAATTTAAGAGGTATAACAGTATAAAAAATGACAGTAAATGCACATCACTAATTCCAAAAGCCCCACGATGCTAACAGAAAACTGAGGTGCAGTACACATTTTTAAGAGGGTGGGTTACCAAAATTCAAGCTGTTCAATAATTTGAGATGCCACAGAAATTAGTACATTCATATTCATTCAAATACAATCATAGAATACTATAAAGAACTGTACAGTCCACATAGCCAGCCAAGTAAGAATGATGTAAAATTCTCTAATAATGCTACCAGTAATTCTCTATAAGTTTAATAAAAATGAAATATTAAATATCACTCACCTATGAGCTGGTATCCTATGCTGTTGACTGTCTCTCCCAACAATAAAGTGAACATCACTCAATACTTCATTGTTGAATAAGAAGGAAAATCTTTCTTTCACAGTTGTCTTTGTAGCCTTAATAGGAAAAAGATAAGACCTATGTTATAAAGATAAGAATATAGTATGAATGAGGAATGATGTAGGTGATAAAGAAATATATATTTTTCCTATCAATTAAATTAATCCTGTCGTACTCTGCCGTTCAAATCAATGATGCATTTTTGCAAGGCTAAAAAATAAAAATTAATAATCAACGCTTTCACATTAGGTTGCATACCTTAATCTTTTAAATCAAAATAAATGTCAATGGTCAATCACAATATATGTATTGGCATTATTCCCTACTGGCCAATCTTTTCACATAAGTAAAAAATTCAGTATTAGGCATTGGGCACTACATACACTTAAATATTCATAATCAAGTTGGTTCATTCTCTGCACTGTGATATACTGAAAAAGTCTGATTTGAATCTTATACAAGTCACGGACATTCAATATAGGTGCATATTTAAGGTATTCACCACAAGAAGTTGAGAGATGGCCCAATTTTTCACAACTAACCACTGGCCACTTCTTCATAGGATCCCTATCAGAAGTGATCACCAATATTCACCTGGCGTACTCCCAAAAACATTTATCAAGTGAATATTAAGTCCAGAAGAAAGTGTATAATGGCATACAAATACAGACCAAAACCTACCCACTTTTTGAATAGTTACAACTTACCTTAATCTGATCTATTGATCATGAAATTAAAAATTTAGGCGGTGGACTACATTTAAATGTCTCAAATAAATATAAAGATACTTATTCATGAACAAAAGATTTAATTTAATTCAAAAGTAGCCCACAGTAATTTGAGACACTACGAATTTCTTCCTTTGTACATCTATGCATATTACCTGCCAATGATAAGCAGGATGAGATGATACTGTGGGTTTAGGTCCATCAGAAGCAATGGGAAACTGGTGTCGAGGAACAATTCTTCTATTTTCTGCTTTGCTTTCAGACGGTTCCTTCCATTCTACAGAACTTTCCGAAGCACCATGAATGGCATGATTGCTGGGTACCTTGGATGGCAACATATTTTGAGGGGCTCCCACGGTAGCATGATTTCCAATACACCCTCCTTCCATTAGTCTCATGCTGCTGAATGAGTTTAAGGTAGCCGAGAAGGCATCATTCTCGGGGGGTACTGATGCCATCACTTACCACTGAAAAACTAAAGATAGAGATTAAAAATTCATCATAAATACGTGAATTTTGTTGGAAATATTCTTATTATGTAGGCACCTTTGTAGTATTAACAATTTTTTTACATAGAAACCAAATAAATAGTTTGCAATTAGTTGTAATTATGTGTTGACATTTTTGTTTAAAAGAAGAAGAAGAATCTTGAGCTAGTTTTCTGGTGTAATGATCCTTTATATTTCTTATACTTGAATTAACCTGTTTGAAGTTACTATCAACAGATTATGGAACTAAACCACTAAATTTTTAACTCAGTGAAGAGTAAGTTGGAAAAAGTGTTTTTGGCAGTCAGAAGAAGTGAACTCCGTAATCTCATTCCTTTGTTACAGTGCCCCATGATCATCATGTCAGAAGAGAAGAAAAATTATATACCCACACTTAATACTGATAATTATGAAGTGTGGGCTGTACGCATAGAAGAGTTACTTAAGAAGAGTTGCTGGGAAGCAGTGCATGGTTTTGACCCGTACATCCATGTTGACAGAGACGGAGTGGAACGTGAAGTATAAGATGAAACATAATACCCACAACAGGATGTTAGACGCCAAGAACGCCTTAATCAGCAAGCTTGAGCCATAATAATAAAATATGCAGATGATTCGTTTCTAGATTATACCATCCATTTGGACACAGTGAAGGAAACGTGGGAGGCATTAAGTGAGATCTGTACCACGTATGATGTATTTCAACAAATAATATTCCTCATAATGAAATGGTAAATACAGAGAAGACAGACAACATTTCAATGATGCAATATATGAGAAAAATTCAGAACTACGACAAGAAAAATGTGAAGTGTGGTATAACTCTCCCAGATAGAGCATTGGCTGCTTTTTGCTGCATTGCATTTTGCATTGGCTGCATAGGGTCTTTTGACAAGTATGCTGGATTCATAAGAAGCGTTTACAAGACAAATGAAGGAGATATGTATAACCTCAAAATATGTTAAATCTCAACTCCTATTGGAAGAGAAGAGAATGAAGATGACACATGAAAAGTAGAACACAAAGCCCTTAAAATTAAGAAGAAACCAAATAAACCTAGTATGGGAGAAAGAAACATGAAACCTCAAAGTGTCATGAAGAAAACCAATGATCAAAACAGTAGAAGGTACATTTGCTTTACTTGTGGGAAAGAAGGGCATGCAGCTAGATTTTTTACTGCTTTATCAAAACAAGAAGAAGAAAGCATCAGCATCAGTTGTATCAAGAGGTTACAAGGTACTGTGCTGGCAGAGAAATCCAAACCACTCAAATAATGGTGTCTGGATATTAGATTCAGCTGCTTCTGATCACAAAGAGTCCAAGGAAAGATCTGTTGAAGACATCGAACCACTCTCTGGTGAAGTAACCATTGGTGATGGTAAAGCACTTGACATAATAGGTAAGGGGTCTGTGACTATTCAAATGTCCGATGAATGTGGGGGATGGAAAATAAAATTTAACAAATGAATTATACATTCCAAACCTCCAAGATAATCTAATATCAGAAGGAAAATTAGAAGACAAAGGCTTGACAATCATAAGAAGAAATGGGACGGCAACTGTCAGCTATAAAGAGAAGAAGTCCTGTTTCAGAGTTACCGTATTGGTTTCTTCTACTATGTCACCACTCATGGAAGTGTTTCTGTTTCAGAAATAGAAAAAGAAGCTGAAAAACACGAATACATGAAGGCATGTAGAGTTACAACTACTAATTGGCACAACCATTTGGGGCACCTGGATTACGAAGGTTTAAAGAAAATTGATCCGTTGCAGAACCTAGTAAGCAAAAGGACTGAAGAGGAATGTGATGCTTGCATACACGGAAAATTCAAAGAGACTAAAATTTCCATGAGATGAAGAAAACAAGACTACACATGTCCTACAGAGGATTCACTCTGATGTTGTAGGGCCCATGCTTTGCAAATCTCTTGGTTACTGCAAATTTTTTGTGACCTTCATTGATGATTTTTCTCACTACACCGTTGCAGTTCCCCTAATGAAGAAAAGTGAAGTAGCTGTGGAATTCATAAAGTATCAGAGGAAAGTAGAATTAATGCATGGAGAAAAACATCCAGGAATTCCAGAGTGATAATCGAGGAGAATACCTATCCAATGCATTTGAGAATCACCTGGAAGAGAGTGGAGTCCTTCATCACCTATCAGTACAATATGTACCCCAGCAAAATGGTCTAGCAGAGAGGTTCAACCAGACTATACTGAATGTTATCGATTCCATGCTGCAGTTATCAGGTATGCCTAAACATTTTTGGGCAGAGGCCTTCACTACGTCACATCAGAAACATTTGTCCATCAACTGCAATAGACTCAGATATCCCCATAAAGATGGCTTGGGAAAAAACTTGAAGAAAATAACTTCAAATACCTATGGGTTTTAGGATGTCAGGTTTGGTACTGAGTATTTCACGGTGACAAGCTAGATTCAAGAGTTGAGGAGGCAGTGATGTTGGGGTATCCAGAAGGTACCAAAGGCTACAGGCTGTAGGACATAAAATTAAGGAAAATTGTTGTCTGTCAGGATGTCAAATTTAAAGAGACCATTTGTACTTTTTGGAGAGAAATAGGTGCTGGGATAGGTGACCAGGCAGAAGAAGACCCATATACAAGTGAGGAAGAAGAAAGTGAAGCAGTCCTACCAGCCACCTACCACATGCTACAAATCAGGTGCCAGGGGAGGAAGAAATAGTTCAGGTACCAGAAGATGAAGTCCAAGTGCCAGAACCAGCTGCGGTTGATGTCAATGAGCCAGTTGCAGTTCCAAGGAGGTCAACTCAAGAGCCTGTGCCCAGGAGACAGAGAAGAAGTTCCCTCCCGAGTGGGCCACATGCTGATGAATAGCAGCCCACAATGAAAGAAGAGTTCAAAAAACTCTGTGACCAAATGCCTGGGAAATCGTAAGAAAGGCTCCAGGGTTCAATGTCATCGGTTGTAATTGGGTGTTTGGACTTAAGAAAAATAATGAATTAAGGTATAGTTTGTTTTAAAGCGAGATTAGTTGCTCAGGGCTTTAAACAGATGTATAGGATAAATTACTTTGATAAAAAAAGTCCAGTTGTTGAGAAGAATACTGTAAGGATGTTAGAATTTTTAGCCACAGAAAAACACAGGGAAATCATATTGATGTAGTCAGGGCATATCCGAACAGTCCACTTGAAGAAACAATTTTTATGGGAATACCAGAAGCTCTTGATGTTGACTTTGTCTGTAAGTTAAAGAAAAGCCTGTATGGTCTCAAACAATCTGGTAGAACCTGGTACAATTTGCTTAGTGAATGTGTTACTAGCCCAGGGTTCCAAATATGTGTGAGCCTTGTGTGTATGTAAAGGAGAAAATAATCATTGCTACTTATGTTGATGATTTTCTTATTGTAGGAGAAAGGAGTGAAGTGACTACATTTAAGGAACAGATGGCTAAATTTGTAAAAGTGAAGGACCTTGGTCCTGTAATCTCCTGTCCATACAGTTCTCCAGACCACAAAAAGATGTTGTGATCTTGAATCAGAAAATGTCAACTTGTCCCAGTGAATTTTCTATTTCCAAGTGCAAGGGCATGTCTAGTCCTCTGCCAGTAGAAGTGTCTTATGCTCAAAAAGGAGAAGGTGAATGTTTTTGACAAATTTGTTTCTCACCATGCAATTGGAAGTTTGTTGTATTTAAGTTGTTGCACCCATCCTGACATAGGAAATGCAGTTTGCAAATTAAGCCAATGTCGTAACAATCCGAATGTAGAAAATTGGGTGTACAGCATGTACTAAGATATTTACAAAGGACATGCGACAAAAAACTCGTCTTAAAGAAGGGTGAACTTTTTTCTAGTTATTGTGATTCGGATTGGGCAGGAGATTATTCAATGCAAAATCCACTACTGGTTATGTAATAACTTTTGGAGGTGGAGCAGTCTCATGGCAAAGTAGGAAGCAGAAATGTACCGCCATGCAGCTACACTACTCATGCTGAGTACATATCATTGTATGATTGTACGTGTGAATTATTGCTGGTCAAGACTTTTCTGGGTGAAATTCACCATAGTCAGCTCATTCCAAAAAAGAGCATAGTTTCTTGCGATAATCAATGGGTCAATTGCTAATAATGATTCAGTGAAGGAGAAGTAAACATTTTGCTGTAAAGTACCGTTTTGTAAAAGAAATTGTTTTTACTTTATTTTATTTCTATTTATTGCAGGTAAGGTTGTGCAGATAGAGATTACCCTTCAATATGTACCATCAGGTGAAAACTGCTGATCTCTTTACTAAACCCGTAAGGACCAAAGACTATAAAATTTGCCAAAACACTGAATATTTTTAAATATCAAAATGTGTAGAAGGTACTCTATGTTTTTTGTAACTTCCGTGAATGTGCTAATTTATTATTTTTTTCTTGGAGTAGAGAAAAAAAATCAATACATAAAAGAGGAGAGGTGTTGGAAATACTCTTATTATGTACCATCAAGTATTAATATTTTTTCCCGTAGCAACCACATAGCTTAGAATTAGTTATACTTATGTGTTGACATTGTTGTTTAAAAGAAGAAGAATTTTGAGCTTGTTTTCTGGTGTAACGTATCCTTTATGTAAGATATAGGGCTTTCCCGATGAAAACTTGTGATGTAGATTTCTCGGGTTTCCATCCGGGTGTTATTGATGTTCCGCTGACGTTTCGACGGCGTAGTCTGTCATTGTCTTTAGGGTGAATAAATATATGACACCATTCCGGCCAAACCAGGCCAAACCATTCACCCCGAGGACGATGGCAGACTGCGCCGTCGAAACGTCGGTGCAACACACAAATGTCACCCGGATGGAAACCCGAGAAATCTACACCACAACGATCCTTTATATTTCTTAGAGTTGAATACACCTGTTCCATGTTATTATCAACAAATTTACTCAACAAAGACATGGAATAGAAGGCTTGCATAGTGAGTCAAAGCACATTTCTACGGCGTTTCAAAATATGTATCATCTCAATAAGGCTAATGAAATACAGCACCTGACTTCCCCTGTAAGGAAAAATACTCAATTTCTCACTTAGAAAGATCAAAAGCTTCGCCTACCTACCCATTTGTTCGCCTAGAATGCATCAAGAGGGATAATATCAGGTGTACAAGTGTGTTGCCGTAATATTTCACTTTATCGAATGTAAAAAGACTGAAAATTTATGACATCATATGTTTGATAAACCAAGGTAAATTAAAAGTTATAAAGATATAACTAGTAATTTCTTGGTCGTCCATTCCTTTTCTTGTTCAAGAGGTTTTATTTCAGGAAAACAGCATTAATAAAGAACTCGTCATGAATGCAACGCAACTCAGGTTACTCCCCTGAGCATATTAATGCATAGTAAACAAAAAGGCGGATGGCTGTGATTGTTACCTTATTGATCTAGACCAAACAACGCGGCAAATGGACTACCATTTTAAAGTGGCGACTTCACAGATCGTTTTTAATCACTTAACTGTTTTCTCTAGCCTCCAAACATTTATACACAAGCCTTCATTGCCGAAAACCACGAACATGCATATACATGTTCATGCCGAAAACTCTCGCAATATCGAATCGTGGAATGAAATCGATTGGAAGGATTGCAAAGCTGTTCACATGGGTACGGAAGCGGCGGAACAGGCGGACGCGGAACCTGCGGAAAGCAGGGCGTTCACATGAAGGTGCGGAAAGCACGGAAACGGTGCGAAGGGCGGGAAAAGACATCACTAAATATTTGAACGCTGTGAAACTAAAGACACTCCTCGACCATCACTCTCCAACGAATTTGACCTAGCGCGTTTTGAATTATACTCTGCAAACCTTAGTTTAATACCCCTAAGGCAGCAGTTATATGAACTACCACTGAAAATGCCATTATTAACCATTTTTAATAGCCACAGATCTAGAGGTCTTATTTTTCCTTCTAGATAGTGATATAACGGGGATTGACAAAATGGGTAGTTAACAATTTCCACAAGCCTTTAAACTTCTACCGTGTCGAGCTTTTACTTATATAGCATTATAATCCCGAAACTAAGCATAAAAGAAGATAGTGTCTTTAGTTTTCGCAAGTCGGGCGTGAGGCTTCAGTGGTATTATTTACGAATTCGTAACTTACGAGTTAACTTTCCCACGAGATAACCAACCGTTTCTAAAGCCATAAATTTAAATATACAATCTTTCAACGTTAGGTAGGTATGAATCATATTTTAAAATAATGGGATCGAGCAAATATAGGTCAAAGATAATGTGTCGCGGAAATGTTCAATAATATTCGTCGGGCTTTTTAAAAAAAAAAAGCCCGACGAAGCCTACAGCATAGCACGGCGAAACTGTTGCATAATATTAAATAATTTAATCGCAGAACCAAAATCCTGAATACCATCAACAGGATAGCCAAAATATGTCTACTAAATGTTTTCATACTCATGTCTCTTAAATTTTACCCACCGCGTTATGCGCCCAAATTATGCCCAGTTTATTTGCACTAATGGAATCCTCAAGTAACCCCAGAGTATATTTGAGATTAAATTATCATTCACGCTATCCTCTTGTCATTTTGGTAATTACTCTGATTACTTTTCGTCTTCAATGCACGGCCGTTGTCGACAAGGCTCTGCGGACGAAGTAGTTTCGTTACGTTGAAGGAGCTTTTCAAACCTCCTTGGTTACCTACGTTTGTTTCCATTTTGTGCCAGCTGTTGAGGGGTCTGACGTCACGTTCTCCCTGCGGAGAGCGGAAAATATAATAGAGTTATTAAGGTACTATACTATTGATCTATATGCTCTAAGGAAAATATTCCATCCTCACGTTCCGCGGGCTTTGCCCCGCCCCTTGCGGAACAGACTCAGCCAACTCCACTGTGATTGGCTGGATGGTTTTTCTCAGTCCGCACCGTCCGCACGTTCCGCACCCATGTGAACCTATCACATGGGTGCGGACTGAGAAAAGCCATCCAGCCAAAGTGATCAAGCCTACCAAAGCAAAAAGAATACGATAATACCAGATACAGTGACGGAATTTATCATGGCTCGTGTATGAAGTAAGACAACGCGTTTAAAAATGTTTCAATAGAACCAGTTGTTTATGAGCCCATTTGTTGAGGCTCCACAGATATCGACCTAGGTTTTATTTTCTAAGAAGTCAGTCTCAATTTTCATCACCATATGTGCCATCGCTAGAGGTGGCTGCAAGTTCAGGTTAGCTTCTGCATAAGACCAGACTGATAGGTAACCAGTACTTTCATCCGCCGGCCGGTAAAGTTAAGGGGTGTATCATCTTCTGGCTAGAGTTAACCAGACATTATAAAACCGGCGCTTACACAAACAATTTCCTTAACACCACAACGTGCGGGTCGAATACCCCCGGGGATGCTCATTATGGCCCCTCCCCCTCCACGATATAGGATGCGCCAACTTCAAATTTGCAAATAGTTACGAGCAGAAAAACATCTTGAAGACGAAAATCAAGAGTTAATTTAGGATTTTCTGGCTGCCTCAATTCCGGCTGTTTATCAAACTCGATATTTACAAAAAAAATCCTAAGATAATTAGGTATATGTCAAACGTGAAAGCAAATTTCACATGGAATGGGTTGATTAATCCTCGCTGGGGTGGCTTGTCCATCAGCTTAAGCTCGTAGAAACTTCGGTCGCTGGTTTTAGGCTGCAATACGGTAATTTCTTCTTTAAGTCCTCTTATAGGCTGTTCTACCTTCAGTTCCTGATAGCAAATAATTTTACGCAATAACTAGTTGTAACACAATAGAATCCTAGCAACACACGCCAATAGGATTAATTTAACAGGCTTTCACCCAACATACGGCATTCATACAGGCTTCTGAATTTGACAATTACCCGGCACTAAGGTTTTTCAACAAGTAACAACGAACGAACTAAATGTTTTAACATTAAATTGCAGCATGTATGAAGACTATTTCCTGCATAGTTCTTAATTCAATTTCGGTACTTTAAAGATCGGTAAGCTTATTAACTTTTGTGTAAAAGGACTATTAAGGTAAACGTAGGAGCATTTTAATACCATCTCGAAAAAACGTGGCAACTCCACTACACTTAACATGCATGTAACAATATACCTGTCAGCTACATAGCTATGTCCTTGGCACTGTGCCAAACATTATACCCTGCGTCGTCACACCTCAAAACCTATTATGCGAAAGATATCGTTAATTAGGGAAGCCGACCAAAGAATTCGGAAATTTTCGGGATGGCTGACCAACATTGAATCAAAATAATACTCTTGAAAATAAAATGGAGCATGCATATCTGGCGTTCTACCCAGTAAATCCAAAAATTAGCAACACAGAGTGGAAATTGTGCATAGAGTATTCATCACCTGCCTGAATATCCTCACTATTCTTACTTCAGGATGATCATAGACTATTGAACGTCGCCTATACATAGAAATGACACGAATTCTTGGGCTAGAAATGAAAGTAAAATACTACACTTCCAAGGTATAAACGTGTTGACTCATGAAGTTTTATTTTATAAGTGATCTCACATACACTTCATCTTACATAATAATAGCGTAATTGTACTTAATTTGAAGGAACGTAAGACAGAACCACCTTCAATTACATCAAAGATGATTCAGTTGAGATATTAGATCCAAACAAAACTGCTAAAACACAATCAAGAACTGGATCCGACAGTCCATATGTCTTGGACAGCATATGCTAACAACACATAGTGTTACACTTAAATATAAGTCACAAATACCACTTATTAGCTAAGCAATAATAATTACCAAATGGAATTACAAGCAAATTGTACTTACATAGCTGAGGCATGTATATGTATACATATAGTAATATATATAATGTATATGTCTAACTAACGCCATCACGAGAAGTACAAGATCGATCAATTTAGAACATTAACAGAGCACACTTTTGGGCCCAAGGAGTCTGTTCCTTTCGGCCTTAAGAGCTTCCCTCCACAAAACGAACTGATACAATCCATCTCGCTTCAGTTGCTTCCTTTTGTTTTGGAGTAATTTTAGAATGTTAACGTCCACTCTTGCGGAAATCGGAGACGTAATGGTATTCCATCGTTTAGGTAATGGATACCGTAACCTGTAACGCTGAACACCACCAAAGAATGACATTCGCCGCCGCCTTCTCCTCATCTGCTTGGCCCATAAGCGCGAACGTCGATTAATGGTGGATATTTTATGAGATGAAGGCTGGGTAAAATTGCCGCGTCTTCTAGTTCTCGGTGTGGTTGCACGACGGAATGCAATATCAGTTGATTCAACTTCTACCTCATATTCTGGCTCAGGAGCAAGAGAAGTCGGTACTTCTACTTCGTTCGAATACAAAACACAATCATCCCACAGATTACTTTGGTCGACAGTACCTTCATCCACCACGGTCGCACCGCTGCTAGGTGAACACTCGGGCACTGTTTCTTGAGATTTTTGTTCACGCTCGTGAATAACTTTGGCTGACTTGCTCGACTGCCCCCGCGGCACTACTTGAAGGGTCGATACCCCGTAAGCCATGATGTATTTGAAAGTATTAAACGCAAGGCTAAGATTGTATTTTAGTATCCTCATTTTTGGTTGGTCAGCAGGACCTTCATCCAAACATTTTCCTGGAAATGAGAAAATAAAAGAAAAATGATTGAGCAGGCCTCACAGCAAAACTCAGGGGAACAAAACATCATTAATACGGTGCTTTGAATCTCCCTTTTCTTCTCTACATCAAGTAAGTCTTCTCCAAGCCACCTACCGTTACATAAATCCTTGCTTAACTCATTAACTGGCAAACGTTGGCTTCGCTAGCACGTGACGATACCGGTCAATTCCACTTTACACGGAAATCATTCCAAACAACAGTGTATGAGGAGTTCCTAGTCTGACTGTTTCGAAACTTTTCTCAGTTCTCACACCTTTAATGAGGGAATTCCCCAATAAAATTAAGGACCAACATGGGCTTGTCCCGACGAGTCCCAGGCTCCCAGGTATTGCGTTCTTTCTGTTATAAGCGATTGTCACATGTTATTTAAGGATCTTTCGTAGAGTCAGGGCAAACAGGGTGAGGTCGTACTCGCTCAAGGGCACTTGGGCTATAGTATTGATATGCATTCACAAGATGGCAGTGCGTATTTGTGGGCCTCGCCTCGAGATATATAAAAGATTATATTGATGATATTTCACTTGACATTCAAGAGTAGTAGAGGTAGCCTAAGAAAAGCTACCAATATTGAATGTGATGTCATTACTATCATCAATCTACAGTACATTTTTACCCCAAAATGGATTGTGATGTAACAATTTATGTGATTCTTTTAGGGTGTTTACAAGCAATAAAATACTCAGCACCTCACAATTTGACTTAAAACTGTAAAGAAATTCTATTCTGAAAATTGTTTCTCCGGAGCTAATGATGAGCGATATATCGCTGTGATTGTGATCACACTGCTACTAATTCCAATACTGCTACCGTGCTACTGCGAAACTGTTATTGAACGTGATCGACGAAGTCACGGTTGCAGTTGGTAGCTTAGCGTGCACTTCTCTGCGTGATCGGTGCGATTTGGCGGTGAGGTAACTTTTTCTCAGTGGTAAATGGAGAAATTGTGTCTTGTAACTTATGTAAACTTTCAAACAAGATGTCGACAACGAAACTGAAAAGACATATGATTTCAAAACATCCTACTGTGACCCTGCCGTCTTCGTCAAGGCACGTCCTGCCACGTTCGAATATTTATAACAATAAAAGCTTACAAGTGAGAATATTTGTGATAGAATTTTTGAGAACTATAGTCGTACGTTTATGCCATCTGAAATTTGTACTGGCTTAGCTGAATTCTTTTAGTTTTTACATAGGTACAAAAATGGTTGATATTTGCACAATTTGTAGTTTAACTGGGGTATTTTTTTATACTTTCCGCATTAATGTTAGATCCAAGGTATTGAATGAGTATCCCGCGTAGCACACGTGCTAAAGCTAAAAATAGGCTGAGGGCAAATTGTTCTTAAATTCAAATTTGAAGTACATACCTATACCACAGTCTAAACTACTGTTTGTTTAGACTGTGCCTATACATGAAAAAAATTGGATTTACAAATGCGAAACTCGTAGCGGTGCGCTAAAAACGAAACGCAAACACAACACTGAGCCATGGTTCTGACATCAGCTCATAGATTCGTTCAAAATGTCGTTCGATTGGGTCTATTTGCCATTCATTGAATGCCTCAATGACGACATTCCCGGATTTCGATCGTCATCTGTTTTATAAGTTTGTGGCGTTTGTGGTGAATTGTGGATTGTTTTCATATGATGAAAGAAATGAGATGACTGAAAAAATCTTGATTTCCTTACGCCTCTGGGTTTCTTGGCTATTGCTTCCGAACGGTAAGTGGGGTTCTGGATATTAAGGAAAAAAATTGTTTTGCTATCAACTCAAGAAAAACGAAAGCATTGATATGTAGAAGTTCCTGTCTAAAATCAACTATTACTGTTCTCAATGAAAACATTCCTTTTTTAAACTCGGTACGAAATCTCGATGTTATCTTTAGTAATAACCTTTCATGGAACGATCATGTTCTTACTATGAGTCATAGGATGTATTACGGCAACTAATATTCCATCGAAATGTTCTATCTTTTAATACGAGAAAAATGCTGATATCAATCTTGGTTTTTCCAATCCTTGACTATTTTTCCATGGTCTTTTACGACTTGAATAAAAGACTTAAATTTCAACGGGCCTTAAATTCGTGCATTATATTTATTTTTGATCTCCGTAGAGATGAGCATATTTCTCCTTATTATAGGGAGTTGGGATGGCTTAAAACATAATCCCGAAGAAAATATTTTCTGTGTAGCTTTTTTCAAGCAAATGAGCCCAAATGCCTCACAAATATGTTTGCAATAAAACCAAATAATCTTGATGTATGTACCAGAGCTGATCCCAAATATTTATATTATCCTGGGCATAGATCGACTTCATACCATCATTCATTTTTAGTATCGGCTTCATCCTTGTGGAACACCCTACCTGTAAAACTGAAACATTTATCCACCCCTCATCTGTTCAAAACCAATTTTTATTATTTATTGTTCTAGGAAGAAAATCTGAATGCTTCTAATTGTCTGGTTCATAATTTTAAAAGTAAATTGTTATTTATTATGAGTATTGTAATCATTGTATGTTTCTTTCATATATTTGTTTGTTTTATAATTCATAGCTGTATGTAATTTCAATATTGTAATCCTCATGAGAGTTCATTAACTCATTCACTGTATTTTGTTCTAACAGAGCTGCTGCTCCAGGACAGTAAAGTTTGTTCGATACTTATTTCAAACTTTATATAATAAATGAACGATAGCTTGTAATGGCATGAAAATTGGCCCTATGTTCTAATTACTCACAATTATGTTTTGGGGTCGGGTAATGTTCCCTTTCGCGTTTTACTTCTAATTGTTAAAAGACCATTTCGTGTATTTTTCAATAAGGAATATTCGAAGTTTTTTTTTTGCTTAGAAGGTATTTTTTTCCTCGTAGTCTAATCAAGCATCATTGGGCGGGGTTTTACAGTTTATAAGTTATTCCCTGCTGAATAGTATTTCATGCTGGTTATTCATAAAAGAATTTTTGTCTATTAAAATAATGAGTTGCTTTTATTTTCACCTCTTCGTGGGTAGCGCTGCGCCTCCAAAAGTTATTCCGGTTTCTTTTCTTTTAGTTGAGTTTGGATTCCATTCCTCTGTCTAAATGTCTCTTTTCTATGTCCCTTCCTTGCTAAAGTTATTCCTATTCACTTTCCACTCGGCATATGTATCTCGACTTATCCCTTTAATGTTGGTGATTGCTGGCCGGTGTTTCGCTCTTCTAAGTCAAAAGGGTAAACACTTTATCGAGAATATCAATGTCTAGCTGCTTCTTTTGATTTTGAGAAGAGGAATATGTTTTGATTTTTGGCTCTCATGAGCAATATTCCTCAGAGGAAAAATCATTCGCCTACACTGGGTTTCGAACTCGGATTCCTCGATTTCGCACTGAGTACTTCAGCCAGTTAAGCTACCGAGGCATCCTCCTGCCCTATGGATTTTTTTTGTATCTCGGTGAAGGCGAATGATTTTTCCTCCGCGGAATATCGCACTTTTGTGCACTTGCTGATGACTCTGCAAAATGTAGTACCGATGCTAGTCCCAGTATCCTCAAAATCTGGCTCTTACATTAGGGCATCAATTCAAGAGTATGTTTACATTTTGTTGTCAAATATTACTATTTATTTCTCCAAAATTTAACTCGTATGACTGTGTATCCACCCATATGACTAAGTTCTCATACTATTTCATCTTATTGAATGTTCCAAGCTGTGTTAAGCCTGAGGTTGTGCGATGTATGTAGTATTTGATTGCATTTTTTTCATTTTTTTTAGGTGAGCGCCGTTTCCAATCAAGTGCTTACGTTCTCTGTATTCAGACGTCTTCTATGAACACACCGTTTCCTCAAAATCTCCATTAGTGCCTACGTGTTAAGAATTTCTCTTCACTGCACGGGGTTTCAATCGATTACCTTAAATCCACTTTGAACCACACAGAAGGGAGCTTTTGAGAAAGGAAGTCATGGCAAGCAACACTATTGTTGGTTCCCATTCAGAACTTGATGTTGTAGAGCGGTTGTCTGCCGGAATAATTAGTGGTCCCTTTCACCAATTCGAAGGTTAGCTGGAGACCCTGGAGGACGTGAAGACCATAGGTCAAAATACCCTGCTGCATCTAGGGGTTAAGCTGGGTAAATTAGATTGGGTTTGAGGGACTGCTTGGGGAGGGTGCGGACCCTGGGTTAAGGGGAAGTGATCACAAGACGGCTTTTGAGATTGCGGAGGAGGTGGGGCAAAGGTACCCTGAGGACAGGGACCGCAAGGATATCCTGCGATTGATCCGGCTGGTACACAAGAGAGAAAATGCCATTAAGCATCGCCGTGGATTACAGGGGGGAAACGTCGAAACTTCTTTGACTGACTGCTCTCAGAAAATGACAGAGTTATCAGATATTTCAAATGCTGGATGTGGTGATCGGGGTTTGAGTCTTCCCACGGAGGACATTAGAAGGGAATGCGTGGAGTGCATGATGGGAAGAACAACCATTCGAAACAGGGACGAGAGGAAAGTTCTTCATATCCAAAGACTGTACGAGAAGTTGTATGACGTGAGTGCGATTACATCATGTGTGCTATTGTTTTTTAGGAGGGACCCCAAAGTTAGTGTAATGGTTGACTGTGACTCCACTTGCATTGTAAATATGAAGGCAAAGTTCACGGATCACGATGGAGTTGAATGGAGTGGGAATGGTTGTGTCTCGTTTGCCGACTTCTCCGAGATGAAGGTGTATCTCGGAGGGAAGGTGGATGGGAGTTGGAAGGAGGAAAAAGTACTTGGTTCGCTTGCAGATGCCTTGGCACAGATGTCCTTTCTCTTAGCTTTTTCTAATGGAGGTAAACCTTACAAACGAGGCGACGGACTCCATGAGCGAGAGATAAGAAAAGCAGTGGAGGATGCGGAATTGAAGAGGAAGAGAGGAGTGAGAATGCATCAATACATCGGTTTTGCATTGAATAGGAATACTCAATTGGGGAAAGAAATAGAGCTCGCATCTGCCGTCCCTTGGATTATCGCCGACTATGGATCAATGCAGGGGGCGTCTAACCTGTGAAAAGTAGTTCCTTCCCTCTTCAAATTCTACGAGGACCACGTGATGACAACTCTTCTAAACCCCAACCTCAGGGTGAGTCTCGACCCCAGCTGGAAATCTATCCCCAACATTTCACTCAATAATTCCTTTTCTCACTTAGAATAAGTCAATCGATTGAATTTTCCGTTTTCAGAATTTTGTCTTTAGTTACGAATTGATTGCCTCGAATTATTTTTATTATATTTTTTATGATAGAAGTGTATATTTGGGGGTTTTGGCACATCTCTTTTAATTTTATACAGCGGCATGTATAACTCGCCAACTCATTTATACAAATTCTAACCCACTTCTGCGAGGCGTAGGAACTTATAATTTGGCCGGAACCTTCGTCTACTGCACACATCGAAGGAAACATTCCTAATACTGCAAATATTTCCTCCCCCCTCCCCAAAACATTTAAAATGGCAGCTTTCGCACTTTTCAAAGTGCACGCCTCTGGTTTCTTGGATATTGCTTCGCAATGGTAAGTGGTTTTCGGGATATTAAGATATATATTGGTAGGTTGTGAAATATTCTA
Organism: Pyrrhosoma nymphula; assembly: GCA_963573305.1. Lineage (NCBI taxonomy): Eukaryota > Metazoa > Arthropoda > Insecta > Odonata > Coenagrionidae > Pyrrhosoma > Pyrrhosoma nymphula. The sequence goes on from OY754330.1 coordinate 150,353,836, forward strand.
CCTTGCGATACTTATCCTTTTTTTTACTGCTCTTAGTGTAGTCACGACAAGTCCTGGAAATCATGAGTTTGTCCACAAAATTCGGTTTTTAAACAATGGCATCTGAACTGTGTGTTCATTCTAAAATATGACAATTTTTCATCGTTGATCTATTGATTCTCTACTTCCTGAGGTTTCTTAACTTTTTTCTATCTCTTATGCTTCTCTGGCAGCATGTTCCCAAAGTCAGGTGTTACTAAAATTCTCATATGTCGCATTTGCTAGTTTAGCTTGTCACCCTTCGAAGTGTATCTTAACTAGCTTTTATGTTTGTATTATTTTTCCCCTCCCCTTCCTCATGTTTTCGTGTAATTCACCGCAGCAGCTTACTATCCAATCGTCCTTTGCCTTCTTACATTCTCGAATAACTTGGTACCTAAGCTTCTTCTGGGAGAGAATAGCCTCACGTTCATTTCTGGGGTTTTTGTATTTTCTTCTTTATTCTATAAGCTCCCTAATCTTTGTCATAATCCATGGCTTCTTTGTTTCGGATTCTCTTTTGGTACTTCTGTAATAGTTCTCTTTATCTCATCCCATTTTCCATCGGTGCCTGTTTCTCCTCCTCTTTCCAGTTATTTCTGTCGAGAATATGTCCTGCAATATCTATCCTGCTACATTTCCTGGATTAACGTGTCCATTTTTTTTTCTTTTTAGGCATGAATGTGAATACTACCTCGTCAGCTGTGAGTGTAAGAGACTCTCTCCCCTACTGACAAGAATATATTTGTAACCGGATTCTTTGTCTAATCTGAGACCCTCTGTTGTGTAATATCTATATGCGATTTTCATTTTTTAATCTAGTAAGTTAATGTATAATATATTCTATTATGTAATTTTGATAATGTAGGGTATGGTGTTGTCATTTTCATGCTCTATGCTCATGGTTCTTTGTAACTTTACAGTGCTTTCAATTTTGGTTATCATTACAGACCTGCCTGTATCTACATGGTGGTATTTAAATATTTCATCGCATTTAGATTTGCTTTAGTGAAATGCATATATATATAGGTTAATTTATTTTTTATATTATTACCTATAAGTATCACTTTTGAAAATGTAAATTTTCATTTTTTTATGTAATGGCATAGTTACCGTTAAGTCTCTCGATACTTTTACAATTTTGTATAGATTTCGGCAACGTGGCTTTTGACAGTATAATGTTTCCACATTTTTTAGTTAAGATTGCAAGTGAAATATTATTTATATTGGAGGTTTTTCTTAATTAAGTTTTATTTTGAAGTAAAATATATTTACATTTTATTTTGTATTTATATTGAGATAGTAGACTAACAGTTATAATACTTTCAAATGTATTTCAATGATCCTTAAAAACAGCAGTAATGGAATTCGGGGGGAGTTATGTGGCGTATCAATTAATTTCACTAATGAGTTAAGAGAAATATGCACAAACAATTGATCAATTGCTTGAGAGGGAGTAAACAGTTGCATAAAGGATAGTGAGAAGCGGATTGCAATCAAGACATCTCCTCTTGATTTGGTTCTATTCAAGCTTGATCTGTCCTACATAAGAACAATGAAGCCTTTTAATTCAAATCAGAGGACCCAATACTCGGCCAGAGCCAATTTTCTGTTTAAACTATCACAGCATTCAATTAGTAGGATGAGCACATTATTTGGTTTAATTTCGTCTTCAGACCTCTCACATTTTGGCAATATGTAACCTGAGACCAAAGGATGAGGTTACCTGTTTTTTGGCGTTGTTTTGAGAATGGATAGAATATAGTTAGAGTATCTTATATCATTATCAACTGAATCACCATGAATAAACTGCACTAATTAGATGAATATTTTGAACTTGATTTTAAGGGTGAAATTATAGCTGTATAATAGACCTACTTGTATCACCATCCTAACTGACATTGTTTTTTTTTTTAATTCTTGATGAATCTGTATTTGCTCTGATGAATAAAGAATATTATGCTACATAAGTTTAGCGGCCTCCAACAATCATTGGGTTTCATCACCAACTAAATGGGCTGACTTGGCAGGGCATTGAATAAAGGATATTATAATTACATGGCAAACCATTATTTCCCTTTTAAACAGCCAGGCGGGAATATATTTCACTTGTTCATTCTTTTTAGAAAAATGTTACATTGGAATAATGTTCAAGGCTAGGGTTACCATAGGACCATCATAAAAAAGAGGACACTTCTTATTCTGTTATTTTTCCCACAGTTTTTACCATAATGATAACATCCACGTATCCCATCACTGCCTTTTTCACCTTTATGCCATGAATATTTGGAGGATGAAGAAATCTTTTTTAGCCGTTTTTGGTTTCCCACCTAGTATTTATAAAAGCTTAAGCAGCCAAAGTACTGCACACGCACTACTCCTTTCATGTTTTCTATTTTAAATCTGTTCCTGTCTTTGGTCCACTGTGCATTTACAAGAGAGAAAACTCGTTTTATATTAACATTATGACTAGGTACAGAGAAAAAGAACTTGACAATTTTTAGCAGTTCGGAATGGTACAAATCATTAGACAAGTGATTGAAATATGCACACCACACTTCACCTGCTGGTTGGTTTTGTTTTCTTTCATAGTTCTTTAAAAATTTTGTGAAACTACAAAGTGGATCAAAACACTTAAGTTGTTTATTCTTATGTTTATTTGCCATTAAGATATGTGATGCAGTTTTCAACATCCTCCCATTTGGAAGTTCTTGAAAGTTGCATCCATTTGAACTGTTGATATTGAGCCAACCACTTCTTAAGATACTCAATTGCAGTTCTATGCACAGCTGTCATTGCCTCCCCAAAGCTATCAAACACTTGTGAGTAACCTTCCTTTCTTTTTTCTGTAGTTATCTCCTATATTTTAAAGGACTTATCAGTATTTTATAGTATAGTGTAGTAAAGTTTAATATATTATAGTTGAAAACTGACATCAACGAGTGAACAAACTATAATCTTGGATTTATTTGTGCCTGCCACAAATAAGGCGACGAAATACGTAGAAATTGCTGAGAAAAAAATAGGAATCGAACCACGGACCTTTGGCTTGCCGGGCCATTGGGCAGAGCACTACACTACCCAGGCTTCCTAATCCGAGGCAATTTATGAGGATGCAAGGGAACTAATGCTGTTCGCCAAAGTGACTTCTTTGAAGTCCCCTGTTCTCCTGCCATCTTTGATGGACCGCCAGGGATTAACACGGTGTTTCAAATTAGCAGTTTTTCTCAGAGTAAAAAAAAAGAGGACATTTTGAATTTTTCATAAAATCCACCCGGACATTTGTTTTTACCTGAAAAAGAGGACATGTCCAGGAGAAAGAGGACGTATGGTAACCCTATTCAAGGATCCATAAAATTGAGTGAGGTCATTATTAATATTTCATGAAAATTCTCGAGTCCTGCGTATTCATTAAGCAAGTTTTTCTGACTAACTTGATGACCTGCAACAGAATGTGTGCTACTTCTTCATGACATTTTCCCAGCAATCTGGACTTCACAAAACCTACAAATAAATAATTTGCCTGGGTAAAGTACTACACAACTGATTTCCTTGTATCAAATTACATTAACTAATTTTTCATCAGCAGATTTAATTAAATTTTTTAGTAACAACTATTTTATAACATAGGTGGGGGCAAGGGATCCAGAGATAAGATGAAAGGCAGAACATGACCACTACAAAGATCATTATGTATGGTGAAGAGCCTTATCCTCCACAAGATGCCCCCGACTTCACAGAACATGGAAGAATCTACTGGTAGGCCAACAAAATATGCCCTTACAAGGGCATAACCAGGGAAAGCTCTTGGGAGGGTGGCGATTGGTATTTGTGCCCCTCCCCTCGGCGACTCTTACCAGTGACGATCTCCACAGTTCCTCCTTGGAAAACCTATCTTTTATAAGGACTTTACCTTAAGGGGGGTAAAGGGGGGAAGAGGAAAAATCACCATAAACTGTAACATAGTTGATGGAAGAACCCTTAATGAAAAAAAAAACAGATTTTGACTCGAGAAAGCAAATTTCCAGGCTAATCTCTCCATTCCCAGGCCAGTAGCAACCCTGCTCTTTACTGGTGGACCCCTGATTTCTCTAACCTACTTGTGGGACCCACAGGGGAGGGACTCTTCCACAATGGAATCTTTCAGTCTAATACCTTCCCTGGAAGAAAAGTTACTCAGTATCCTTAGTCCGTAATGCTTTCACAAGGAAATTTAATGAACCATGCCATCCCTGGAAGGAAGGAATGATGACCCCTCAGATTCTACCACAAAGGAGGCATCACACAGAGATTCACCCTCAAAAGGAGGCAGAACAGAGACTGGTAAAATGTGAACTATGCTGTACGGTTACTGATCAGAGGGATAAGGCATCAAAATATGCCAATGGTAGATACATTTTGTGAAAATACAAATAGCATACGTTCCTTACAAGCAAAAAGGTCATAAAAGAAATTATAGCAACAAAAACTAAGAAAGATCAGGTGATTTCCTGGCAAATGTGCAGTGATTACCAGCCAATTACCTAACACTAGAACTAATCCTGAGAACAGCTCACAACAGTCTAAATTTAGAAATGGCAAATGGTGGCTTGATGCACCACTCAACGGTAAGTAAATTCCCGAACTCCTTTCTATTATTACCTACATAAATTCATGAAGAATTATAATTATTTTTTTTAGTCTTCAATTATATTTACAAAACAGTACGTAAGTATTTAACATTTTCAATGTTTTTCAAATGGACATGGGAAGCGTCTGCAACTAGACTTATGAGTAGTCTACGCACCTTGAATCACCATAACCACTAAGCAGGGGTTTGGCTTACAGTCAATAAGTAACGTTAATTCACACCAGTCAATTCAACTCTATATTAGAATGCCTTTGCTTTAAGTGTCACTTCAAATCAGTAGTTTACTGCTGTACCCTTAGCAAGCCATACATGAAAAGAAAATACACCAATACATCCTTCCAATGAGAATGGTATTGATGTCCATTATACCAATTAACAACTTCATCATGAAAAGGATTCAAGTGTGTTCTCTCTCCACAGCTCCTCCCTATATCCCATAATGTTTTTCAATAGCACCATTGGCATATATATGACATGAAATCTAAGAAAAGTAGACATTCTTTAGTATTCCAGTTCCCATGATATGCTTAAAAGCATCATGGCAAGTACTCCTCTGTTATAGAAATAGGCGAACCTGTACTTACGTTCAGGTCAAGGTTTGGAGTGACTGATAAGATCTGATAAGATCTTCTGAGTGCCAATTTTAAATGATATAGGTATAACTACTTTGATATGCGTGTCTAGCATATTGTATATCTGTATAGATAGGGTTCAATGGACTATACCGAAGTCTCCTTCGATTATTACATGCAGATTCAAACTGCTGATAAGGCACTGAATCAGATTTCATGCCATTTCTGAAGTATTTCAAAAGAAAAACAAAAGACGTTGCCAATCCGTGAGCAAGAAATGCAATCGGAGTGGTCGGTATTAGGGATAACGCAAGCCGAAGTCTGGCATTATTGTAGGTGCAATTCAACGTCCCCAAATAATGCCCTGGGGTCGCTATTTTAAGCTACAGAACCAGGGGATGCATTATGCCGAAATAGTGCCCTACATCATAATAGCGCAGGCGTTATCAGTTACAGAATCAGCTGAATATGTACCTACATATTTAACACAAAAAATCAATTAACATTACCACATGTACACCTACCAAACTTAAGCACCACTACCCAATCAATTGAAAGATATAAGGTAGGTACATAATAAAATTCATAGCAGTTTCCTCAATATCACAGAGATTTACATCAGAATTATGCCACCTGCCATGCCACACAGAGAATTAATGCTTTCAGATGACAAAATTTATACTTTAATGTAATAATTAAATATGTTACATATCATGTATTCATTAACACATTTATGGCTCTACACTTTAAAAAATTCATGAATTGCATTCCAGTATCCCGTATGATTTCAAAATTGAGACTGTGTTTCGCATTGCACAACCAGGTCTGATGATCTTAAAGTACCCTGGGGTGACTAAGTCCACCACCGTAGACCCTTGACGGCTGGATGATCCTGACCCTCCTCCCAAATGTCCAACATCAAACACAGCACCCAAACTGTTCCACATTTCTGAAAATTCTGTCACAGAGAGGGATGACAGCTCTGAGCTCTTGTTGGCACTCGTGAGTGCCAATGGGGATCCCAATCTGCGGGTAACTTCTTGTACGAATGGATGATCTGGCACTCTAATGCCAACAGATGATATCCCTGGATTAAGATCACCATTAAGGGAGTGTTTTCTCTCCAAAACTAAAGTAACGGGACCAGGCAGAAGTGCTCGGAGAAGGTCGATAGAAATATTTGCATTCAATTTACACCATTCCCCAACATTTTCTGGATCACCAACACAAATAGCTAATGGTTTACTGATTGCACGGCTCTTGACTTCATACAGCTTATTGATAGCCTAAAAAAATATTAATTTCCAAATTTAGAAGGCTGACAACATAAGTAACTTTGAAGCTTAAGCCACAGTAAGCCAAATGTTTATAACTTATTTTTAACTATAACTGCAAAAATATCATTTTAAGTTATTTCAAATGCCAAATTACGTGTTAAATCTTGTTCAATAGCTCTCTGGACAATAAGAAAGACATATAGTAATGAAATTAAAAAATTAACTTTTAAATAATTCTACTCTACTAAGCTTCTGACTGCCTAATGGATGAGTGGTCGTGCATTACCTGTATCTAAAAGAATAAATTAAATTTATAATTATTACGACCACAAAACAAATATCCACTTCAAATAACAAAACCAATGAAACAAGAAATTAAAAAAACTGATACAAGCAAGCTTTATATGCAGGAGTGGCAGTTGAATGAGTGAAATGATATTATCAGAAAGAGAGAATTAACTATAACTGGTAAGAACATCTAGGGGAGGATTTGGAAAGCAGCAGCAGTTATTAATGGTTGACATTGATAAAACAAAGACTGCCCCAATAATTATACCCTGAATCATGAACTTAATCCTATACGTACAGATAAATATAAAGACTATCATGAGGACTGCCAGTTCGAAAATAACTGTCCCACGAAAAAAGACAAGGAAGTTAGATAAAATAGGTAATTAGGACTAAAAAACAAATTTAATAGGATTGCACTTCCATCATTTCAAAAAGTAAAAACAAGATACTTCAAGGGTGTCCCATAATTATTTCAATGAAGAACTTAAAGACTTTTTTGGAGTCAATTAATTTAATTTGAAAAGTAATTGGCACAACCACAATACCTGCACAACAAAAAAACTACAATTAAGTTCAATGTTACTTGATCTGAAAGTTTAAGGCAGAGTTATGAATGAGAGAGTTGAAAAGGTGAAATTAAAAAAATTTATAAATAGCAGTTTTACTCAAAGCAAAATTAGGTCAACATAGACGTTTATAACATAGAACTCAACATTCATCACAGAAACAACAATGCCCTGAGTGAAGAAATTCCACTTGCATCAGGCTAGAACTCATTACCTCAATGTTGGCAGTCATGGAGTTGACCCTGCCACCACCAAGGCCAGAAGAATTGAGAAAGAATTTAAAACAATCACTAAGAACACTGGGAGGAAAATGGGAGGCAATCACTAACATGTGAGAACCAGTGGTGAGTAGAAGAGAAAGAGGGAGGGCTGCACACCACCATTGGGACTCTCCAGTAATTATGATGCAAGAATTAGGCCATCTCCATCACTAAAGCATGCACAGCAACATGAAATCGTCCATGCTCATAGAATTCCCTGAGAAAATTGTATGTGATAGAACTGCAAGAGACATGATGATCAGGAACTTTTATTTTTCCTAAGAATCTTTACACCAATTCATGACTATATATGGAATTTCTGAAAAAGATCTTTTTTTAAATGTAAAAATGGCCAATGTTCAAACGCCTGTCAATAAGAAGCATAAACCATTATGGATATTATATGTTTCAGTGTGCTTTCTAAGTTCTTACTATGTCGTAAGATAAGTACTTAAGTTAAGCGGGAAAATCGCGATATGATTTTTGAAGAAAAAAAGTTTTAGATAGACAGAAAGTTTTAGATAGATGGACGCTACGACACACATACCAAAATTTTAATACCTCCAGTAATGCTAATTTACACTATATGCTGCTTCAAAATGTAGACAAATTCTAATTCCCCTAATATAAGAGGCAATATCTCAAAATATATTTTTTTAACAGAAAAAGGTGTAAAAATGTACCAGAAATGATCAGCATTAAGCATGTATAAAGGAAGTGCGCAACATTATTATGAATTTGAAGTTTAAATACTGCATACGTTGGCCAGGTTAATTACCAAACCTTACTGCGTTGGGTAGCCTAAAATTCATCGAGTTTCAATTTCAACTGTAAATCCATAACACTTATAGCTTACCCTAGTATTCTGAGCATCAGCAGCGATTCCATACACGGTATCAGTTGGAAGTGATATGATATCACCATCTCTGAGAAGTTTGACAGCTAATGCCAAGGACTCCTTAGAGAGGCTACTGCCAACCTTTATGACAGGAGACATCTGGAAGCTTTTTGGTTCTCTAACATGACTGACCATACTGAAACATGCTCTTCCTACTTTCGCGAACATCGGAGAAAAAATGTTGAAGCTCCAACCTCGGCACGGCCAAAAGAAATACCCGCAGTCCTCTAATTCTTCATCATAAAAGAAATTGATCTACAAGGGTGAAAAACCCACATTACGACACCGCACCGAGAAATACGAATGACTGGGATTCTAACACGTTAAATGTGATTCCACACATTTGGCAGATGAGCATTGGGCTAAATCACATCAGTAAGTATCGCAATTAAGATGTGGAATTAAATTCCATAACATAAAAAAGCACATGTCCCTAAATTCCTCAAACTGATGGAGTGAACTTCGAGACAATTTCAATTAGGCGGTTCCATTCCATCATGGAACCATCGTTCACGTGCGGTATTGATTGCTTCTCTGTTAAAATTTAAAATCCCTAGCATGGATTTCGAGACTACAGCGCGAAGGGACATAATCGTTAATGTTACTGCCACTAGAGTCCGCTAAATGCTAAATGTCCCGATTCAAAAGTCAACTTCACTGATACACTTATAATTACTTACCTACATTTAACCAAACATCCCCCATGACTGCTATTCATTTTTTTCATCGAACGAAAGACTCGGCAAATGTATTTTAAACATTTCCGTTGCCCTAACTTGTTTGTTTCATACTTGAGTTAAATCAAATATTTTTATTTAAATTCATGACGGGTGCCACCGTGGAGGAGACGCCGCGACGTCTTTTTGAGCTATGTTTAAAAATATTTGTGATTTTATTATGGAATCCTTTTCCAAAAAGGGAAAAAAATATTTGTTATCTTTCACATAAAACAAGCTTAATGGAAAATGTTCATAAGTTAATGAGGAATAGCGACTTTTCTATAAAAAAGTGGGGGGGGGGGGAGGGCTTCATCCCTTCCATTTTGCTGGGGGCGCCAGAAACCCTAGATATCACATAATGTATCACGACAGCCTAGCAAGCTAGTTGCATATCCATAGAGGATTGCTTGTCTGCTAACATTTCAGTTACCTTACCATGATGAGCAGATTTTTCTCTGCAAAAACTATAACTGAACATTTGTGCATTTCAAAACTACAGTTGCATTATTTCATATTCCTGTATATTTGGGCATTGATCAACTATCCGGTGGTGACAGCTCCACTCATCAGGGCCCTCAAAGACATGGGAACCCTCGTGTGTGATATTTTAACTTTGTGCTCGAACCCTCTCCGGTCAGTGTAGATCAGCAGATGGGGCCTCCTCCCCCACTTCCAATGGAGGACCTCCCTCACGACAATCTGAACCATCCCTCCCATGGGCCAGCATGGGGGACCACGCATCTGCTTATCATCTGTGTACGCATGCTTCATTTTACATTCTTAATTCCTTTTGTGTGTTGTTATGAATGTAAAAATTTATTATTGTTTAAAAAATATATATCCGGTTTGAAGCATGGACATTTGTGTAACCAAAACTTTATTACAGTCCACTAATCTACTTTTCTTTTCACCAGTGGCAGGAAAACATATTCATACGCACAGGCATGCACTGCACATTTAGAGATTTTTGGCCAATAAATACAAGTATGTATAACACACCTACATACTTACAAAATCTTCACTGCCCCATATATCCCCAACTCTACATTGCTAAATATAGTCTGGCAGACTTGGGGTCTCCGAGGGAGAAATGAGAAAATATGAATGCTTGAGAGAGAAATATTAAAAGTTCAGGTGGTAAAACTATTTGAAGTGGTGCAAAGCTGGTTTACTGTGAGAGGAGCTAATTTCAGATTTCTATTAAGGGAAAGTCTTTGCCTGAGCCAATGGCTTTACAGTGGGGTCTGGTGTGTGAATATGTACTTGGAAATCTCATACCACTTTCTCTCCTAATCAATCATCCTCCGCTAAGCACCACTTTACAGCCCGAGTTTTGTCAGCTCTATCTCAAAGTTTACCTCAAAACCTACCACGGTTATCATAGTATCATCGATGAAAAAAATTTCTGTCACCCCATAAACTCCACTAAGCATGCATTTTATGAACTTGCAGTGGCAGTTCCGAGACTTCTGCCAGAGGTCACTAGGAGGCAGAAGTCTCGGAACTGATAAAATCTGACCTCCAGATCCGAAGGCGGCATCATCTGCCGCTACAAACTAAATCTAAAAACTAAGGCAAAATTGAAGCTTTGCCACAATATCAATTACGTTCGGAATTCCAGATTATAATTCTTTCCTTCTTTTTCAAAACTACTATCTGACCATACCTGCTGTTAATTAATGGCAGAGGTTCTCAGCGTGTTAATATTTATAGGATAGAGAAAAACAATAGTCCATTCTCCACATTCTGATAACTTTTCTGACTATTCACAATGTGCTGTTCTTACCTAGAACTGCAATGTGGGGTGGATTCAAAGCCTTACTAAGCAAAGAATATAGTGTAACAAATATATTTTTTATAAAAAAAATAGTTTTGATTTTTTAGCTGCTGAGGGTTTTTTGCTTCAAGCAACTGATAATCTCCATGGGAGTGGGTTACAGAGAGGGTCCCTTGGTGATCTCTGCTGGCTCTGGCATCAGGCTCTGCACGAGGCCAGAGAGACAACTGAATATAGGGACCATTTGGCCACAAGTACCATGGTGAGGTGATGGAAGTAAAGAATATGCCAGTGCAAGATATTCAGAGCATCAAAATGATAAGAAGGGAGAGGGAAAGAAAGAACCTGCTACCTGCATCTTTCTACTTTCCTGCTTCTCCAACCATTTCCTGTTGAGAACCTTCAAAATTAGTCCCAATCCTTTCTCCTACCCACTAAATCCAAGTATGTGGGCAAAACTTTGACAGTTCTTGATGACAAAGATAGTATATGAATCCAAATTAATTAGGATTAAATCAGATCTCTAATGAAAAAGTTATATATGTACTTCATAGAGTACGCATACTCTGTAATACTACCATGCATACATACTACCACAAAGTAAGCATACTGTGTGATGCTACTCTGCAAGCCAACTCAAGGGTGTGTGGCAGAGGGTGTTAGGACACCAGCCATGAAGAAGGGAGACATTACTATAGATATTTAAAGGAATTTTACATGATATATTTGGGATACATAAATACCTACACAAACTCGGTACTCAAAATGGTAAGGATACTGCATTTGGCACCTCCTGAATCTTATATCAGGTGAGAATTGTTCGTAATTTGCCTAAGATTTCTACAGATTATTAAATTTTCCTTCAAACAAGATAAACAATTTCAAAGTGATTACTATCACAATGCACCTACTCAAAGGAGTGTCAATGGTATTAAGCTTCCCTTAATGGAGATAACCACATGATATTTGAGAAAAAGTACCTCAAGATAATCATGTGATGCTCACTGATAATGACATGCTTTAATACTGGATTGTCTCCCATTATAAGGTCTCTGAAATGACAATACATATGGAGTGGCATACGCAGGATTGAGTCCTGGGGGAGGTTTTGACTTCTGGGGGGGGTCATTAATATTTATGTGCATCGTCATAATTGATATTTAGATTATTATTCACTAAAAAAATAATTAAATTAACATTCTCTTTTCGTGAAGACAATCCAACTATATTTTTCAGCCCAATAAGGAAAATTCTAAACGCTAGTTCAGGTAAACGGACGAAAACGAATTCAGGTAAAAATGTTTTTGGGGGGTTTAAACCCTAAACCCCATCTGTACCCCACTGTACATATACGTAATTGATTGTGTAAAAAAAGCCAGTGAATCATTTCCGAATCTCTACCAATAAAAATTTTTAATTAAACATATAAATATTGTATTTACAAATCCTCATACAAGCAAAACATGATAGCAAGACAACTAATTATGGAATTTACTTCCATAAAATATTAACTTTGTCCTAATAGCAAGATAATTTTTCAATCACAATCATCTCGGCTCATAAAATTGCACCTTTATAATAAAACTATACATACTTAAATGAGTGGTGTGTTAAGGCACACTAGACCTGCTTCCATGAAAAGTTGAAGCATATTCATACAATGTATTATATACATATAAGATATATACATAGTATACATGAAAAAAATAAAGCAATACCTATTCATAAGTACATTGCCGAGTACAATATCTTTCCTTACTGATGAAATCATAATTCATGAAATCCTTAAATGTCAAGAGGACTAATTAGATGAATTAACACACCACTGCATTTCATTTTCATGCAGTCATTCAAAAAAAGAACAAATATAAAAAGTCTGTACATGAAATAATTATCACAATCAAAATAGGACAGTTACATCAACCACTAATCCAATATGGCAGCACTTTGCTCTGTGCACTTGCATCCACACCCAGATGGACAAGAATCTTCACATTTGAACCAATCCTGTATGTGATTGGAGTGCCCTCCATGCCCACATATTAGGCAGAAGTTTGAACATCCTAGAAAAATGAGGAAATGGAAGACATTATTTCAATCATTAATTTTGTATGAATTGCTGACAAACTACACACCCTAAGTAAGGAGTTTTTTTTACCACTCCTATAAATAATGTCTAAATTTTTTGGTTACCAAGGAGTTTGTTGTTCCTGCATACAACAGATTTTCTCATGTTCCAACAGGCATCCTCTGGTCAAAGTGCCAGAACTATACTCAGGATTCATTAATATAGGCCTTCGATCTCTTTCCTGCGCTCTGATTCACTTTTTCATAAAAAATCCTCTTTGATGTGTTTGTTAGGAGGTTACCATCCTCTCCATTGAAATTGCATTCTTGTTTTTATATTCTTGATGGATTCTTTCATCAGCCTCAGTTCATTCTTTCCACAGACAATGACAAAGAAGATGGGTGTCTGGGCCATGCAGTTTAAAGAAAGCCAATGCATACTGATGCTACCTTCACCCTTTCAGTGCGGAAGACTCACACATGTGAGACATGGATGTATACTTTCCAGGGGCGGATGACTCACATCGTGAGTCAAGCTTGTAATGGTAAATTTATTAGACAGAAATGCCCTTTTTATTATTCCGCCGCCCACAGAAATGCTCTTTGAAAAGTAATTCCGCACTGTAAGGGTTAATGCATCATCTCACAACCACTCCATGCAGAAGCCTTCACTTGAGGAAACACTAGTACATTGCACTAACAAACTATTTGATGCCAATTCTTAAGCTTCATAAAAAAATTTGTGAACAGCCCTACAGAAGAATGGCTACAAGAGAAATCTGGTTCCAAAATTTACTGCCAAATGAGAAAGGCGACACCTTACCACCCTCGATAATGCAGAACAGAGCACCACTGAGAATCCCAAAGCATACACCACCATCCTTTTCCCTGGTACAACTGTGAGACTAAAATATTTGACCTATTACAGAGGCCCAAGGACAAAATTCCACAGCAATTCTATGAGGGAGTCTATCAAGTGCCATGCTCTTGCAGGAAGTCACGCGTAAGCCATACTTGCAGGTCAATGAAGACATGCAAGAACATTGAAGGACAACCAAACACAAGCAAATCAGTTTATTGGTAATTGTTGAATATGCCTAGAGTTGCCATGGACATACCATGAAACCAAATTGATCACTAACGAAGAGTGAAATTATGCAAGACAGATTAAAGAATCCATTAACATAACAAAAAAAGAATGAATTTCGATATCCATAGAAGCGATAGATGGGATGATATATGTAAGAAGATAGGTTACTGGCTAACAAACAAATGGAAGAAGATATGGCAGGAAAATTACACAGCCAATCAGAGCGCAAGAAAGAGAGAGAGAGGAAGGCCTAAATAAATGCAACCAAAATACAGTCCTGGCACTTCAACCTGAAGATGCCCATCGGAAAACGGGTAAAACTGTAGTCAAAGTAAAAACAATCAAGGTCGAAACCTGAAATTGTACACATGCTCACATCAATGCCGTGGAAACCTATGATTGAAGCTCAATAAAAGAAGACACTGCATTACTATTTTCTATGGCAATTAAGAGTGGCAAAAATTGGATTCTAATAGTGAATAAAAGAAAATTATTTGATTTGGGTGCCTCCAATGTTAACTTATAGTAAATTGTTGAAATGACCACACCACATTAATCAATGTTTTAATAACTATAAACAGCAGTTTTTACCTCTAACAGATACATGGCAGATGACACACAGAAGGCTTAACCTCTTGCAGTAAGAACAATGAGCCCCACGAACTGACCGGGAACAGTGCTGGCAGTCAGTCAGAAATTCAACTCCACGGTGTGGCTCCAAGGGAACAGAGACATACTTCAGGACCTAGGAAGAAAATAATGTCACAAATCAAGATGTTTTCTGAGGATAAGTTTAGGATAGTAAATAGAATGAAAAGGCTGCATCAGAAATGAGTAAGTTAATGTAATTAACAAAAGACCACAGTGAGGGTGAAGAACACTAACAACCACAAAGCTTAATCTTGCTAGGATGAATTGTGTGTAGCATCCCAACTATGAGTCTCAAGATAAGTCATAGGAGTCATACAAATGTATACTTGACCACAAACTAATTATAATGCATTCATGAATATTTTGACGGCTCAATATATTGATGCATGTATGGAAAAATAAATTTAAAAAACAACATTTCAATATTAATGTGACCTCTAATATCACAATGCCTCGTCTGATGCAGTTATTATAAATATTCAATAAAAAAGTTTGACTATTCAACAACTAGTAAAAAGAGTAAAATAAAACACTAGAAAAAATTAAAAATCAGGTTTATCTCATTGTCATCTTTGGGTACTTCATTCAACTAAGGTTTGTTCTACAGGTTAGATTACTACAAAGCTTCAAGGTGAATCATAATAGATGATTCAGTTATCTCATAACAAATTTTAATTTAATTTATTTATTTATGTTCACCATTGGCAAATACATTCATAGGCTATGTCATAGACAATACATAGTGCAGTTCTGTTAAAAAAAAATCGTACCACCTCGGTGCCGAAACATTTCTAAGTCCTGAGTTGACGACGATATGACAATGCGGCCGCACCACGCCCCCCTGAGCGGGGAAGCAATAAACTTCGAGCGGAACAACAACCCTCCTTCTGAACTCACTTGTCGAGAGGGAACCTCCACCCAAAGGACGATTTTGACCTGCTAAGGGATTTCTGGGGAGATGGGTTGGATTTCTGACTCCCATTTGGTTATGAGTGAGTGAAAATGAGTAGATGAATGATCAGTCTGTCGGCCAGTCACCCGATCCCTCTCGTAATCGAAAGCTACCGTGTCGAAGCCAGGACTTAAATATCCATTGGAAGTCTCCATCAGAGCATGGGGAATACCACCGCTGCAAATGACATATCTTCCATTATTTTTTCTCTAGAAAAGACACTTATCGCGAATCGTCGCTCCAGGAGATCGAATCGTGTCGAAGAGAATATATGAATTATTACATTTAGATTTTCTCTAATAATTCAATTACTTGAAAACATTATGAGTTACTTAGTATTTCTGCTTGTTTTTACATGCTTTTATATGTTACAAGGCACATCTATGACATATAAGATAGATTTATAAAATATAAAACGCATAATGCAGCCGTCAACGAAAGCATTTTGACGGCATAAAAAATTGTTTTGCTGCACAAGAGCTAATTTACTGAAAGGGAAAGGAAAAGAAGCATAAAATAGTCACAGTAGCGAAAGTAGATCTATGAATATGTTCTCACCTAGTGTCAACATTTTCATGTGTACTCACAAAAGTTATAAATATTTTTTTAATACATATTTTATACCCTTTATTGCTCCATTTTTTCAACATCTAACTATAGGGAAATGGTGTGAATTTAAGCCTTAACTCGATCCTTTAAATAGAGTGGCAGAATTATCTTCGTCCGTTTGATTTGACCATGTAAAGGACCTTGGCATGTATTGAATGACATGGCTCACGGTTTAGATTTTGGAAGGGCATTGGAAATTCACGTTCTTACAGCGAATATTTTCATGAGAATGCAGGGATAATAGGAGGGACGTACGGATGGATATAATAAAGTTTTCGTACTGATACATTCGTTTTTGTGACATTTTTGTGATCTCATTACGCTATCATTTTCCCCAATTCTCTCCAAGTCCAAGTCTACGTCTCAAGGCAACAACATTCATACATTTTTGAGGAAAGAACCTTAATCTTGGCTGTTTACACTGAGTTTAGTTGATATTCATGATTGGCTGAGTATTGGCTAAGCTGAGGCAGTCTCCGAGCTCATAATAATTCCAAACGCCTCTTCCCTACAGTGATCGTATAAGGCCCCCTTCGTACAGGGTATTATATTTCAAATACTGCAAATTGTTCTTAGCCATTTAGTTTGTTTCGGACATTCATTTCATTTCATCATTTGGCTGCTAACTCTTTCCAAAAGTAATTTATGAAAGTAAACCAGGAAACGCATTTTAGGAAGTGTGCTTACAAGTTTTTCTTCGATCTAATTAGGTGTGCAGATATATCTGGTGTAGGTGGAATTACAATACACAATTAGCTACAAGAATGTGCGATATTCACAATAAAAAAACAAAGTTTGGATGGGATTTAAAACTGGATCACTCTGTTTCGCTCTGTAGTAACTCATAATGTCAAACTCGAATTTTAGCACACACCTATCATCACAAAGTAATCGGGAATAGAATTTTTCAGGGGAAATGTATATATGTGCAAACCATAACTAATTAGTGGTTTCATTTTTAAATAGTGAGCTTGCCAGAGTATCCAATATCATATCAAGTTCTTTCGACATGCTTTTAACTATACAACTGCGCTTCTTTGATTTTAAATTTTGTTTTTCGATGAACAAGGAATGGTATTCACTTCAAAGATCTTCGGATTGAAGTAGCTCGATGCTATTTCATTCTAATATTGGAATGGTAACGAAAACACTTTCGATCCACTCAATCATAATTTTCAACGAGTTCTCAATTATGGTTTCGAGGTGGAATTTAGAATAAATTTCTTTGTTGCCATAAAAATAACCTGATACCAATAATTTCACTTTTCAAATCTATTAAATACCTCTTTCAATTTAGTCAGTTAGGGAGTTAACTATATTAGCGAGGATCTTGGCATAGAGGCAACACCACTTTGACCCTTCCAATTTTTCCCAGGAGAGCAATAAACATTCCAAACCAAAGGAAGCCCCTTCCATCACCCCCGCTTGAGGAAAGGCCCTACTCTGCCAAAAAGTGACAATGGAAGGGGGCAGCGGCTTCTTATTCGACAGGGTGTGAAGAAGCAGAGGTGTGGTCCGTCGAGTTGTTTCTACGCATTATGTGGATGTGTGGAAGCGGCCCATACCTCTCGTTCTCGAACATATGATCTCTCGTTCACAGATGCTAGAAAACGTGGAAACGCAATGCCCATTTCTTTGGTTTACATCCTCGCAGCTTGTTTCATTTTTTATTAGTTTCCTGCTTGTATTAATTAGCGTTATTAACTATTGATTTGTTGACCCCAAATCTACAGCATTTACATTTTCTTGGTCTGGAAGTCCTTACAGTATCAAAATCCCGTTACTTTAAAAAGTTATTAATAATTCTGCCCTTTTTACAGGACATTGGTTCAATTTTCTTCACTTTGTCATAAAATATTTGCTGCTTCTGGAATTAAGTTAGGAAAAAAGCCACAAAACGCACTGTAGGAAGTGCTATCAGGAATGTTTTTTCTATAGATCTCGCATGCGAAAATTCTGACCTATGAGGAATGAAAAACACAGTAATGGCAGTGAAGCAAGAGGGGGACAAACTTGAACCTGATACGGTCATTGATCTAAGATGTCATTCCGCTCTAGTCATACATATACGATATGATGCAATTAGTGAATGCATAATATACAGTTGTATTTAAAGTTCTGCATTGATAGCAGCAAAACGACCTAATTCACCACAAGCATGGGATGAGTAAGAAAAGTGCATTTTTAAATCCGCACGTCCCTCTCTTGACCCTCGAATTATGACGAAAATAATAGAATGTTTTCCTAGAATACTTTGCGAGGACAGTTTTGCGCTAAAATTCAAGCCTGACATTATCGGTTACTACAGAGCGTAATAGAGTGATCCAGTTTCAAATACCATCCAGGTGAATGTTTTTCTCGTAATGAGTTTTGCACATTCATGTAGTTCAATGTGTATTGAAATTCCACCTACGCCAGGTTTATCTACGCACCTTATGAGATTAAAGAAATACTTGTAAAAGCACTTCCTAAAATGCTTTTCATGGTTTACTTTTAAAACTTATTTTCGGAAACAGTAACTAGGTGTGTGATTGGAAAATTAAACAAATTGTGCCCAATTCCGAAATGAACCAAATGGCTTTGAACAAAATGCACATTTCAAGTATAATGTGGATTATGATATCACAAGGACTTCCAGATAAAGAAAATACATCAAATATTTGAAAACATGCATTTCAATTAAAATACTCATAAGAAACGAAAGGAACTCCGGGGATTGAAACCTAAGATAGGCTTTTGTTTTCCGTGGCTGCTTGCATCTGTCGTGTGTGAGGGATCTTGGTGCATCTGAACATGGCAGATCTCCCTTTTCTTCTTACTCACACATCACAAGAAATGAAACCCTACCCCTCCCCTCGGAAATAATCCCTTTCGTTGGCCAAAATTTTCCTTCCGTGGGTCTTTCAACTCGCCCAGCTATGGGGAGGAAGGGTTCTCATTCCGCTTGGAGAGGTTATTGCTTTCCCGCTCAGGGGGGCGTGGTTCGACCACGTGCTCACATGGTCATCAACTCGGGACTTAGAAATTTTTCGGCACAGAGGCGGTACGATTTTTTTTGAAAAGAACTGTACATAGACATGACAAGTAATTCCAAAGAAAAAATAAATACAGTCAACTCTCGATTATCCGGCTTCTGATAATCCGGTTTGCGGATTATCCGTTCTATTTTCTCATCCCTACACTTAAAAGTTTGAAAAATATTCCAATGGTGAAATTGAGTCAATTCTTTGGAAGTTCGATGTATCTAAAAAGAATTGCAAGTTTGTAAAAGTCTCTTTTTATGTTAACTTTTAAATTTAATCACAATATCAAGGAAATTGTTTGCTACATTTAAGAATGATGAAAACTCAGCCGCATCTGCTTCTGAAATTATTTTATCCGTTCTTTCCCATTACCCTTTGCCACTGAATATTAACTATCTTCCTAAAACGAACAGAATAGTAAATATACAATGGAAATAATTTCAAATAAACTACTTGTAAATAAACTAACTTATACTATACTTAAAAATAAGTACATACTCATTGTTCTGTATGTTCTTACTTTTTGGCCTGAATTAATAAATTACGAAACAGTATCAGTGCTCCCTGGTCATTAATCGCCGTAGCACAGTCATTTGTTTTTACCCAGATACGATTGAGCCAGTTCATTCATGTGGAAATCTCAATAACTTAAAAGGTGCATTTGTTACTTTAGTGCTGCGTTCTGAAAAAAACTGATGCAAATGGCAGGAAAACGGAAGAAAATTGTCCTTTCCATCGCTAAAAAACTAGAATTGATTGCAAGAAATGAAGAAGGAGAGACTCCATTTTAACTGGCCAAAGAATATAATGTGGGATTACAAACAGTTCGGGATATAATTAAGAATAAAAGCTGATGAAGTTCGCTGCATCCTCAGGCAGTGGTTTGGGACCCTCAAAGCATAAGACTATGAAAAGATCAACCTTTCGAGATTTAGACTCCGCCAAGCTTCTTTGGTTCAATCAAAAACGGTCAAGTGGTATATACCTGTCTCAGGCCCCATGTGTGCCCAGCAAGCTAAACTTCTTCATGAGTCTCTAGGGATAGAAGGGGATTTTAAAGCTTCTTTTGGGTGGTTGACAAGATTCATGCAGTGACATGGAATTCGTGAAATTGCTATTCACGGAGAGCGATTGAGTGGCAGTGTTTCAGCCGCTGATGCTTTTCAATTGGAGTTCACAAAAAAAGTAAAGGAAGAAGAGTTGGCACCCGCACAGAAGCTCTGGCGGGTGTTGAAACTTTGCTGGATTACATGCGACAAAATGATTTCAACTATTGTGACGTAATCTCAGCCAGATAAATAAGAACTGCAATAAAAGAATGTGCTTAAAATATGCAAGATATGCTCTTGTTTTTTACTATCTATATGGTCAAGTTAAGCGCCCATTATCTTTATTTTCAAGCATTAGAAACTATTTATTAGATAAGAAAATATTTATCAGTGAATGTTGAAGATTTCATGATATTTGAAATAAACAAACCGGAAAATTAGCATTTCGTTATTCACTTGTTTTCTTGGCGTAACACCTGCAGTCAATTGTAATGAGAAATATTATGTTGTTTCCAGCATTAGAAGCTGTAAATTTATAAATTTTTACGATATAATTATATTTCGAAATAATAGTTTTCTATAGTATTTCATTAGTTGTCTTGCGGTAACCACTGCAGTCTATTATGTGAAATAGTTTCCATCCTATGAAGTGAAATGTCGATATCACGACCACATTTTCCATGTTTTTCGGTTATCCGTGTTTTTCGTTTATCCGTGCCCCGTCGTACATCCATCAGCACAGATAATCGAGAGTTGACTGTAAACACATAATTATAACACAATATTAGTATCAGATTAGAACAACATCTAGTCGATCTTAAACAATGCAAAAACTCAAACAACATTGTTCTCTGCAAGGCATATCCAGGACTACGGCGAGTTATGTTCAAGCCGGAATATAAATTTAAATATAGTGGAGCAAATTAAGTTTCTTGGAATATATGTTGACTCCAATCTTAAGTGGGACTCACACATTATGTACCTTAATAAAAAATTGAATTCAGTATTCTACATAGTCTCTGTGCTGAAATATAGTGTAAGCTCAAGAGTTCTGTTAACTCTGTATTTTGGCTTGTTTTACTCAAGGCTTACCTACGGTATTGTTATATGGGGATCAACTTCCCTATTGAAAGATGTATTTATAATACAAAAGAAGGTAGTACGAACAATATGCAATGTAAAATATCATGCCCATTGTCGCCCACTATTTAAAAGTCTAGAAATGTTAACTGTACCATGTGTATATATTTTATTGTGTTGTTCATGTAAAAAAACATGGTGAAAGTTTCACACGGAATGACACTTTCCACCCTTATGAAACCAGGAGAAGCAGAGACATTCATGTGGAATCTAGAAACTTAGCCCTTATATCAAAAGGTCCACACTCCATGTGCACGAAACTGTTCAATAACTTACCTGCCACTATAAAGATTATTGAAAAATTGACAGTCTTTAAAAAGACTGTCTCATTATACCTTGAGCAAGAGTGTTTTTATAGTGTCAAGGAATATTTATGTGATTTGTAACTTCTTTTTTTCTTTTTTGACGTGCCTTACACACTTGCTAAGTGATTGTATCCAGTGTCAATTGGGCAAATAAAATATATTATTATTATTAACAGTCTCTAATGACTTGGCTATGGTGAGTACGTAGGAGGAAAGGTTGTTCAGAAAGGACAGGTCATATCTGGAATTCAATTCAAAACTTAGGATCATCAGGAATACGCAATGTGTTGGAATATATGCAATTCTATCAATTTATAAGACTTTTCTAATGTAAATAAACAAAAGGTTCGATTAATGTGTATCGTCTCCGGTATTGTTGTCTGACTAAAGAATGCATGGCTTCTTATTTCTCTAAACCTTTGTACCTTTAAAATATCACCATGTATTAGTCAGTTCTTCATTACCTATTCACAGTAAGGTTACCATTCAAGAGAAGTAACCTTCCCAGTTTTCTTACTTTGGGTTTTTTATCACATAAATAGACATTTTATATGAATTGCCATATGTCAATTCTACACTACATGTTGACTTTTTCTTATACACTGCAAGAGCAAAAGGTTCCTTTTTTTTCATCCTGTCCCTCCTTCCTTCTCGTACTCTTCCCCCAAATATCAGTCTCCAAAAAAAATTGGCCACTCCAAACTAGTACAATAAACACAAAAAGCCTTTTCTCTCTGACTAATCTGACAGACCTCAAAGTCTCATGATCCAAGGTCAGCACGATCGGAGATAGCAGAAAGAAGTGGGAAGATTTTCGGATGAAAAAGTAAAAGAGAGGTGCTATTTCGCACTCGTCCGGCCACACCTTGAATATGCAGCGAGCATATGGGAGCCGGTGCAGAAAGACTTAATCCGGGAACTTAATAAAATACAAAGGAAGCTGCGCGATTCATCAAAAACTGCTACGGAAGTACAGACAGTGTTACACAGATGTTGAATGAATTAGGCTGGGAGCCGTTACAGACTTGGAGGCTGCGCGCTAGGCTCAGATTGCTTGAACAATTGAGAAGAGATATCTTTCAGAGCGACACGGAGAACATCATATTAGAATCCCACAATATTTCCAGGTCCGACAGAAACAATAAATTAAGAGAGATATTTTGCCAAACGGATAGGTATGGGAATTCGTTTTTTCCCCGAATATTAAGGGACTTCAATAAATGCTAGGCGTAATTTCATCAGAGCGTTTCCTTTTTATATGTAAATGGCTGGTGCCCTAACACCCCCCGCCACACGCCTATTGAGGCGGCTTGCGGGGTAGGGTGTAGATGTAGATGAGAAAAGGTCCTTTACCTACTCCATGACACCTCCCAAACTCACATCCCACCAAACCCACTCCCTTCTGTTGTAAATCATTGTGCCAAGAAGGGCTGAGATTCTCCAAAGCATTGCACCAGGCAGTGCCATGCAAACCCTCTCTTTCACCAAAAGAGATGTTTTCTTATGTTGCGAACATTTATAATTATCCTCGAGCACAGACAGGTGAATGAAAAATATTTTTTAACACAAAAGTTGTAAAAACACTCAGTTTACATTTATTTAATTTAAATATCAGACGACAATTTCAGATTGAAGAAATGTTTTGATCTTCACCACTTCACCAACAGATAATTTGGCCTTGCCCTAAATTTTAGCTACTTCAGTAATTGATTTTTTTTTCTTTCTTAATTAAAACAAGAATTCACACTTTTTCCCAGATACCGAGCACTTCATGCCTCCTCTTCACTAACGCTGAACTGCTGCCACATCCTTTACATTTGAAATCCATCATAAAAGTAAACGGTAGCTGTCAAAATGGCATGCCACAACAATGTGGCTATGAATATGGACACTGAGAATGCATGAGGCCTACTGGTGCATGTTTTGCTGGCTTGGATGGTAGCTGTGGATAGAGCACAATGAGTCAAGGGCTTTTGGTCAAGGCTTCACCTCGAAGAATGCCACGCATTTGAACTTAAAGTCGATTATTTCAGGTGAATTTCAGTTCAAATTCCCAAGCCTAGTGAACCTTGGGTACAGAAACTGATGATTCAGGGGCTACACTGTACAAATTTTAATGCTCTACAATGAGTAAATGACCATAGAATGTTCACTTTCCAACAGTTATTACTTTTATTTGTTTAGCCAACGTCCAGGTTCTGTGAGATGGAACTTCACACAACATGAAAAATAAAATTATTCATAATAGAGCACACACAGTGACACTTATAGTGATTTACCTGTCAGTTATTACTGACAATTATTAATGAAGAACCTTGGTGAGTACCTGAGCACGAGATTCCAACAAATGCCATCGGTTGAGGATCTCAGAATACTCATTCTTGTATTCATCATACAGTAGCCGCTTACTATTGTCCAAAGTGCTGAAAATATTTAATAAAAATAGAAATATAAAAGAATACACCCCTACATAATAGAAAAAAGATATTTATTCAAATCATACATGACAAAGCTAAAATGCACAAACCACCTTAAATCTCTATATCTTTATAAAAGAGCTATTCAACCAAACCATTTCATACTTCTATACTTTAGTTATGCACAATACATCTCCACTGAAGTTAAACATGAACAAATTTTTATGTTATCAATTTAAGCACCACAGTTCAAAAGAAAAATTTAAATGCACCCTCAAAGAAAACAACTTTGTAAAAATAACCTAACATCTAAGTGAATAATTTTTTTGCTGGTGTGAAGCCGGACAACAATTTGCATCAGTTATTCGCTGGGAAAGCATCAAATCCTTCCTCAATAGAAACACGTATTCAATGAGTATATATTCTCTGCCAGATGCAAATCTTACATTCTCTACAATCAATAATAGGTGCAAACCAAAATTAAATAAAATTAAGAGGCGATCCTCAGAAGGTTTGGCCTCTAAATATAACTTTCGATGGGGAGAAACTGAAACTGTACTTAAATACGTTCGTACTAGCAACCATGATTGCCAACAGTAGCCATGAATCATAATATGGGTTTGCTGCAGCCATCTACTCCAATCCCTTCCAGCCAACCACTTTATTCCTTTAGCCATGAGTCTTAATTTTAATATTTGCTCAGTATTCTATTTTACAGTTGTGGAGTCAAGTCTTATTTTGTTATTCCTTCGTTTTTCAGCTGCTAGCAAGGCTACAGCCATAGGCCCCGAGTGGAGGTGCTGGCGTTCAGTCGCCCTGCTTCATCTGCATCAACACTCAACCGAGGTTAACAATCATGTGCTAATCTCCCATCAGTAGAAGTCTCCCTTCAGTCACTCTTTAGTCGACAGACAAACCTAGTAGCAGTGAAACATTCCTCTTATGTGCTGTGGTGTTCTCTCGATCTCCTCTCAACAGGCTGGTCACCCCTTTGGCAACTCACCGAGCTACAGCCATCCTCTGATGCCTGCTACTCTCCTGGGCCTGTCTACTGCTGGTGTATTCCAGAAACAACATTATTCTTTTTTGTCATCAAATTGATTTTTTGGGCCATATAATTTGTTGTAATTTTTCCCCAATTAAATGTCATACACAGTCCACTTACAATCATTTACCCCACATTATTCCTCATAATTTGCCTGATGTATTCAATCCTTGGTCTGTATTAACAATTCTTCCCAAACATCTCTCATTCCACTATTACTTTCAAAAAGCTGTTATGTCTCATAATGTGCCTATAAAGTCTTTTCTTCTAACAAGGAGACATCGCGTGAATTATGTTCAGGATCCAAACGAGGCAACTATTTTCTGAAACTATAGAGAGAATGCAGGAAAAGTGTCACGGCTTTCTTCTACATAGGCTCAGGTTCGACAGAAAAACCCTATTAAAGAATCTTCATCCGTATAAATCCTTTACAGTTCACACCTCGCTCAACAAAGCTCGTAGCCCAGTGGGTTGAGATGCTGAGCCGGTTATCCTCATATGGTGGCTGGGGTTCTATCCTAGGTTGTGGCATTTTTTTTCTTTTTATAATATTTTACGGAATTACTGTAAATTGCCCACTCCCATACATTTACGGTAGTAGCAACAATTTTTTAAAAAGCCTATTTGCTGGATTTTCAATCAACCTCCTTGAGAGACTTTCGAAGTTTATTTCAGGATTCTTGTTCAGCTGAAAAGAGGCTTCACATGCTGACAGACCTAATATGTTTAGATTTTGAAAATACAAGGATACTTCCGTGAATAGGATGTGCTTTGATTAGTTGTGGGGCTTTCTCAAGGCCGTAAACAATGAACGGATTATTACTTTTTAAGTAGCAATGATGTACTCAAAATTTCACCCTGTACTAAGCCATTGGTGTGTGAAATTCACACATTCAGGGAAGGTTGCCAGTTCCTTTCCCTGGGCCACCTGCGATTTTCCACAAAGTTCTGACAACCAGATTCACGCTAGGATTTTTGGAGGTGGCTTCACCCGGATTTGAACCCGGGACCCTCTGGTTGGTAGCCCAACACTCTACACACTAGGTCACCATGACCCCCACCACCATTATCAAGGAGGGAAATGAGTGCCAACTATTAGCATTAAATTCCGTGGAACCTACATAGCAAACATAGTTGGTGCTCATTTCTCTCCTTCATGTATCGATTCCACATTATTATGCCTGATACAGTTTATTTTGCATCGTCATTATAATAAGACTTGGTTCAAGATGAGGTATAACCTCAAATTCTTGACACATAACACCCAGAAACCCTTGATATCCTACCTTACTGAATGCCACCTGGGCTTATTGCACTATCTTATTGGACTATCTTATTGAACTATGACCCATGTAACTTATTAGAGTCTCATTCTGTCCATTGTTCCTTCCTTTTACTCATAATATATTTCTATACAAGTCACACATTCCTCGTCTAAATGATTATTTGAAGTTGCTTCAAGTACAATAGTTGATAAGTAGGATCTGAAATATTCTGGAATCTGTGTAATATGAAGTTCTTTTCTGTCAAAACCTGGGGGTTCAAGGAGTACTCATTGAAGTCCTTTGTCAGCATATATTTCAGAGTATATCCTAACTATTATATCCATCATACATGAATGAAGAATTTAAACTTTCCAATAACTAAGGATCCCAAATCGGATGAAAAAGACATAGACGGACATGAAAGGCAGACAGCAAGTCCTCAGATAGCAAAAATGAAACCATGGCTCATGGAGACCAAAAAAGCAATGAGTATGAGGCAGGAGCTTAACCTGGAAAATAAATTTCTAAGTTATCACTGTCTCATAGAGCACACCAGCTTCACCATCTGGGTTCCAAAAGACTTGAAAGTAGACCAGGGCAAGACCTGGTAAATTGCCACTTGACTTCTGAAATTAAAGGACACAGGATCCCAGTCAGAAGAGCTGTTGCGCATTTGAACAGTCAAAATGACAGGGAGGCTCGAGCACAATGCGGGACTATGCCGATCAGCCAAGCTTTCAAGGAGTAACAAGACTGATCTGCTGTTTTTGAGAGTGGGTCAGTCTTGTCACTCCCATAATTGTGCTTGTTGTAATTATTTTGGACTCCTAGCAAGAAGCAGGCAGAAAGAGGCCCAGAATGGGTAATTTAAAACATTCACAAGGGGAGCTCTACCCTCAAATCAATGTTCACTGTGAAATACCATTAAATTAGTGAATAGTTCACCCATCAAACCAACCTCTGTGCTGATCTCTGAGGGCAGTGTTGGTTATAAATCACCACATTAGGTTTAGCATAGAAAACATAATTTAGTACTTACAGTATATTTCGATCCCTGTAACCCGAAATGAACTGTCCTCTGGTGGTCAGCATTCCTCCACCTTGCCAAATTTGATGCTGGGTGTGGTGCAGAGGAGTTAATCTTGGGTTATGAGTAGCACGACCACCACCCTCCCGGTGTTCCACAATGGCAGCTGCAGCTGATCGCATGTCATCCAGGGAGTCAGACCATGAATTGGAACGATTCTGCTTCAGTATTGGGGCCAATGCACCCCATCCACCTTCCAGCCACCCTTCACCTGTGCCACTCTCTGAACCAACTCCGACGCCTCCAATTCCACCACCGCCTGGATGCACCGTGTGGTACGGAGATCCTCCTGGCTACAGTGGCCAATCCGAAGGTATTTTTCAATGCAGCAACAAGCAGGGGTCATGGTAAGGGAGGGGCAGTCAGACAGCAAGGATCAATTGAAAGAGGATAACAATGAGAGACATAGCAGTATGCACACCAAGTCAAAGGGAGTTAAGTGTTGGGATATTGAAAGAGTGAACAAAATTTAGACTCCAACAGACTGAAGAGACGAGGGCTCAAACAGGCTGTGGAGTAAGGGTGGAGGAAAAGTAGATGCTGGGACAGACGCAACACAGAAACCAACAGGATCATTCACTCAAACAACAATTTTGAGGGGTGATAAGATAAAAGCTTCTAAGAAAACTGTGCAAGGCAAGAAAAAATTATGACTAGGTAGGATTACTAAATTGACCTAATTTAGATGAACATGTATATACTTTTGAATGCACATGACAATTGGTCAATCAAGCAACTCCAAATGCTTTAAATTGGAAAATCACACTAAAGGTAAGTACCAATAGAATTACCAAATTTCCACGTAATGTAGTTAAATGGGTTTCAACAATGATTTATCGTATATAATTATACAACTAATCAACATATGCATTTTATAGGCCTTTGGGGAATTATTAGAGACCCACAGAAAAAATGTGATTTCACCAAAATGCATAATGGGTTCCATGCAAAATTTCACAAAGATTCTCTTTTGGCCATAAAATTAGCAGTGTTGATGATTTTAAAGCATTCTATGGGAGAAATTACTCTCAGGTATCATGTCCATATTTAGAGGAACAGTGAGATACTTTACGATGCATCTACAGCCTAATTAGTCCTGCATCTGACATTAAATTGCCTCTGAATTGAGTAAATATAATGCAATTTATTATTCTTTTAGAGAACTTTTTGCTGATGAAATAAGAATATAATTATATGCATTAGTAAAATTTCTCAGAGGAATAACATAGTACCAAAGCATGGTTTTAGAACACTTATGCCTTAATCAAGGTAATCAAATCATG
The DNA here is from genome assembly GCA_963573305.1 of Pyrrhosoma nymphula. Taxonomy (NCBI): domain Eukaryota; kingdom Metazoa; phylum Arthropoda; class Insecta; order Odonata; family Coenagrionidae; genus Pyrrhosoma; species Pyrrhosoma nymphula. The sequence goes on from OY754330.1 coordinate 150,382,827, forward strand.
CCATTGTCGTGAAAATTGCATTCAAGTGCTAAAACCATGGTTGGTTACCGATGAAACTAGAGTGAAATTTGCCAAATTTACCAGCAAAATTGAAGAATGTTCGATGGCCAAACTCAGAGGAAAAGTATAAATTTTAACTGCCAAAACATTTTCCTATTTAAAATCTGCAATATTGCCATTTATAAGACCTCTAAATATTCATAGCAAAAGAATTATGTACTCAGCTTGTAGGTATCTTGGTACTTGCAATTTACTCACTGAATTTCCATTAATTTGCTAATCTAGTACATATAAGAATTAATATTCATTGAGCCATTAATAATTGAAAAATTGATATTCATGCCATAATACATGAGGAAAATGGGAAATCCTTGATACTTTGTCCAATACTACATTGCTGTGACATCAATATTTTATTTCCTGCTTAGAAAAATGCATATCTCTTACAAGATGATATTTGAGACGTAAGTTTCCATATTACACCATATAGGTACCTAAGCATTTTTAGAAATGCTATTTGTGAGCACATGTTTACAATAAGTAAAAACCAATAAACCAGTTTCAATATAGACTACACAAATACTATCTACAACTTGTTGAATGCAAAATTTAAGTTAGTAGAGTTAATCAATGTAATTCAAGGACCAGTTTACCTAAATATATATCAATCTGTAATCAAAGAAAATGAACAATGTATTTTCTTCATCAGTCCCTAAGCCATCCAGCAAAATTTGTTCATGCATTTATTGAAGTATTATGAATTCATTTTAATTATATATGCGATTAAATATGCATATTCATTGTGTAACTGGTGGAAAGCATACTGAGTTTCATATTTAACTACATTTCTGTCCAAAAGTCACTCTCTGGAAAGATGTGAACAGCAAATCATCACTTTATTCACTGTAACAAATTAAGTTTTAATTTGTAGAAGGGCAACATAAAATAAGAAAACCAATCAATGAAATAGTTTTTTTTAGAAACTAAGGCTACCTTGCTGCAGACAAAGCACAGTATATTCTGAAAAGACAAAGGACCTACTCCTTTATTATATGAGTAGATATACTGAAAACACTAACGCGAAAGCAGATACCCTATACGTACACGATTCCATTAGAATAAAACTATAATGAATTTAATGACAAAAAGGCTTAATGGTTTATTAATTTAGCATCCCACTGACTGTATGAATCCAATAAAAATAAGACTATCGCAACATTCACATATTTGATTTATTAATATCCGAAAATTTCATTTTGAATCACCAGTTGTAATGGCATTGCAGAAAAACAAAGCCATTAACAACCACAAATAGCTCGACATACATGGCTATTGTTTTAATATAAATAAGCAATGTTTAGCCAAAGGCAAGGAATTGGCATGCTGTATCAGTACATCCTATTAATGACAAAACTGTGATCCCATTTCATAACAATAATGAAGATGGGATCATTTCAACACAAACAAATTCACAGTAAGCTATGTATTTATTTACCATGAAAGCTACTATGAACACTACAGGCAGGTAACAACATTCACCTCGTACAAATACCACTGATGAAATCCTATGCATAAAGAATGTATTGTAGAGCTGTCAATGTAAGACTCATACAGCTGATTCTACATGAGAATTAGAGACTGAACACATTGAAGTTTGCAAGCTGACAACGTAAAACTCACACTGATGATTCTATATGAAAATTAGAGACCGAGAGCATTGAAGTTGGCAAGCAGAAATTTTATGTCAATTAAAAAATATAACATTTAGTAATAACAAAATAAAATAATAAGAATGGATACAAACATTTTCCACGACAAATGATTATGATATGCCCTATACCAAAAATCATTTCCAGAAAATATTTTCATGCCCATATAGACTAGTACTTTGATGGCCAAGGTCATTTTGCACTTACTGTCTGCCACTTACATACAGGAGAACAGAACTCAGACAAATAGGAGATAGCTCCTTCGAATTCAATCCAATCCCAACAATGCTTAACTTCGGTGACTGAGCGATAATCGGTGTTTCCACAGTGGAACACGTTGCCCTCCATATAAGCTCCATATGTTTACAAATCCTCAAACAAATTTTATGGTAAATACGCTAAGCAATGATGATATATATTTCTATTTAAAGAGTAGTAAAAGTTGTAATTACACAGTCTTCCCACAGACAATGAAAATGTATTTATTCTCAGGCATAGATATACATAATAAAAATAATAAAGTTTTATGAAAATTTCAAGCAAAAAGGACAGCTCACAAGCTAGAATGCATGTATGTATGGTGATTTAATATGCTTCACCTATTTACTTTCATCCTTATTAGTATTTCATATTTTTATGGGAAAAATTATTGAGCTCCACTAATATTTGCATGTGCTTTCATAGAGCTGAAATACAGAACTATGTACCTCAATTAATTGGCCATTTGTTGATGTAGTGTTGGCCAAATAATCTCCCAATCCCATTAATCTAAGTATGTACACATTTATAATGACATTCGTTGAGGGGTCAGCATGACAGAAATACCTTTGTTTTCTTTGTGTTAAATGATTATTTAACACCAACCTATCTACATAATATTTGAACGCACTTGCACATAACCATGCAGTTTATTCATTTTATGGAAACTTCTTCCATAATGATGCTTCTTAATTGTTTACTATTATTTTAATTTTTCAGAGCCAACTTTACCTAAATCTTGATTACAGAAATTGACAACAAATGACATCAAACTGAGCTTATGGATGAATTTGACTTCCTATTAGTATGGAAATAATGGGTGAAAAACCATGATGCTGTCTTAGATGCTATTCCTTCCAGAGTTAATTGCTAAGGTTTCAGATCATAATATATGCATTTTCTTGGTAAAAAGAGCAAAAAACACTGTTGATTCTCATTTTTCAAGTGTTATCCCATTATGTCCAATCCATAAATTCCAATTACTATTTGTTGAACAGTTCACAATGACTATTTGTTGAACAGTTCAATAAGAATCAGAACTATATTCAATTAAACCAATTAGACCATCAACATGGCCCCTAACCAGATTTTTTGTGGAGGTTATTCATCACTGCCATCTTTTTCACAGTCACTTGAATCAGCAAAAATAGGGGACAACACACTTATAACAAATTCATATGACACAGTTGCGTGATGTCAAAATTTCTATTGTCCTACCATAAAGCTAAATTATAAATGTAACATCCCTTTCTCCAGCTGAAATGAAAAACCCTACTGTAGTTGTGCAGCTCAAACTCCCTAAGTCCACACCTACACTAGAGTTAAGAATTCTCTTCCATCCATTCATAACAGGCACTTTTCACTGCAACTCACTCACTTTCCCCGTTGCATATAGCTCAGTGAGCATTTTTATGCTCCACAATGTCCTTTGCTCTCTGGCATTATTTTAGCTGTCATTGTCATTCTCTAGCACCACCATAATTTCAACAAAATATTTTTTCCTGCACAGCCTGCAAGAAGAAACCATGATTCTCCAGACTCATTGGCTATATCAATGATGCTATATTCAGAGGAAGTTATGCATTTAATTCATCCACCTGTGTAAGTGCAACTTCTCGACACTGAGGTAGGAGAGAGCAATGCTCATAAGCAGTTGATCTTCAACATTTTCAGAGCTAATCATTGTGTCTCCGATATGAACTTTCAAGCTTCAGGTTCAAAATTACAAAATATTGGTTGTGTTTATTTCAGAAATGCCACAACCAACCAAGACTAATCCTCAAGTTAGGCACATTCAAATGAGTAACAGGCCAAACGGCAGCTGCTGCAGGTGTGAACATGAACTGCAGGTGTGTCGAAATGATTTTTTTTTTTCATAAAAGTACTGTACTGGAGCGCCGAATATCCGAAGATTCCGTCCGCTAATAAGTAGCACCTCCTCTCCTATCCTTTTCTGTTCCTCCCCCCTCCCTCCCCCAAGTTGCTAGCGCTTCCGTTCCCTGCCAGCGGCCGTGTTTAAGTCCACATAATTACTACATTAGGTATGCCCGTTTCACATGGACACAGATGATCCGCGCTCCGTGTGCGGAGCATCTCATCCATTAACATTGGCACGGACGACATATGTCCGAGTGTCCACGTTGGACGCAATCCCAGTAGTGTTGAGGTTGCCAAGCTGGAAGGATGTCATGCAACCTAGTGTAATCAAAGGAATTATTATATACCATGCTGTGAAAGAACGGAAAGAAAATGCCCGCCAAAGGAGGTTTTGGGTGCACCCTATAGTGGCACAGGGATCTTAGACAGAGCGATAGACAGTGTCTATTTCACCATCCATGGCCAACTCACAGTGGCCTTTCACCGTTCTCTCACAATAAACTACAACCTGCTTCGTCCGCACAAGCCGTCCACGTTCATGTGTATGCACTAACCTGTCTCCGTGGCCCGTTCGCATGCGGATGGACCGCGGCACAGAGGGCCACGCGGATGGCTCCACCGCGTGCGGACGGTCCGCGTTCATGTGAAAGCTTCCATAAATGCCAATGGAGCTTGCTATCGGCACAAAAAAGGTAGAAGGCTGAACTTTAAGCATTTGCATGAAATTCTGCCGAAGTTCCATCGAGTCATGTTATATACTGTTTTACTCCTTGTTTATTTGCCTACAAAATGCAATCATTGAAAATGTTTTAATGTACACGTTTAGCTTTTACGGTCGAAAGAGTGAAGACAAACATGCGAAAAACAAGGAGAATAGCGAAATGGTCATCTTCACATCTCGTCATGGCCAAAATATTTTATTGGTGCACTTTATTATTTTATACGAAGAGAACGACATTTCCGCATTGCAAATATTCTTTTAAAATTAAACCGTTTTATCCATAGTAATTTAATTTTTAGTAGCCCGCTCTCGTAGTGCGGAGCACAGATCGTTCTCGTCCATGTGAAACGGGCCGATTTTCCTGCTCTATAACTCTGTCTACTGCATTACGGTGAGTCACCGTAATTACTGCTCGGCATCGACGCGTTCCGGATGGGTGAGCTTATATTTCTGCTGTTCCGTGGCAGTGTTATTTTTATTAAATTTATTTCAGCGTATCATTGATTCAGAATATCTAATTCTTCTGGAGTGAAAGCGTGTCGTTCTAGATATTTATGAGAATGTGAGGATTGATAAATGTGAATCGAAGAGAGAGTCCGTGGAAAATTTAATGGCAATTCTGGCGGAGAAATCACGTTGAGGGGGGAATGGCAGTGCCGAAGGTGCTAAGATAAGGCACCGTTCTGGTAAGTGGAGCTCACCACAACCGGTCTTGAAACATAGTCAAAAGTAGTGCATCTCGGTAGTTTGTAAAATTAATGTGTGAGGTGTTTTATGTGTGAAACTTGAATGATTAAAATTTGAGTACATTTTTCTTTTGCTAAACCTAAGGAAAGGATTGGGATTACAATATAGTTAAGTGCGCGATATATATTACGCAAATGCGATATGCGTGCAAAGAAGCAAGTTGTTGGCCTTTGCATCATAATGAGTGATAGTGAGATTGTGCGAATGAACTTCAGCAGCATTAAACAATGAAGGCCTAGGCTTTTATCATTTTGACTCATTACATTTGCGATTTTTTCGCTAATTCATGTAAAATTCGTGAGAAAGGCGCAATTTTTTTTATTACCTGATTTCGCGGTAATTTGCATTATGTCGCGTTATTTAGCGATATCGCGTCTCGCGAATTTCACGGATCTCTAGTAATGGCACTAACTAAAGAAAACAACTTATCCAGGAGTTCATTGCGCTCCGTTTTCTTTGTAGAGCAAAGAAAATGAGCCATCTATTCATGCAAATCTATTCATGGGCCATCTTGAAAGCACTTTCCTCAAAAACCAACCCCTCAAACCTCTCTTCTGGGCCCGCTATATTGATGATATCTTTGTCCTTTGGCCTCATGGCCGTGAATCTCTATCTTCCTTCATTTCTGCGCTAAACTCTTCCTTTTCGGTTTCTTTCACCTCTTCCGTCTCAGACTCTTCCATCACATTTCTGGATGTTAATATCCTACTAAAAAACAACAAATTCATCATCTCGGTCCATAAAAAACCCACTAACCATAACCTTTACCTTCATTTCAATAGCTGCCATCCACCACATACCAAACGCTCCATTCCATATTCCCTCTCTGTCCGCGGCCAAAGAATTTGCAACGACGCCCACTCCCTTCAACAATACACCAATAACCTATATCACTCCCTCAGAGAATGTGAGTACCCCAAAAAGCTTCTTACCAATCAAATCCTGCCCCCCTCTTCCAATTACACCCCTCGGGCCAAAACCCACCACCCTGACAGACTCAGCCTCATCACCACATTCTTCCCTGGCTCCCATAAAATCAGAAACATCCTCCGCGATCTATACCCAATTTTAAAGAAGAATAATTCCACTGCCCTCCTCTTACCTTCATGTCCCACAGTATTTTTTAAGCGTCCCGCAAACCTGCGAGATATCTTAAAATCTACGAAACCCACCCTTCAACCAACCGCCCCCCCTCCACCACTCTCCTCAACTTGCAACCGTCCTAGATGCAAATGTTGCTCCCTCCTACGCTCTTCCGCTACGCCCTCTTCAAACAAATCTTCCTCAGCAGCCAACTGTACTTCCACAAATATCGTTTACCGTCTCTCGTGCAATTTCTGCCCGGCATTTTATGTTGGCGAATGAACTACCCCGCTTTCAATAAGAATGAATTGGCACCGCCACTCCACATGTCCTCCCTTCATTGATCCCATTCCTAAACATACCGCTTCCCATCGTAAGACCTTCAATAAATGTTTCTCTCTCTCTATATTAGAAGCCCTCCCCGAATCAGCAACTAATATTGAATTGAGGACTCGTGAGATGGCATTCATCTGGTTCTTTAGGGCATTTGAATCGCCTGGGCTTAACTTGGCCCCACTGACCAATAGCAACCCCTTGCTCCCACTCCCCACCAGTCCCCTTCCCTTCTCCTGTTCTGCTTCCCCCCCCCCGAGGTAACAGACCATTAGTTAGTCTCTTGTTGCTGACGGCTTGCCCGTCGAAACGTCCTGTAAATTATTCTGTGAGTGTCCTTTTAATTTTCGTGTGCCTGTGTTTTCAAAGTATATTTATATTTGTGTTTTTATTCGCCGAGCGCGTTTTCTCAGAAGATATTATATATATATATATATATATATATATATATATATATATATATATACACACTCTCTCTGTCATAGATAAATTCTGATCACTTCCCATGACTATATATATATATATATAAATAAAAATAAACTTTGCCACAGGTGGGGCGGAAATAAATATAGAAACACAAAAAAGAAGAACACTCACACACTATACGTTCTGATATTTCGGCAGCCGAGCTGCCTTTCTCACAGAAGGAAGGATACAGAATGATGGATAGGCATGGGACAAGGGGTAGAGTGAGGTAGGAGGAGAGGGAGGAGAAAGGGGTAAGAAAGGGGAGAAGATGGGGGGGCGGGAGGGGGTCAGAAGAGGAGAGCGGGGTGAGGGGGGGGAGAAGAGGGGAAGAGGCGGGAGAGGGTCGGAGAAGGAGGAAGGGATGTGGGAGGGAGGAAAGGGGAGGGGCGGGAGGGGATAAAAGGAGGAGAAAGGGGAGAGGAGAAGGGGCGGTAGGGGTCAGTGAGCCCGATTTAATCCGGGGGGATTATAGGCAGAATAAAGCCAGATACAAGCCAATTCTAATGTACGTAATTGAAGGGGAGAGGCAGAGGGAGGGAGGGAAGACAATATGCCTGCTCGGAAACATTTGTCAAAACTGACATTGTGGGAGGAAGCATGGACCGACAAAATTCTGTACATCCTGCCCTGACCATTTTCAAACCGCCCTCTTCACATGAACCCAAACCTTTGCTTTCCAATCATCCCTTAGAAGTTTTCACGAACCTCCTTCTCTCCAAAATTGCTGATCCATCCTTTCTCACTTCCTTAAAGCCCGCATCCAACCTATCCTCGTCGGAAATCAAAGCCTTAAAAGACCTTTCTCACAATCCCAACATAGTCATCACACCTTCTGACAAAGGCTCTACTGTGGTAGTACTTAACTCTTCAGACTACATCAACGAAGCCCTCAGACAACTCTCGGACCCCTCTTCCTACGCTCCCGTTTCTCACGACCCAAACCCAAAATTCCACGAGGAGATCATCTCTTTCCTTAAAGACAAAGGTCCCAAGGAAGGTCTCACTAGCAACGATATTTCTCTACTTTCTCCCGCTCATCCCCGCACTCCCCATTTCTATATCCTTCCGAAGATACACAACCCTGGCCGGCCAATAGTTTCCTCTTGCCACTCCCCTACTGAACGCATCTCCGCTTTCGTCGACCATTACCTTCAGCCTCTAGTCCATTCCCTGCCTTCCTACATCAAAGATACCTACCATTTCCTGGATCGCCTCCTCTCCACCCCCCTCCCCAATGATTCCGACATCATCATGGCCACCATTGATGTCACCTCCCTCTATACCTCCATCCCCCACGCCGAAGGCTTATCCGCCGTTAAGCATTTTCTTGATACTCGCCCTAATCCTCATAACCCTAGCTCCGATTTCCTTATTGACCTGTCCCACTTCATCTTGACTCATAACTCCTTCTCCTTTAATGACCGCTTCTACCTTCAAACCAAAGGCTGCGCCATGGGCAGTAGATTCAGCCCTTCCTATGCCAACCTTTTCCTCGGCCGTGTCGAAGAGTCCTTCCTATCCTCACAACCCCTGAAACCCTTACTCTGGCTTCGATACATCGACGACATTTTCATTCTCTGGCCCCATGACGTCGATTCTTTTAATTCATTTATTTCCGCTCTCAACGATTTCTCTTCTCTCTCCTTCACCTCTCATTTCTCTTCTTCCCATGTCACCTTCCTTGATGTAGATATCACTCTCTCCAACCACCATTTCAACACCTCAGTCCACATCAAACCCACCAATAAGCAGCAATATCTTCACTATAACAGCTGCCATCCCTCCCATACTAAAAGATCCCTCCCCTACTCTCTTTCTACACGAGGTTTTCGCATATGTAATAACCCCGATTCCCTTGATAAATTCCTTTCCTCTTTGCACCAATCCCTTCTCCGACGAGGATATCCTGGGACTCTTCTCAATAAACGAATTCTCAAAAAACCCTTTCCTCCTAAACCAACCCAAAATAAGGAGAATTACAACCTCTCCCTCTGTACCACCTACTTCCCAGGCGTCCATGCCCTCAAAAAAATCATTAAAAACCTTTTCCCACTCCTCTCTGATAATCTCACCACCAAAAACACATTCCCCAAATGTCCCTCTCTCACCTTCAGGCGTCCCCCTAACCTCTCCAGCATCATAAAAACCACCAAACCGCTGACTAAACCCTATATTAGCTCTAAAACCCCACCCAACCCCTGCCATCGCGCGAGATGCAAAACGTGCCCTATTCTTATTACCGACCCCCTCCCCGCTAAATTCCTCTCCCACCCACTTCCTTCCGTCCCCTCTCGGTCATGCACTTCCCACAACATTGTGTACATCCTCCTTTGCAACCTTTGCGATTCCTATTACATTGGTCTCACCACTAACGCCTTAAGTGTTAGATTGACCGGCCACCGAGCCAGTTGTAAGCCGTCCTCGCCCAATGCCTCCTTCCCCGTCCCGGTCCATGCTTCCTCCCACAATGTCAGTTTTGACAAATGTTTCCGAGCAGGCATATTGTCTTCCCTCCCTCCCTCTGCCTCTCCCCTTCAATTACGTACATTAGAATTGGCTTGTATCTGGCTTTATTCTGCCTATAATCCCCCCGGATTAAATCGGGCTCACTGACCCCTACCGCCCCTTCTCCTCTCCCCTTTCTCCTCCTTTTATCCCCTCCCGCCCCTCCCCTTTCCTCCCTCCCACATCCCTTCCTCCTTCTCCGACCCTCTCCCGCCTCTTCCCCTCTTCTCCCCCCCCTCACCCCGCTCTCCTCTTCTGACCCCCTCCCGCCCCCCCATCTTCTCCCCTTTCTTACCCCTTTCTCCTCCCTCTCCTCCTACCTCACTCTACCCCTTGTCCCATGCCTATCCATCATTCTGTATCCTTCCTTCTGTGAGAAAGGCAGCTCGGCTGCCGAAATATCAGAACGTATAGTGTGTGAGTGTTCTTCTTTTTTGTGTTTCTATATTTATTTCCGCCCCACCTGTGGCAAAGTTTATTTTTATTTAAATTATCGCGTGTGTGATTTTCCACGAACTCGCATATATATATATGACTTCTGATCACTTCCCATGTATATATATATATATATATATATATATATATATATATATATATATATATATATATATATATATACATATTATATATATATATATATACATATTATTATATATATATATATACATATTATTATATATATATATTTATTCATAGGAAATGGAAATGGATAGGAACACAGGGTTTGGTGGGGAAGATGAAAATGAGTCAAATCCAGACAGAAAAAATTTCACCTTAGCCGGGATTCGAACCCGGATCTCCCAATTGCCGGTCAGGTGTGCTCCCAGTTATACCACCAAGGCTACTCAATTAACTGCTGAATTTGACGGGGTTTTATGTTACAACCCATGCCCATTTAGAACGGCCCAGAGATCGCACGCAAGGACGGTTTCACCCACCATATAGGGGACAAGCACAATTGGAAGGTTGAAAGGTAAAGAGGAATACAGGCATACAACATATAAAGAGGAGAACAGTACGTTTAAAGGCACGCATAGCCGAAGAAGAAGAAAGGAGCCAAGAAGGCCAAATATACTCATCATTCGAAACATGACGCTCAAAGGCGCGAATAAATTCATACATTCATAGGAAATGGAAATGGATAGGAACACATAAAAGGCTATGGGCTATGCGTGCCTTTAAACGTACTGTTCTCCTCTTTATATGTTGTATGCCTGTATTCCTCTTTACCTTTCAACCTTCCAATTGTGCTTGTCCCCTATATGGTGGGTGAAACCGTCCTTGCGCGCCATCTCTGGGCCGTTCTAAATGGGCATGGGTTGTAACATAAAACCCCGTCAAATTCAGCAGTTAATTGAGTAGCCTTGGTGGTGTAACTGGGAGCACACCTGACCGGCAATTGGGAGATCCGGGTTCGAATCCCGGCTAAGGTGAAATTTTTTCTGTCTGGATTTGACTCATTTTCATCTTCCCCACCAAACCCTGTGTTCGTCCTTTTATGTGTTCCTATCCATTTCCATTTCCTATGAATGTATGAATTTATTCGCGCCTTTGAGCATCATGTTTCGAATGATGAGTATATATATATATACACCATCTGTCATAGATGAATTCTGATCACTTCCCATGAATATATATATATATATATATATATATATATATATATATATATATATATATATATATATATATATATATATAAAACCCATATATATATATATATATATATATATATATATATATATATATATATATATATATATATATATATATATTCATGGGAAGTGATCAGAATTCATCTATGACAGAGAGTACCTTAAAAGGTGTTCATTTTGAGAAATCCCCGGATAATCCGGGCAACCTCTCACCCCATATAGTATGGATTAGCAAGGGTCTACTGTAATTCCATTTTACTTTATTCATTGCCTTTAAGTCTAGCATAAATATGATTATAGCTGAAAGGTAATCCCTGCTTTTTTCCACGGTAAGAAAAGAATTTCTCCCGACATGCTCCTCAATACCAGAGAGGTAATTTTTAGCCTACTGTACCCCACACCCCTTGCTATGGAGTGCGACTTCTCCCAGTTGTTTAAAACCACTATAGTTACGTGGGATATATTTAATTCTCAAAAAATCTCTCTATCTAGCACATTTGCCATTGCCACACAATTTCTCTTCCCCAACATCAATTGTAGCATGACCTTTCGGGGCTATTACTGATCAGAGTTTTTCTCACTACCCGCCTCTCTGCTCATGAGACACAGGGCTCATGAAATTCACATTTCATCTCCACTGCCTATTTGCATCATCTCAACTTTTCCCAGAGAATACCTCCCCACATTCCCCGCTCGCAAGCAATGCAATTTGAGTCCAGCTCCAAGCCAGGAAATTGTATGCTGTGATGGTTGGATGCCACTCCACAGGGCTGTCAAGCAGTTAAGGAGGTTGACGAGTTGAGCAGGTTGCATCGGGAAGTGGAAACATATTTTGTAAGTAGCTGTACATTGATATAGTAAACCAGTAAATAACATTCTGAGATGATTGTCAACAGTGACAACTACAAATGTTAACCTGAAAGGTATTAGTAGCAGCAGCAGTATAAGTACCAATGAGTAATTCTACGACATTATGAAAGGGATAGCAAATTGAAATCAAGGGTAAAATCAAGAGTTAGAATAAATAATCTGATTGATGGTATTGGAATGTAATTTCATCCAATATTTTAAACAACATTCTCTACACCTGTAGTCTTAATAAAGGAAGAGAAATAAAGTGTTGAAAAAAGAATATATTTTTCTATTTTGCATAGTTTAAGATCTACATTTGCAAACATGTAACTACAACACCTTAGATACAAGTTATAAGAGATTATTGAAAGTAGAATAAATCCAGGACTGCTACCGCTGGCCTTCAGTTCATAAACTGCATTAAGATTGCAAATGTATTGTCTTATTTCACAATGGTGTTTGGTCTCTAATAAAATTTTTTCATTAAAGTTAAACAATGCATGCTCAAAAAAGGGACATTGCTCGACAATGAATAGTTAGCATTCAGAGGGTATTCCACATTCAACATTCATTGCTGGATTTCACAATACAATCCACACTCATTAAGACAAAAATCATTCATGCAGTAATGTAAGAATCAAATGAAAAAGATTGAACCTTCACACTAACACCAATGTCAATCAAAAGCATTTGAAAGAAACACCACCAATTTTCATTTAGAAAAGATGGAAGCCAGCAAAGTCTCTTTTTATGTTCAATGATGTATACATAGCTTGAATAAGAGCAGGAAAATTCCGTTTAGACAGAAGGTATCAGAAATCAAAGGTGGGCAACACGCTGTAAATCTATGAGTAGTTGACTATTGATGTTAACTTTTCTGTTAACATTTAAATTTTAAGTAAACCTAACAAAAACACATCAAGATCACTAAATTCTGACACATTAATTTTCTGTAAACTCAAAACAGCCAACTCGAAATTTCATGAAAGAACATATAACAAATATGCTGCTAAATAAGAAATGATGCTACTACACTACACTGATGCTACCAGAGCAATAATCCACAGGATATGAGTGACTGATCACCCTCAATCAGTGAGCACACACCAATCTCTACTGATTGCGATCAATTGAGCCATTATAAGATAACAAAAAATATCTGTAATAGTACAAGCACAAAGTTAGGTTGTGTGCTTTACAGCATGCCTGAATTCCCTAATATGATCACTAGTTCAGATAAAATTTACCAACATATGTGTCTGAGATGAAGAAAATGCAAACAATACATTTGGAGAAGAAACTTAGAGGGTGCCCTACACACAAACAAAGAGCCAGTCTGCCTCTCAAGAAAACATTCAGCACACAAAATGTTCATCTGGGCATGCACCAACCATTCACTTTCTCATACAACAAGACAATTGCATGAGTCATTGGTCAAAAGGGAAAAAAAACTAATGGAACAAGTGAGTGATGAAAGAATGTGGAATGGATGCTCTGGGAATGGACATGTATGAAAGGGGCGAGACAAGTTGGTTCGGCCATGTCGATGAAATGGATGAGAGTTGTATAACAAAGCAAATTTATGAAAGAGGAGTGAATGGTGTGAGAGGAAGGGCAGGACCGTGAAAGTCATTGGTGAATGTGGTGGGAGAGAGTCTCTAAGGAGGGATATTAAGCATCTTAAGAACAAGAGAGCGTGAGTGAAGCAAGGTATGAATGTAACAGATTAAAAATAGGTATGCAAGGATACAGCAGTATGAAATAAGTTATTTAAAAAAAAAAACAAAGCCAGTTTCCATGGCCAAACTCTAAAAATTGTGAAATTTTGACTGTCCCTACCCCAATCAGGAATACCATACTGGGTATACATGTAAGTATACAAATGCGCAAAGTATGATGGAAATTACAATCATAGACTTTTGGTTATGAACTTGGTAAGCCTTATGAAGACATGATTTCAATCGTAGTTAATTGAGTGAAAATAAATAACTTTTGTAAACCTTTCAATTCAATTCAAACTACATTGAACTACTGTAAATGGATCAGAGAAAAGATAAATTTAATCTACCAAGCTTTGCTTCTAGTGCCAATCAGTAGTGGATATCTCAAAAATTCATTTTCATCAATTAAGACCTTTTCTCACAGATGTCACAGTATAATGCTACACATGGAGTTGTTCAGAATGGTTTAGGGAAATACCCTAAAACACCTCACCCTAATTCTCAGGTGAAAATGATACCTCAGTGACATAATGCAAACATACATTTGGCTGTGACAAGGGATCTAACAGACAATGTCAGGAAGGCTACAAAAGATTCACAACTGGAGCTACAAGCAAACAAATAGTGTCAAGCACAAGACCAGTTTTAGTATAAGACATGAAGCAAAACAAATCAAAGAACACTGAATAATAGAAAAAACCCTACGACCAGGCCAATTAAGTTTGAAGGAAGTTAAGTAGGAAGAGCATGAGAGGTCTCCCACTACAGTGTATTTCTCAGCATCATTTGCTACGGTAGGTAATATTTATTAAACAAAGTAGACCTCACCCCATATCTAAAATAAAGTAAACCTCAACCATTATATAATAAAACTGCCATGATGGAATCGCTTTTTCAATTTAGCAGAAATTCATTTATTCATGATACCCACCATTTAAGAATTTGAATAAATATTTCCATTTTCATTCTTTTCAGAATGTATTTTTCTTGAAATACAAGCCAAAAGTACATTTCAGCATTTTAGCTATGTTCTTACAATGGTTATAGGTATAAACAGAATATTTTCTAGCATTATTAGCCATGTAAAATACATGCTAATATGATATTCAATCGAGCTGTTTACGATTATGTACTTTTCCATGTTGCATGTA
Source organism: Pyrrhosoma nymphula (assembly GCA_963573305.1). Taxonomy (NCBI): domain Eukaryota; kingdom Metazoa; phylum Arthropoda; class Insecta; order Odonata; family Coenagrionidae; genus Pyrrhosoma; species Pyrrhosoma nymphula. The sequence goes on from OY754330.1 coordinate 150,397,908, forward strand.
TGAAACCATTACTGGGAATTACAAGTGAATTTTGAAAAAATATACAAAATAGATGAAAAAAGTGATCCCAGGTTAAAATATAACACGCCGTATATATAAAGAGATCGCTTTGAACCATTCCCCCTAACTGCTCCAAATAAATTGTTAATATCATTGCAGAAGTGATAAGCAAGAAAAGAGGGACAAAGTACATCGACAAATATTTGGGAGTAACAAAAATTAAGAGCGTGCAAACACGAAATCCTCTGTTTTGCCATCAAATAAAATGAAATAATGCGCAAAATAAAAATAAAAAACTTAAGCAACAAACCACACAGCTAGGGCTTTCTTCTAGTCATGCATTCATAGGCTTTCTGATGTTTCAGTGTTAAGGAGACACTTCATTAGGAAAAAAATCCTTTATCCTATAGTTACCCTAATGTTAGTCCAAAAGCACCCATCAGTGAATGATACATTACCTTGTGCCACCACTTCCCAGATGCAAGACGCTATAACAAAACAAATCGCATCAGAAAAAGTCTACTTTTAGCAATACAAGGGTGCTTTTAGATACATCAGACTCAGATAATCTAAGCTCAAATCAACTACATTATTTACTTTATGGAAGTCAATTTTTTTACAAAAAATGATGTAATCAGCAGCACAGGCTTAAGTTTGTAGGAAAAGGGAAAAGTGGTACACATATCATAATACAAAATCAAAAGTTAAATTGAAACTACAAGATCCATACATTGAAATTTTATGGATAGAATCAAACTATTTAAAAATGGAATGCAGCACAAATTCCATGGGTAGAATCAATTTCTCAATTTGAGCTGCTAGCATGACTTTAGAATAAAAGGGCATCATAAGTTAACGTGAAAGACTAAATATCTCTTAAACACAAGTATTTTTGGCTGCTTTTCTTGATATAACCCAAAACTAAATTTGTATTTTTAGCAGTCTTGTCTGAGATACATCAAAAGCGTTCAAGTAAACTCATTAACGCTTACAAGTATTAATTTATATTGAACAAGAATACAGTATATCAACGAAAGCCACATGTTATTTAGATATCATGAGAGATAGTAAAATCTCTGAATTGCATGTAAATTTTTTTCTATATCTAAGTTCAACTAAGTGCATTATCTATAGCTTGTGCTTTAACTCTGGGATAATTTAACATAAAAAATTCTTTTTCCTTGATGTACATTCATTCTGCCCTCCAGAGGAAGCATCCATAAGTTTTCTGAGTGAATAAAAGGTCTAAAGTGATTGAAAGCTTAGGGTAGTTAGAGCGAGATATCACTGCACGAACAATTCAATGAATCTGGCCATACTATGAAGAAAAAGATCTTCATCTTTGAAATGTTACAAAAATATCAGCCACTTATTGCACTACTTTTCAAGGTACATATTTGCAAAAATATAGAAGACATTTTACATGGAACAGGTAAGACTGTGTGCTCCAGCAAAGACATTATTTTAATAATGAGGAAGTTTTGACATACAGGTCGCATCACAAATGTAATTCAGTATAGTTTGATGTTTTCCTAATTATTTAAAAAAATAAATTTATTACTCACTGAAATACTTTTAAAAATGCAAATAAACCTTCAGTTCTGAAGGCATTTGCATCATACCGTGTGAAACAAATACATAAAGTATAATATGTATATTATTATACTTTATACACATACATAAATATGTATATTTAGATAGTTGCTAAGAAGTTCAGTTACCAAAAAAAAAGCTTTTGTATCATTGATGTTACTCAATTCAGTTCATGCTTCTTAAAACTGCTTAATTTTAAAATGGAGGGTGAATATGATATCTATAATGACTAGAGAAAACTACCTTAAATGGATCTAGAGGTAGACAAAACCAGAGGAAGGTGAAATTAATTTATGCTAAAAAAATCATGAAACCCTGTATTTGACAGAAAAGGCTAACATTAACCACAAAGCACTTTCTTTAACTCCTAAATTATTCTGAACGCTTCCCAAGCAGAAAAGTGAGGTTTTGGAAGGGCAAAAAATCAATTTGTTATTCCTGAAATAAACCCATAAGAAAGAGCCAACATGTGTCATGTCAAATTAATACATAGGTTGCGTAGTTGGCTACACATGCTGTGTAGTGTTTGGGCACACTTCTTTGGAATTTCCACTAGGGAATTAACTGAAAATCAGGAACACATACACCTTCCATTGACTCCAATCCCTTCCAGTTCCATGCAACCTCCATTGAAAATGAAATGCAATCAGAAAATTCTAGCAATAAAAACATTATCTATGTGATAAATAGCCCAGGATGAGAAAAATAACTAATTCAGAGGCAATTTGCTGAGTAAAATTCTGAGGCAAAGAGCCAAAATCTGATGTCCAAAATATGTATTTTGTAGGTGTTGATTAATATATATGTTTAATGCTATATTTTTTAATGGTCAAAAGATGAAATGCTACTATACATAATGTCACTTACTTAGTCTCTCTAATTAACTTAGAAGAAACATGACATTTCATAATACGTTCATTCAACCAAAACTTAAAATGTTCACCTGTAAAGTTGTGATTTTGGATTCAGATTTGGATTCAGTTTTGGCTCTTTGCCACAGAATTAATTAAATATCCAGCATTACTGCAAAGGACTCAATTAAATCAGGGTCAATTATTTTTATACTAACATGGCCCAGTAAATGATTCATTTCCACAAAGAGTGGCTGAAATAGTTGCCACAGAGAATCTATGACTGCTATTTTTCTCACTTTATAAGTACATCTAAAATCACGATAAACTTAACCAATTTTAAATAGGAAGAGTGGCAATGGACTATCCCACGAGTGAATGGCAGTGCATACAAAATTAAAATACGCATTACTACAGATATTACTGCATATAACATAACACAAAGTGTTATGTCAAATCTCAGTTGAAAACAATTTCACAAGATGCTTTTAGAAACATTCAAATAGCACAGATGCTGGATATTAAACAGCTGTTTTAGACCCTGAGAAATTATAACAAAATTATACACAGATATTTATGGTGGGGTCTATAGGTTTAAACACACCACCTTGCTTAAATATATATATTTTTTACTAAACATATCAGCGTAGTAGTGAAGTAAATTATTATGACTACTGAAACTAGAATGGAGCAGATACATAATAGAGTACTTATGACTGAAACAGAATACCCATCATCAAAGAATATTATTGGAGAGTACCAACTCAAAATCCATAGCACCAACCCAAAATGGTTCATTAAATGTCATAGTTAAATTATTATTCACACAAAACTGGCCAATATCCATGAGCACGAAGTATTCAAGCCCCAGAGCTTTCTGTAGGCCCATACTTAATTAACTATGTGTCCAAACAAAGAATTAATATTTCTAAAACTACAAACGCTCTATTCAAATTAAAACGAGGTGCATAATACATAGAACTTGAGGCTGCCACATCAACAGAATAAATATAAGAACTTAAAGGATGAATTAAATATTATGAGAAACAGACCTAACTCGCCTAACAAAATCTTCTAGTGTATTATACATGCAGTTGTTATACAAATAAAGGTTTAAAAGTAAGTTTTCCTCAAACTTATGAAATTATGATTCACCTACATAAAATATGTACATAAAAACAGTGTTTCAAGGCAGTCATTATAAAAGTAAAACCATGTTCTCATTAAATATTATTACATTTTGGAACAAAATACAGCAAACATGAATTACCTCAAATTGTATTTGTTACATTAAATTAAGATTTTCCAGAAACTGCCTTAGCAAAACAAATTTATGAAAAAAATAATGATAAAAATACAAAAAAATGTTTTCATGGCAAAAAAGTCATCAAACAGAAGAAAACATTAATGCATGGAGTGGGAGGTTAAAAATAAATAACAGCATTAAGTTCAATTATTAAGAGACAGTGTTCACTGTGCCATCTTTGTTAAGGTCCAAGGAGAAACAGAAGACCCAGCCAGGGGCCTAAAAGTGAATTTAGCATGTGATGTTTGCACAAACAACTGGTGCGATATTAATATTCGTAAATGTCAGAAATGCAATATCACCATCAAGTACAGGTACTTACGACCAAGATAAATTCCAAAAACTTGGTCATAAGTCAAATTGGTCATCATTCAGAAATGATAGGTGAAGCATGGGTACACATGGCTTAAAAACGTAGCCTCAAACCACAAATGTACCGAGTGATGCAGCTTTGCTTTTAAAGGTCATGTCAATTTTACTCATAATCATTTCAACTACAAATGAAGTTAACAATATTAGTCCTAAATTATAACATTATTGTCTATAATTCCACAAACAGTTTTGTTATGCTACTACCTGCTATACAAAGAATAGGGGTGCAAAATGACCTTAGATATCAAAGTATCGATTCGAGAGGTTCAGAGGATCTCAGTTTTTATTATGGTCACTTATTGTGCATGGAAAGAACAAATTTTTGTACCTATCTGTTCGGGAATGTATCTCTCTTATTTTATCTTTCCTGTCTGACCTAGAGACGTAGTGCAGCATCAAAATTATATTCTGTGAGTCACTGAAACACACCTGTTTGCAATTTCTCTGCGAAGAAGAAGAAGAAAACTAAACCTAGCGAGTAGCCTCCAAGTCTCCAGTAGTTCCCAACCTAATCCCTCTAAAAGCAGTGAAACACACTTTGTTTGCTTGTAGCAGTTTTTAACGAAGCACACAGCTTTCCTTTGTATTTTATTTATTTTACGATCAAATCTTTCTGTACAGGGTCCCAAATGCTTGCGGCATATTCGAGGTGTGGCCTAATCAGAGCAAAGTAGCACCTCTCTTTCACTTTTTCATCCGAGGATTTATTTTGAACAAAGGAGAAAAAATGAACTTGGAAATCAATGCATTGGTAAATAAATGAAATTAAGTGGTCACAAAAATCTGGTTCCGTTTTACGTCGTTTCGATTAACATCGCACGTCATTAGCACACATCTCCGATGTAAATCGGGGAGTTACTGTATGCACACTGGATGCACAGTATGCATATGCACTGAATATATATTTTCCTTTGTCTGCCGCATTGCACTTTGCCTCACAGAAAACCTTCTGGTAGTTCTTTGGCTATGTCTTTTCTTTGCCAGTCTTTTTTTTGCTAAAAGCTGCTTAAGTTATCACAGCAATTAAGACCTGATAGATACCATGGCCAAGACTCCAGCTTATCCATGCTCTCTATCTTTTGTTCATGGTAAACAAATCCTCGGAGGGTAGCCCTTGGTCGCAAGTAAGCATCAGCTGAATCGACATCTAGCTGAAGACACTCTATGGTTTCAGGCTTTACTTTGCAGAAATATTTAGTATTCATACTAAATCATATACTTTGTATTTTTTTCCACATTATTTATTGACAGTACAATGCGTTTTGCTGATCTACAGCATCATCAGGTACACATTCTTAGTTTGTTTCGTTTATTGACTATTGTTTGTTGTTGTTACGGGGTTGGTTTGAGTGAGGGAGGTGGCGGTTATACCGTGACTTGGAAGTGTGGGCGCGGACAGGTGGCTTGAACAGTATATATTTCTTAAAGTTCGTTTCTCAGAAAGGAGTGGGAAGGACTGCAGGAACAATTGCTCATTACAAAGGGCCGTGTTAGGGTCTGCCAAGTGCCTTCTTATCTCGATTTGCTTGAGAGCATCCATTTTTAATCCCTTGGATAGGATGTGTAAAATTTCGGGAACAAAATTGCTTTTATGGTTGCCTTTCAGGAGGTGCTTAGCAATAAGGGAGCTGGACTCCTTATTTTTGTGACGCCTAACGTGTTCCTTGGAGCGTATCAAAAAGTTTCTACCTATCTGACCAACATATTAAGTGTTACAACTATTGCAATTAAGTTTATAAATGCCTGACTTGAGAAGTCTTTTTTGTTTGTCTCTTAGATTAACTAAATTAATTAACGCACTGTACCGTCAATAAATACTGAGGAAAAAATACAAAGTATTTATTTTGTATGAATCTAGCTGAAGATTAACGAAGGTAACTGACGATTACTGACGCACATTCTAACTGACGGATAATCGTAAACTGAAGTTTTGAACGTGATACCAATTCACAAAAACTTTTTCAGTTTACGTCAGTCGTAATCTGGCTTACTAATAACAATGACTAAGTTATGAATTGTGGTAGTATGACATTGCCTCACTTTGCGTGTACTTTTTGTAACATTTCCAGAAGAAAATTTTAAAGTAAAATCCCAATATTCTGTGCCTCAGAATTTTGGATATACTGTGGCTCTGGTCTTGTCATCCAAAATGATCAGTTCACTTTCCTCTTCTACTGGCTTTGTATCAAACTTACCACGACCCATTCCACAGTTTCATGCTCCTATTTACGACAGTAAAATCACACCAGATATATCACCAAATCAAACCTTGACGTGACATCATGGTAAATCATTTCTTTAATGTTGAATGCATAACAGGAATTGTTCTGGTTTTTACAGTTGAGTTTCTAAAGATTTAATCGCATATTAATTTACTTCTAACACTGAATTTCATCAATTAACATGACATTGACAAATATTTATTGAAAACCACGTAGGCTGCTACCCATCCATGATGGCGTAATGACTACGTCCTTTCTGTTTCATTGAATGGCCCTATGAAGCCAGCACTCAATTGGTCGTAGGTTAAAATGCTGATCTGTGCTATTAAAATGGACAATTTTTAATGAATTTGGTCCGCACAACATCTAGTTGGAACACCACAGGAAATCACTGATGCTGCCTTTCATTGCACATAGTTTTCATATGTCATATGCACGAGGTTGCCACCTTCCCAGTTGTGACCTTCAGTCGACTGTGGGAATTTGGTGATTTGATTTGAATTACTTGTTGCGACAATGGCCTCATACATAGGCGATAAATTAGTGGTGATACAGTGTCCGCGCAGTATACTAATGAAAAAGTAAGGAGATTTTAGACGATATGAAACTTAGTCTTCAACCAGTTATGCTCCCAATGAAAATTTTTATGTACATTAATGTCATCAGACCTAAGCAACAATATGAGACTGGAACCAAAGGTCGAAACATAAAAATAAGCGAAGGTAAAACCATGTTTCCGTCTATACGAAAATTATGTGAATATTGCCATATGTTTTTACTTGGAGCTTTAATTATGTGTGCAGAAATTGTATCTTGTCGAGAATACTTGTAATAGTGTGGGTGTACCTCTATCCCCCAAGACCAGCATTATAACTGGATTTTACTGTTCATAACTCATTTTTAAAAATAATGTTGGTTGTAACTTCAGATGGTCGTAAGTCGTATGGTCATAAGTCCATACCATAGGGAGTAACTATACAACAATTTGAGTAATTTCAAATGCATGGGGGTAGCTACTATTAAGGTGAATATGTAAATATAGCAAAATTCAGTTATAAGAAGGCCTCAGGTGCTATTTCTGCAACATTACTGCCCATTTGAAGGAAGTATTTTTTTAACATAACAATGGTACCTACTGTTCTTGATAAGTTAGCCGCAAAAAAATTAATAAAGAAAATGAATGGTTCATTTTGGGGGACAAGAACAATTCTTTGTAGTATCCAGCCTGCTTTATACTAAGGTCCATTATGACTGGATTTTGCTGTATATAGCATGTACCTCACTTGCAACATAAGACGTTACAAAAATGTATTTCATTAAAGTGAAACTTTTATGAGTTGATGTTTAATTATACCCCTGTCAGATTACACTTAAAAATATCAATGTAAAATAAAATGAAGGAGGCACTAATTTAATTACATAAAAACATTATAATGCTCCCTTATATGAACTACCAATAAACAACTGCTCATTCTTATTCTATTTATTTAGATAATATTACTGTTATAACTATCATTTACACAGAAAACTGAAATAAAAAAGCAATGAGAAATTTCAATGAATCAGTAGCAATGAAAAGCACAGAAAAAGAGTATAATTAAAATAATACTGTCACTATTGTTGAAGTTCATCAATCGCTGAACTTATTTATACTGTTATTTTATGGTTATATAACAAAGTGCGCCCTTGTCACATACACCAGATCTATAACCCAAGAAACTCTGCAACATGGGGGAGGCTCACATAGATTGGGGACCCAAGGCGTTCTCAAAAGAGGCGATTGAAAAGTTCTTGGTTTTTCCACTGGGTAAAAATCTCCATTGTTCTGATGACGATAGATGCTGTTGCCAGTAAAAACGCTGGTAGTAATGGAGAACATAACCCATTTGGGAAACCAAAGAGCTTTTCAATCATCAGATTTGCCGGGAAAGCTTGAATTCATACTCAACAGAGGCCTTCACAATTTCTCACAGGGAGGCCCAGAATCCTAGACTAGAATGGAATTCTTATTTTGGGAACGAGATCCAATTCTGTCAAAATATAAAGCAGGCCAAAAGTTATAGGAACATGTAATTTTTACATTGAAATACCTACATTAGTTAGGAAAAATTTGATCCTACAAAGATGCAGAACTGGAACTGAATTGTCCCATATTTTTAAACAATTATTTCATCAATTCCTTTTCATATCTAAAGCAGTCTATTATTTTCCATACAGTTAAGAATCCTCAATCAAATTTCATATCAGTAAAAATGATATTACTTCCAGAACAGAAGATAAGGTTAAATAGTATGTTTTTTTTTGAGAAAAACAATTAGTTGGAATTGACTACATTCCCATGCATATTATTCAAAAAGACAATAAAATTTAAATTATTTAACTAATAATTATTTTAGAGAACCTGAATTCCCTAACTACTTCAATGTATAAAGAGGACTCTCTTAAAGCATCCTTTACTTAAAGAAAGTGGAAAAAATTGAGAAAGAAATTATAAGTCAGTTTCTGCTCTGAAAACACAATTAAAAAATTTTATATCTCAATGAAAGGCATTACAGATTTCCTCAGTAAAAATAACAAAACAAATATTGCACAATTTTGATTAAGGTACGACAAAAGAAGTTATCATATGAGTCCTGATAAACTTTATAAATAGGATTCAAACTTCACCTGCCTTTGATGAGCTTTTGATTTAACTCCTTATAAATAGGAACTTTTGACATTGAAGACCATGAAATCCTTCTAATTGAAACTAAAAAAATATTGGTATAGGAGCAAGGAAACATCACAGTAAATTAAATTACAGAAATTATCTCAGAAAACAAGTGGCAGAGGCAGCTGGAAGCTTTGATTTTGATTTTAAGATGGCATGCATCAAATTTTCTTAAGGATTATACCAAAGTCAGTATACCTGTGGAAGGTATAGCACAACCAATAAAAATTTTCTAAAATTAAATTTTATACGCAATGAGACAGTAAATAAATAAACAACAGTTTTTGCTGCATGAAAACTTTGGCAAAGTAAACAATTACCATACTTCCCACACCATAACCCACAGTGATTTAATGGGCAAGGTTTTAGAAGAAATAAAAATAATATTCCTCAAACAACTTGTAAGAAGAAAATAGGACTGTTAACTTCTGAAAATAGCACCCATATTAAAGTTATTCATCGTCAAATCTCAAAACAAATAAGTGATGGAGAGTACAGCTAAAGCTCACTGCTGCAATGCAGTCTCAGGTGAAAGTTGAAAATGGGCACCTCCAACAGTAATGCAAAATCAGATACAGGAAAATGTAGCCTTACCCTTGATCTCTAAAACACAGGCCGATTTCGGAATGCATTTTCAAGAAAAAAGTGTGTTGCGGGTCAGGAAATATCGTAGTCAAATAAGGAAATGATGGTTGGATTATGAAGAAAAGGTAGTAGCATCACTTTCAATTTTCCAAATGGTTCTTCCCCTCAATTAAAATGGAAAAAGGCACTTGACTACAGTTATGTATTTTCTCAAGACCTAACCTTAGTGTAAATTTTTATAGCCCTAGAGTTGAATAAATATCTGAGCAAGAGTTGCTCATTATCATGCAATGTTGGGGGTTTTAATGATTATTAATATCACATAAGATGAATCAGTACACTAACCTTCCAGTTTTTATGCCATTACAACTCAGCAAGTTTGAATAAAAGATAGAGACTGATGGTATGTACAAAGACGTTCTCCATTCCCTAACTTCACCATCTCCTAAATTCCTTCATTAAAAATAATAATTTCCAGGTGACAGGTGACAGGAAGCATAAGGTCACCCATTTGTTCTACATGGATGACCTGAAGCTCTATGCTTCAAATGCGAAAGACCTTCACACTGCCCTGGACACCGTACTGGAATACAGTGAGGCTATAGGGATGGAGTTCGGATTGGACAAGTGTGCATCCATCCACCTGGCGAGAGGAAGATTTTTGCAGATCAAGGAAGAAGTGCAACTTGTTGACGGGAGCGTCATTCGTCACCTCGAGGACAATGATAACTATGAATACCTCGGCATCCCCCAACACCAAATGCAGGAGGTTGCAGCAGTGAAGGAAAGGCTCACTGCCAAATACAGACAGACTCTCAGAAACAGCTGGAGTTCTGAGCTGTCAGGCAAGAACAAGGTTCTCACCACGAACATGTTCGCGATTCCTACACTGCTGTATACCTTCGGATGCATGAAATGGAACGTCAACGAGTTGCAGAACCTCGATAGGGGAACAAGGAAAATGATGACCATCTATAGAAGTCTTCATCCGAAATCTTCCGTCGCCAGATTGTATCTCCCTCGCAATGTAGGAGTAGATGACTATTGAGTCTGGAGTGTCTCCACAACAGAGTTGTCCTGGGTACGGCATGCAGAGTGTTGAAAAGCAGGGACCCCCTGCTCGACCTCGTGAGAGAGCACGAGAGTGCGGGAGCAGGGGCGTTTCTCTTCCAGGTGGCAAAGAGGGAAGCGGACGAAAGCGGCCTCGACTTCGACCCATCATCCAACGGAAGCGACAATGACACGACCATCTTGTCATTGAAGGCAGACGTCCTCAAGCTCAAAATAAAAAAAGCCGAGCAGAAGGCCTTGCTCAAGGTGCACACCGATAAGCCCAAGCATGGATGTTTCTATCGAAACATCGAAAAGCATGGGTTATCGAAGGAGCTGACATTTGCCTTTCTACGTTCTGCTGGTCTGAAGTCTGAGACCGAGGGTTTTGTTCTCGCATGCCAGGACGGTGTCATAAACACACTCGTGTACTGCTGAATTAAATTCAAGGCGGAGGTCGTGGACACGAGAAGCAGGGCGTGCCGAGCCCAGCCAGAGACTTTGAGTCATACTCTCTCCGGCTGTAGTTATTACGCAAGATAGGCGTATTTAGCTCATCACAATGCGGCCTTGCGGGTGTTATACTTGAGGATGTCATATTTGTCTCAATGTAGCCCCCTCTGAATATAATTCTCTCTCTCTCTCTATTTTAATTTATCTCTATTTTTGGAAATGAATACCTGATTTCTGCCCATATTTACTCTCATACCATGAATTTCCTTCTTATTAATCTCCTTTAAATAATGTTATGGTGGTCATTCATTTTTCGTGTATCCGCAGATCTAATGCAAGGAAAAATATTCAAGACGCAATTGTATTGTGGAGTGCATGCATTGACTTTTCTGTCATGTGTAGGTCCACAGAAACTTCGTCACGATGAAAAATAATTGAGATAATACAAAAGTTTGTAAATTCTTTGAATTATCGTTGAATATCAGAGCAAAGTTGCTGGCCTATTTTCAATAGGTACCTCAGTTCAAGCACAAAAATATTTGACTCTAGTGCATTGCGGGTTGCATAAGGTCTTTACCAAGTTGCTATACAACTGTAACACATAACAGCATCAAAATGAAGAAACATTTATTAAATAATAAAAAAAATTTCATTAATCCTACTAATATTATTGGTGTGAAAGGTTGTATGTTTGGATTTATGTTATTCAATCACGCAATAACTACTGGACCGATTGAGCTGAAATTTGGCATGTAGATTGAAAATATATCTGCGGGTAATATAGGCTATATTAAAAAGCCCTAAGACTCCCCTAAAGCCCCCCAAAGGCCCCTCTGGTGGTCCATGCTAATCATTGGGTTCGTTGCAGTGGTTTCATTTTTTGTTTTTAAAAATTACTTTCACTAAAGATAGAGGGCTGGGATTTTTTTTATCGGATGGGTGAATTAATGAAGTTTCTAATTCTTTCAATCGATTTTCTTTTACGCTTTGTAATTGTCTGAAAATCATGTTCTTTGCTGAAAAATCTCACATTTTTCTCTGAAATTAACAATAGCATATTTCCTTGACAACCAGAGATTTGATTTTCAAAGGATATTTACGCCTATAACATTTAAGTTTTCCTGCAGGCCCAAGATTGCACGTAGAAAGAAAATCTGTAAAAGACGTGCCCAGAGTCCCAAGGGCCCCATGATAGAATGCTTAGGGGGTTTATCGATAAATTCAATGCATATTTACAAGTATACTCTTCATTGTCTATTCTCAAAGTAGCTCTCATAGAGGCACTGAATGTATATGAGAGAACACTTACGTAGTTAAAGATACACATAAAGGAATTAAAGGTGGAAGAATATTTACGTGTGGTGAATAGTAATGGTAATAATGCCTCTGTTGCTACAACAAACACCGTGTCGTTTATTATCGTTTAACACTCAGATATATTACACGTAGTGGAACCGTCAGCCTCTCATTACGATAGTGAACTGTTTTTTAGACCAATTCCCACATTATAAAATATATGAGTTATTTTTGTAAGTTTAAAAGTGTTAAAGTGCAGTAAACTTACATTCACTCAATCATCGAGTTGCCTATTCAAGACTTTCACTCGCCGCTGTGTTTCCCCTCCTTGGACTTAAAAATATATCCATCAACATGCATAATAGAAAAAAGAGTAACCTCTTGAATCAATCTTCCAAAGCAAGAGGAGTGTCTTCTTTGTGAGAAAATGAGCCCTTGCATTGAAACGACAAAGGTTAGACTTGGATGCTCAAAGACATGCCCAACAGCGATCTCATGAGAATCTCCCCACGGTGTTCCTCAGGTTACGCTAAGAACTGCACAAATTTCATCCTAACCCAACCTACGGACAGGTAACCAGCTATAAATCTGGTTCAAATATAGACCCATCTGTTCCGAAACCTCAACCTGTTTTAAGATGGCGGAAATTATAATAACGTCACTACATGCTTCTTACCCGAAAGAAGAACGGAAATTCTGCGCAATGAACGACATCCGTGCATGAAAATCGACAAGTGCACTAAGAATCACCTTAGATTTTTTATTTAGTAACCAAAAACAATGATTATGGCTACCCTTTATGCTGAAGGCGCAGTCCAGGTGATGGAGGATTTATAGGTCAAATAAGCATGGCTGCTGCTGCAAATACTCCTTTTGGCGTTGTCAACCGCTGGATTGTACCTTACTCTCCAATCCTGATTAAGACACTCAACGCACATATCAACGTTGATTTGCGCAACTAAATTAAGTCATTGAATGCAAATATATTTATGTACACAAGGGAAGCAATCAAGCTTAACCACTCAGAAGGCGGCTCATGAGAACCGGAGGGATGAGGTGACCATTTATCAACCTGGGTGCTATTTAAATAGTAATGAGTCTGAGTGGCCCATTTTTGGGTTTCCCATCCATGAAAGAGGACCAACAGTCCCTCATCTCTCCGTGCACCTGGAAAACGGTCATCGTGTCTACTACAACAAACACAATATCCAAAATAGGTTACGAACTCCTAAAATGACCACACTGACAGTTTTTCTTCAGGCTCAAGTTCAATGTTTTTCACACCCGTTGAATTTCAACGGGTACCTCCAGCTAGTTGTTTTAAATACAGTTCATTTTTTACTGATAAAGGTTATATTAGCATATTACTACCTATTTTTTCCATTATTTTGGAACATTAGCTATGGAATTTTTGAGTGGCTTTATCTTTTCACGCTCGAAAATGGCTCCCCTTCCCCCTTTTGAGTACCATTATTTGGCCAAAAATGAGGGACATATGTATTTGGACATATATGGTGTAATGTACTCGCATATAAGCAAGATTGGACGTATAAAACTTTCATGTATATTTTTGAAACCCCGGCAGCCAAATTGTACAGAAGGTTACACAAATTATTCTATTATATATTAATTTTGCATAATTAGAACGCCAATATTTCAATTTCAGACCCATTTATTCATATTCAAAGAGTTACAATATTGCGCATTCCTCCATATTGAACACCACATGGCAGGATTTAACGACTACATGAAAATTACAACAATAGGTAAGAACTGGAACCACGCTAGTTTTTAGAACATTCGAGATAAACGGAAGTACGTCAGTAGCGAAGCTTCTAGAAGGTCGACAATGCATCAGTGATCTGCTATATAAGCCAATGCACTTTAACAGTCAGGACTGTCTCAAAAATCCAGGTGCTGCAGGTCCTAATGCTGGATAGCAGACACACATTCATACTGTACGATTTTCACGACCAAACGTGGTCCTAACTAAGCCCATACGGTTAAAGAAGAAGTTTATCTTACGTAATTGGTGCGAAATAAAGATGGAGGGAGTTAATAATATTGTGAAACGTGAGAAGTGAGATCCAGAAGTTCGAGCCTTGACGTCAGCCGGAGCAGCCGGAAGAAGTCGAGATTATTACCGCTAGAGAGACGCGGGAGTGGAAGAAACTAAGCGTTGGGGTGAGCCAGGAGGAGCCGAGATTATTACCGCTAGAGAGACACGGTAAAGGAAGGATCCAAGCATTGGAAGTGGTGTCGGGGATAAAGACGAGACCATACAACTTACGACACCTGAAGCGAGGTATTTTGAAGGGAGCAATTCTCCCGATATTGTAAAGGATTTGATTTATGTTGTGTTATGCCCGTATTGAGTGTTTTTATGTGTTGTGCAAGTGATTGATTCATGAGTGAAAAGCATACGCAAGGAAGGTAATCTGTGTTGGTGATGAATGAGTTTTATGTGTGATTTAAGTGAAGTGTTTATTAATTTGTTTGTGGGGTACATACAGTGTAATAACTTGTGCAATCAGGGCAACAAAAAATAAATAGATCTTTAAATAGCAAACCCGATCGTTATAATTATATTTAGTAGGGCTACCTAGAATTTCCCATAGCAGAGCAGATCAAGTGAAAGAAAAGGTTAGAACATAATCTGTGTTGAAGGGTGATGTTACAACGGTATATCGTTGTGATAGCTTCTGCAATATTGAAGAGCAAAATAACGAATGTCATATTGTCATCGTATAAGACTTTGTAATACCATACCCCTAACTATGGAAAAACCAGAAAAAAAAACAAATAAAACAGTGGTCAAATGTAAGACATATGACACCCGACATAGATTAACACATTCAATGCGGAGCACGTCAATAGCCGTGCTCCTGGCTACTCCGACTGGCGGAGCACGTCAATTTACATGGTCGTTCCCTTCCGAAGCACTTTCACTTTTTTCGGGCCGATTTTGACGACTTTCATGAAAATCGGGCCCGCATTGAATGTGTTAAGACATATGTATTTTTAATAACTGCCGAAAAATTTTTATGTATTTAAGAAGACCAAGCAGAAAATGTAGTACATAGTTAGATATGCTTGTTAACATGATGATGTTACCTTTTATATTCAATAGCTTTGCTCACAATTAGTAAAAAGTATTGCAAAACTATGTAAAAATGAAAAAAATTTGGTAATAGGGACCAAAGTATAACTGCTTAAAAACAAAAAACTGCATAAAATTGAGAAACTATATAAAATCAAGAGTTTACAGTTTAAATACCCTTTGCTTCCCGAATGGAACTTAATGCCGCTATGCAAAATCAAAAGTTATGTAAAATAAAGGTGTGTAAAATTGAGGTTTTACTGTATAACCATCAAGCTCAATACAACAGAAAGCTCTCTAGTATCACTCTCAGTTGAGATAAAAATAAGACTTACACAACAGTAAGAAAGTAAAATTCCCAAAGCCAGTGCAAAAGGATTGCCCAAGAGGGTTTGTTGAAAATAATGCACAATTTGGTCTCCTACACAAAGGAGCAATAAAATGAATATTTGATACATTTCAGGAACAGAATTTTGAGTCACACACTCAAGAATCATTGACAAAAATGGATCCTTTCATTACCAGTGATGACCACCACAAAATTATGACCTGAAGACAATGATGTAGCCGGAGACAATGATGTATGGGGTTCATGGGGTCAGGACTCCCCTCAAAATTTCAATTTTTTTTAATGACACAAGAGGAGAAAGTTACATTTATGTTTAACAAAGAATATTGAGCCTTTATTTTCCACTTGGAAGAACTATTTATGGAATTTAAAACATAAAAAACTGGGCTTCGTTTTCTTCCAAGGGTTTCACAATTGCATCCTATATTGCCTAATCACACAAATTTGCTTTTAATTTTCAAACATTTATACCCTACCGGCCCTTATACTCCACATGGACCACCATGCTTAAATCTTGTAAAAGCACTTGGTAATTACAGAAATTGTTGGATTATATATACTATCACAAAGTCGATTAATATTTTGAAAGCTTCTAATTTGAATCCATGACCAAAGATAGCACAATATAACATGACTTGTCTTGCACTTTTACCTCTAACTCCAAATTACCTCTTGAGCAACTGGGTGAGATTTTTTAAGAAATTGAAATAAATCCCTCAAACTAAAAAATAAGAAAGAGTGATGAAGAAAAACTTACACTAATTGTCACGGACTTGTTGCAGCTTATACCTGAGCTAATGCCATAGCTCTTTTTCTTCTCACCAACAGGCTGCAGCTCATTCTGATTTCCAAAAGCACAACATAGCATTGCTGCAGTTTGTAGGTCATACTGACTAGCATAGTATGAAATCCTAGGAATCAAGAGGCACCTAAGCATTAGAATTCAATACCACCAAGAATATGCACTAAAAGGCCTTGGTCACTCAAGGCATGAACTTGTGTGAGTAGTAGGTACATGAACAAATGTTCCTTCAAAACTGCATGCCAGAAAAAAAATCATCTTGCATCAATAAATGGCATAAAATAGTATGTTCCAATTCTGATCAAATCAACTAACAACATCCTGACTTAAATATATTAACTCTTGAGAATGTCCTGAAAAGGTTGAAACCGGTCAAGTTGTAATAAAACTGTGTGGAATACAACAAAGTTTATTTTTGAAAACATCCAATGGAGTGTTTGCATAAATTGCTATGAAATCCCTCATTAATGCAAATTGTGTTTCCATAATAATATATTTAAATTGCCAGCTCTAAATCTTGCCTAGTTTGTTTAATAATTACGATTTATTGAGCATTGTTTTCGCAACGATATTTTACGCCCAGCCATTGGCTCGTTGAGTAGTGACGTAATACCCCTTGCAGCAGACAGGTGAGACTGTGATATAGCGTGTTGTGGAGGGATGAAGCAGAAATATATGAATTCTTCTGTCTTTACTGATTCAAAATAGAGAATAATTACGTTTGTAATGTTAACAGGTATAATCGAGGCTTGATCCAACTATAAACCATTGGTTGTTGCATCAACTATCGTGTGATGACTTGGCAGAATGCGGATAATTTTGGGCGAATAGTAAATAGGGAGATTGTCATTTAGTATTTCATTAGAATTTTCTACCAATATAGTAAAAGTTAGAAAAACTACCAAAGTTTTAAAAGACGTAACTTTAAAAGTAGGTATATGGTTCCTTATGCTATTGTTAATTTAATCGACAGCATGTGTACATCTTGTGCCAGGGTAAGGGAAACCGTTTGGTGTTTATCATTTTTACATGCCAATTTGCACTATATGCAGGTTATCTAATACTGCAAACTACATATATTATTGTTACTCATAATGATTTAATTCAATCACCAAATATCCAATGCCGATCGCTTCTGTAGCAGTTACACATTTCCTTGTAGGGTCAGTATAAACTTTGATAATGTGGTATATTTTCAGCGGTAAATTCATCACCTAGTAGTTCGGAGGTTCTAAGGTTATCGTCTCTAACCTTGACAAAAGTTATTCAGATTTTATATGAACATTGTGGCACTTGACAATATGATCGTATATAGAGTACAATACAAGTAGTAACTCTCTTCATTTTATAATATGTATCAATCTTGATTATTTGAAACTTTTTTACAATCGATATGTGAATTCACGAAAATATCAGTCTCGTTCATCACCACGCTAATCTCAATGGGTGTTTTCTCTTACTGTGAATGTATCTCCAAAATTATTATAAATAGTTATTGAAAAATTTTACTAATCCGGAGACATTTGAAATCATTAAACTAAAAATCTGGACAAATAATAAATTTTCTCCTCAATTATTGATTACCACATTTTCAACTCGTATTAACTGATAGTGCAGCAAAACCTAATCTACGAATATGCTGTTAATTTACAGATAATATTTACGTACGTCTTAAATGGTGTTCACTACCGGGTTCTTTCATATGCATGGGTACGTGGTGGCACAGTCTAAACATAATGCGCTTAAACTTGACAGTGGCAGGCTTCACTTCGTATAAGTTATTTTTATTTGTATTCATGATTAAGTAAAATAAAAGTACCTACTTTTCTACAAAATTTGTAGAAAAGTTTAAAGTACCTTACTTGATCATGAATGGAAACATACTGTGTTTAGTTTAGATTTTGCACACGGGTTTTTATCCATCTAAAGTGTTGTGTCTAACGGTTTGGTGAACGAAAAATATTGCCATCACTGATGTGATAAAAACATTTGGAAAATATTTTAAACATATATTCTATCCATGGATGAAATTATTTTATGATTCCCGTATTTTAAACAATGATGTGAGGTTCTAGATACAGCAACTCTGAATTGATCATGTATGTGCAAATGAGTTTAGCGTACGCGAGTCTAGTCAATATATCGGTTATGGTGATGGAGACGCGGTAAAGTCATAGCCTATAGCAGTTCAGAGATCACGAGTGAAGAGGTCTGATGGGGTATACTTGTTCTCACTTTCCAGTTTTTATAACTATCCATAGTTTTTAACGTGCCAATGTCCTGTTTGATGAGCTCTTTTTGTTTTGTTGTTTTTTAAAGGATTGATGAAAGTGAATGATTGTATAAGAGCTTCGCAGGCATAACAAACAAAATAATAGGCTTAAATGGCTTACATTATCGTTCAATTCAACAAACTAGCCCTTCTCTATCGCATTAATTATGCCATGGGTATAATCTGGTACCTGCATGGCATACTTCGGCACCATATAGTCTATTGTACAAAATATTCACCGTTCAACGTGGAAAAGAACCAGAACGAATGTAAACAAATCCGGTTGGAACTACCGAGTCAGGGGAATTACGTCACAGCAGTCACAATATGGCCGCGGTCTGTTTGTGCGCAAGGCTAAAATTTTGATTTTATATCTCTTATTATTACAAAAGAAGGCAATGTGCAACAGCTAAATTTTGGATTTAGGGGTTTTATGTACAAAGTTAACATTTGCTGTTGTTTCCAAAATTTGTGCAAATACTCCATTCTGAGTACTGGTTCTCGCAAGCATTTATGGATCCAATTGTACATGTACAATCATCGTGTTTGCAGGCCTGTACTGCTTCCCTGTTTGTTTGTAACAATGTTTTGATGTGAAATGTCCAAAATAACATAAAAAATGTACGTTATAATATCCTTGTTTAGTATTACATATCTAAAAAGGCAATGTGATTTTCTCACACTCGAATCTATTATCCATATTTTAACTTTATACTTTAAAATGTAGATAAAATCAGCAGTTATACATGAATTAGGCAAGGCTTCACTGTTCTTTGGTAATGATAAACCTATATTTGCCCAAATGTACAAAAAATTGTCAATACATGTTTTTGATTGACTGAGATTGATGACTGGCTCTTCCCACAAAGAACATTGCAAACCACTGTTTATCAATCTTAAAATTATGACAGTGATCAACTTATACATCTACTGTCTCTTAATTTATATGAAAAATCATTTGCATTCTCTAAAATTTAAGAACATTATTCATAGCCATAATACACAGAGTAAACAACATATTTATATTCCGTATCAAAGATTGTAAAAATCAATTAATAGCCATGAGACTGTGGGTATCAAGCTATTTAACAAACTTCCTTCACATGTAAAGGAGTGCATTCCGTTGAATGTATATAAGAATAAAATTTATAACTGGTTGGTTTTACATCCTTTTTATAATCTTAAAGAGCTTATGGAATGTAAAGATGTTGCATCTATGTAACTAGGGTATTATATGTATAATGCTTGAATTTTTCTTTTCCTGTATAGATTCAGTTGTTATATTTATGTATTTTGAATTAATTTCACCATTGACTTTGTCTGTTGCTAATTTTGGCCTAAGGACAATAAAATTTATTATTATTATTATTAATATATGTACAGTTCTGTTCAAAAAAATCATACCGCCGAAAATTTTTCAATCTTGAGTTTTCAACGATGTGGCAACGTGGCCGAACAACACCCTCCTGAGAGGGAGAGCAACAACCTTTCCAAGCGGAACGAGAGCCCTCCCTCCCCGTAGCTGGGGGAGTTGAACCACCCACGGAAGGGAAATTTTGACCTGCAAAAAGGATTATTTCCGAGGGGAGGGGTAAGATTTCTTTTCTTGTGATGTGTGAGTAAGAAGAAAAGGGAGATCTGCGTGGGAGCAATAAACTCTCCGAGCAGAACAACGGCCCTCCTTCCGAACTCACTTGCCGAGAGGGAACCTCCACCCGAAGGATGATTTTGACCTACTAAGGGATTTCTGAGGAGATGGGTTGGATTTCGGACTCCCGTTTGGTTATGTGTGAGCAAAAATGAGTAGATGAATGATCGGTCTGTCGGCCAAAGTCACCCGATCTCTCTCATAATAGAAAGCTACCATGAAGAAGCCAGGACTCAAATATCCATTGAAAGTCTCCATCTGAGTACGGGGAATAATTCCACTGCAAAGGACATACCTTCCATTATTTTTTCTCTAGAAAAGGCTATTACCATGAATCATCGCTCGAAGAGATCGAATCGTGTCGAAGAGAATTAATGAATTATTTCATTTAGATTTATTCAAATAATTCTATCACTTGAAAACATCATGACTTTCTTGGTATTTCTGCTTGTTTAGGCATTCTTTTACATGTTAAAAGCCACATCTATGATGCTTAAGACAGATTTATAAAATATAAAGCATTTTGACAGCATAAAAGCTATTTTACTTCACAGGAGCTAATATATTGAAAGAGAAAGGAAAAGAAGCCTAAAATAGTCACTGTAGCGAAATTAGATCTGTAAATATGTTCCCACCTAATGCCAACATTTTCGTGCTCATGACACTTATTTTATGCCATTTATTGCTCTATTTTTTCAACGCCTAGCTTTAGTGAAATGGCGCAAAATTAAGCCTTAACTCTATGCTTTTAATAATGCGGCTTAATTATATTCGTTTGTCTTAATCGTCCATGTAAAGGACCCTGGCATGTATTGAATGTACATGGCTTACGGTTTAGATTTTGGAAGGGCGTTGGAACTTCACGTTCTTACAGTGAATATTTTCGTGAGAATACGGGCACAGAAAATCGGAGGGACATGCAGATGGAAATAATGCAGGTTTCGTACTGATACTATCGTTTTTGTGACAGTGACCATTTTGTTATTCAATTTTGAACTTCAATTAAGAGCAAGTATAATCCGTGAACCTAAGATATCATATAATATAATATGAAGATCATTAAACAGGCTGATATCTCAATTGTGCCCACCTTCCATTCTGGATTCCTATGAGTGCGGCCTTTTTTTACTCCTTTCCTTAATTTTCAATTCATTGCGGGGACAGTTCCTAAACAGAAAATATTTGAAGAGAAGATAGAAGTGAGTTCGGCTATGGCCATATATTTTTTTTCACACAAGGGAGCTGAATAATACCTAATGAATTGACGAATCCAAAATAAAGATCACTTTGCTTAATAGCATCGATATCTCATTAGTAGGGATAAGAAAATTTCACGATCGCGAATTTAGCAAATTTTGACAAAAAATGTCCTAGGAGTGGTAATTAGTTACAACATACTCCATACTGACTGGGGAAATGACTTTTGAACTCGCGAAATGTCGCGAATTGTGCCCCAAAACGCGAATTTTCATTTTTGATGAGAAAATGGTTGAAAGTACCTTTCAAACGCAAGAAAAACATTAAAATTGCAAACAAATGTTCTCAATTCGATTTAATCGAACTCGCGTGCAAATATTCCTGAGGTATGCGGAAGTTTGCAGTTCATCGTAACATAACCGGTGTTACGATAACAATTGCGGGAGGGTGACATCGGGTGCTTTTGATTTATGGCGATAACTGGCAATACTCAGCTCGTCACGCCGCGGTGCTTTCTATTTACAATTAGTGGAATAACCATCTATCGGCATCTATGATCGGTGGCTCTTCGCTCCGAAGTGAGTCGAACAAAGGAAAAGCAATATGCGCATTTATTCAAAGTAATCTGCTACAGCAGGGTTTCCCAAACTTTTCCTCCGATAGAACACTTCGTAAATCCTGAAATTTTTACGGAACACCTTGTGGACTTCGCATATGAAAAAACCATTGCGTTTAGGTAGCAGCATATACAGTAAAACCCCCATACAACGAATTTGTTGGGACCAGACAAATTACTTCGATGTAGGGGGTTTTCGATGTATGGAGGTGGTGTGGTGGGGTTGCGTCTCCTAAGGGGAACCCAAGTGTTCCGCGTGCTTTACGATGCAAGTCGAGTAAATATCTCAATCTTGCTTTATTCACCATTAAAACCTTTCCTAGAGTGATGATAAACAATTTTTATTATTTACCATCAAATACCGTGGCTATCACCGTGTTATTTTCAATCTGCGTATTTCTAATTGAAATTATTGTTTTTTTCGTCGATTCTGCTCTACGCCTCATCGCTTTCTTTAGTTACGGTCTGAAAGTAAAGGAGCGCCAAAATTAATGCCTAAGGATTAGGTATATTTAAAGTGCTCCATAATTTTTCTGAGTATCTAGTCTATATTATTCCTAGAGTGCAATAATTTAAGTCAATATCAATTGGCAGTTTTATGCAGCAATTTTGCTTGAAAGAGCACATATTCCCATTTATACTTCCGAAATGAAACGCACTGTTGGAATCCCATTGAAATACCGGTAAATATCTATGTTCGTGACCAGAATATACTAGATATCGATAAACGACGATGGAATATAGGTGGGGCGAGTTAGTTACCACGAGTAAAAAAGTGGCAGTCGGCAATGCATTGAGGTCACAATGGCAATCTCAGATGATAATGCATTGACGATGCCGTTAACGCGTGTAAGAGTCGCACCCCTCTTTTTATGCGTCGAAGTTGAAGAAAAAAATTTGGGGCTTTTTTTTCCTATTGCTAGGTGTTGCGGGACTAACTTCGAATTTTCGGCCATTATCAAAGCCGCTAGCGATATTCTCTTATAATTTACGCGGCATTTTCCATAGGCATGTATGGACCTCGGAGGCAAGTTTTCACTTGTAGCCTAGGCCCTACAATGCTTGCATTGTTTATTGTCCTTTGGAATGTGTGGAGTAATTGATATTCATTAAAACAAAACAAATCCGACCTCGCTACAATTCGTATGTAGTTGGTAAGTGCGGACAGTCGCACCGAGCTCTGATTTATAAATCCGAATCCCCCCACCATTTTCCTAATGCACAAGTCATAGTCGCTTAAGTCGCCTTTTAAAACGTGGTTAACTTTTACGAATTATATTTTGCTGTAAACGATGACGAGTGGGAATGCAAACACGTTAAATTCAAAATACCCCAGCGTCAGCCGCGTAAAAAACGAACGATAAGGCGTAGATACGACATCAAAACTTGAAAAAAGTCAAACTTTGAAAGAAATCATAACTGTCTAAGGAATTTAAAGCAGTTAATATTTCAATATGGTCCAACAAAAATCTTCAATGAATGACAAAATAAAAAAAATCATGATTTAGGTACATACATAAAAACGGCTGATTTACTAGTGAGACGGGCGTCGCAGTACGGTGGCACGCGCGCGCATGTCCTGTCACAGCTCGTAGATTTTCCCCGAAAAGACCTTCTGTCCCTATTGGTATGATTAGTGCAACCTTATCCTTCCTCCATCTTCTAATGCACGATTCCGGCACATCATGCCTTAGTCCGGCAGCGCGGTTTCCTACATCCTCAGCGTCTTTGATGACTTAAAGCGCTTTAATTTTTCAACTACCGTGAAAGACCACAACTTTTTGCCCTTGTTCATTTTGGAACAACACTGACCTATATTGACGCATGCACAAATGTTAATAGTCATAGAATTCTCTCAGTTGAGCTTAAGGCAGGTGCATACAGTCACTCAAAGTTGTCTGGTGACAGAAAATGAGAAAGTTAGGGGGGTGGAAAATTCCAGTGCTTGCACTTGTCGCGCGGCCAATCGCTGTCCCCCAATTGCACCCCACACGCTTGCCTTGTCAAACAACAAGTTTTTAAAGTTATTAGGCAACTGCATCCCCCGTAAACAAGCGAGCCAATGATACCCTCCCCTTGATGACTCACGCTAAGCACCAAGGTCACTCAGCTCTCGAGGGACTTGCCTCGGGCACGATACGAGCGGCGCGAGCCGCGGCCACGATACGAGCGGTGGTAGGCAAGCGATAGAGTGGCAACGATGAGTTTTATGTTCCTAATGTTTGACATGGACCACACTCGAACCCAGCCATGATAGACGTGAGTGGCATAGGTGCCGCTCGCCACCAATCCCAGATATTAAATATTTCTTGTGCCGTTCTTCTCATTCTGTGGTAAAATGTCGGCCGAGAACGTTCTGTCTTCTGACAGTATGTACTGCCATTTCAGATTCTGAACTTATCTTAGGACGAATCACTGCTCGTTTCGTGGCCACTACCACCCTGCCGCGTTATTTCTCTGCAGCCCACCGCTCATATCGTGACCGAGGATCGAAGGCTGGCAGATAAAAAATTCGTGTCAGAGGCGCACCCTCATTTTCGGCTGCGATTTCTGGGGAAAAAGGTATCCTCAAGCAATCGAGCAAATATTAGGGCGATCTCGAGCAAACACACCACTTGCCGGTTAACAGACCACATCCATCAAGGTTAAGACGGCAATAGCAATATTTGGATAGAGAAGAGAGGTTACTCCAGATTTTCCTTTGGGATGGGGACAGAGTAGATAAAATTGGCTCTCATTGGTTGAACACCAACCAATGAAGTTTTGAATACTTCGCCCTCCTAACGAGGGGAGTGTCCGATAAACGGGTCGCAGATCTCGATGAAAATTCTTATGCATATAGAACTCCGAATGCTTTTCACGAATCACTCCACATATGGGCGTATAAATCCAATAGTTAACAAAAAAGGCGTTTAAACATATATAGATATTATAAAATCCCTATTTATCAGTCTACGGCACCAAGGGTGTGGTCCATTGATTAGCGTACGGGGCTGCGGTGCAGAGGGACCATGTTCGATTCCCGTCGGCGACAAATTTTTCATGCTTACTTTCTTTGTTTTTCCTTTCTGGAATTCTGTTAAAATCTAATTTTTACTTTTCTATTCAAAGTTTTTTTAACGAGTGGAAATATTTTTCTTTTGCGAATAACATAGGACTTATTTTTTTTTCTTTCCCGCAAAATTTCTTTGTTTCCCCATTCTTTCACCACGCAAACTTGATTTGTTCCTTCATTTGCAAGACCTCCTGTTGATATCATAATTATACAATAATGAAAATAATCTGCAAGTGGTCACTCGCCATTTAAAACACGAGCCTTTCTTGACGAGCCTTATTACAATGTATTTATTTGTACGTCTTTAGATCGCGAAATGGTGATTCGGTTACAGAAATTAGTAGATAAGCCGATCACATTTTCCCCTCCTTTTTTCAAAGCACAACAATACAAGAAAACGGGGATCTTTGATCGTGGGTCTTATAAATAATGATGTAACAATTATTTAGACTATTTTATAATTATAATATCAACAGGAGGTCTTGCAAATGAAGGAACAAATGAAGTTTGCGTGCTGAAAGAATGGGGAAACAAAGAAATTATGTTGACTTCGTGGGAAAGAAAAAAAATAAGCCCATTGGTATTGGCGAAAAAAATATTTCCACTCAATAAAAAAAACTTTGAATAGAAAAGTAAAGATTAAATTTTAACATATAATTCCACGAAGGAAAAACAAAGAAAATAAGCATGAAAAAATTTATCGCTGACTGCCTCTCCCAAAATGAAATCGGATACCGAAACGTAATTTGAAACCATGGAGCTCCTCCCATTCAGGGGTCCCGGGAATGTAACCCAATATGGGAAAGTAATCTGATAAGATTTAAAAAGGGAAAATTGAGCTCCATCCTCACCACCTGCACCTTCGCAAAAGAGGTGGGGTGGATGAGTGAGAGTGGAGAATAGCCCCCCTGATCTGATCTTTTCAGAGTATTTTTCTGTATTGGGTTACGTCTGGCCGGCTGGAACTGACTGGTATTCCCCCTCCCCTCTTGGTGCATTACTCATCCACCCAACTATCACCCGGCTCAGCTAAGGCGGAGGGGAGCTTTGGCTTCCCTTACACGTTTTTTATTGTGGGAACCATCAGAGTTGCTGGTTCCCACCATAATAAACGTGTAAACGAGCCTTCACCGAGCGAGAGCGTCAAGTTTCCTTCATGCCCTCTGCTCTGTAGGTCTCGGATGTAAACATTTTCGAAGCCCGGAGCGGAAGGGTTAAGACGCGGTACTCTCCGCTGCGGTTCAACTTCCTGCTCATTACGTAAATGTCTATGGAAAAATTACCTGTAAATGAAGAATTCTACGTTTTTTTTCTCAATAATTTGTTCTAGAGGGGCACTTTTCATGTTTTGGGCCCAAGCGCAGACTTCAATGTACGGAGTTTTCGTAGTTAGAGAGGTTCGTTACGGGAGGTTTTTTTGCGTGTATTGTCCATTGGAAGGGTCCGGGACCGGGCCAATGACTTCGAAATAGGGAGTTTTCCTTAAAATTTTGCTGTATGGGTGTTCGTTGTATGGGGGTTTTACTGTAATGCCATTATAGGTTACTCGGAACACCCATTAGCCTTCTGCGGAACGTAGTTTGGAAATCCCTGTGCTACAGATTTGAAGACGAGACGGACTGCGCATGTGTAAATAGCCATTTGCCTTTGAGTTGTTTCATTTCATTGGGCTTCTTTACCAAGAGTTTTTTAATGCCAATTATAGTTTGAAAACTAAAGAGAAACGTATTTTTCCAATTTTTATTTTCGTCTGATTTGTTCATAACACTTTTACGGTTTTGAATACGGTTTACGGACTGCGCATGCGTAAATAGCCACTTTGAGTTGTTTCATTTCAATGGGATCGTTCACCAAGAGATTTTAAATGCTAATTATAGTTAGAAAACAAAAGAGATACGTATTTTTCCAATTTTTTTTATTTTGTCCTGATTTGTTCATTACACACTACTATGGATTTGAAGACAAGACGGACTGCGCATGCGTGAATAGCCGCTTTGAGTTGTTTCATTTCAATGAGCTTGTATGCCAAGAGTTTTTTTAAATACCAATTCTGATAGAGTTTGAAAATTAAAGAAACATGTATTTTTCCGTTTTTTGATCCATGGCTTGCTTTTCGAATTATCCGCGGCGAAAAATCGGGTTTCTCAACCCTTTCAAGTAAAAGAACCAACATGAAAAGTTTTGAAGACACTCGCTTCTCCGTCCAATCACGCTGGGCGCTATGCAGCATTCCCCTTCCCTCGCTTTCCACTGAGCGAATTAGTAACGGAACCGGATCTCTGATGACCACACGAACTTTTTGAGTAGGCGGCAAGTTTTGCAAATTTTTTATTTTGATTTAAGAGTGAGTGGCTGAATCTAGAAGAATTTTATCTCCACCGAAAATCTATTTTCCAACCCATCTACCAAATTCGTGAATTAAATTGCAATGGGTTCATTTCATTGCAATGGTTGAGTAGCTAGCTTGAAAGCACCAATCAAGACCAACTACGACATCAATATAATTGTCGATATATTTATTTATTGTGTGGCACCAAGATTGATTTTATTGTTTGAATCTCTAGTTTTTGGCCATTTCCGTCAAATGACTGTTTGTTTTCCAGTGACAATTGTTAAGTATCCTAGTTTTATTCCTGGTTTCTGTGCTTTCAAGTAATTTTGACGAGTTATTGAGATGCCAAATGCAAAATTAAGTGCAGGAGACCGGTCTTTCCAGTATCAAAAAGATGGTTTTTATTGTATCGATAAATGTACAGTCATGTACATGGTAGGGTTGGGTGTACATGAAATTCTACAATTGTCAGGTTGCTTGGGAAAGACTCAATTGGAAAACATTTAAAATCTTTGGAGCACGCAACTGCAGAAAACTTTCACTTTCAAAGGATGGAGATTCTCTTAAGTTACATGTCAATTAAGAAATGTATTAAATTTTATTTTTAAATTTAGTACCACTTTTCCTGGTTCCGCTACAGAGGTGATTGTCTTCAGTTATAACATGGCTAGAAGGGGAAGTGTCGCATAGTAACCCAGATCATATTGGGTTAAACTGTAGTATAAGTGACCCTTTACTAGCCTTTGAAATATCGGTATTTTATGTGAATATATATATAAATTTGTGGTCACTTTGAAAACACCGAATTGTCATGTTGAAAGTACAGAATTCCTTATTTCAAAGTACCGCTTTTCTCCCTCTCAAACCACAGAAAAATTCCTATCCCTACTCATTAGGCTTCCTTATCCCCGATACTCTTCTAGTCAAAGTCTACGTCTGAAGGCAACAATATTCATATATTTTCGATGAAAACACCTCATATTTTGACTATTTAAACTAAGTTTACTCGATATCCATGATTGACAGAGTTTTGTCTCCGAGCTCCTAATAATTTCAAATGCCTCTTGCCTACGGCGATCGTATAAGGCCCCGTATTGTATAAGGTTTGTCTCCCTTTTGCTTCAACGCCATTACTGAATTTCTTAATTCCCCTTCAGCCAGATTTTATCATGCACCATGCCGGATTAATTGAAAGAAAAACATATGTAAAAGCAACTCCCCACGATGTGCATTATGGATTTTCTCCATACTTAATTCCAGAAACAGTAAATGATTGCAAGGAAAAAAACAACCAATATAGGGCAAAATGACAAGAATTAATTATGGCATCTTGGAAATGATATTGACACGTTTTTATTATTATTTAAATTTGCAAGTGTATTCATTAATGTTAAGAATAATCGCAATTTTGACTTTTGTTGTTATCTCGTATTTTTGTGGCAGTGCAATCCCTTTTATATGTATTTGAACTCGCGCAAATTGTTTTTAGTCATTTACTTCGCTTTGGACTTTGTTTAATTTCTGCTTTTGGCTGCTTATTCTTTCCGAAAGTAAGCCAGGAAACGCATCTTTCAGAAGTGCGCTTACAACTTTTTCTTTGATGTAATTAGGTGCCAAGATAAATCTGGTGTAGGTGAAATTACAATACTAAGTTTGCTACAAGAATGTGCGATATTCACATTAAAAGAACAATAGTTTGGATAAGGGATTTAAAACTTGATCACTCTATTTCGCTCTGTAGTAACCCATAATGTCAAACTCGAATTTTAGTGTACACCTATCATCGCAAAGTATTCGGGGAAAGAAAATTTCAGGGGCGATGTATTTATGTGCAAACTATTACTAATTAATGTTTTCATTTTTAAGTAGAGAGCTTTCCAGAGTATCCAATATCATATCAAGTTCTTTCACTATGCTTGGAACTATATGACTGCGCTTTTTTGATTTTCCATTTTTTTTCTTGATAAACAAGGGAAGCCGTATTCACTTCAAATATCTTCGGATTAAAGTAGCTCGATGCTATTTTATTCCAATATTGGAATGCCTAGGAAAAAAATCTTTCGATCAACTCAATCATGAAGTTTGCCAGAACTCAATTATTGTTTCACGGAGGAAATTGGATTAAATTTCATTGATTCCATAAAAGTAACCTGATGCCAATAATTACACTTTTCTAGCCTCTCAAATGCCTCTTCCAATCTACTCAGTTAGTGAGTTAACTCTATTAGCGTGGATCTTTGCATAGAGGCACCACCCCTTTGGTCCTTCCAATCTTTCCTGAGAGAGCAATAAACATTCCGAACCAAAGGAAGCCCCTTCCATCACCCTCGCTCGAGGAAAGGCCCTAAACTGCCAAAAAGTGACAATGGAAGGGGGCAGCGGCTTCTTATTCGACTGGGTGTGAAGAAGCAGAGGTGTGGTCCGTTGAGCCGTTTCTGCAAATTATGTGGATGTGTGGAAGCATGGGAATAGATCATCTCTTGTTCACAGCTGCTAGAAAGCGTGGAAACTCAATGCCCACTTCTTTGGTCCTTGCTTGATACCCCTTGCTCGTTTCATTTTTTATTAGTTTCCTACTCATATTAATTAGCGTTATAAGCTTACAATAGGTTGATCCATTTAGATTTTCTTTGTTTGGGAGTCCTTGCGGTATCAATATTCCTATTACTTTCAAAATGTCATAATTAATTCTGCACTTTTTACAGGACATTGGTTCAATTTTCTTTACTTCGCCATAAAATATTTGCTGCTTAGATAATTATGTTAAGAAAAAAGCCACAAAACACGGTATCAATATTCCAAATACTTTCCAAATTGTCATAATTAATTCTGCACTTTTTACAGGACATTGGTTCAATTTTCTTTACTTCGCCATAAAATATTTGCTGCTTAGATAATTATGTTAAGAAAAAAGCCACAAAACGCATTGTAGAAAGTGCTATTACGAATGTTTTTTCTACAGATCTCGCATGAGAAAAATCTGACCTATGGCAAATGGAAAATGCAGTAATGGCTGTGGAGCAAGAGGGTGACCACTTGAACCTGATATGACTGACCTGATCACCTGACTGACTAATCTAAGATCAGTCAGCTTAAGTCATTCATATAAGGTATAATGTCATTAGTGAACACATAATATACATGTATTTGAAGTTCTACATTGGATAATAAAACGACCGAATTCACAAGAAGGATGAGACGAATGCGAAAGGTGGATTTTTCAATCTTCATGTCCTTCTTTCTGAGCCTCGAATTATCACAAAATTATTAGCTAAAAAAATGTGAAATTCAAAGCTCATCATT
Source organism: Pyrrhosoma nymphula (assembly GCA_963573305.1). Taxonomy (NCBI): domain Eukaryota; kingdom Metazoa; phylum Arthropoda; class Insecta; order Odonata; family Coenagrionidae; genus Pyrrhosoma; species Pyrrhosoma nymphula. The sequence goes on from OY754330.1 coordinate 150,429,020, forward strand.
TTAAAATTAAACAATTATTTGCGCAGAAATATATCGCCCATAGAAAATGTTTTCCCAGAATGCTTTGCAAGGACAGTTGTGCGCTCAAATTTGAGCCTGTCATTATCGGTTACTTCAGAGCGAAATTGAGTGATCTAGTTTCGATCCATAATATATTACACCATTTCAAATATAATATAGATTGCGATATCACAAGGACTTCCAGATAACGAAAATGCGTCAAACATTTGAAAAAAAATTACATTAATGAATACACGTATAAATTAAACTACTCATTAGAAACGAAAGGAATTGCAAGGATTGAGACCTAAGATAGGCTTTTATTTTCCGTGGCTGCTTGCATCTGTCATGTGCGAGGGATCTTGGTGCATCTGAACTTCGCAGATCTCCCTTTTCTTCTTACTCGTACATCACAAGGAAATAAACCCTACCATTCCCCTCGGAAATAATCCTTTTGCAGGTCAAAATTTTCCTCCCGTGGGTGGTTCAACTCCTCCAACTACGGGGAGGGAGGGCTTTCGTTCCACTTGGAAAGGTTGTTGGTCCCCGTCTCAGTGGGGTGTGGTTTGGCCACGTTGCCACATCGTCGAAAACTCGGGACTTAAAAATGTTCAGCGGTACGATTTTTTTTTAACAGAACTGTTCGCAAATTGGGATTTTTTAAAGTTTTTAAATATTAAGTGCAAAGTGGTAGAGTCAAAAGCAGCGGGTGACACAAAATGACACTTCCTTCCTACAATACCAGAAAACTATGTAAGATTAACCCTAAGGTCAAATATACATGGATTCAAACAACCACTCATGAAGGTACAGTAAAAATGCGTTGTAATTAACAAAACCAAGTAAAAATAATATTTCACATTGAACCAAAATTTTACACAAGTATTCCAAATTTTAAAAAAGGGACCATCAAAGATTATTAATGCATTATGAATTATGAAATTTATAATGATAATAATAATAATAATAATAATAAGGCGGAAAAGAGGGCAGCGGACAAAACCGGTCTCGACGACGACCCGTCATCTGACGGAAGCAACAATGACACGACCATCTTGTCATTGAAGGCAGACGTCCTCAAGCTCAAAATAAAAAAAGCCGAGCAGAAGGCATTGCTCAAGGTGCATACCGATAAGCCCATGCACGGATGTTTCTACCGAAACATCGAAAAGCATGGGCTATCGAAGGAGCTGACGTTTGCCTTCTTACGCTCCTCTGGTCTGAAGTCCGAGACCGAAGGTTTTGTTCTCGCGTGCCAGGATGGTGTCATAAACACACTCGTGTACTGCCGTATTATTTTCAAGGCAGAGGTTGCGGACACGAGATGTAGGGCGTTCCGAGCCCAGCCGGAGACGTTGAGTCACCTCCTCTCCGGCTGTAGCTCTTACGCCAAGTCTGCGTATTTAGCTCGGCACAACGTGGCCCTACGGGTGTTATACTTTCATCTTCGACACCATTATGGCATCGACGAAACACCTGTGCTGCCCTATGACCCTGCAGATATCGAGACCGTCGTGGAGAACGATAAATACACAATCTGGTGGAATTACTCCTTTTCCACCACCAGGCAGTTGGAGGCGACCAAGCCTGATATCGTTCTCCTCGACCACCTCACACGCTCCATGTTCGTCATTGAGTTTTCTGCTTTGGCTGAAACTAACATGGATGCGAAAGAGGTGGAAAAACGGACGAAATATCAAGACCTGCTTTTCGAACTTCGACAGATGTACCCCGGACACTCTGTGAAACTGGTGGTCCTCATCATAGGTGTGCTCAGTGGAGTTAAGGGATCATTGATAAATAACATCAAGTGAATTCTGTCCTGCGTAGCACAGGCGGAATCACTAGTTGCACACATGCAGAAGGCCATCATCCTGGGGTCACTCAGTCTACTGCGGACGCATGACCCGACCACAGCGTAGCCACACATCCGATGGGCGTCGGACGTGGCTGTGATTACTGCACAACCCCTCTCGAGTCACCGGCCATTATGACGGCAATGAAACCCGATGCTTGCCGGGGACTCGGAGGATAATGTTACAACTGTAAATAATACTAAAAATAATAATAATATCTCGGGACTACCGCCCTATAACCTACCTCAGCACTGTATATAAGGCGTTCACCTCGATCTTGAGCGACCTTATCCTACACCAAGTCCAGCCGGTGAGGGAGGAGGTGTACGAGCAGATGGGCTCAAAGCGTGGAATCGCGGGATGCAAGGACAACCTGCTCATTGATAGGTGCATATGCCAGGATGCAATCCGGCATAAGCGAAACCTATCAATGGCCTGGGTGGACTACAAGAAGGCTTTTGACACCACTTCGCATGAGCTTTTGATCGCCATGCTGAAGTTGATGAAAGTCCACCCTGAGGTTGTGTCCTACATCCAACGCCTGTTACCACTCTGGAAAACGCGCTTCGTTCTGACCTCAGGCAAGCGGTCAGTTTCCACAGAGTTGGTAACATACCACCGTGGCGTTTTTCAAGGCGACAGCTTGAGCCCCTTACTGTTCTGTATTTCCCTCCTTCCCCTGTCCCTTAGGCTGCGACGAGGTAAAGGAAACACGTGTGGTGTTCCAGGTGACAGGAAGCATAAGGTCACCCACTTGTTTTATATGGATGACCTGAAGCTGTACGCTTCTAATGCAAAAGACCTTCGCACAGCCCTGGACACCGTACTGGAATACAGTGAGGCTATTGGGATGGAGTTCGGATTGGACAAGTGTGCATCCATCCACTTGGCGAGAGGATGATTTTCGGAGATCAAAGAAGACGTGCAACTTGTTGACGGGAGCGTCATTCGTCACCTCGAGGACGATGACAGCTATGAATATCTCGGCGTCCCCTGCGCCGAATGCAGGAGGTTGCAGCAGTGAAGGAAAGGGTCACCGCCAAATACAGACAGACTCTCAGGAACATCTGGAGTTCTGAGCTGTCAGGAAAGAACAAGGTTCTTGCCACGAACATGTTCGCGGTTCCTACACTGCTGTATACCTTCGAATGCATGAAGTGGAACGTCAACGAGTTGCAGAACCTCGATAGGGGAACGGCGAAGATGATTGCCATCTATAGAAGTCTTCATACGAAATCTTCCGTCGCTAGATTGTATCTCCCTCGCAATGTAGGTGGTAGAGGACTATTGAGTCTGGAGTGTCTCCACAACAGAGTTGTCCTGGGTACAGCTTGCCGAGTTTTGAAAAGCAGGGACCCCATGCTCAATCTCGTGAGAGATCACGAGAGTGCGGGAGCAGGGGCGTTTCTCCTCCAGGTGGCAAAGAGGGCAGCGGACGAAACCGGTCTCGACTTCGACCCGTCATCCGACGGAAGCGACAATGACACGACCATCTTGTCATTTAAGGCAGACGTCCTCAAGCTCGAAATAAAAAAAGCCGAGCAGAAGGCCTTGCTCAAGGTGCATACCGATAAGCCCATGCATGGAGGTTTCTATCGAAACATCGAAAAGCATGGGTTATCGAAGGAGCTGACGTTTGCCGTCTTACGCTCCGCCGGTCTGAAGTCCGAGACCGAGGGTTTTGTCCTCGCGTGCCAGGATGGTGTCATAAACACACTCGTGTAGCGCCGCATTATATTCAAGGCGGAGGTTGAGGACACGAGATGCTGGGCGTTCCGAGCCCAGCCGGAGACTTTGAGTCACCTTCTCTCTGGCTGTAGTTATTACGCCAAGTCAGCGTATTTAGCTCGGCACAACGCGGCCCTACGGGTGTTATACTTTCATCTTCGACACCATTATGGCATCGACGAAACACCTGTGCTGCCCTATGCCCCTGCAGATATTGAGTGCGTCGTGGAGAACGATAAATGCACAATCTGGTGGAATTACTCCTTTTCCACCACCAGGCAGTTGGAGGCGACCAAGCCTGATATCGTTCTCCTCGACCACCTCACACGCTCCATGTTCGTGATCGAGTGTTCGGCTCCGGCTGAAACTAACATGGATGCGAAAGAGGTGGAAAAACGGACGAAGTATCAAGACCTGCTTTTCGAACTTCGACAGATGTACCCCGGACACTCTGTGAAACTGGTGGTCCTCATCATAGGTGTGCTCGGTGGAGTTAAGGGCTCGCTGATAAATAACATCCAGTGCATTCCGTCCTGCGTGGCACAGGCGGAATCACTAGTTGCACGCATGCAGAAGGCCGTCTTCCTGGGGTCACTCCTTCTACTGCGGACGCATGACCCGACAGCAGCGTAGCCACTCATCCGATGGGCGTCGGACGTGGCTGCGATTACTACACAACCCCTCTCGAGTCTCCGGCCATTATGACAGCAATGAAACCCGATGCTTGTCGGGGACTTGGAGGGTCATGTTACAACTGTAACAATTAAAATAATACCTCGGGTACGAAAACCGGACCACCAGCCTCTACGTGGCGTACCTGGTAACGGCTCTTGCCGGCTAATGGTGGACGTCTGCGTGTGGGGCTAACGACCCCACACGCAGTAAATCTGGTTCCAAAAAGGAAAACAGAGAAAGCCACCCACAACCGGCCCCTATCGGATGGGGGCCCTAGTGGTGTTGGGAGTGGCAATACAAATAACAACATAACGGGAGCCTGGATGCAGTGGACAGAAGCCCTAAGGGGCGACCTCCTCGCATGCCATGCTGCCAGCGAGCCCGAACGCAGGTGGTATATGGCAAGGATGCACTCTTTGTGGTGTGAGATGCATCCAGAACACGACCACCTATCGCAGCAGAATCTGCGCAATTTTGCTAACCACCTGTGAAAAAAGGAAACTCTCCACCAACCGCCAGTTCAGAGGAACACACCACCGGCCAGATCACCCTCCCCGACACAGGCAGCCTCTCCACCGCCTGAGGCGAGAACGGCACTCATGCCGTAGTCTCTGCCAAATGGAGAGGAAGCTGGTCAGGCCGTCACTGAACTACGAACGCGGTTATTAAGCACAATATGTTATGATGATGGACAACCTAGGCAGAGAGATATCCACCGAAAAATCTCTCTGCGGGGTAATCACCTTTCCCGGTTGAATGGCCTCATCGACGAAATCCTGACAGAGACGTCGGACCTATGGACGGTCAATTGCGTGGTCTACGCTGCTGCCAAAATCATGGCTCACTCCCAAAAGAACGCCTCTTGGGAGGAAAAAGGAGAAAAAAGGCTGGACCAGTTGGAGGCCAAGATCACGCAGGCGAGACGACAGGCGTCGAGAATTCATTGTGTGATGGAATACATAGCATCTGGGCGAGCTTTCACTACTAAAGTTCGGCGCATAGCGCGCAGCCTCAGATATAACCATCACACAATGAATAAAAGCGTGCTGCTCACTATTAAGCAGCACGCAGTCGACAGAGTACGCGCGCTCACCACGGCCCGGAAAAAACTCCTCAAGAGGAGCAAGGCCGTGAGGGAGAACTCTACCTTTCTCCTTCACCTGTTCCATCTCTTTCGGCCACCTCCGCCTGTCGTTGAATCTCCGCCACCCGTCCATGAGGTTGGACGTTTCTGGAAGGAAATCTATGAAACGTCAAAGCCATTCAACGGAGACACTCCGTCCTTAGGCCTCTTTAAAGAGTTCTGTGAACGCCACCTACAAGATGTGGATGGACCTCTTTCAGTCACAGAAAGCGATGTGAAAAAGGCCTTCTCTGGCAAGAAGAACTTCTCGGCTCCAGGAATGGATGCCGTGAATAACTTCTGGTGCAAAAAATTTACTTCCACCCACCAACACCTCGCCAGAATCTTCACGTCCTTTCTAAATGGTGGAAAACCAATTCCATTTTGGCTGACTGAGAGACGCACGGTTCTAATACCTAAGAAGGGAGACTTGTCCAATCCAAAGAACTACCGCCCTATAAGCTGCCTCAACACTGTATATAAGGCGTTCACCTCGATCTTGAGCGACCTTATCCTACACCAAGTCCAGCCGGTGAGGGAGGAGGTGTACGAGCAGATGGGCTCAAAGCGTGGAATCGCGGGATGCAAGGACAACCTGCTCATTGATAGGTGCATATGCCAGGATGCCATCCGGCATAAGCGAAACCTATCAATGGCCTGGGTGGACTACAAGAAGGCTTTTGACACCACTTCGCATGAGCTTTTGATCGCCATGCCGAAGTTGATGAAAGTCCACCCTGAGGTTGTGTCCTACATCCAACGCCTGTTACCACTCTGGAAAACACGCTTCGTTCTGACATCAGGCAAGCGGTCAGTTTCCACAGAGTTGGTAACATACCACCGTGGCATTTTTCAAGGCGACAGCTTGAGCCCCTTACTGTTCTGTATTTCCCTCCTACCCCTGTCCCTTAGGCTGCGACGAGGTAAAGGATACACGTGTGGTGTTCCAGGTGACAGGAAGCATAAGGTCACCCACTTGTTTTATATGGATGACCTGAAGCTGTACGCTTCTCATGCAAAAGACCTTCGCACTGCCCTGGACACCGTACTGGAATACAGTGAGGCTATAGGGATGGAGTTCGGATTGGACAAGTGTGCATCCATCCACTTGGCGAGAGGAGGATTTTCGGAGATCAAAGAAAACGTGCAGCTTGTTGATGGGAGCGTCATTCGTCACCTCGAGGACGATGACAGCTATGAATATCTCGGCATCCCCCAGCGCCGAATGCAGGAGGTTGCAGCAGTGAAGGAAAGGGTCACCGCCAAATACAGACAGACTCTCAGGAACATCTGGAGTTCTGAGCTGTCAGGCAAGAACAAGGTTCTTGCCACGAACATGTTCGCGGTTCCTACACTGCTGTATACCTTCGGATGCATGAAGTGGAACGTCAACGAGTTGCAGAACCTCGATAGGGGAACGACTAAGATGATGACCATCTATAGAAGTCTTCATCCGAAATCTTCCGTCGCTAGATTGTATCTCCCTCGCAATGTAGGTGGTAGAGGACTATTGAGTCTGGAGTGTCTCCACAACAGAGTTGTCCTGGGTACAGCTTGCCGAGTTTTGAAAAGCAGAGACCCCCTGCTCAATCTCGTGAGAGATCACGAGAGTGCGGGAGCAGGGGCGTTTCTCTTCCAGGCGGCATAGAGGGCAGCGGACGAAACCGGTCTTGACTTCGACCCGTCATCCGACGGAAGCAACAATGACACGACCATCTTGTCATTGAAGGCAGACGTCCTCAAGCTCGAAATAAAAAAAGCCGAGCAGAAGGCCTTGCTCAAGGTGCATACCGATAAGCCCATGAATGGAGGTTTCTATCGAAACATCGAAAAGCATGGGTTATCGAAGGAGCTTACGTTTGCCTTCTTACGCTCTGCTGGTCTGAAGTCCGAGACCGAAGGTTTTGTCCTCGCGTGCCAGGATGGTGTCATAAACACTCGTGTACCGCCACATTATATTCAAGGCGGAGGTTGCGGACACGAGATGTAGGGCGTGCCGAGCCCAGCCGGAGACGTTGAGTCACCTCCTCTCCAGCTGTAGCTATTACGCCAAGTCAGCGTATTTAGCTCGGCACAACGCGGCCCTACGGGTGTTATACCTTCATCTTCGACACCATTATGGCATCGACGAAACACCTGTGCTGCCCTATGCCCCTGCAGATATTGAGTCCGTCGTGTAGAACGATAAATGCACAATCTGGTGGAATTACTCCTTTTCCACCACCAGGCAGTTGGAGGCGACCAAGCCTGATATCGTTCTCCTCAACCACCTCAGACGCTCCATGTCCGTGATTGAGTTCTCGGCTCCGGCTGAAACTAACATGTATGCGAAAGAGGTGGAAAAACGGACGAAGTATCAAGACCTGCTTTTCGAACTTCGACAGATGTACCCCGGACACTCTGTGAAACAGGTGGTCCTCATCATAGGTGTGCTCGGTGGAGTTAAGGGCTCGCTGATAAATAACATCAAGTGCATTCTGTCCTGCGTGGCACAGACGGAAATACTAGTTGCACGCATGCAGAAGACCGTCATCCTGGAGTCACTCCGTCTACTGCGGACGCATGACCCGACAGTAGCGTAGCCACTCATCCGATGGGCGTCGGACGTGGCTGCGATTACTGCCCAACCCCTCTCGAGTCTCCGGCCATTATGACGGCAATGAAACCTGATGCTTGCCAGGGACTCGGAGGGTCATGTTACAACTGTAACAATTATAGTAAATACCTCAATCCTACATAGAAATTACAACTTACATTGACTCAATAAAAGGCCTTCCCAGAGGATGATGAGACCAAGGAATATCCTCTTCTGAATCAGTCAAATCTTCTTCTAAAGAAGGCCTCTGCTCCTCTTCATCTTCTAATAACCCACTGGTAATTCCCATCCAATTTCCAGCACTAAGAGCTCGAGACATTGCTCCCAGTGAAGGATGACTAGATTGATTTCGATGAGCCAAGAAACAGCTGGCAGAAAGGCTTGCCAAGGTCCACATTTGTACCAAGTCTTTGCGGCCCACTGATGCAGCCACATTAGCATTTGTAATGCACATACCAGGCACATCCTTGGGGTCAAACCTAAAGATTTAAAAAAAATCATAAAATAAGTATCATCTTTCATAAAATATTCTCAACAATTTCCCATACAATACTATTCCTGTACTATTTCCTTTTTTATTATACATATCATACCATGGTACATATCAGAAAACCTCTCTCTAAAATAGTGATGACACTGTCTAAATTAAATAATACTCACACATATTGTTCTCCTAACTCCCTGTGCAAAAATAAGAGTTTGGAAGCATCATAAATAGTGACTAGGGCCCATCCTCGAGCACTTCCTCTTTCCCCTCCACTTTTAGATTCCCCTCTGTCCTTGTTCCCATATGCTCTGTGTCGCATAGAATGGCCAGGCTTTAAGTTTTTCCCACTGGATTTCTGCATCTAAAAAGAAACATTCACCTATTAATCAATATTATTACGTATAGTATCTTAGGGGCAAGCCTAAAATTTGTGGATGTTGCCAAAGAGAAAGTTTCTAGGCATATAGGTAACTCTAGCAAAACAAGAAATGCATAGAGCAGCTGGTGTGGCCTACCCTCACTTAAACTCAGTCTCTCTCAGGCCTTAACTTTCCAAACTTCATTGATATCTTTGCTATGTAGCCAAAGCAGCCCCATTATTACTTCCACTAATAGTTTGTCTCATGAATTTTGCACCCCAGAAAAACCACCTGCATTCTCTAGAAAGTAAGATTCTCCTTGAGTTTGTATGAATATTATCGTAAAATTGAAGTACTTACTGCAAAAATTACAAAAAATTAAGGTAGACATGCAAGCATGCACTACAGATTTTAAAAATGTGATGCACTTTGGTTGAAATATCAACAAAGCAATACAACAATTCTCTATGAATTGGGCAGGAAGTACAAAAAATAAACTTGACAGTAGCAGGATTCACTTAGTAGAAGTATTTTTTATATTTGTATTCATGATAAATTAAAATACTTTGTAATTTTCTTCAATATTTTTTATTTGTATGATGCTTTTCACCAATTTACAGCATCATAAGTTTAAAAGTTTTTTTTTGTTAATTGTTGTTGTAGTTTTAGGTGTAGCGAAACTTGGTGGCACTCGCTTGTTAAGATCATGATGCTATGGTGAGGAAAGCATACATGAGATGTGGGATGAAGCGGCCGAGCCTTTTTCTAGAGGACCATGTGGGAGTCCGTCGATAACTTTGCTCACTCATCAATGCTTGGTTTATGGTCAGTGTTCTCTAATCCTCCGCTGTAGAGTGCCACCAAGTTTTGCTATACCTCTACAGGGGAGGAGGAGAAAAATACAAATATTCGGTTGGGATTGAGAAAGACATGTAGATCAAGGGATGGTGAGGAAGGAAAGGTTATTATTTAACAAGGTAATTTTATAGGAAAGGAGTGGGGAGGGATTAAGAAATAATAATTCATTACAAAGGTTATTGGATTGTCTGATAATTTCTATTAGCTCAAGAGCATCCATTTTTAGGCCTCTAAGAAGAACGTGTAAACTTTCAGGGGAAAAATCGCTCATATGATTGTTTTCAAGTGGGTGTTTAGCAAAAGGTGAGGTGGAATCTGTATTTCTGTAACTTCTGGCGTGTTCTCTTGTGGGTGGGATAAAATTTCTTCCAGTTTCACCGATGTATGCCTTATTACAGCTATTGCATTTAATTTTGTAAGTACCAAAGTTGAGGAGTCTATCCTGACTGTCTTTGCAATTAACTAAAAGTTTAGAAAGGACTAGGGGAGTGTGAAATGCTGCTTCAAGGGAGATTGGTAGGTGGTTTGATATTCTACAAGATATGTTACCTGGGAATAGGAGAGAGCACCACATGAAATTTTGCTGGTCTTTATGCTTGTATGGGTGAAATTTGTTTTAAAGCTAAGGATTTTTGTTTTTTTTTTCTGAAGAATTTAGTGAACTAAATTTGGGTTGTAACCATTGTTAGCGGATAAGGTCATGATTGTCAATAGTGCAGATAAGACATTTGTGAGTGTAAGGGGGATGTGTAGGAGGCGATGAACCATTGAATTAAAAGCAGCATGTTTGTGGGAAAAATGGTGAACCTAATCACTTGGTATGATGTGATTGGTGGAAGAAGATTTTCTCTACATTGAAAATTCATATATTTGCCCTATGAAGATTGACAAATCTAGGAAATTCAAGGTGCTGTTGATATTTTGTTCCATTGTGAAGGAAATGTTTGAATGGAGGGAGTTCAGAAGGTTGAGGAAAGACTGCATTGGCAGTTAGTTACAGTCCAAAGGTAGAGGATGTTGTTCATGTATCTAAACCAGTATTTTACAAAACTATTGTATTGAATGCCAGAATTGAATAACTTTTACTGCAAAGAGTTAAGGAAATGTTTTGCAAAAAGGGGGGAAGGAGGGAACCCATAGCTAGGCCATCTGTTTGTTTATATAACTGTTAATTGAAAATGAAGTAACTTTGTTGAACTGCCAATTTAATCAGAGCACTTAATTCTTTGGAAACGTTTTTGGGAATGGCAGAGTAACTGAGTAAGTCATGAGCCTTTGGTACTTTTCTATACCTGACAATGCCGTAAATCGGTGAAATTCATCGTACAAATAAAAATATTCTAGAAAAGTACAAAATTTTTACTTCATCATAAATGCAAATACAACACACAATTTAACTTGTTTTCACGGATTACTTCATGGATACAATGAAAGAAATCATATTTGCATCAATCATTTCCTCATTATGCCTTGTTCACTTAATTTATTTTCCCTACATTGTAAAGTAATGCCCTGACCGCTGACATAACCTTAGGCTGCCCCTGTAAAAACGCCACCTGCAGTAACTTACCTACTACAAACCTTAGTGCAACTAGGTCACCATTATTCTAGTTCCAATGATTTCTTTATTGGGAGGTTTTACTGTAATTGGAAATGCCATTTTCTTACATGCCTTACTACGAAAGCGCATCTATAATGTTGCTGTTTCTAGGTATTATTCATAAAAAGAAAACGATTGTAGGCGTAATTTGGTGGAAGTTATCCATTGCGGAAGTATTAAAATAACTTAGTTAACTCCACTAGTATTTATTATCACAACCTGGGTTTCAACACTTGGTCTCATCTTCAGGTGATGATGACACCAAGATGCATCATGCATCTGAAGATGACACCAAGTGTTGAAACCCGGGTCGTGATAATAAATACTAGTGGAGATAACTAAGTTATTTTAATTCTTCCGTAATTCATAAAAAGATTTTTTGGTCTATCACTTGAGACTGAGAGACGTAATTTCAAAACATAGCAATTTCATAAAATTACATACTGCTACAAGAACTACATGTATGCTCCAATCTAAAAGTACCGGAGTGTCTGGGAAACGCCATAGGATCCTAGACATGATGAAGGGAAAACCCTGATATCCACCTCCCCTTGGTAGAAAGGGGGCAACAATGTACAATGGCAAACGAATACAGGGACCGAGCATCTCCCAGGATAAGTAGATCCCCTCCCCTGAGGAAGACAAGCCTTGTGAGCTAGGTGTAGAAAAAGAGGAAGAGGTGCCAGTGAATGGAAAGGAAAGGAGTATACTAGTAGAAGAGGTAAGGACAGCATTGAAAGGGATGAAGGGAGCAGCAAAGCTGCTGGTACCGATGGAATATCAGTGAAGTTATTGAAATGTTTATAGGAAGATGTGGTGAAAAAATAACATTGTTGTGTAATGCTATATCTACCAAAGTGGAGAATACCCAGAGGACTTGCTGAGGACTGAAATGATCCTACTGGCAAAGAAACGAGGGGCAAAGAAATAGGGAGAGCATAGGACAACCAGTTTGGTTATCTATGCTGCTAAAATCCTCTTAAGGGTTATTAAGAGACGAATGGTGAAGTTGATGGAAGAGATTTTGGCTGAAGAACAGTTTCGGTTTAGGAGGAGAGATAGATGACAAAAGAGAGGTGAGGTCAGCGGCAGAAAGGTACAGGGAAAAGGAAAGAGAAGGTTACCTTTGCTTTGAAGATCTCGAGAAGGCTTTTGACAGTGTTCTGTGGTACAGACTACTGGAGATACTGAAGAGGAAAGGGGTGAATTCGAGGGAAAGAAGATTGATTAGCACATGAAATTCCAACCAAAGGGTAGAAATGAAAGTAGAGAGCAGTAAGATGGAGTGGCTTAAGATTGGAAGGGGAATGCAGCAAGGATGTAGTCTGTCCTCAATGCTTTTCAATACCTACATGGAGGAGATGGTGCAGGAGCGCTGTCAAGCCAGCAAAGGGTAAAAATCAGAGGATGAAAAGTGAAATGTATAAGATTCGCAAATGACATGATATATTATGGAAATAAAAACAAGGATTAGATTAGCGATGGAGGCATTCAGAAAGAAAAGGATGCTACTAAGTAGTAAATTGGATTTGGAGTTGAAGAAAAGGCTAGTGAAATATTATGTGTGGAGTGTTTTTCTGTACCGCTGCAAGGCATGGACAATACAAGAAAGAGAAAGGAAAAGGACAGAAGGGCTAGAAATGTGGATACGGAGGAAAGTACTTGATATCAAGTGGTCAGACAGGGTGGGGAATAAGGTGTTGGAGAGAGTGGTAAAGGAAAGAAAGCTATTGAATGCTATACAAGGGAGAAAGCAAAATTTAATCGGGCATGTTTTGATGAGGGAATGTTTGCTATCAGATGTGCTGGAAGGGAGTATGAAGGGGAAAAGAGAAAGAGGGAAATGGAAGATGCTGAGTGACATACAGGGAAGAGGATACAACGCGAGGATGAAGAGAGAAGCGGAAGGCAAGAGAGAGGAGGCACCAGGGACCTGCGTGAGGATACAACATATGATGATGACATGCATGTAGGATAGCTTTTAGTCACGGCCAAGATTTAATCTAGACACCACGCCACCCCAATCCCTAAAAGGTCACAAGTTGATTAAGTCTCAAACTATCTATTACTTAACTCTGACCTCACTGATGGATGGCATAGTGGGTTGCAAATAATATTCAGATCACTCCATCCCTAAGTACTTTGAGATAACAACAAAAAAGGCATGTGCAGACCCAAAAGTTCTCATCACAGGCCAGAGTTGTAAGGCAGAGATGGATTCTTTTGACCAAATACAAGTTGAGTTTCTCTGCATAATGTCCAAGGTTATGTAGAGGATGTTGGGGAAGTGAGAACAGAAAATTGGTCCACGTAATTTTGTTTCTTACACCATATAAAACTGTGATTGGGTTTAAAGTCTATTCAGTGGCTGTGAAATAAAAGTGACGGCGAGTAAAAAAAATATAATTATTATGCATAGATAGGGACCCTGGAATTTCATGAATCAGTTTTCACACAAATTATTTTAAAGAGTAAAAAAGTAGTTTCAGTCAACTCTCATTTATACATTAAAATGGGTTAAAATCGACAGAGAAGGAAGAATTTCCATGAGATTTGAAATGAAATTTTGAAGTTCAAACTGTAAAACAACCTCAAATTTTTGTGCCAATTGCATGATAATTCTGATTGCTTGAGTACTGGATAACCGAGAGTTTTCTGTACATAGTTATTTGTTTGTTTTAACTGAGAATAAACAAAAGTTTTCTTTTTACTGCTTAAGCCTGAAATTTAAGATTTTAACTCTGCAGTGACTAATATTTTATACTGCTTTCCCTTGAATTTATATAACACTTTTCAGGGTCCCTATGCATAGGGAATCGACTAAAGTATGTCCAAGAGTTTGCTTTACATTCTAAAAAATTAATTGGTCAATGAATTGAACCATCAATTATTTCTTCTCAAACATCTTCCATTCTTCTATTTAATCAGCCCATACCAATTAATTGATAACTGATTAATCTGTTTATTTATAATAATTGTGCATCCATAGAGTACATCATACTCTCACCTATCAAAACCAACCTTTAGGTTGAAACACTGAGTGTGAGAGTACATCATAAGACACGATCATAAGAAGATTGTTAAAACATATGATCCAATATTCCTTTTGCCTCTCACTGGTGAAACAATCTGACTCTACCTTGCATTACACATCAGAACATTTTCAAGTACTCACAGAAACCACATCACGAGTGGAACAAAAGGCTGAGTGGTGATGGTCAACAGCGGATGTGTTGACAGCAGACAGGGTTGGGACAACACCCAGGACAGTTCCAATGCTAGCTCCTCCAAGGGCAGAGAGAGACCTTGGAGTGGGAGTGGACTGCACTACAGGGGTTGCAACTCCAGCATATGATGCTGTAGAGGATGTGGAGGAGGATGATGAAAATGCAGACCCATTTGAATTGTTCGCCACTTCAGAGGTGGACCATGGGCAGCGGGATGCAGAAGGTCGAGCAAAACACACAAGGAAACCTGGTTGGGGACAATTACAGTAAACATTATCACATTATATTCAAAGAAGTGACAAAAAGATTTTTATCAGTTTCCTTGATTTATCAAACTTGTATTGTTCCACAATTCCCCTTAAATTTTCAAGCATAACCTACCTCTATTACAAATACTCTACCACTGCCATATCTTTCTTAGCACACATAAATGAAAATATTAAAAATTAGTACAAAAATTTAATGCACTGAAACTATGATGACACCAAAACTATTTACGTAATATATTCTCACTCCATGTTAACACGTTGAACGCTGACTAACAACAATTGTCGTCCGCTGGGTGCTATCCGGTGACTGCGGAAAACAATTGTCATCCAAGCTCGCTTTGTCTTCTCAAGGCCATTTCAGAGCTGTGACGCTCCCTAGCACTTCTGTTTTTCTCGTCAGTCACTGAATAGACATCGGAGCGTATACAGTGTCCTTAGCCCGAATTGCCTGTGCCCTGAAGCGACGCTGCAGCTGTTTGATTTTGCGAGGTAAGTTTGTTTTTTTTATGTGTATTCTCTGTGTAGTTCTAATTTTTATGAGTTTTAGCCAACATTTATGAGCAACGAAGCATTTGAATGAACATGAAATACTTTGCGTGCCTTTTCGTAGCTTTTATTCAATAATGTGACCACCTCCAACCTCCCTTTCCCCCCCTTTCCCCCACAGTACAATTGCAAGGATGATTTTCTTATTTTTTTTACTATTTCTTGCATTTGCCTTAAAAACTCTTTTTCTTATTTTTTGATGCTATATTAGTTTTCTATCATCAACGTAAGCACTGTCTCGGCCGTAAAGTTTTCTTTTAATAAGTGTGCAATCATAAAAATGTAAGTTTTCGCGTGAAGGAATAATTGTTTTCCTCATTTTCAGTTATTATGCCTGTCATTTTCATTAGCAATTGATGACATTTTATTTTATTGGCGATTGTTATGCATAATGTGGTATTGGCTTATTCTCTGAATAATAAACAATTTTAATGAAATATTTATATTTGCCAATTACAATGAAATCAGTGATAATGTATTAGAGAGTAAATAGTTATATTTTTTATTTCTAATTGACTGTAAAACGAATTTGTCCTAGTTATTGCATAGACCCTTCACATGATGCCATTCTTGTTTGACGGCTGGTGTCCTAACACCCCCCGCCACACGCCTATTGAGGCGGCTTGCGGGGTAGTATGTAGATGTAGATGTAGATGTTTGTATTATTCACGATTTTTTACTGACGGAAATTGCTCAAATTTGACTTGTCAGTTTTTATAATTTTTTTATGATTATATTTTAATATGGCCAATTATTGTTTTTATGTAGAAACCCGAGGATTGAAGGATGTAAATTTCATCTCGCACCCATACGTGAATTCATATATCGTCCATCTCGTAAGGTACGTGAATTTTAAAATTTACTTGTTTTTTACTTATTGTTTATGCAAATAGTTATCTGAAAATTTGTTCAAATATATTACTTATAGTAGTGACTTCACAGTTTTTCACAGAAAATGGTTAACACTCACGGAGGAGATGGGAAAAAGGAAGGGATTACATCTACAAAATACCCTGCAAGCCACCTCAGGGGTGTGTGGCAGGGAGTGAGTAGTCACCAACATGCATTACACTATACCCTATTACCGGGGAGGGTGTTCCGAGAAAGGGCAGTAGGGGTGGTAAAACACCCTTTATTGCCCCAACACCCCCGGTGGCCCAAGTCTCCTCCCACCCTACCCTCCATGCCTCGGAAGGAAGCAGAACATGGAGTGGCTGCCGCTAGACCCTGGGCCTTTTATTCAGGGCTCCAAGTCCCCAGCCGTTGCCATTGACCTCCCGGCCACTCACTCCACCGACACAAAAGAAGAGAAGGGTGGAAGAAAGAAGTTACGCCACTCGAAGGATATTATCCTTAGAGTCAGACTTATTAGCAGAGCTTCAGTCGCTGGAGGATGAGGACAGTGACGGCTCATCGTTCGGCGATACTGAGTGGGGTTCTTCTTCGGAGGATGAGGAGGAAACTCAAGAGGTGGGTGACCTCACCTCAGCTGGGGTGGAAAATGCTTTTCCTTTCCCTCTAGACAAAACTAAATCCCCTCCCCTGACGACAAGGACTGCAACCAAAACATACACTTGGACTGACAAAAGACCAGAAAACCCTGCATTCCCCTTCACTGACTCCCCGGGACTAAAAGTACAAGACCCTGGAGATGACGCTAGGAAATATTTGGATCTAATATTGACAGAAGACATGATCGACTTGATTGTGACTGAGATGATTAACCAAGCAGACTTTTTAGCCTCGGCTAATGCATTTCCTAAAGCAAGGATAACTAAATGGAAGCTGCTTTCATCGGTGGAAATTTTGACGTTTTTGGGCATTCTGTATTATATGGGCTCATGCTCGTTGAGCAGGATATCAGAATATTGGACGAAAGACCCTTTATTCAACTTTCCTTGCTTTAGGAAATGTATTAGTCGGGACAGGTTCGCCGCAATCATGCAAGCTCTGCATTTTGCAAGTTATCCTGGTCACAGTGAGCCGCAACCGTCTGACAGACTTTATAAAATAAGGCCCCTTATTGACTAATTCCACCAGACAATGGACGACATAGTAACACCGACACAGCGACTGTGCACTGATGAATCCATGGTTCTTTGGAGGGGTCGTCTCATCTTTCGTATGGATATGAAAGGTAAGTGACACAGGTACAGTATCAAATTATATATGCTCACCGAACCAACCGTATTAGTTCTAAGAAGAACTTATTTTGATGCATTTTATAATAAGTTTGGGTATTTCCTATTGTATATTGCATATTCTGGATTGTATATAGTATATTTTGATTGTATATTTTATATTTACCTACAGTAGAAGCTCCATATAACGTGTGGGGCATATAACGAGAATCTCTAATTTGCGAGGGTTGGCCAAAGAACAATTTAAAACCCTATGATTTGCATGTAAAATAAATTGGTATTAGCGAGGACAACAACCAGCCTCCACTGGGGCGTTTACTATTACGAGCGGTAAATGTCTCCTTCAATCTCGGCAAACGTGCAAAAACTTGTGCTCATATCTTCTGTCATTGGATTTATATGGCTAGCAGTATTTTTTCCCGAACAATTTGACGGTCAAATGTTCATTTCGGACATTCACGGCATGCCTGTATGCGCACTATTTAATTTCTTGTAAGTTCGTGCATTTCATTGTTCTTTTGTCATTCTCCCACGCTCCCGCTTTTGTTTAAGTTCAGTGCGACTATTGCAACATCATGGCTGGGAAACGAAAGTCGTTGGATCTGAAAACTAAATTACAAATTATTAATGAATTCGAAAACGGCGAGGGGTCCAAAAGCGTGATTGGGAGGCGATTGGGCATATCTTCCTCGACCTTATTCACCATTTTGAAGAATAAGGAGAAAATTCGTGTAGCAGTGCTTCAAGAAGGATGACCAAGCAGCCAGAAACATTTGTGAGCAGGGGAACATCTGCAGTTAGAATCTGCCCTTTTCTCGTGGTTTTGCCAGCAGAGAGCAGCCGGCATTCTGATAAGTGGCCCATTGATGAAGGCAAAAGCGGAGTATCTGAGTGAATGGCTCGGTATTGACAATTGTAAATGTTTCATTGGCTGGTTTGCTGGCTTTAAGCACAGGAAGGGAATATATATTCATAATTTATCCGGGGTTTCCGCGAGTGTCGATGTAAGTGCTGTGGAGGGCTGGACTCCTGTCCTACAAAGTTATACGAAGAATTACAGCCCATGTGATATTTACAATGGGGGCGAGACAGGTCTATTCTATAACCTCCTTCCAGACAAAACTCTAGCCACTCGAGGGGACCCTTGCAGAGGAGTGAAAAAAAGTAAAGAGCGGTTGACTGTTCTTTTGTGTGCGAATATGGCTGGCTCTGACAAGGTAAAACCATTCGTAGTGGCGAAATCCGTTTATCCTCGATGCTTCAAGGGAATTAAAACATTACCGTGCACATACGAATCGAATAAAAATGCTTGGATGACATCAAATTTATTCTCGCAATGGTTACGCGCGTTCGATGCTAGGATTGGCAGGATAAATAGAAAAGTAGTATTGCTCATTGACAATTGCCCTTCCCATCCACAAATTGAACTTAGAAATGTGAAAATCATCTTATTGCCGCCTAACACGACGAGTGTTCTGCAGTCCTTGGATCAAGGGGTAATCAAGTTGTTTAAACAACTTGATGGCCTGTATTTTAAGTAGTCTACCTATTCTATTGTATTTTGTAATTGTTTCAAAGAGTATATATAATGAAAAAAGGTCAAAGATGATTCATTTCGATGTGCACGAAAGGTATGTACTACAAATCATACGTCTATCTCGCAGGGAGCGTAGTCAGGGTAGTCAGTATTAATCACGGTATTCACTATCAACAAGTTCCCGATGCTGCCACTAGATGGAAGTACGGTAGAAGATATTACGCGTATCTTGATGGAATTCATTTAGGAAGTTTCGGAACTTACAACTGTTATGTTTGGACTTGCTTGTAACAATTATGTTTCCAGATAGTATTCCACGCATAATTATTTACAATGGATAACTATTATATGCTTTAATAATCGTAAATGCTGGTGATATGGGCTCTTATGATTCCGACAATCCAAAGTCAGCTGTTTTCTGAGGCGATCTTACAGGTGTTGAAGTACTCTCCTTTATTTCCACCTTTTAACCGGAGAAGATAGCAGCCCTGTGTTTGCGTGGAACTAAATTCCCGAAGGTAATATCTTGGTCATGTAGGTATCTAGCATTTTTGCAAATTTTAATGAATAAAACTTTCTCCGAACCATATATCCGTTTTAATCACTTTTTAGAGAGGTAGGAGGAATGAAATATGTTCTCGTTTCTGAAGTGTATGCCGCGTATAGTCTGTTGCATTGCCATTACTTGCTGCCGCGACGCACCCAAACATCGGGACAATAACAATTTATAGCAATGCGCAGTACAGTACACATGTCACGAAGTGTCAAAATTCGACGTTATATATTCCAGTGCATGACATCTAACATGGAATTTGATGTCATTGAAAGTGAATGCGATCATAAGGAATGGAAGTATTCAAAAACATGATTTTTAATAGCTATCTCAATAGAATGTTATCGCCACTCACCAAAAATTCCCACAAAAATGGCTAAATAAGCATTAAATTTGTAGGAATCGGCTGTGAAATGATTATTTAATCATTTTGGTATTAAGGAGAGCTCCATTTAGCGAGTGATTTTTCAGGTCCCGGGAGCCCTCGCTAAACACAGCTTCCACTGTATTTTAAATTTCATATTTTGTAGTGTGTACCATATATATTCCTAATGTGTATTTTGTATTGTATAACTTATATATTCCTATTGTGTATCGTGTATTTTGTATTGTGTATATTCTTTGGAAAAGTAAATTTTTTGTGTTTATCCATTATGATTTGGGTTTCTGTTTGTTTGTTTGTGACTCAAGATACGGGTGTAATACTGTTTCTATAATACATTATTTTCATTTCTAGTACAAAATAACCTTCAGCCAACCCATGATGAAAGAAGATAATTTATGTATATTCATTTTCATTGGCAGGTTAGGTGGTGTAAAATTATCTTAAGTATGAATTTTGTCAATTAACTTATCATATTTGAAATAAATAGGTCGTAAAATGTGAAAGAAGTAATTTCGAAAAATCCGCGAATTTGGCTGTGGGTATGCAACCACGCACGACAAGCTCCTCAGCTCTATCCGGTGGCGGCGGACGACAATTGTCGTTAATTTTAAAATTTCAAATTTCAAATTAAAAATTATTTTTTTTTAATTTTCATTGCTCAAATAAATATTGCAGAGACGAAGACTATCCAAAAGTGCAAAAAAAATTTCAGTCACCGGCAAAACTAAAAAAAAAAGCTGCCGCGTTGAAAGTGTTAATAGACTATAAATAATGATATATTTATCCATTTTAAATAAACTCTAACAATGATCAAGATAACCTGGAATTATAGAGATGTATATAGCATAAACTGAAATCTCAATTAAGATCCAAATGCCAAAGTGAATGGTGAAACAAAAGTCACAAAGTAACATGCAACATTTTAATCTTGAGAAATCGCTTTTCTGATTTAAATCAGGCATTGATAGATGTGGGTTGAAGAGAGCATCATTTCAATGCTTCATGCATTTCTTCCTGCCACCACCATTGTATTTACCTATATGCTTTTTCAACTAATTTTTTTATGTAACCAGTCACATGTCTGTGCTATTGTGTGGTAGTCTGCAGTCCCTGTCCATCCAAGTTGACTGTAAACTCATTTTTGTACTAGATGCCTTTTGTACTGATTGTATTTTCTTTGTACATAATGAGTTGCTCGATTGAATGAGAATACTGCATTTACTTGTATGCCTTAGTAATTTAACAGCTAGTTATTACATATCTTCAAGCATGAGTTGATTTGATCATAAGTTGAAGTCTTCTTTTCAGCCAAAAACATACACTATGAGTCTATCTACATATGTCTATAATAGTCTACCCATGACTCAAGTATAAATTGAAATGAAAAAAATTGCTTTATCTCTTTATTTCATGATTATAGAAGTAAATTATTAAAGGTCTTAAGAATTAATACTGAATAAAGAGTGATAAACATTGAAAAAGAGAAGTACAAACTTTTAATAAATTTATTGATTACTATAACTTTAGCTGCTTCAAAATCAGCCATTTAGATATCTACAGCATCCTTTGATGTGATTGTCAGTGTTATTGCAAGATGAGCCAGTCCGAACCATCATCCGTCATCATCTTGCAGGAATTTATCATCATCTTTGGCACCATCTGTAGAGTTGGCTATTCCACCTATCGTGTTAATGCAACAATGCCATAAATGAAGTATTAACACTGGAAAGTGATTTTGTGTATGATCAGATATTCTAATAACTAGCAAAGAAGATAAAAAAGGGGAGTTAAATGAGAAGAAGATGATACTAATGATTCTTCAGAAATTTTCATAGCATGGACTCCGATAAGCTGTCTGTTTTTTAATTCTACAAAGATCCATTATTGGCAATGTACCCTTGGAGCAGATGTTTATGGAACTGTTAAAATTTGCCATATGTCCAAATTTTGGTCGAAGAGAGAAAGATATAAAACTGGATTTATGAAGATAGTGGTGAATCATAAATGACACAGTTGACCATCTGACTGTGTGTCGCATATCAGGAAGTATGGAAGCCAGGTGACTCCAGATTTTGTAACAAGCAGTCGACATGTTTTTGTTTCATCTCATTACCTTTATATTAGGGATGGTCGGATCGGATATGTCAGATCCAAATATCCGCGGATATTACGTTTCACCGGATAATGAAATCGGATCCAAATCATTGAAAAAAATCGGATCTGGATCCGAAGTTTAAAATTAATGCTTTAGTGGATGAATCATCCTATAAGAGGGAGTAAAAAGATCAAGAGTTTCGATTCTCTCATCGCATGCGCCGATACACTAAGTTACTTCTCCTACTGATGCAACGATTTGTTTCAAAGCTCTCTCGGAGGTTACGCAACAGAATTTCAGGTTGTGGAAAGTTTTTATTAAATAAAGAAATGGAAGGGCTACTTGAAGTAAGTAGTTGTTTTGAATGGAAAATTGCAAGTTTTTTTAATCCTCTTATTGAAATTCATTATTTGTTTTGAATTTTTACTCATTTAATGCAATATTGTAATATGAATATATATTATAATTTGAAAATTTAATACAGTTATGTTTGAAATATGTAAGACAATAAAATGTCTAAGACATAATTGAAATGACATTGCTTTTATTGTATGTCCCCAAAAGAAACTTGATTACTTTAATAACTTCATTTTATAGCATGCAATTAAAAATGCACCTGGATCCAAAATTATCCGAAGATCCGACACCTGAAATCAAGGATCCGGTCCGGATCTGAAAAAAATCCTGGATCCGTCCATCCCTACTTTATATTATTCATAATATTTTATGCCATTTTTCTCAAAGTTATTTTCACTGATGGCATTTTAAATAGTACACAACATATCAGTTAGTGTTTTTACAGAGATATATGGCTATAGCAGCACCTGTAGTAAATCCATAATTCCCAGTATTTTTTCAGTTTGTTATGTGAAATTTGCACAATACAAATGACCTTGTGGAATAGATTAATATGCATCTCAAAATGGAAGTACCAAGTGTATTTGGCCTTGGAAGGTCCTAAGAGGAAACTTAGAACGTAAATGTAACATATTTCCTGGCGAATATTCTCCATGGCTCATGCACAAAAGATATCCTATAATTTCAGTAAGGGATAAGGATGTCTCGGTAGCCTACCTGGTTAAAGAACTCATCAAGAGATTTAGGTTCGAGGGCCAGTCTAAGCAGTAGATTTTTCCTCTGTGGAATTATCCCACTAGGGTTCATGGTCTGCGATGATGATGATGACAAAGGCATGATTGTTATTTAACAGAAAGTAGACAGTTCATTTTGAAATACATTTCTTAAAGCATGAAAAATATTCTCAGGTGTGTTTAACCCGTATCCGGGCAAGATGGGCCCTATTGCCTTTATTTCTGGTTAAACATGAGAAAAAACTATTCCTCCGCTGTGAACTTCTATGACTTTGTTCATGCGAAAAATTGGTATAAGAAAAATTAAAAAAAAAATATTTTTTAATATTGCTTCATTGTTTATGGTAAATTTTTACTTTTCCTTCCGTAACCGGGCAAGCTGGGTCCGATGGACCCTTCACATACGTGATCAGTTGCACATCATTAGAAGGTTAATATAAATAGTAAAATATTGTCATTTTACAAGTATTATTTTGAACTATTCAAATATACATCTACATAACCCATCTATAAGGACATTAGGAATCAAGGAAAGCATATCTCCTGCCATCCAGAAAGCATGCAGATAATGACGCTTTGAATTTGAACGTTCCTGTTCATTATCACCCATCTAAAAATCCTCCATCGGTATTTTCCAACCCTAACGCACTGATGACTGTCCATCCTTCTCTGTTTTCTCCTTCTCCTGCACCTTCCTGCCCATCTTACCACCCCCTATCACTTCCACATCCCTCCCCTCCATCCTCCTTCCCCATATAAACTATGGCATACATGACAACGAAGTAGAGTGCTGACAAAGTTTTACTGAGTAACATACGTGAAGGCATATAAGCTGTTGCACATAACTGATTCCGAAAAAATTGGTTTCTATATGGAACTACCGCCTCAATGTGTTATTCTCATTGCGTAAAAGTAACACGGCCATCGGAGTGACGGCAGATATTTACAAGTTTCCTTCACGAACCTGAAGACATCATATGCACAGGTAAGTTCCAATGGTCGAAAGTACTAAGGAAGTAATTCGTAGTTTTAGAGAAGTTCTATGAACTAAAATATTTTTTTTATTTCTTAGATCATGGCTAGACAAAAGCTTTTATCCCAAGATGACATACAAAAACTGCTGAATGTAGGAGAAATGAGTGACGATGATTTGGATTACCAGCCAATCGAAGAGGAGAGTTCCAATGAAGATGACAATGAAAGTGCTGCATCTGAAGTGAGTGATTATGATTCTGAAAATTTCACGGACACTGAAGTCACGGCAGAATCTGAAAGACCGGTTTCATTTCTCGGTAAGGATGGCACTGTATGGAATTCTCAGCCATTTCCAGTGGGGCGAGCTAGAGCTCACAACATAATAAAGGGCCAAACACACAAAGTAGTTTTACCACCAGGGAAAATTATAGTGAGCCCAATAGACGCTTTTTCACTCTTTGTTGATGATTTATTGGTGGCAGACATTGTCAAGTTCACAAATATGGAAGCTGAACGGGTAAATTCATCACAAAAGTTAAAAAGTACGTGGAAACCTTGTGATTGTATTGAAATCAGAGCATTTTTTGGCTTGCTTCTTACAGCAGGGCAATTGCGATCAAACCATACGAACTATGATGTTCTCTGGAGTCAATTGTATGGACCGCCTATATTTAGGGCTACCATGGGACTGAAAAGATTCAAATTCTTGCTAGCATTTATCCGTTTTGATGACAAAGCAACGAGATCAATACGGCATCAGAAAGATAAATTCACCCCAATTCGAGAATTCTGGGAAAGGCTAAATTCAAATTTTAAAAAATATTACCTGCCAGGATCAAATATCACTGTAGATGAGCATCTCATTCCTTACAGAGGTAAATGTCCATTTCACAATACATGCCTTCAAAGCCAGATAAATATGGCATGAAAGTTTGGTGGGCCTGTGACTCAGAAACGTTTTACCCTCTAAACTCCATGCCTTATCTGGGAAAAGAGGGAGGGGAAAGAGCATTGCCTGGTTTGGGTCGAAGAGTTGTACAGCACCTAACTGAGCCATACCAAAACACGAACAGAAATGTAACGTGTGACAATTATTTCACTGATATGGAGCTCGCACAGAGCCTTCTGAGTAATGGCCTCACTCTTGTTGGAACTGTAAGAAAAAATAAACGATTTATTCCGGGCAATTTTCAAGCCAATAAAAATCGTGAAGTTGGTTCTTCATTGTTTGGTTTCGCCGAAAATAGTACGTTAGTATCATATGTACCCAAAATGAAAAGGTCGGTAGTTCTTCTATTAACCATGCACCATACTAATAAAATTATGAAGGACGTCAATGCTAAACCTGAAATTATCAGTCACTACAATTCCACCAAAGGCGGAGTCGATTCCCTTGACCAGTTGGTACATGCGTACATGTGTAAGAGGCGCACAAATCGTTGGCCTTTTGCGTTCTTCATGAATGGCTTGGATGTGAGTGGAGTAGCAGTGTATGTGGTGTGGATGAATACTCATCCAAATTGGAATGCTGATAAACATTATTCAACGAGATTATTTATTCAAAGTGTATCTGAGAGCCTGGTTCAGGTCCACATTGAAAGACGATCCAACTTGTGTTTTTTCTAGGAGCATTATTATTGCTAAGGACATTTTTGATGGAGGAATTTCTTAGCCAGCTCACTCATCAAGTTCTAATATAACAAAAAAGAGATGTTATATATGCCCATATTCTAAACATCGTAAACAAAAACAAATATGTAACAATTGCGAACAATCGGTGTGCAATGAACATAGTGTCGTAAAACGTGTGTGTAAAAAGTGCAAAAAGTTTTGATGGGTAGCCTACTCTGGGCTTGTTGATGAAATTTTGGTTTTTTCCCTAATAATAAGTTTTGATGTTGTTACAGTGACTCGTATGACAAGTATATATTAATACATTGTATCTCTTACGTTAATTGATTCTGAATTTAAATTATTTCCACCAGAGATCATTTTTATGAAGAATGAATCATTATTATTTCAGATTACAAATTTTTGTAACTAATTGACGTGTAAATTTTTCATTTATGACCATTAAAAATTATTTTAAAAACATTGATTTGTATAAATTGGCAATAATTGATAAAACCCAATGATATTTCTGCTGGCAGGTTACCCCACTTGAGCAAAAAAAAAATGAACAAGGAGGGTCCAACGGGTCCAGCTTGCCCGGTTACGTTAGAGATTTGAGGTGCCCGGATAAGAGTTAAAAACAACATTAATCTTACTAACTTCTTTTATTTTTTCAGGAAGTACAGAATTCCCTTCCATTTTCATCATTAACAATACCTGCATTTCCTGTAAACCTTGACCTCTCATTGACAAAATTTCTACACACAGTGAAGTAAGGCTTTAGTAATTATTATCATGATTCCTCAAAATTTGAGGCCTAATATTCCCTCAAGTGGGAAATCAAGGCACTCAATGGACCAGACACACAGATGGTCATTCCTTTTGATTTCCCTTACTCATGCTGGATGTTATTATGATTTAGGAGCGGCTAGCAAGTACTCACCTGTACACATCCTGAGAAAAAAATAATACTTCATCTTCCTCAGTAAAAGTGCAAAGAATAGGACCTGAAAGTTTCTTTCAGGGGCATAATTAATAGCTTAACACCTAACAAGAGCTCCAGCACCTCATTAAGGCTAGTTACTAAAAACCTGAAACTTACTCCAATTGGCATTGCCTAAAATGGATCTTCTCACAATCTGAGAACTGAAAACAATCATCTTTTGACTTGAAAAAGCAAATTTCTATGCTAATTGCTCATTTCACAGGAAATTTCCAGATTCTCCAGGTCCATGTTCAATTTCTATGACTTTTCCAAGATTTCAAGGCTTGTAGCAAGCCCTGATTTCATCAACATGGGTAACAAACTTAAAGAGGCAGATTATAAAAATCTTTTTTCCCAAGTCAATCATCAATTACTCACCAGAACTGCTGAAACGTGCTCCTGATGTCTGTGGGAAAGGCACAAAGGAGTCTTGGAATCCACCCCCGTATGGAGTCGAAGATTCCAGGACAGGAGGGGTGAGGTGTGGCAGAGGAGGTGGCAGGGGTATGGCTGACTGGGTTGGAGTAGCATGCTGCTGTTTCTCAGGTATCACAGGGGGTCCTGCAGTCAGAGCGTGGCACACAGAACTGGTTGTGGGTGGATCACCACTGCATGTTGACAAAGTCTCCTGCGGAAATGGCCTCTTTCAACAACACACATAAAGAACTAACAATTTAACCAAAAAACTATGAATAACAGAGACCCATTAAGGATCACAGATATTTCCATGGAGTCCATACATAAATGCATATAGCAAGATTCATTCATTTGTTAATCTACCGGTTTAATGTAGATTTTCATGAAAATCATAAAATCCTCCAGATTTACCATGCACAGGAGGGCCCTATTTACCTCTCATATTTCTTTGTCACAGCTTACCTCCCACATACTTGTACAGATTCTTACACGCGCAGTGCCCTATCTACCTCTAGTATTTTCTTCTTCATCTCAATGTAAGTCCTTCCTTTCTTCATCCTGTCCATAAAACCTATTCTCTTCCTCCCCTTCCCTGATTTCCCAACATCCCTCTATCATGGCCTTAAGAAACCCATCGCTCCTCATTACCTCTTCCCACCACCTACCCTACTTCCACCTAATCTCATCCAGAAGTTTCCTCTCCTCACCAACCATGCAAAGCACTTTATCATTTTTCTTCCTTTCCATCAACCGCACCTTCTCCATCCTCCTCCACACCCACATCTCAAATGCCTACAGCCTATTTTCATCCTCCTTTCTCGGAGTCCATGTTTTTACCCCATACAATGCTACACCCCATAAAAAGCTCTTCACCTGCCTCTTTATATCCTTACCCAGGTCCCCTTCATCAGCTCCTTTCTATTACTTAATGCTTCATTCGCTATAGCTATTCAACTCCTTATTTATTTGCTGCTATGCTCATTTCCTTCAAGCGTAATATATACCTCAATAATTAAACTGGTCTACTTGATACAGTTTTTGCCCTCTCACTTTTATGACCAGCCTCACTTTCCTTGTCCTAAAGAATCTCATGACTTTTGTTTACTTATGATTTATCTTATTCAGTATTTCCCACATTGAAACTCTAATACATCTACTAAAGCTTGCAATACCGTCATTGATCGACTAACCAACGCCTGGTCATCCACGAATCTAACCAACGTTATCAGCTGGTCTCCTATATTTATTCCAACATCTAGCTCTTCCCATGTCTCTCTAACTATTTCCTCAGCATAGATGTTAAAAAGCAAATGCAACAACCGGCACCCTCGCCTTACCCCATGACCCTGATTCTGCCCACCCTGATTCACCATCAGCTACCCTCACCCTCTGGGCATATATATATATATAAGTTTTGGATGAGTCTCCTATCTCACCAATCTATTCCCATTTTCCCGAGTATCTTCATTAGTTATTCCCAATTGACTCTCTAAACACCTTTTCAAAATACACAAAGCAACCAAAAACATTCTCATTGTACTCTATGTTTCTCTCTATAAGTGTCCTCATCACCCGCAATCACATCCCGAGTTGCCCTCTCCTTCCTGAATCCAAACTGGTCATGACCCCAAATTGTAATTAGCTCTACTCTCAAATCTTTTATTTATTATTTTAAGCAAAACTTTTGCCTTGTGAGAAAAATTAAACTACATAATTGTTCTGTAGCCCTTGTACTCTGACAGTTTCTTCTTCTTCAGGATAGGTATTAAGACATCCCCTGGCAATATTCCTTCCTCATAAATTCTACAAATAAGTTTGAAAAAAGATTGTCTTCCCATATTACCTAAATTCTTCATTAACTCTGAGGGTATGTTATCTACTCCAACAGCTTTTCTTGCCTTCATCTCTCATAATGCCTTCTCTATTTTGCAGTTGAGGTTTTAAGGTTATCCTTCTCTATTGTTCTCTCATTCTCTACGTCTAGGTTCACAGGTTTATTATTGCTGTCATATATGCAGCTCCTCCACATATTCTCTCCACCTACCCTGGATATCTTCCTGTTCAATTAATGCCTTCCTCGTTTTGTCCTCCACCTTTGGTATCATTTGCCCTCTATTCCTGCCCGATAGCATTTTGACTTTATTGTATAGAGCACCCACTTTCCCCTCTTTCAGTAGCTTTTTCATTTCCTCACATTTTCCTTTCCACTAGTTTTCCTTCGCCTGATTGGTTACTCGCCAGAGTTTATTATTAAAGTTCTTGTACTTCTTCTTGCCTAGGTTGGTGTTGACATTTTTCCACATCCTTCTCTCCTCCATTTTCCTAATCATTTCTCCCATAACCCACTGCTTCTTCACCCTCCATGTTTCCACTGATCTTATTGCTTTCTCAGTTTCTCTTACTATGCCTGTTTTTATAACACCCCATCTTCCCTCGATTGCTCCTATTGGCTTTGCTTCCCCTATGCTCTTTTCCACTAACTCCAGGTACCTTTTCAACCCTTTCAAAGCTTCCACCTTTTCCACTTCCCCCTTTTAATTCTTTAAGTCTTTTTAATTTCACATAACAGTCATTCATAACCAAGTTATGATCTGAGTCTGCATCCACCCCGGATAGCTCGATGAGTTTTGTTGCAAGATAACAACAAATTGTTACGTACAGAAACTAGCTATATTCTTGATAGAAAAGAATCCTGATTAGTAAATTAAAGATACTACGATTAAATTTGAAAAACATCTCATACATCTGATGACTAGTTCAGTTCAGACCCTTTATCTTTCCTAGCCTGTTTCAGACTCAATGTTACCCCATTTCACTGAGGCTGAGATATTGTAATATCTACAGGCAGTCCCCAAGTTACATACTAGATGCGTTCTGACACTAGCAGCGTAAGTCGAAATTTACAGAAGCAAATAAAAAAGGAGTAAAAAATTACTCCTTAACTGAGTCCGTGCTCTCAAGATTACGGTCGAATCAGAAAAATTGGGAACAATTTTTGGCCAAACTTCATTCAGTTCACTGCAAAATTCAATAACTCTTTATTGATGATTACCTATATTGTGAAATTCAAAGGTTGGTATTAAACTTTCACTTGCTAGTGATTCTTTTGTTTATGAAGTTACCTTCATGTATCTCTTTGGTATCTACTAGTAAGACTTTGCTGAGTGTAAATCCATACTTCAAGTTGACAGTGATTTTGAGTTTCTCATTAATGCTTTATTAAAAATCACTTCATCATGAACTTTGTTTAGTCATTTATCTCGTTACAAATTATAACATTTAATAACGTTTATACAC
This sequence comes from Pyrrhosoma nymphula, assembly GCA_963573305.1. Taxonomy (NCBI): domain Eukaryota; kingdom Metazoa; phylum Arthropoda; class Insecta; order Odonata; family Coenagrionidae; genus Pyrrhosoma; species Pyrrhosoma nymphula. The sequence continues at coordinate 150,459,431 of OY754330.1, forward strand.
TTCCTAAGTTATTATTAACCAAAATATTTAAATGGCCCAAAAGTTGCACCTCAAACATTTCTTATCAAAATGCATACTATCATAACTACGAATTAAACAACTGCACCTGTGTGCAAAAGCACAGTATCTTACTGCTACTTTACGACTGCTTACCAGGCCAATTTACCGGTCTCAACCCTCTCAGATTGGCCAGCTCTTACTAACATTACGGCACATGCACTCCTTGAAAGAAGGCAACAATCCTTCCAAATCGGTAACTTTCTCAATTCTCGTCTTTTTTAGGGTAAGATTGCCACTTACGTAAGTACGGATTTACGTAAGTCGAGGCTTACGTAACTCGGGGACTGCCTGTATTATAACCTTTACAGTATATACTATTAATGTGCATGATCCATTAAGAATGCCAAACATACTGAATCAATGGACAACTTGGAAGAAGATGTGGGCAAAACAATGAGTAAAGAATTTATTACAGATCTTAAAAAAAAGACATGAACTACAATTTATAATATCTCTTCAGCAAGTTCATTCAATTGAGTCACTTACTTGGTCAGCTTTACTATTGCTTTGAGTAGCGTTGATAACTAGAGTTTCGGCTGCACCATCACTATATGAAGTACATTCATCAGCTTTTGCTTCAGCTCCAATCTCCTCCTCTGAAGCTGACTCCAATCGGCATACAAGCTGTTATATACACATGGAAGTAGAAGATGCATGTTATGAGACAATCAAAATGAACGTAATTAGAAAATAGTGATTTGCAACAGTTACTCATAACTTTATGCTGATTTTCTTATCATTGGTATTTTTTCATTAACCAGGTAAATAAAACAAATATTCAAACTGAATGAGGACTGCTTAGGGTAGCAAACTTTGAAGAACAAACAATATTAAATTTCTTTAATACAGTAGAACCTCTATTTTACGAAGTTGAAGGGACCCAAAAATATGAGCTTTGTAAATCAGAGGGTTTGTAAATTGGAGGTTATCTTTCAAGCAATCGAAACCTCAAATCCAGTACGAAATCCCAATCCAGTTTCAGTAGCGCACTTCATAAAGATAAATGGGATTAAAAGGGAGGTAATATTTCAATAAAATGAATTACACATCCAGTTAAATGTTTAATAGAACAAAAGAAAATTAGAAACCTACACTTCTTATACATAGTGGCATATTTTTTATACTCTCCTTAACAAAAATTAACAGAAACTTTAAAAACTGGTAAATATTTTTCTACAAATTTATAATGGTGTGAACTTGGCTGCTGCAATTGAATTAATATCTTGTAGCTTCAAGTTGGTAGATATCATAATAAGGGGAATAAGTGAATTAATTCATCCCACGGAGTATTATAGGCATATGCATTAATTAGCGCAGGGGATATGTTTATTGTTAGTAGAATTTGTGTTGAAAGAGGCCATTTTAACATGGGAATGCGACGGATGCATTCTAACTAAGAAATTTCAAAATGAAGTTCCAATTGACCCAGTATATTTCAGTACAAAGACTAGGAAATGCCTTTTTTGAAGAAAACGAACCGTTTGGAATCCCTTCAATAATATTTCGTAGCTGATGAAAGTCAATTTTAGAACTTTACTCGAGTTAATTTGAAATTCCCACATATGCGTTCAACAGCGCTGACATCTAGCGGTGATTTGCGAGAACTATTTACTCGCGGGTACTGATAGCTGTAAGTCGCGATCGCAAATTCTAACCTAACGACGTAAAACTTTAATGAAAAATTAAATATTCAAAGTGCATCAAAATTTGAATATAAGTAACTTATTATTACAAAATTAGTATTCTTAAATGATACCTGTCCCAAGGTGAATATTTTGACACAATTTCGTCGTGCATTTCACGCAACTGCTCAACATCTTCTGTGCTCACACGCCCTTCTTCTCCGCATTTTTTTTAGTGAAGTGATTCAATGTCTTCTCTTGAATTTTTCTAGACACCCATTTGAGCATTTGAAGTTGTCTCACTTCAGTTTAAGAGCCAAAATCTGAGCATTCTCCTTCAGAATTGGTTACAGGCAAGTTGCACTCACGATCGCCGACACTTAAAAAAAATAATAATAATACATCAGCAAATCAAGCTGTTCAAACTTCGACGATGAAATGTACTTGGTTTTTGACGATGCTGTTGTGTGAATCAAAATATTTTTGCTTGAATTCATGATTGTTGTTATGTCGATAAAGAAATGCCATACTTCCGAGCAATTTCTGTTTTTGTCTGCATGCGATCACGTACTTCCTTGATTATCGACCTTATGGTAACCAAACTCATGGACTTCCTCGTTTTTTTTGCTCAGCGATGTTTTATCCATTGTTTTACTTATAGGTACACGGGATATCACAAACACAGCCCACCTCGCGTTGAGAGTGATTCTGACTGAATGCGCGCGACTTCTGCTCGATTGGAACCCAAAATATTTTCACTCGCTCACAGCTTACAATGAAATTTTCTGGCTTCAAAGAATTCTGAAAACAAAGTTACAGGTGCGAGCCACTCTCGGATGACATAGGAACTGATAACAAGGGAAAGAAGAAACTCAAACCAGCTATTGAGAGCAAAGACATTGTAACGGCTACTCCGTGTAGACTGCGGTTACAATGTAATCAGGTGACCATCTTCAAGAAAGACTTGATACAATACAATTGCCCTCAGCATATTCATCGGCTGGAGAAGTTTGTGCTTCGTGTTTACTGAATACAGTAGAAACTCGAAAATACGAACTTCGAAATTACAAAATTTTGATTTTACGAAGCAAAATCTTCGGTCCCGACCAAAAGGGTATCTAAGTGTATGTAACAGTACACGATATTACGAAATAACGAAGTTTTAAAATTACAAACCTCGGATCTTGGTCCCGACGTGAAGAAGTTACTCGTTTCTACGAATAGTGATGAATCACAGTAACGTTTTGGCGCTCCTTTTCAGAGTTAAACATCTAATTAATGATCGTCGCTGATTACACTATGCACTGAAGGTATTACCTGAACGATATCTCATTTTTCAATGCTTCAATAGTAAAGGTGTGGTTTCGCTGGGGCATCTGGCATCCATCCAGCAGTTGGAAGTCACTGATGTACTCATCCAATGTACAGTAAGTCCTCGATATACGAACGAGATGCGTTCCGAGAACTTGTTCGTAAGTTGAAAAACATTAGCCAGGCATCGAAAATTGTAGTTACTGTATTTCCTGGCCCATAAGACGCACTTTGTTTGCCCCAAAATGTGCTCTTAAATTATTCTTCGTCCTATTAAGACACAAGCTGATTCGCCGGGAAAATACTATTTAGGGATGCTCACATCGGATCTAAAGATCCGCGGGTATTACATATCTCCGGATACTGAAATCGGATCCTAATTCATTTTTAAAAAATCGATCTGGATCAGATAAAAAAATTCACACTGGGGAGTGGATACCATTAAAATCGCCCTAAATAACGGTCATCCTGTGTTGCGGCCGATATAGGAACTAGTTGGAACCATGGAAGTTGGCTGCTGATGCTCTCGAAAGGATGTCTATAGGATGTCCTTGAAAGGATATCCCAACTAGTGGAAACCACCTGAGAAGTTAGGGTGGGTATGCAAAGAGTGAAATGTGATACGTTTGGTTCGCGGTCATAGCCAATAAGGGACTCCCAACGGGCAACGCCCTCCCGCCCCCCCAACTTTTGGAAGCCACCTGTGAAGTTAGGACGTGGGAAAGCGATGAGTGATATGTGATACTTATGATGAAATGTGATGCGGACTCGAGAAAAAATATCACTTTACTCCGACCCCCTAACTATGAGCGCCGAGCCGAGGGTGGGGGAGACAGAGAGAGGAGCAGGGGAGAGCAAGAGGCAGGCCAAGGACGCGTAGCCGTTCGCTGGACTGCCGGAAGCGCCCATACTCGGCACGAATGCCTCTGGAAGAAAGTACTGGAAATCTTTGCTTTACACGACTACAGTAATTGTATTAAACTTGCGTGCCAACTTGAGGAGTATCCGCATTGAAAAATTAACGATACAGCTAGAACTTATATCAAAGCTCATTTTCGTATCACTTCTCATAGCCGAGTAGCATTTCCGCGAAATGATCGATTTTAGGCAAGTTAAATAATTTTTTTCTCCGATGTGGTTGATATAAAGTACCCACAAGTATGTATCAAGCCCTATGAATTAAGTTCTAGCAACATCCTTCCTGCGCCAAACGGTGAAGACAGAATTTCTTCATCTATTAGCATGGCGATGTAAAAGTAAACTGTCTAAAAATGGATTTCCTGGCTGGATAAGGAACGAAGAACTTTTTTCTTGAGTGGTCTTCTGGGAAAAACCGGTTTCGACACGCCAATTGTTCAGATCCGACTGAGGTATCACCCTAAAATCTGACAGCTTTAATGTTTCCGGCTGAGTGATTGAGAGGGATAGCTGGATGGAAGAACTGCTCGTCAGGCAATTTCCAAATACCCTGGAAAGGATATTTTACCATTCATCACGATAACCCGAATCAAGCCTCGTATTGCCGGTAATAATCATTTGTCATCACAAAACGAATGAGTGAACGGAATAATGCATCGATTTGATGCGAAGGTAGCTTGACACACGGAAGTCGATTTCCATTGAAACGCGGCTTTCGTCTTACTTCCGAACCATCCGTAAAAATTTATGACGCAAGTAAACAATAAACATTGCAAATTGGTATATCCAGATAATATTGTTAAAATTCGTCACGGCAAAGAGGGGTAGTACCAATCCGCAAATTGCTGCACGCCGCACCGCCAGCTGCAACGACAAAATAACTTATCCGGTGGTGCCAAATTTTAAATTCCTGAAAATATGAATAATAAAACTCCGACAAATAAGTTGTGTTCAACTGACAATGAGTGCACCCTGTGGGCATGAATACACATTTAAATATACTTTCATGAATTATAACTTCGTAAATCATGCAAGTACATCGTGAGAGTACATCTTAATCTAAGGAAACAAAAAAAGAGCTTCATCACGATGTTTTTGAAAGATACTCGTTCATACGAAATTTGATATTACGAAGTGCCAATTTTTCCGGTCCTGTCAACTTCGTAATTTCGAGTTTCTACTGTAATTCCATGCCAAAACAAGCTTATCTTCACAAGTGCTGACCTCCAGCATACATCTTGTCAATTAATCCCCTTCTTGGAAAAGAAAGGATGGAAGAAAGGAGTCCCTTTTTGGAATGGGAGGGAGGGTAAGAAGCCCGGAGGTACCGGAGGCAAGACTGTGCTGACTTGGTATTTCTCGAATAATAGCGGGCCAAGACAAGATGTATCTCCACAGATGCTGACTGTCCAGCTGTGCTGATGCTGTGTCTAGTCAATTATAAATTATCCCTGGCTCACTCCACTGTGATTTACTTAACATCATGACGAAGTGATATTTTAGCACGGAAATGAGCTTCGTATGTATATCACACCAGATGGGTAAACCAAATCCTTATTCATAGTTCCCTAAAACAATCGGTGTAGCACCAAACGCTAAGATAAAATGCAAGATTGATGAAAATGGTGTAGCATCATACCGAAACACTGATACAATTTTATTCCGATGAAGACCCAACTTCAGTGCAGAAAAAGAAATTTCATCGGGATTGAGGAGGGAGTGCAAACAATATATATTCGTTGTAACCCTCACCTTCGTCTCCTTTCTGTTACCTTGGATATTATTTCAATTATTATATATAAATAACATGCAGAAAACACTTATGCTTAAAAATTATCTTTTAATTTAGTAAAAGTCGATTGGGCCCAATTTACAAATGTTCAAAACCTTTGTATTTATATAATTAATTAAACGACTTAATTGAATGATTTCTCTTTACAATTTCGAGGGCTTGTACTTTTTTTATGTCCTTCAGTTCCTCCTCTTGCTATTTAACCATGAATACAATAAAATGTTTATATGGCACTTATCGTTATCCTGTTCTTTATTTCCCAACTTTCGTTGTCCTCTCGGAGATCTCTTTCTCCGGCCCGCCGTGCGTCTTCCGTTACCGCCGCAATTCCCTCCGTTTCTGCCTCTATCTTGGCTTCTTCCAGCTTTCCTTACTGAGAACCGCTCCCAAAACTCCTACCGTCACCCTTTGACAAACCAACACTATTTCACACACACTTTTATTTCCTTTTTTTCTTCTCCTTTCGCCTTTGACTCGTTCGACTCCTTTCTGTTTCCACCATATAATTCACTCTCTACGCGTCCGTAGTTACGACCTTTGTTGCCTTGTTTGTTTTTTCGCTACTATTTATTTATTTATTTGCTACCTAACTACGCATTGTTATCTTATTTATTTTGTTTACCGGGTGTTAGGTTATATCGTGTTGGTAATAATGGAATTTCCTAATTTTTTCCACATTTCTACCTACAAATGTAAAAAAGATTAATTTTAATGAATAACTGAACTAACAATATTATTGACGTCCTGTAGAACATTTTTTAGGCACCGAGGCTTCCCATGATCCCCGATAAAAATTGGGTTTATCTAGTCGGTACCCGTCTGATAAAGACCCACCCTCACTCTCATTTTACTTTTCTTAGCCACATATCTTTAGGGAGCTAATGTTAAAATCGTGCTTTAAACTTGGTCAGCTAACCTACTTAGGCTTTGAAATCCTGGCCTTTTTTTCTTTAGGGAAATTGTTTCCGCTTTCTGCAGTAAAATAGGGCCACTCACAGGTAGGTTTTCTTGACAGCATTTGCAAAAAAGAGTACGCTTAATCCATGATGAGAAAACCACCTTTGTAAATTCCACAAACTTTCTTACGCTGGCACGACGCGCGTTTGACCACACTGTGGCATACTCATGTGCACATGAGTATGCCACAGTGTGGTGAAACGCGCGTCGTGCCAGCGTAAGAAAGTTTGTGGAATTTACAAAGGTGGTTTTCTCATCATGGATATCCATAATTTCCACGAGGTCAGGCCTGAGATCATCAGTTTTAGTGCACTTAATTTTCAATGTCAGCTAATTTAGCACCACACCCTCCCTCTTTAGCGACATTCCTTTGGCCACTTTAATTTGAATTTGTTCACTGGCGGATAGCGTCGATAGAGATACTCCAAATTTTTGGCATCTTGCAAAATATTTTTACTTCAACTCATTAATCATCTTTAATTTATCATCCAAAGATTTGCATTTCCTAGATTTCTTCGGTTTTGACGGATCCATATTTCATGAATTTCACACAACTTGTCACATTTGTAATGCACTCCTTGTAGCAACACCGTCTCTAGATCTCCAAGCAAACTAGCAAGGACACCATCACCCTGGTCGAGTGAAGACTAACTTTTGTCAGAGCAGTCCCCAAATGTTCTCTAAGAACACTGACTCTTGTTTATTTTGTTTGTGTCGAGGGGAACTAGCTTATGGGGAGATTCGTGGCTGCTTTCAGAAAACAATCTCAGTTGCTGGAGAACATTCTCACAGCATTAAAAATATTACAATGTAGCAAAGTGAGAATCCTGAGTCATACCCTCAAGCCAAATGGTGCTGCTCGGAGAAAAGGGAAGTAGGGGAGGCATTGAAAGGGAAGAAAAATGCCTCGCAAGAGAAGACTTTTTGAAGGACTGATCCCAATCATTCGTAGTTTGTTCGTGACACCCTCCTTCATTTGAATTAACTGGATATTTCATATTTATGGGACTTATCTCCAATATTAACGATGAATATAGATGAAAAGAGGTGTATTTTTTCCCTTCCTAAGGCATTTCTTTTATGCCAAAGTCAACCCCTCTTATAATTTTAATAAGGAACATTCAATTAGCTATAATACTTAGTACGAAATTGGTAGTGCAGGCCTTGTCATTCAGAAAAGGGACAATTATAATGACATATCAATGATTGTTAGGGAAGAAGGAAAAGTTATTTTAGATAACAAGGTCAAGGCGGGCAAGCTAAATAAATGGTACGCCAGCAGCTATAAGGAAAGGCCTGAAAAAAATAAGTTCGTTTTAACTACCAACAATGATCACCATGATCGCATGTTATTATCTGGCTGTGGAGAGTACAATTTTGACCATATGACTGTGTCAGATAGTGAGATATTAAAATTAATACGTAAACAGCAGAAAAATAAATCAGTGGGACCTGATAATGTATCCATAGATGCATTATAACTAGGTGATGAAGCAATAGTTCCTTACATAAAAAGACTTTTCCTTGTCACTTTAAAAAATGGAAACTTGCCTTCCGACTGGAAATTGGCAACCGTCATACCTATCTTCAAGGGAGGAGATAAAACTAGAGTAGAAAACTATAGACCTGTAAGCCTAACGTCTGTAGTGTGTAAATTAATTGAAAAAACCATTTCTAGGTACTTTCGTGAGTTATAGGACAATACTAACTGGCTATTCAAACAACAACATGGATTCAGGAAAGGCTTTTCTTGTGAAACCCAATTGCTAGGATTATGCCAAGATTGAAGTCCTAGACCAAGGTAGTGAAATTGATGCGGTGATAATTGATTTCAAAAAAGCTTTTGACATGGTACCACACCTTAATTTGATAGAAAAATAGAGAGGTTACAAATAGATGGCAGGGTAAAATTATGGATTAGAGAATTTTTGAAAGGAAGGTCGCAGAGAGTAAGAGTCAGTGAAGAATTCTCTGGTGATACTGAAGTAACATCTGGAGTTCCCCAAGGAAGTGTTTTGGGTCCTTTATTGTTTTTAATTTGCATAAAAGATATACATGTAGAAGTTGACTCCAAAATTTGTCTTTTTGCAGATGACTATATTATATATAGAAAGATAAATAACAAAGAGGACCAGAGTACCCTTCAAAATGATCTAGACAAATTGACCTCATGGATAACAGTAAATAAAATGGAAGTAAACATGAATAAATGCTAACAAATAACATTCATGAGAAGGAAAAATAAATAAAATAGGTCATATATTCTGCTCGGAGAAAATATTTCTAATTGCAACGATTGTAAATACCTGGGGGTTAATTTTACGTCAAAACTCGATTCGGGTAACACATCGATAAGGTTGTAAGAAAAGCTTTTAAATCTCTGCATTGGGTGAGGAAAAATATTAAGGAGAGTAACAAAGAAACAAAATAAATGACCTAAAGGACTATGGTTTCTCAGGTATTAGAATATGCAACTGTAGTGTGGGATCCTCATAGGAAAACAGATATTTTCAAGCTGGAGAAAGTACAAAGGAAGGCAGCCAGGTATGTTTTAGGCAGGCACAAAAGGTGTGACAGTGTCACACCTTATAAATTAAGGAAACCATACACAGGTTATGTGGGATATATATGTGGGATGGCAACTCTGTCAAGATGGCGACCAGCTCAGTCCATGGTTGTGAGGGCATTCAAGTAATTGATAAAAACAACAACAATAAGTGCAAGTTTTGTTTAAAAGGTGTGCGTAAAGGCGTACGTTGTGACAAATGTGCACTCTGGATACATATAAAATGTGCCCACTTAGAAAATAGTGACATTCCCGACGAAAATACGTGGCAGTGCCCGGCATGTGTTTACGAAGACAAAGTTTCATTTTTGAAGCGCGAATTAGAGTCAAAGAATAAAATTATATCCATGCTAATGAATGATATGGCATTGCTCCGTGAAAAAAGTAAAAAGCTGGAGACGGACAAAGAGTTTCTTGAGCGAAAACTTTCGTCGACGGACGAGCATTTTACACATGTTAGAGATAGAAATGCGATGAGACCAAAACAGAAAGTACAAAACACTCCCGAAGTGATCACGACAAACAGATTCACGCTTCTTTGTCAAGAAGAGGATAGCAGTGCACAGTTTCCAATAGAGGGTGATAACGAGAGCAGTTTCCGTGGTCAAGCTTATTCCTGAGTGCATAATTCCAGTTACTCCAGTGCGCTCCAAAAACCTAATCGCACCCCAAAGTTAAATCCCCAGTTTTCTCAAATCCCTGAAAGTGCCGATGAGTGTAAGTGTCTACTGCTTGGTGACTCGATTATTAAGCATGTGGATATAAATGGAGTGAAGAAGGCCGTATTTTATGGCATAAGAACAGAACAGCTCGGTGCGAAGATTGAAGAGCTGGCCAAGGACCTCACAACTAACTCTCCAGACGCAATTATTCTACATGCAGGTACCAACAAATTAAAGAAGTCATCTTGCACTGAAGACGTAATGAGTGATGTCTACGACTTAATTCGTACTACCAAAAATTGTTTCCCTGAAGCAAAGATTATGGTTAACGGTGTAACGTACAGACATGATATAAATCATAAGTATCTGTTAAAAGTAAATGAAAACATTAAGTGGGCCTGTGAAGCACTAAAAGTCATCTATTGTGATGTTTACTCTTGCATAAACGATCGTGGAATTGGACGTGATGGCTTACATTTAAATAGGCTAGGATCTAACATTCTTAGCAAAGAAACACAACGTGTATTAAGCATTTATATGAATAAGGGAAACTGAGTGAAGGTTTAGTGGATGAATATAACGTGGACGTAAGTAATGATAATGATAATGAATCAACTTTACCAAATTGTCCCCAAAAGCCTAGTAATTCGTATTTTAAAAAACCTAGAGAGCAACTTAAGGGTGAACTAAAATTAATGCACATAAATATTCAGTGTCTAAGAAACAAAGTTGATGAATTGACGATAGCAATTTCAGATATTTCCCCTGATATTCTCTACATAACTGAACATTGGCTTGCTGAATCAGAACTAGTGAATACCCACTTACCTGGGTACAAGCTCGTTTCATTCTTTTGCAGAAAAATTTACAAAAATGGTGGTGTTGCTATCTTTGTTAAATCAATCTTGGAAGCTTGCCCATTCAAACTATTATCTATTGAAAAAACTTTTGAATGTGCCGCATTGAAATTAAAAATAGGAAAAGTGTCCTACAAAATTATCACAGTATATAGATCTCCCGACAGTGATGCTTGTATGTTCATTAACCATCTGGAAAATGAAATCTTTCAACCAACTACAGATACCAACAACATCCTTCTAAGTGGAGATTTTAACATCAACTTACTAACCAATAGCCGACACAAATCACAACTTTTAGATCTTACATCATCCTTTAGAATAAAACCTGCCATCCAAATTCCAACTAGAATCACAGCTAATTCTAAATCCCTTATCAATAATATCTTCACCCCTATTTCCTTATCTTATAACCATTGCAAAACAATAGAGATTGGCCTATCAGACCACAATGCCCAGTTTTTAAGTTTTTATACTCCAGATCTCCCCCCCATACCATCCTATGAAAGAAAGAGGACCTTTCATGAAACCGACATTGTACATTTCATAAACAGCCTAAACAACTCAAAATGGGAAAAAATCATTGAAGCCTCAAATGTTGATGATAAATTTAATGAATTTATAAACATCTTCTCATACCATTTTAATTGTCACTTCCCAATAAAGACCCATAAAAAAATAATAATGGTAAACCTAAATGGATCACTCCAGAGCTAATAACTCAGGGAGCAAAACTGCGAAATGATTCTTACGACCTTAAGAAATCCAAAAACAGCACATCCTCTCTTGTCAAATATAAATCAGAACTGAGAGAACACAAAAAGAAAATCAGGGAAGCCAAAAGATTCTACAATGACAACCTAATATCTAACTCGCAGAGTATCCCAAAAACATCCTGGCATATTATAAAAAATGCACAAAATCAAAGTTAACTCTTTAAAAATATTAAGTTATCGATAGATAACCGTGAAATTTCAGATCCAAAAGAAGTAGCAAGCATTCTGAATGAGAATTTTAATGAACCATTATGTATTACAAACAATTTGTCTCCTGTGCATGACCCAAATATTCCTCAAAGATTTCCCAGACCAAGCAACTCATTCTTTCTAGCCCCCACAGATGAAAAAGAAGTCATGTCATACATACAGGAACTTAGGAATAGTTATAGTTTAGGTCCTGATGAAATCCCTGGGCACTTATTAGCCAAATGTTGCTCAGTAACAACTTCGCCTCTTACTCATATAATCAATGAATCCCTAAAAATAGGCGTTTTCCCCTCTGCATTAAAAACAGCTAAAGTGATTCCAGTACATAAGAAAAACTCCACTCTGGATCCAAACAATTACAGACCCATCACAATAACATCTTCCTTCTCCAAAATATTTGAGAAAATTATTTACAACCGCCTCACTTCTTAATTGGTCAAATATAATTTTCTGTGCCCATCACAACATGGCTTCCAAAAGGGTAAATCAACATCCACAGCTCTATTTGATTTACTTCAGTCTATTTATAATTCCATAAACAATAAGGAAATCGTCATTGGTCTCTTCTATGACCTGTCTAAAGCATTTGACTCAGTGGACCATAAGATATTTCAGAAAAAACTGATGGAAATGGGACTCAATGGAGCAGTATCAGAATGGATAATGTCATTCATTTCTAATAGGAAGCAAAATGTAGAAGTAAAATACCACCTTATTGATGGTAATCTAAGTACCTACAAGTCCCAAACAATAAACATCACAAAGGGTGTCCCACAGGGATCTATTCTTGGCCCATTGTTATTCCTACTCTACACAAATGACTTGCCAAGTAAGATAAACCTAGGCAAGTTAGTTACCTATGCTGATGACACTAATCACATACTCAGTGCCTCCTCTCTAAAGCTAATTGAATCTGCAGCTGATCAGGCCACAATGGAAATGTTTAACTGGACATCCCAAAACAATCTTTTACTGAATCTAACGAAAACTTCATATGTTATTTTCCATCCATACCAAAAAAGGATCGAATACCCAACAATCAAAATAAATAATATGCAGATAAGACACAGTAAAGACATAAAATTTCTTGGTATAACCTTAACTGAAATACTGGACTGGTCAAATCACATTGAAATATTGTCCAAGCAGTTACATTCATACATTTATTTATTAAAAAATTTAAATGGAACTTTATCCCCAAATATTCTGTTAATTGTTTATCATGCATACATGCATTCTAGGATTAGATATGGTATATTATTTTGGGGGACATCTTGTCATAGAGAAAGAATATTCTTACTTCAGAAAAGGGCAGTTAGAACAATTGCCAGAATTTCAAATAAAACTTCCTGTAAACCTTTCTTTCGGAAATTTAATATATTGACTCTCTCATGTGTACTTATCTTGGAATCTGTTATATTTGCGAAATCCCATCCCGAGCTCTTTACTCTAAATAATCAGGAACATAATCACTACACACGTCAACATGACTCTATCCACTATAGAAGAAATAAACTTTGTCTCATAGACCACAGTCCACAATACACCATAATGTCTATGTATAATAAATTGCCAGCTGATTTAAAGAAACTTAATAATATAAATATCTTTAAAGTTAGGGTAAAAAAATATTTGTTACAACACTCCTATTCCATAGATAAATACCTATTGTAAGGGATACATTTTCTTCAAGTAATGTACCCAACTAAATTATAGTCACAGCTATGGTAATCAAACCATGTTTTTTGCAGTTCTTTGTTTTTTATTATGTTCTTGTGACTACTTCTGTAATTGTATGACATGATGTTTTATATTAAGTTGTAATTTCTGTATTGATATAATTGTTTGACTTGCCTTATGCTTGTATACAAACCAACGGGGCCAATAAACATTCATTCATTCATACAAAGCAATTACAAAAGAACGGGCTTCGGAGGAAATAAATCAAAGGCTAGACTCACCCTGCTACATAGGAAGAAATGACCACAAATACAAAATTAAATGTAGAAAGCAGAAAACGGATATCTTGAAGCAATCTTTCTTAAATAGAGGTATAAAGGAGTGGAATGAATTACCTGAAGTAATTTTTGAGATATTTCCCACTAGCGTTAAAATAAAAAAAAAATAAGTGTTCCTTGATTCTATAATGGTTTATTTTGAAGTGTTTTGTAAAACTTATGTGTATTTTCTTATGTTTATGTCAATGTTACCACCAGGTGATTGCCTACTTGTAATGTTTGTAATCATTAAATTAAATTAAAATTACTTTCTTTTAGATAAAAATGACTTCCAGGAAGTGCTTCATCCAATCCATCATTCATTCAACCAATTTCCGGAGAAAATCGGCCAAAAAACTCCGAACCCACTGTAGTAAACAAACAGAAATTTTTAGTACGTTATATACCTCTGGTATGCCATGCCATGTAAAAAACATAAGCACAAAACTCAGTAGAGTTTTATATCTAATCAGAAAAATAAGGCCAGTTGTTTCATTACAGGTGTATATTATGCCTATTTTCATAGCCATATAATCTATGGTATAATTCTGTGGGGACACTCAAGTCATATTAAAAATGTGATTCAATTACAGAAAAAAGCCAATAGGGCTCTCCTTGGCCTAAAAAATATGAGCACTGTAAGCCTTATTTTATTCACACTAGAATAATGACAGTTTACTCTATGTATGTTTTTAAAGTGCTTTCTTTTGTAAAAAGTAATCTGTCAACCTTTCCCTTATGAGCAGACAGTCACAGTCATGATACCAGTAGGAAAGAGGAACTTGATGTGCCATTCTGAACAATTGAAAAGGCTAAGCAGAATTTCAATGTGCTTGGGTTAAGGATGTTCAATGCATAACCATATGAGGCTAGATTAGCAAACGAAGCCTGCTTCATAAGGGGCATGAAAAGGTGGCTTCAGCACCATCCATTATATAGCATTGATGAATTTTTTTAGCTCGAACATATCAGACTTAACCTTCTAATGTTACATGCATCACTTGTTTTTGTTGTATGTACATGTTGTTCTGCAATTGTTTGTTTTTATTTATACTTGTAGGTATTACGTGTTTGTGTATTGATTACTGTTTTGTAGCCATGAATGTATATTTCTCTATTACATGATTTGATGCAGCATTTACACATGTATATTTTGCACTGTTATGATTACTTGCTATTTTAATAATGTATTTTTTGTACAATTGACGAGATCTAATCCACAAAAGGTTGGCTGAATGATCAATAAATAATATTATTATTATGGTAATTAGGAAAAAGGAATGGGAGGGGGGGGGGGGTGGAGGCGAAGTCAAGCAGGGAAGTTGGCGGGGGAAGGAGGATTAGAGGGTAATGGGGAAGTGACCTTCACAGGGACAATGGAAACATGAGAGGTTGGGGTGGGAAGAAAAGTAAAAAGACAAGTCCTTATCTTTTGTTTCTTCCCTTTCACCCCTCCTTACGCTTCCACTGTCCCTCCGAAGTTCACTAACCAATGGGAGTCCTGTACCCTCAACCCAGCTAAGTAGATACAGTAGAACCTCGGATATACGACCCTCTTTTATACGACGACCTCATTTATACACCGTTTTTTTTTTTTGGTCCGGTAAATAAGACCCCATGTATTTCCAACCTCCCTTATGAAACTTTTCATTTATACGACGAACTCCGTTATAAACCGTTTTTTTCCGGTCCGATGGTAGGAAATTCCTCACTTATACGACTTATCAGCGAGTTAACTCACCTACGGAGCTTCATAAATTCCGACTTTGAGGGATTGTTGTGAGTTTATCGTGAGAGTAAGGAAAATGCGAAAGGTATCAATCTTTAGGCAATTTTAATGGTCGCAAAAGGAATTCGTCAGAATGGAAAAATAACCGACCGTTTGGAAGCAACGGACGGAAAACCACAGGCCTGCGCGACCACTGGACGAAAAATCGGCCATTTTTAATTTTTTTAGGTGGTTTTTGAAAAAAAATCGCGTTTTCGAGACGGAAAACCACAGGCCTGCGCCGGTGCCGGACGAATAATCCGCCATTTTAAATTTTTTTCGGTGGTTTTAGGATAAAAAGTCCGGGTTTTCGCTACTTATTCCTGAAGTGCATGTCATTGCGCATACGCGTGTCAACTTTTAATGTCATATCTCCATTAGTAGAGATGAATGAGTACTGTTTCATTCCATGAGGGAATGAAACAGTTGAGAATCTTACGAAAGGCGCCATTTTGCCAGATAACTATGAGCGTTAGAAAAAAACGGAAAGAGAGAAGTTGTAGACCTCATGAAGGGATGAAAATCTCTGCTAGTCAAAATTGAGGTCGAACTCTTAGTTTAGGAGCTAGAGTCGAAAAACCACAAAAAACGGGAAATGTTTCGCCAAATTTCGAGTTTTAGGCCCTCTGGTGAGGAAACTATGAGGCGTAGAAAGACCAAAAGGCGGATTTTTCGTCCGGCGCCAGCGCAGGCCTGTGGTTGTCCGTCGCGAAAACGCGATTTTTTGTCAAAAAACCACCGAAAAAAATAATTAAAAATGGCCGATTTTTCGTCCAGCGGTCGCGCAGGCCTCTGGTTTTCCGTCCGTTGCTTTCGAACGGTCGGTTCTTTTTCCATTCTGACGAATTCCTTTTGCTACCATTAAAGGCTGGTGGGTGGCATCTTGCAGGAAATTCAATTATCTGCTCTGAATGTTTCGTCAGATTCCAGATCGGACCCACCGTTAAAAAATTACGGCGCGGGAACCCGAGGTCACTTTTTCGAAAAGTCAAAAATCCACAATTGAAAATCATTTTTTGGGGGTTTGCACTCTTTAGATGACGAAAAATCATATTAAATTTATAATTTCAAAATAGCTGAATGAATACGAATAGTATACAACTTCTAATGCCAATTGCTTTCTGATATTTAATAGAATCTAAGAACTATTTTCAGTTAGATCTGTTCATGTCTAGTGATATTCTATTTTAGAAGAAAACTGTTTGGTAAAGGAAAAAATTACCTATTAATCACACCAGATGTTTTAGTAAGCAATACTCCTGCATTAGTTGGTGCTTGTTTGTAGAACATGAACAGGCAATAAACATCAATACAAAATGTGCCAAGCATTAATTGAAACTAATTGTAAGCCCTGCTGGTAAAGTGTCAAGAATTCTGACTATTAGACCAAGAAATTTAACTTTGGTAAAATATCTTACCAAATTTCAGGAATGCAAATGCACATTGTTTCTTTCTTGGTAACATGAACATGCTTACATTTGTAAGTATGATCAATTATTAGGTTTCATTTGCCAGTATCCAAACATGTAATTGCAACCATGAAACAAAGCAGACCAAATTAGACAATTGAAAAGGGTTTCTTGTTCCCTGACTATGAAACCTCTGTTGTGAAACTACCTCACTTATGAAACCTTTTTTGCTGGTCCGCTGAAAGTTTCATAAGTGAGGTTCTACTGTAATGCTAATTATCCATTGCTTACATGGTAGTTCTCAAGTTCTTGGGCAATGTACGTGTGGCAAAGCTTCACAATTTATAATGCAACGTTGTGGATGCCTGCATGAATTCTGTTGTTAATGTGTCAAAATTCATAATAAATATTTCTTGTTTCTGTTGGGACTGGGACTTAGGTTCGTAATTTCTTAAAATTGGAAATTTTGTAATCTTGTTTCTTTTAACATAATTTAGATGCCCCTTTGGTCAAGACCAATGATTTTGCTTCGTAAAAATGAAAGTTCGTAAGAACATGGTTCGTAGTAATGAGAGTCTACTGTAATATGAAGTTAGGGAAGCTAAGACACACACAAAATTATTATGTGCGCATACTGAACATTACATCAAACAATGTACTCACTTTACATTTCACAAGAATTAATGGAAGAATATAAAGTGGCCATCATAAAGAGTAATTCATCTTTCGCTAGAATTTCTTTTATTAGCAGTAGTAATAATTTCACTATACAGATGCCTTCATCTTCTGCACTGTGCACCAAATCACCAATGCACAAATTATCACAGATTGCTAGACTAAAGCTAAGATCAAGTAAACTAAAGTTAAAAATAAAGGAAATGGTACAGTGAAAAAAGAAACATCAACTGAAAGTTAAAATAAATTAATATTAAAGAGCAAACAATTCTAACCGATTCAAGAACTGATCTTACTTGAACTAAAAAAGGATGCCACTAAAACAAAAAAGCGAAACAGCTAAGCAGGAGGAAACAAAAAAAACAGTGAGGCTGGCCGTGAACGCAAGCGATCTGAATGAAGTCCCAAGGGAGAATGGTCACTTTCACCAAAACCCCCGTGTAGGAACTGTTTGCGGTAATAGACTCGTCCAGGTCAGACAAGGGTTTCTGTGCACATGCCACAAGCTTTCAAACAAGCTGTACCAATGTCACTCCTAGTATTCAGTGATTATTACTATTTAAGTATTGATTTTTTTTTCTATTTTTACTCATTGAACACAATATAGTATTATGAATAATTATTCAAGATTTGAAAATGTAATTTGGTCCCAATAAACGTTTGAAATATGTACAAAAATAAAATGTGTGTGACAAAAAAGAAATAACATTGCTTTTATTGTATACATCCAAAAGAAACTTGATTAATTTAATAACACTGTTTTATAGCATACTATTAAAAATAAACTAGGATCCAAAAATATCCAAAGGATCCAAAAATATTCGAAGGATCCAAGATCTGGATACAAGGATCCGGTCTGGATATGAAAAAAATCCTGGATCCATTCATCCCTAGTTTAAAATTAATATGACTAAAACCACAATGGGGGATGCTCATTCATTATATTTGTCCAAGCCATTTTTAAGATGAAGAGGCAAGAACAATTAATAACAGCAAATATTAAGTGACATCTGCCATTATTAATTGCTGTTAGTCGAGGCATTTAAAATAGTATTAAAATAGTTCGTGGAGGCAATATCAAGGGCACAAGACAATTACAGAAAATGAATCCAAAGCTTTGACAAATTTTTGGAGTGAATCAGGAATCAAAATTAAATTCCTTATTTCTCTAATGCAATGGAAACAACATTGTCAAATGCGATCAAAAATAATCACTCTTTAATTATGAACTGCTTTTCATGCACTAAGCTGCTGTCATACTACAAGTATAGCATACACATACAAGTATAGCATACACATACAAGTATAGCATAAGGCACACTTTCCAAGTTCTAAGTCTCCAAATGGAGGTCTTCTTACCTTTGCTTTTGTCTCCCAAACTACAGTTCTAGGGGATGATGGTTCATTTACAGGGAAGACATGATGAGCAGCTGCATGATGGTCCCCTTCAGAGCAAACACCATTCCGAATAAGACCAGCTTCCCCATCTTTCTTTGAAATGCTCACTCTGTCCTCAATGATCTTGCCTCCACCATCCTTCTTCAATGAACACTCCTTATTTAAAGATGATGATAACTCATCCACTTCCTGCTGCGGAACTAATAAATGCCTTGCATGTAAAACCCTGGATACAAAAATAAAATCCTATCGATGTTGCTCCAAAAAAGGGAGAGGTAGAATAATGGTTGGATGGAGGTTGGGTCTTGTTGCTAATGGTTATAATGAGAGAGAAACATTTCTAAAAAACCATGCCCAGTCACTTGAGAAGAAAGAGCAGTCAATGATAGGAAGGTTTATGGAATGTTTCAGGGATTAGTGAAGGAAAGGAAGGGGGTTTAGTTGGTAGGCAGGTGGCAGCAAGAAAGATGCATGTTTTGGAGCACAGGCTTGTTAAATTGTAAATCCAAATCCCTTATCCTTCATTAGACCCTTAAATATGTTCCAAGTGTACCCCCTTCCTTACTTCACTGTACATACTTGTACATCCACACCATTGGCAAATGTTTCTCCACAAGTACCTCAGTGTGACCAAACCTACATTAGGGGCCGTATTTATAGTCGTTACCTAGCAGTCCCCTTATTCATCCCCTACCCAGCAGGCCCCTTGAATTGTGCGTCCTATAGTCTAAGCTAAGGGGGCTGCTAGGTAGGGGATGGTTGGGGGTTAGATCTGGTAACTAAGGACTAGAAACGGCGGGAAATGGAATTCGCAGCTCAAATGTTTCAGTGGTGACGGTCGTGATCAACATGGATACGGATAAATAAAGACCCAGACGCAGCATGAAAAGTATTGACATGGCCGCTCGACGCGCAAATAGCTTCAACGGCGTGGAGAAGAAGATATTGTGCGACCTAGTGGCGAAATATAAAGATATAGCGGAAAGCAAGAAAACAGACGCAGTTTCCTGCCTCAAGAAAAAGAAAGTGTGTTGTAGTAGTATATTGCCTCAAATAGTTGTATATGTTGATTCCAGGACACCATAGCAACACTATGAACATCCGTGGAATGAGTCCGGCGTCACATCAGATTTTTATTGATTAAGAACAAATCTTACCGTTGTTTTATAAGCACCAAAGATAGGAATTATTAATTTAACGTTATGCACAACCATTTGAGTTAGTTAATTTACATATATTGTACTATTTTTTCGATAAGGGGGCCCCTGGTGGAGCATGCATCTCCTGCCAGAATTTTGAGAGGCTAAGGGGGCTGCTGGGGGTGGAAATCCGACTATAAATACCATTTTTGACGAAGGGGCCTGCTAGGGGCTGGGGGACTGCTAGGTAACGACTATAAATACGGCCCTATATGTTATACCCAAAAATAAAATCCTTGGGTACTAAAAAATGATCTGCATCTGTTAGCCTCCAGCCACAACCCCTATCTAGAGACTATATTCCTCAATGAAGACTATATTTTTTCATTTCACATGTACATATCACAGAGTGTAAAATGTCTTGTGTCATCTCACTGAAGCAGGAAAAGAGTACAATTAATTTCATTGTCCAGCTTCATTGTCATCTTTGATGTTATAAGCAACTCGATGGACAGAACGCTATAAATAAATATTTGACATACAATCTGCAGCCTAGTTCTAGCATTAGATAATACACTTCTGGAGAAGTAATTTTTGGTTGAAAATGATTTATTAAATTTTCATTATTTTTGTTCAAAAATTACTTTTCGCTTAATGGTTTTTTCAGTTCCATTACATGAGAGGCTGCTTTTAAAGCCCAATGATTAGTCTTAAATATACTTCCTCAATGTCTCTGAAACATTTACTCCATGAACTAACTCTTTTGAGCCAACCAAGATGTCTGCATGAAGGACACAATGCTAATTAACTGCTTAAATAGCATTGAGGGGATTATAGCAATAACTTTACGTACATAATGGCATAACATTAAACCCTTGATCTCATAAAAAGAGACTATATATGCGAAGTAAACATACACCACAACCTTTTGCCCATCTCTTTCCACCCTACTGTTTCCTCCACTGCATATGTTCCAGCAACCCCTTTGTCCACACCAAATCCCACAAGCAGGGAGCAAGCACTACTAAGAGTTGACAGGGTCATCTCTGCCATCTGTCCTTATTGTGATAAGTTAATGTTAAAATTTGTTTTTAAAAAAGTCAGGCTCCTGATTGTACACATACAAAAGACATTAGTAATGATATAAAACCAATTTTCTACAGTTTCACAATAAAATTAATCCACCAATATTGACCCCTCTTCTTAGAGTGGATACAAGTAAACCTATAAAGAAGTCTAGCTCCGTAAAATTCTATGGGAATATCTTTGACTGAAAACCTTGATTGGTATCCTCACATTAATGATATAATTAAAAAAATGGCCACTGGGACATTTATGATCAGGAAGCTTGTCCCTACTACTTCCGTGGAAATTTTGAAACTAGTGTACTATGCTTAAGTTCACGCTTACTTGACCTATGGAGTTATCTTATGGGGTAACTTGAGTGCAGCAATGAAGGCATTTTCTATGCAAAAGAGGTCTATAAAGGCCATGATGAGTGTACCCATCATGACCCCTGGAAAGCCTTTGTTTAGGCAACTGAATATCATGACTTTACCCAGCATATATATTTTTCACTCATGTTTATTTGTAAAAAAGAATTCATCTATGTTCGTTCCTAACTCGATGGTTCATAGTCACATGACTCGTGGAAGGGAGAATGTACACCTGTGAGTACAATCACGTGCTGTATGTAAGAATGGCCCAATTCACTCGGCATCACTTTTGTACAATAAGTTACCTACAAACTTTAAATGTATGTCTTCTGTGTCTTCTTTTAAATGAAAACTCAAAGAACTACTGCTTAATAAATGTCATTATAGTACTGATGAGTTTTTTTCGGACAATATTGTAAATCTATTGTGAAAGGTTATTATGTATAAATGTTTATGAATATGTTCTATGTCAACAACAACCAACAGAACAATGAAGCTATGTATTATTATTATCATTATGTATCACATATGTTCTTAAGACTTAAATATACTTGAGAGCATGAATACTCCCAGAAAATTCAATCAACACAGCATACTAATTTAAACTTACCTGTAACAGCTATTTCTGGCGGTGCATAGCAATCTGGAAGTTCTGGTAGGCTTTCCACATCAGGTTCATAGCCACATAACTAAATTGGAAATATAAATGCAGAATATGAAATATTAATTCTTTAAGTTTAAGAAAAAAAGCAAGTAATTTAACAGAAAATTATTCATAATACTAACGTAAATAACTGAGAAAAATAAAAAATATGTTGTTACACAATGTGGATGTTATCCTAATACCAGGGTGGCCACTCAGTCACAGAAATAAAATTCTATGGTTTTCCCGGTACTTTCCTCTTTTTTTGCCAGTTATTTTGCAATCAGTTTCCATTCTATACCTATCATTACCTATTCTATACGTTACATGGAGAAAAAAGACAATACTGGTAATAAACTAGTATTTGGTTCATTACCAGCAGGAAGCATTTAATTGTACGTTGTATGTAGAGTTCTCCTGAAATACATCTCTTTATGTACATAAAATTGAACGTGTCGTATGCCAATATGTACAATATCAATTAGAGAACTTTGACATTAGTTTCTTCTGTATATTTTCATTGGTTTTTAGTGCGTATGCAAGTAATGCTTTTGTGCATTATGATTGGTGCCAAAGTTACACAAGTAATATGACCTTGGGGCACACGTACAGCACAAAATAGATATATTCCGATCATAATGTCAGCATTTTCCTGAAAAAATTTCACTTGCATGTCACCTTCGTTGCTGGTAAGTTGAATTTCATTGCCAATGATCAACACATGCCATAGTTGACAAGATAGAACTCCTCATTGGGTGATTAAGAGGAAACATGGAAAATTGCAGGAAAGGGACTTGTGCGAGTTCTTGGCCAGTTTTTATCAACAGATCGAAAAATAAAAATAAGAAGTCACTGGAAAACATTTTGAAATCACTTATGATGACTAGAACACCCCTTCTATCACTATGGTTCTATAAACTCTGGAGGTTACGGAGGACTCAGAAAATTATTTATTGATAATTTTGAATGGTACCTTTGAATGGCGCTCATTTTCCTCCAGAATTTCTAAAATACTTCCTAGAATGCTCTTCTTGAAAAATGTGAGTCCTTCATGTATATTTGCACGTAGAATGTGAATTTCTCAAAAGAGAAAGTGGAGAATAAGCCAACGATAATCCAAGTGCAAAATAAAGCATAAGTTACAGGGATGCCGCAAGACAGTAAAAAATAAAGCACTAGTCAATGTAAAAAAAATAAAGTCCCAAAATGCCGAGAGAAATGTCCAAGATGACGTATAGGACTATAAACGAACAAAACACTGTTGAGGTTGGCTCAGGTAATCCAAAGAACGGCCGGCCACCAATCAAAAGCAGAGGTTGGTAATAAGTCCAGAGATAAATGGTCAAAACAAAGCAGAACTCAATATCAGAAGGAAAGTCTACGAGAGTTCAGAAAGATTATCAATTAATGCACAGTGAAATTATTTCTGAAGACAAAGTTCAAACAGTATGCAATGGCTCAAAAAATCAGCAAGAGGAAATGCAGAAAATAAAACTCAAATGGCTAGCACAGTAGAAGAAAAGAATATAGTAGATAGACACATCTAGAAAAATGTAAAGGTAAAGAAATCAGTAGAGGTATAAATCTAGCAGCTGTGGGTAATACGATACTCCAGAAGCAGTATCGCGAAGCTAAGGGATAACCATGGACCCTCCTTTACTTAGAACGAGAAGGGGAAACTCCCAAGGCCAATGTGCCTGGGAGAGGGAAATCCTCAAGCTCACAAAACCTTGTCAGCAGGAAAAAGATAACGGACAAAAGAAAGCCCCAGAAATACAAGCGAGCGCCCCGCAAAGGTCAACATAACTTCTAAGAATCATGTAGACCCCACAAGAGTTCGTCAGAGCAATCAACATAATAAGCCTCTCAAAACACAACGCAGCAAAGTGAAAACCCGTCCAATGCCCCTTTCCATCCGAATGAAAGAACACTAACATCCGATGATGGTTTAATCGTCTAAGTTTTTACCCCCAAGCCAAGCGTCACTTCCACACTTCAACCAATGAATCACGTTGTGTCAATGAAAAGGAATTAATGAGTTTGTCTTCTCAGAACACTAGCCAATGAAGATGAAATTTTATTGAAATTTTGGAAGAAAATGACAATATTGGATGCAAGTCATGGTGTGTCACACGCCTGGTCCTCATGTGTTGCAAGAGTTCATTCTTGGAGGAAACTTTTGTTTGACCTCGAAGGTGATTATGAGGGATTTTCAGAAACTGTAGTGAATGACTCCGAGTTGAGGGGTTTAGTGAAAAGCATGAAGGGATTCAAAAATGTTGATGCAGAGAACATAGAAAAATGGTTAGAGAGAGACGAAAGTGACTCGGGCTTCCAGCATGTGACTGATAGCGATATTGTTTATGCCGCGATCGGACAAGGGGGAGAGAAAGGGAGTGGGGAGAGTTGAAGTAGCGGGGATAAAGACAAGGGGAGCAGCAAACCCATGAGTCACAGCCAGGCGCTCAACTTTGTAGATGGTTTGCTACAGAATATGGAGCAGTGGGAATGCGACTACAATGGCATTATCGCTGCCAAAAAGATACGCGGTCGGGTGAAGAAAACTCTCAATGAGTCCATGAAACAATCTAAAATAATGGACTTGAGTGCAAATGATAGTACATTGTTTTTTTACATATATTATGAAAATTATATGATATAAAAGTAAAAGATTATCCGTGCCTCCTAGTTCACTGTATTTCATTGGTTAGCACTCGTGAGATTGACAGGAAGCCAAACAGGCTCTGAGGCGGCACTTTAACCGCTTAAACAGCTGTATTTTCAGCGGCGACTTAAAAAATAAAAAATTTGTGAAATTCTCGAAAACCTTCCGTTATTTAATGTTTTTTGTTACTTTTAATTTAAATGCCCAAATATAATGTTTTTTGTCACATAAATTTTATGATAATGTGTTTGTTTTTCTCATTTCTTGCCACATCAATGATCATAACGATCATAGCATCATATCTGAGGAGCCGCCATCACTCTTTCCGTAAAATTGCCTACCATGTTGCGGTGTTGCCCACTAAACCCTCATATGGATTTACGAATTTAGTTACGTCGTTGGATTTACGGCTCCGCAGCGGCGCCGCGTTATATTTTGCCATTATCTTTCAAACTTGGACTTTCTTAGCATTTTTTCTGATTGGTAATGCTAGTGACTTCTATTTTCTTTATTTTTAACCTGTTTTGCTAGATTTATCCCATTATTACAGAAGTTATTGCTAAAAATCTATAATACTGCTTTCTTTACCATTTGTTGTCGTAATACTCTCTTTTTATTGTCCCTTAGATAGTTATTTTCAAATGATGGTTTTAATTTAATGTGTAATAATTGTTTTAAATCTTTTTTCTGATATGCAATTCTGGATAAACTCCGCTTTATCATGTGCACATTGTTTTATTTTTTATGCATCCAAATACTAAAAATGTGATTCGAACTAAAGTCGGATGGGTCCATGTAAAATAATTTTGCTTCACTAAGTCCACCCAAATGTTATATCCTTGTAGTGTTCGCAGAATCCTGAGTTCTTATACGTTAATAATTGAAAAAGGGTAGGTGGAGTGAGAAGAGACGAGTGATACCGTCGTGATTTTTAAGTGCTATATTCTGACGATCAAGGCATGTGTAACGGACATTCTGGGAGCTTATATCCTGCAATTTCTAAAAAAGAAAGTATTAACGTCAGATGGGTTGTGAAATATGAGGAATGTGGAACAATCAGCGACACGTCAAAGAGTCCATTGGAGGGGGGGCTAGAAGAGTCGGCATTTTAGGCCTACAGCGGAGCCCATTCCCTCACTGAGGATGTCTCCATGGAGATGGACAGGTAAAAGTGATGCGGGGGAATGCGGCAGATGAGGTTTTGCTTCTGGTGGGAAAGGCCAAAATAATTATTTCTAAGAAGTTTGGGTTGTAGGTGGTAAAGAAGAAGGAGCAGGAAGTGGAAAAAGCATGGAATACGATGGCGTCTATTTTCTTCGGTCCGGCGCTGCCTGAGGGACCGATGGAATAGGAGCTAGTGTTCTGGGGCGACCAAAATACCCTCATGCTGGGAGGACCCCCCTCACCTTTTCTTTCTGTAGCATTGCACTGACCCAAACAATGAGACCATCCGTACTTTCCCACTAAACTTCCATATTCGTCATCCTCCGCCTTCTTTCTTCCCCCCACAAAAACTGATTGAACTTCTCCCCACCTCCAACGACCCACCCGAGTTAGACCTTCTCGGAATGAAGGGAGGGCCACCCTGGGGCGCTTTGCGATAAGGCGCTGATTCCCTGTCCCACACGCAGCGCTGGAAGGATGAAGAAAGAGCTGCCTATTGAGTCTAATTGCCTCCTTGCACTCTCAACCTTTCTTCAAGATTCGGATTTTCTACGCTTACCTGGCCCAACGATCCCGGTATTCCCCGATCCTTGGGGGTCGACTCACCACCAAGTATCTCCACCCCTTCACCTCAAAACAACCTCTATGGAATTACCCACCTTTCTCCTCATCACTCACCCCTTCACGTTAGTAAACATTGGACGACTAAAACCTCTGTGCATTTCGAGTACACAAAGAAACGAGAAATATATTAACAAATTTTCACTATGTGGTAATTCGTCTATGTATTTGTTCATCATGAAAAGATTTTTACCATATAAATACGGAGTGAATATCTCCTGCAAGTTTAAATATAAGCGGAAATTATGAAATATATCAGTACCATGTACAAGTATTTGGGAAGATTAGATCATGCAATTTATTTCCAAATAAAACTAGTATAACGATATCTTTCTATGCATTTATTTACATTCATCGCAAAGAAATTTTGAATGGTCTTTGCATTAATTTTTTTCTCAGGAGCTGAAAATTTGTAAAATCTGTCTTTTCACCACAAATAAGTGACACTGTGAGCGTTTTAGTTTTTTAGAATTGCTTACATATTGAGGTTTTACTGAATCTTCTTGAAAATCTGTCATGCAGCAATTCAAAATCTTTGTCTTGGCATTCTGTAGCCGTCTCAATGTATGCGGACGACCTAATTCCTCTGCTTGTTGTTCCAATTACATTCTTCTTCTTTCTAGCTTCTTTTTATTCCAGTTCGGGTATAAGGTTGTAAATAAAATGAAGCCAGCAATTCCGCTTACATTTAAAATATTCATAAAGAAGGCAAATGGACATCGATTGGTTTTTCCTTGGCATGTATATGAATGCGCCATTTGGTCCACCAAATCTGTACCTCCTTTCGTTCATTATAATGCAACACGATTTCTGGTTTGCTGTGGGTTTAATCGCTAATGCTACTATCATGATGCATTGATGACAGCAGTATTACAGATTTTCCTCTTTTGGGGACATACGAAACCAATGTAAGGCTTTTTGTGAACCCAAACCCAAATATGGAAGAAAGTTCCGGTGGAGATCGATTTGGTAAAAAATTAGATGAAATGTAGAGATTCATCTACATCTACAAAATACACTGCAAGCCACCTCAGGGGTGTGTGGAGGGGGTGAGTATTCATCAACATTCATTACAATATACCCTAAAGTTAGTGTAACTACGACTAATTATGCATTAGCATAAATCGCTAATGCTTGTCACGAGGTGAAGCCTCACAATCATGCACTACACTACAGATATGCTCACAATGGAGAGGGCTTGTTTTTACTAAGTGTTCCCATGAGTGTTAGATCACTGTTTTTCAAATTTAGTGCTAGCTTCAAGGTCGTGAAGAAGTTATCGCAGGTCACGATCCGATTGGAGCCAAAATATGGGGGACAGAGCATTACCACTACACGTTCACCTAGGTTAGGCGCTGCTATCACTACGTTCTCCTTTCCTTGGTAAGGTAAATCCCCCATTGGGTAGCCTGTTGCCGAACCGTTAATTCAAAATATCTTCACACCATATTTATTGGGTTTTGATGGAATATATTGTCGGAAAGGACAACACCCACGAAAGCCAATCAGTTGCATATCAACAGTGAGTGAGAGTCCGGAAACAAAATAATGTTGACAGTCGCTATCGCAAACTTCTGAATCGTCTCCCAAGCTTCTGCTACTCATTCACTGGGAAATTTCCACACGAAGGTAAACAGGCATTATTGTATGAATTATGAGAATAAATTGTGGTTAATTTTCTTGGGATTGCTGCTTGGTATAATTCTATACATAGTAACCCTGTGATGGTCCCAAAGGTGACCATCACCACAACAGGTATGCGTAGCGGAGAAGGGACTCAAAAAAAGTTATGCCGAAGGCCATGGAAAAAACACCCTTAGGCTATCCATGAGTTTATAAGAAATATTCTTGCAAATAGATGAAGTTTTGTCAATGAACTTTATAAACAGGCAAAAATTATGATTATTAGATAAAAGACGAAGCAAAATTGGCATAGTAAAATTTTCCCTTTGTTAAACAATTTCATTTTGTTTATAAACTTTAAACATTTAAATATTATGATTATAAATAGAAGATAACATGTCATACGAAACATAATAACTTTTAACTTAGTATTGAGAGTGCAGTATCCGACATTGCGACGAGGAAACACTCGGCGCCGCAGCGGCGCCGTAAATCCAACGACGTAACTTTTTTCATTAGAGGCCAATAAAATGAAAACTATGCACACTATACACACCAAAATATATTTGTAGTCTAAGAAAGCAGAAAAAATAAACTACTGAAAGTTTCAGAAAGATCCATGCGAATGGAAAATTTTAAAATCATTTTTAAAACCACGGGCGCCGCTAAGGCGCAGTGAATCCATATGAGGGTTAAATGAACATGATCCATTCACCGGAAATATCGTAATTCCAGAACACGTCTGGTCCTGCATATTCCGGATTATCGATCTTCTACTGTATTTCAATTCAACAAATATAGACTGGAAATGCATATTTAAAAAAGGATTATGACTGTTTAAACCACTACTTCAGAAAATAAATTCATTGAAATTGGCAAGTATGCAATCTGTTGTGACTTACCAAGCTGCCTGTGCATAAATTACTCAAACAAACAGCTGAAATAATTTGATGCTAGAAATAGAAAAAATAAATGAAATCAAAGAGTACAAGAAATAAATAAGTGGAAAACATTAGTGATTAAATATTGGCCAAAAAGATGATTTCATGAGTTTGAGTTTGTAACGTTTTGTATGCTGGTGCCAAGTTTATGCAACCCTTTTTTTTGTTCTTCTTTTGTATTGCTAGTTCCCATGTGAGCCGCAGAGTAGTGGTGGCATTCAGCCAGGATATAAATTCGGTCAACGCAGTAGGGAAGAGGTCATTTTTTTGTTCCGTCTAGAGTGAGCAGAGTGATAGAGGCAGCTCGTGGGAAGCCGTGGAGGCCAAGGTGCATCTATTGTGTGTGCGTGTCCTTGAGAGAATCACGGGACATACCTTCCTAACCCCCTTTACATCACCAACCCATCCGAGTACAGGCTGATGTCTCCTCACCTTTACCTGTGCTGGCACCTGTATACATCGCTTCGACCTGTCATTTTCCTTTGGTTTGAACCCCCCGTACTCAACCCTGCCCGGAGCTAGCGGGGAGAGAGACGGGCATCGTTACAAGTTCAGCTGTATGATGCTCTCAAGTATAGAACCTAGCAGGAAGTTTTTCAAAATTCCTCTGGCAATATTCTGCGCCATAAGAAAATCTGGAGAAATCAAGGAATATTACCAATGATGTTGAAATCAAATCCCAGGTTTTTCAAAGAGGCAACTATTTCTAGTTTCTGGAAATAATGATGTCAAGGGTTCTTCAATAGAAAC
Source organism: Pyrrhosoma nymphula (assembly GCA_963573305.1). Classification (NCBI taxonomy): domain Eukaryota; kingdom Metazoa; phylum Arthropoda; class Insecta; order Odonata; family Coenagrionidae; genus Pyrrhosoma; species Pyrrhosoma nymphula. Next base: position 150,489,391 of record OY754330.1, read on the forward strand.
TTAAGCGTTGCAAGAAAAAAGTGTTGCCTATGCACAAGGGGATATGCAAGGCTTATTGCTTTCTCCCTGGGGTGCCTGAAGTGTTGCATACGTCAAAGGATGTCCATTTTTTAGTGATCAAAGCCAATTTATCCTGGATTATGTTACTTAAAATAAAAACATTTCCTTGGATCATAAGCTGTTAATAAACCTCAACAACATAAGTTGGCAGTACCGTATTTCCTGCCCTATAGGACGCACTGTGCAAAAGACACACTGTGATTTTTGGGTTATATTTTAGAATAATATATAATCAACACCTGTTTATATTAAAAATTACTGGTAAAATGGGAGTTATTTTAAAAATAGCTACTGTATTAAAGTTATTAATCATCGAATCTCAGAAACAAATGCATGATGGAGAGCACACCATTAGGTTGCTGCCATAATTCAGTCTGCAACGAAAATAGAGATGGAAACCTTTAATTGTAACACAAAATCCTATACATGAAAAAATAGCTTTTCCTTCACCCCATTAGACGCAGGTCGATTTTCAAACATGTTTTAGAGTATAAATGTGCATCTTAGAGGCTGGGAAATTTCGTACAATGGAAAACCGATATATCTATATCAATACAAACCTGTTTCATGGAAATTTAGTATTAGACTGACTGAAATTTCCACTCATAATTTTGATTCCCGGTACATAAAACACACCTCATTTTTAGGTGTATTCCGATAGGGGAAAAGTGCATGTTATATGTTGGCAAATACGGTAACGTCGGTAACTAGCTTTTAACTAGTGTTCCCAATTTCTACTCAAATATGATAAAGGAGAAGTTGTTAGCATGACACCCAAACCATGCCAAAAAATACATCAAGAATAAACTTTAAAATGAAGTTTTCGCAACAAACCTTTTGGAACATAGGATCAATCCTCCAAATTCCCAAGATTTGATCCATTGACCAGGTTACTAACTCATAGTTCGTAGGATCTATAACATAAGGCCAAAAATAAACAATTAGATAACAATAATAATGAAAATAAATTTTGGCACCACTTTGATTATGAACATATTATAAGAATACAAGTCAAATTCAAAATAAGAACACACTTTTCATACTAAAACATTTTCAAGCACTAAGAAATGAAACTGAATATAGCACAAATTAAAAGGAATCCTGTCACATATTTCATGTGATTGGTTAACAATAAAAGCATACTGGAAAATCAATTCCAATACCTTTAAAAAAATTCAACAATAAGAAGACACAAACACATCAACTGTCCTTGATAGAGTAAGCTTAAAGTTAGAAATTGATGAAAAAGTTACTGATCAATGTACTATTCCTAAGAAACATATTCTCATTGATTTATTTGAATTCATTCATTTAAAACTCCTTTCATCTCTGCTTTGCTTACAAATAGTATTTCTTCAATGCAATATAGCAATATCATGAGACACCAAATACTCTGACAACAGATTGCCGGACAGCATGGTGGATGCAGGTAATCCACTTATAGTTAGATCACTTCCAGTTACCACCTTGGAATAAGAATCGACTACTACAACTAGGGACTATAAAGGTGAATGTGATAATTGCAAAGCTCTTTAATATGATGTCAATTTCCCACAGTATCTGCCCAGGAAAAATCTATAACTACATCACTTTTTAATTTATTTTTTATTTTTACAAGACTTGGAGGCTTGGGAGCATCAAGGTACAGGATAGCACTAAGCCATTAGCAGTTGCATCATCTGGACATAATGAGCAGTTATATTGAGGAAAATACCACAAAAGATGTGACTAAGGTAATATGCTTTGCTCTGGTTTTTTAAAAAGACTTGGAAATAAGAGGTTGGATAGGGACAAATAGGAGGAAAAGTATTTTCTACAAATTTGTTGGAGTGGTGCCTGTATGCTCTCATTAGTTGTAATTTATTGAGAAGTTAACAAAGACTTCATAGCAAGAAATACATCCCCTTTTCTGCAATAGAGTGCACTCATTGTGTTCTATGATGTGTATACATGACCCCATTAACACTGAATTCAGTTTCTTTGGTTCACAGTTGAACATGATGCATGAACACATGCAGCATCACACATTAACTTTGTTCAATGAAAATACTCCTTAAGTGTTTGCACAAGTTCTGGAATTTTCAATTGAATTTTAGCCCACAACAAAGATTACCAAAAACAGTATTACAAAAAAAATGGCAAGTCAATTACTGAGAAATAGACATTCCAGCCCATGGCAAAGAAGGTAGATAACATACGATTTACGTTTTTCCCGGTGAATAATATTTAGGAATTCTTCTCGGGCTCTGCACCAGGTAATTGGCTTCATATTGGCCGACGTTTCGGAAAACGACTTGTTTTCCATTTTCAAGGTGTGTTGCTCTCTCTGTGTAGGATTATACACTGAACTGAATTGACCGTTTGACGAGTCCAACAATTAAGCTCAGGTGTCGTCTGATTGGCTGATGTTCCTTTGAAATCTCTTCTGTTCTTTCCTTATGTTTTTCATGCAATTTATTATAGGTGCCCAAATATTGCTAAGGTGAAAGCCAGTAACCTGATTGAAATTTTTTGGATTTAGGTGGATTTTGATGGCTTCCTTGATTATGCGGTCCCAGTAGCGTTGTGAGCGGCAAAGAATTTTTACATCTCCCCATCGTATGGCATGATCTTGATTGATGCTATGCTCTGCCACTGCCGACTTCTCTGGTTGCGCTAATCTAAAATGCCTTTGGTGCTCTCTCAGCCTCGTCTCAACCGTTCGGCCTGTCTCCCCCACTGGTGAAGGCCGACTGGTGAAGGTGAAGGATCCTATCGGCCTGAAGACACCAGGAGTTTACCAGATTCCGTGCGAGTGCGGAAAAATATATGTGGGGGAGACAGGCCGAATGGTTGAGACGAGGCTGAGAGAGCACCAAAGGCATTTTAGATTAGCGCAACCAGAGAAGTTGGTAGTGGCGGAGCATAGCATCAATCAAGATCATGCCATACGATGGGGATATGCAAAAATTGTTTTCTGCTCACAACGCTACTGGGACCGCATAATCAAGGAAGCCATCGAAATCCACCTAAATCCAAAAAATTTCAATCAGGATACTGGCTTTCATCTTAGCAATATTTGGGCACCTATAATAAATTACATGAAAAACATAAGGAAAGAACAGAAGAGATTTCTAAGGAACATCAGCTAATCAGATGACACCTGAGCATAATTGTTGGACTCGACAAACGGTCAATTCAGTTCAGTGTATAATAGAGGTGGGCCAAATGATTCTTTTTATTGACTCGAGTCTTTTGGATCACGTCACTTCAATGACTTGTTCACTTGAGTGAGTCTTTAGAATCACTTTGGAGTAGTGTGGGGCACATAAATGACGAGGCTTACATATAACAGTAAAGCTGAATTGTGAATCAGTAATGATGGCTTTAAAGATTTATAGAATAAACGGGCAAACTAATTACCTTTGGTTAATGTGACCAAGGCCACTCTACCCAGAATCAGATCTTTAAATCACCTTTATGCACGATGACAGAGGAAAAAAAAACAATAATCTCGTTGATATCTCTAAATGTGCGGTTATGTTATTCGTTCTTAGGAAAGACACACTCTACGTCATGCATTATACAAATAGTGCAGTCAAATCAAAATAATAAAGCCAAGAGTTTAAATGCCAAAATCATATAATGTACACAATTACTTACTTCTTTAACACTAATTAACTTCTTGTCATTATTCACTGATCGTAAGTCTTTGCCTTTTAAATTAACGGTGGCTTTTATAATACCAACTCTATATGTCCACTTTTCTGAATCTAAGGGCCTATAACACTATTTAAAACAGCCATCCCATATGATTTACTAGTAACAGTACCTTTAAATAACAGTAATTACATATAATATACTATATTGCTCGCTCTTTCAAAGAGCCTGTGATAGTGGGTTGTCGGCGGGGTGGGAAGAGTAACCCACCAGAAATCCTTCTCTCACACTAAGGCATTACATGCAAATATATACTCCTCGAAACACCCTAGTGAGAGCATTAAAGTATGTATAAATTAAAAACTACTATAAAGAACAGAAGGAAGTTTTCAAACAGTCTGGCGTGCACAAGCTAGAGTATAGAACGCCGAGATGGACTTTGGAGTAAATCGGCCGGACTGGTGGAACGCTTTAAACAAGAGCGCTCTTGTTTTAAGTGCTCGACCAGTCTGGCGCCAGGGAGCATGAAAGATGCCTCGTCCAGCGCCCGGGCGTGGGCAATGCAGTTGATATTTAAACCTCCCCCCCTCTCTTCCCCGCCACCCGGGTCCTCACATAACCCTTGCATCCGTCACCACCCTGTCCCTAACCCCTGAAACCGCCGTTTCTTAAGTCTATCCCTCCTCTGCCCACTCAAAACCCTTGCTCCCCCCTTCTTTGATTGATGAGTCACTTGAAGTAAATGTAATGGCTGAGAAAATGCTGGAGAGACTCCAGAAGAGATTTAAAGATGTTGAGTTTAATCCCATACTGAGAGAAGCATGTTTACTGGATCCATGATTCAAAGAATACGCTTTCTCCGAAGATACAAGTTATAACGCAGTCTACCATGCCTTACGCAATAAATCCCATTACCCCAGAAGAAAGGAACTCCAACATCTGCAGCAATTGTGGAGGTGGACAAGTACTTACAGGAGGAATACTTGGAGAGGACCTCTGACCCACTTGTTTGGTGGAGGAGCAGGAAACAGGTAATCCCTAGGCTCTATGCACTAATGAAAAGAAGGTTGTGTGTGATGGCAACTTCAGTGCTTTGTAAGCATGTTTTTTCGAAGGGAGTTTTCAGTTTCTTACTGAAAAAAGAAGTAGACTGGGCCCAAACAAACTATCAATGATGATTTTCTTAAATTATAATTGGGAAGGTTAAATGTATTTTTTTGTTAGAAAGTAGTTAAGTTTAGAGTTTCTGCATTTTAAAATAATTAGCTACAAGTTTTATCGATGTAAAATAATTGTTGTTTAATATAGTGTTGGTCATCTACCTCCAATTAACTGATCATGATTCCGAAAAGTGTTAACTCATTGTAAACTGTGTTAATTTTGTAAAATGTGTTAATAAATGTAAAAGACATTTACCGGATACCACCTATATCAGTATCGTTAATTGTAAAAATAATAACTGCCTACAATATTCAAATGAGGGTAAAATTAGAGTTTCCGAACTGCTAATACAGTGTCTAAAACGGTGGATTTCCAGCAATAACTAAGAGCTTTTTTCTGAACCAACGATTTAAGTTGAAAGTCATCATATCATTTACGTGATGTTGAAATAAGGACTTAATTTACTCCTCAAATCTAGCAAAGTTGCTGACCTTACGGTAAGACTTCTTTTGACAGTCATTAATGAATAGTCAGTCTTGCCACTCAACGAGTCACTGGGATTCAATGAATGGGGAAGTCTTTTGAGTCAGCAATTCAGTCAGTCATGCCCTCACGTCTCCGAGTCAGTGTGTCCTTTGTGGTCCTTTGGGTGTGTGAGTCTTTCAAGTCAGCGAAGTCTTCTGAGTCAGCAAGTCTTTCGAGTCAGCTCGTCTTTTGAGTCAGCTCATCTTTCGAGTCAGCTAGTCCTTTGAATCTTTGAGAATCATGGGGACTCTGCGACTCTCTCCTTTATGAGTCAGCGCTGCACTCAGTGGCTCAGCCGGCACAAACGTTCACTAAAGAGTTATTTCTCCCAGACCTATTGACTCGAGTCATCACACCTCAGTGACTCGTTCATTTGAACGACTCATGACTGATCAACCCAACTCTAGTGTATAATCCTATACCGAGAGAGCAACACACCTTGAAAATGGAAAACAAGTCGTTTTCCAAAACGTCGGCCAATATGAAGCCAATTACCTGGTGCAGAGCCCGAGAAGAATTCCTCAAGGTAGATAACAATTTCTATAGCCACAGAAAAATAAATTCAAAGGATAAAACTCAGTCATATTCAAAAACTTCCAATTCATAAAATTTAAAAAATGGAAGGAAGAATGATTACAACTAATGTCTCTCAATTTTGAATGAAAATGTATACTTGCCTTCCCTATTTTTTCGCCACTGAAAATCTAGAACAATATCCGTATGACTGGAAATAGTGTGGAGTGGAGATGCAGCAGGTGTTGAATGTCGCCTGGCAGGTGAAGCAGTTGCTGTCATAGCAGATGAAGAACACTGTTTAGAGCGAGATTCCTGAGAGCCTTCCTCACCTCCTCGGCATCTCCTCCACAGGAGAACATTTCCAGAAGATTCTTTTTGCTGCTGAGATGATGACACAGATGTCACCAATCCCTCCCCGAAAGGCTAAATTGAAAGAATTATGCATATTATGCCTGTGTGAAGTTAAGGGCTAATGTCCTTAAGAGAATTTTATTAATGTTTGAAAAGTATAGAAAAATGTGGAAAAAATATTTCTCCCATTAATAAGCACTACTTAGTAATAGGGATAGGCTAGTTTGGTGCTTTGGTTCACGGTTCCTCTAGTTCTGGAGCTTCAAACCAGAACCAGAATCAAAGCAAAAAAGTATCTTGGCATAAAAATCACTTTGGGTTATTATTAGACCTTGAAAGTACATTCAGCAGATTAGTACAGTCATAAATCCACTTGGTATAATAGTATTTTTAACTAATATGAAACATTTAAAACAGCTTTTCAAAGTGATATCAGGCAAATAATTGATAGCTACATATAGCCAATGTCATTATAAACTCCTGGATGTAGTTGGATTTCAATTACACTCATTAGAGTTACTTAGTTAGAGTTATCCCAGTTAATAATTGAATAAGACAAGGTGACTTCTTCAACCCAATACTATATAACTTAGTTATGGATGAGATAATCGTAAAAGTCAAATATGAAAGAGGTTATAGAATGGGAAACTAAGAAATTAAAATCCGTACTGAGAACAGATAATGAAGATGATCTGCAGAGACTCCTGCATAGATTTTATACAGCAGCAAAGATTATCAATATGACTATCTCTCCAGAAAAAAACTAAAGGTATGACAATGTCAAAGCAGCCCATATGCTTTAAATTTGAAGTGGATGGAAAAGTTATTCAGCAAGAAATGTCCCTTAAAATCCAAGGAGTTGAACTCTCAAGCTGTGGTGGTATTACAAAGGAGGTTAAAGAACAGGTGACGAAAGGAAATAAAATAGTGGGCTGTCTCAATTATGCAATGTGATGAAACAGACACTTGAGAAAAGAGACAAAAGCTAGAATCTACTGAGTGACAGTGACACCAATCTTGACATTTATGGGGGACAAAGATCTTATGCCTCCACAATCAAAAACTCCTGGACACAACAGGAATGGAATTACTACAAAAAATCTCAGGGGAAACCCTAGAAAAGAAGTTCCATTATAAGAAGAAAATGCAGTGTACACAATATAGAAGAATGGACTCCAGTACTCATGTACGACCATTTGTTTGGAATCGCCCACTAGTAGAATTAGGTATTAATTTTTACAGAAAAATACTGTTGATAAAGTTGTGATTTTCGTCTCTTGAGGCAATATTGTATTTCCCATAATGGCATTCGTAAAGCCACTAATGCACTATCAGAGCACATAAAAAAATATCAGTTCCAGCCTGTGAAGCAGCACGAGTCTGAAATCTGAAACAAAAATAATCTCAGCGTGGTTTTGAAACACCCTCTATGAAAACACCAAGCATTAGTATTTTTTAAATAGTCTCCAGTATTCCCGGAAATTTAGTTAATAATAAAAGAAAAAGATTAGATCCTCATAGACTAAGAATGCTCCATTTCATAAGCAAAAATTAACAAGTTACATCCGTATATCTCCGAATATAGTCCCCCCCTTTTTGCTCAAAATCTTCGTGGCAAAAGTAATGGGGGGGACTATATTCGAGCTCAAGTGACTAAAGCATGGATCATTTTTCAGGGATAGCGGCAATGATAGGGATCCCAATTCATTTTTCCATCATTCGCGAACGTCCCATTTTCCTTCCCTGAACAGGTACGAGACATGCACTTGTCTAATGGGATCTGCCAACTTGAGTCTCCGTCATGGTGGGAATTCAAATTTTGCATGCCAATAAATGGAGAACATAGACACAAAGAACCATGATTTACTTTCTTATTTAGCGACATAGAGCTATGAAATTTTAGGTATTCATAGACAATACAATGGTGATTGATAAAACGGTTTGACTTTAAGTCTACAGTCCTCAGTTCGACTCCGGAAAAATTGTCAATCCAGCTATGGCTCAAAACCTCATACTAGAGCATGCCGCAATGACACATGCATATGTTCAAAGAACCATGATTTTTTTTCTTATTTAGAAAGGCAGAGCTATGAAAATTTAGTTATAATTTGGCAATACATTAACACTCGGTAACATGGTTGGACTTTAAGTCTATGGTTGTTGATTCAACAAAAAAATTCCAATCCATCTATGATTCAAGCCCTTGCACTTGCTCGCGCTGCATGCATAAGTAAAAAGAACCATGATTTTAATTCTTATTCAGCTCGGTAGAGCTATGAAATATTAGGAATTCACAGGCAATACAATAATACTTGGCAATTTTGTTGGACTTTTAAGTTTACGGTCGACAATTCGACTCAGGAAAAAATTCCAATCCTGCTCTAAATGCCTTTCGAAATCGCACCTCGTGCATAGGTACGGAGAACACGATTTTTGCCGCCTCTGAAGAGGTACAATGAAATTTTCACTATCCATTGGCAAACCTATAGGAACTTTAATACTTGGACTTCAGCTCTATGGAAACAAAAGTAGTTGATGTGGGAGAAGTACTGTGATTTTTATTAAACCTTTATACAGAAAGGAATTATTTTAACATTAAGTTTAGGATTGTTTTCACCTTTTACAAGGACCGTCATGGGTTCCACTTCCAATGGCCCATGATTCTTTCCTAGAACAATGTATAGTGTTCTTGCATAATAGCATGGGGAGAACATAAGCTGCCTCATGGAGGGAACCATGCGGCAGCTGACAAATTTGATGTGGAAAGAAAATCCATGTGACATTGGCGAGACAAGCTACTGCACAAGTTGTTAAACTAAGAATAATATATGTAATGCTTTGCTATTTGAAACTTTTTCCAAAACTGAACCTTCAGAAATTGAGGGGGGGGAACTATATTCAGAGGGGGACTATATTCGGAGAAATACAGTACTTGTGTTCACTTAGCTTTCTTTAGCATTTTTAATTTAAGAATTATTAAATGCCACTGTGAAACCAATTGCAGCTCAATTTTATTTCTCCTTTAAAGCTAAATTATTATATTTGTGTTTGAGGGAAAACACTGAGCTCTACTTACTTTTGGGTTCATGAATTTACCAAAAAATTAAAATGGATTAGGATTTGGTTTATTCATTAAAAAGAGGTAATGAAAAGGAGTAAAATAAAGGTTTAAAAATAAAATAAAAGTTTTTGTGTGGAGTATTGTTCTATACGGATGTGAAACCTGGACCATTGCAAAGGAAGAAAGAAGAAGACTGGATGCTTTAGAAGTGTGGTGTTATCGACGAATGCTGGGAATCAGTTGGATGGACAGAGTTAAAAATGAAGAGGTGTTTGAAAGAGTGTTATAGAAGGGGAATGAACTATGGAAGAGTATTGTGAAAAGAAGAGCAGAATTGCTGGGGCGTGTATTGCGATACGAGTTTAGTAAAGAGTGCGTTCGAGGGAATTGGGGAAGGGGTACGACACAGAGGGAGGCCAAGGGAACAATATCTGGTGCAAATGAGGAAGGATGCTGGGGCAACATCCTATGAAGAAATAAAAAGGAAAGCTCAGAAAAGAGATGAATGGAGGTCTATTTTCAAACGAATCTAAGGATTGATAACTGCAAGAGAGATATTAAAAAGAAACCGAGGATAATAATTTGGTGTAAGCCGGATTCGGATTCAAGATTTGAGATTCAACAAAAAAAGGAGATTCAGGATTCAGATTCGATAAATTTTGGATGTGACCCATCACTAATTTATATGCATACAATTTTGCTTTGAATTTATTCTTCAGTAGAGGATGATTGAATTAACCTGTGTGCAATGACAATTTAACTAAACCCATTAGAATCATGATCCACTTCAAGGAGTGATTTTCTTTAGAAGTGGTGAATATTAATTCATTAAGTCTATAGTGTATCAAATATCACTGGGAACTTCTACTGAACCACATTCCCATTAGGGTAGTTTCCTATTTTTTTATGGTTTTAATCGAAAGTTTATAACCCCTGGAGTACTTTAAGCCGCTCCATTAAAAAATGACGTCAAGTATTTTTCCTGATTAATTAAAAAGTGAAAATTTTCAACAGCATGAAAACACAACGGCAAACTATTGCATGACTGGCAAATCTACGTTTGACGCAATGATGTGACTCCTCTCCCTGCCACTAGGTAATGCTGCGAACGCCACTAACAGCTGTAAACTGCAGACCTTGCAGACGATCACGCATTCCGTGAAATTATTGGAACCTGATATGAACGAGTATCGAAGGAACGCTCTTAAAACTAAATGCATTAATGATTTCGTTACAAGATATGAGAATCATATTTTAATGTTTATAAAACTTAATTCTGCAAGGCTTTCATTTTTTAAAAGTGAAGTTGGTACGGAATGAACATAGATAAATCATTTAGCCCACAATAAATTACAAATATTTCCCAAACTTGCTATCCCATTCCGTATCATGATGAGTCGTATTTTTGCTATAGTTTTCTGCTTTGCATATGTGGAGTGTATTAAGAGCGTAAATAGTATGAAAGTTATTACACGTACTGTATTTTACGAAACATGGAAGCTTTGTCAAGGCGTCATTACTAGAACATGAAATGAACCAAAAAGGCTGAGGCTCTTCACCACAAGGGATGTCAAATTCTTGAAGCACACTATGTACGAGTACTCATTAGATATGCAAAATCAACCTTCTCCGTAGATGGGCCTTAGACCCATGTTTCCCTGCGACAGCTGATTCACAGCATATGTCCCTATGACTGATGGTAGCATGCTTCCTAGCAGAAATCAAACTTATAAGTATTGCTTTGTGCCGCAATGTCATACAACAACAATCAGTGACAGCAAGAAAACATATGTCATGGTACCATTGAATGAAAAAAAGACGATTTTGTGGTTTAAAGCTGCCAGGAGAGAGTACCTCTCCATCAACAGAAACACTCGCTTCTATTGCTGCTCAGACAATTTTCAAGTTAGTGTTCACGTGCGTATTTCATTTTGTAAAATAAAACGGATCTTGATCTAAAGAGAAGGTATTAATTTAAAGAGAAGGTAAAAACGAGAGTGAGCAAAACGCAAGGAAACAAGTTGGAACAAGTCAGAACACAACGTCAAGGGCATACTGATTTCATTATTCATCTTACTGCACATGATGTGAATGTAATAGACTGGAGAACAGCAGGGCTTCGCGGTAGCCGAAGACTACTAGCAGGTAGCATAGGATGTTAGAAAACGACTGTTAATACCATGTAAAATGGAGGAGACTTTCCCAGCTTTGTGAATTTTCATAGGTAATCATTACACATGTTTACCAGATCTGATGGACTCTGAAACCCAATTGTAAGTTCAGGTGTCGAAAATACCCTATGACTCGCAATGTAAAATACGTACCTATGACGTCATAGGTAGCTACCGCACAGTCCCGCCATTTCTGAGCTTTTTCGAATGAGTTTAAAATTTGCACTTAATTTTCTTGTAAACTGCAGTTTCTTAATCAATATTATTTCCGTATAATAAATAAACTTATGCTGGGCAATGATTCGCAGCTAATGAATTCTGTTTTCTTTGATGGAAGAAACTACCCTTTTCCACTACCAACTATATTACAACTATTGGTAAATAAATGCCATTAAGGTACAATATACTTCACCAGAGAAGACAATTTAATCACAATCTACTAGACAAATTTTTAATAAAAATGTATTCTACTAAAACTACAGCATACAATTACAGAAAAATGACCATCTTTTTAATCCTTTTTATTCCAACAATTTAATTCCTTGTTAGTGACGACTTCCTACATTAGGTAGAGAGTGAATTTTCGCGAGATCTTGCTTTTTGACATAGGTCAACAAAAGTTCTACCAGCTAAAATAATTGAATATTTGTTTACCGCATGCCGTGCTCTCCATACTGGTGAGGCAGTAGCAAGGAATGCTTTGGGCTTATCTGGTCTCCAAACATTGAAAAATCGAACACTACAATCTTGACCTCCACAAGTCACTAATTCACTCTCTCTTATTGTGCTCCAATCCAAGTCATGTATCTAAAAGACAAAAAAAATAAAGAGGTAAAATAATATTGATAAGCATAACAAGAAAATTATGCTGACAAGATGGGTTACAATACTTAAGTTCCCTAAATTTCACCAATAGGATTTTCAACATGCCCACACACAAAAACTCTCATGTAAGCAAATCAAAAAGATTCAAATTATTCATTCATAAGATATTTCACTCAAAAGCAACCTAATCAGCAATAATGACCTAAGAATGCATAACTATGTTAACACTACATTAAATTAAAATATTAATTGCTGTATTTCCTTGCCAGTAAGAAGCAATGTGATTTTTCGGGCCATACTAATTAACATCTTTTAAAGTAGCAATTTATTGGAAAAAAGGAATTATTCATTTCCAAAATTATCTTCTGTACTAAAGTTATTCATCATTGAATCCCAGCGAATCATGGAGAGCACACATTTAGTTCACTGCTGCAGTGAAACTAGTGAGATGGGTTCCTCTGACAAGAATACAGACTCAGAAGCATAAAAACATAGCTTAAAACTCAGTCCATAAGATTCAGGTCGGTTTTAGAATCTTTGAATAAAAAAATGTGTATAATGAGCTGGGAAATATGGTACATTAAAAGAGATTTGAGGAATTATGATCAACTTCAAAGTACTTAACTTAGAAATTACGGGGCATCTCCAAATTGAGTCAAATTGTTAATGCATATCAACTGATTTTGTAGCATTTTTTCTAAAATCAGTGTGCAGTGCTGATTTGATTAGCATGTAAAAACTTAGTCTTTAAAGAGTGACTGCGCAAGGAGAAATAGTAGAAGTCAACCATAGGTGACTAACTCATACCTCTCCCACATGTGCAGTGATGTAATGCAAAGGAGATGAGTTTTTTCTTCTGTCCCAAAGACGAATATCTCCATCATGGGCGGATGCAATGAGATTCCCATTCACACGATTCCAGCGCACTTGGGTAACCAAAGCTAGGGAAGGAAAGATCAAAAATAAGTCACATGGAAGGATAGGCCATTTACAAGGACAGCCATAGCACCCTTATGGCTGGATTTCCTTTTTGGATTATATCAATGGTATAATCACCCATTGCTGGTTGTCATTCACTTGATTTTATAGTAATGAAACAACACCCCACTTATTAGGACTCTTGATTCTGTTACATGGTACAACTATGGTTTATACACACAATTCTAGCTCAGTTAAACCAGCCATTAACTCAAAGAAAACATATGATATCTACATGAGGTCAGATTACCATGCAAGGGAAATACCTTCACTATATGTACTCCAACTTGAGGTATTTTAAGAAATGTTAGCAATTTTTTTGGCCCATAAAAAGAATTTATTTTTGCCAAGTACCATTTAACTATTCCAAACTACAATCTAATTCTTCAGCTATGCAACTTTACTGGATCAAGAGATTCCACTTTCCATTTTCATCCTGCCCATCCATCCTTCTCATTAAAAGGCCAAAAAAGAGGATTGAGCATATTGTGCTTTCCTCGAATCAATGCAGTGCCTTAGGGTGTCAAAGCATGGGATATCCCTACAAAAGTTGATCAACTGCAATTATGTATATCATCCCATTTTCATCTCAAAGGAATGAGCCATGGGGGTAGGGACTGAGCCCCTTCCACAGTAATGGTTTCATACCCTCTCTCCAAAAGGTTTGTCCAAAAGAACAAATACTGGCTGATCAAAAGCAGTAAAATGAATCCCAAATGCGCCTTCTCTCTGGGTAATGCAACCGACTTCAAAATCTTGTGACCAAGGAACCGCATAGTTGACAGTTGGGGATGTCAGACAATTATTTAAAAAGTCATTTGACTGTTCCACAACTCCCCCCAAAACCACACCCCACTACTTTCCATCAGACATGTTAGCACGAAGAAGGGTTGAGAGCATCACAAGTAATGTGCACCACCAGCCAAAACTTTCTTTCGCAATGCAAGATACTATCTTTCATTTTGATTGATTATTGCTGCAACCCTTGAGCACAGATGGGTAAATAAAAAGTATTTCAGACACAAACAGGGTAAAAATATTTATAAATACTGTATAGTTAATATTAATTTCACTAAAATATTGAATGCAGATGGAATGTTTTTTACATAAATTTCATTTTAATATAGAATGTAGATCAAATATCTTTCGTTCTTCACCACAACCCAAATAGCTGAAATGGTCTTGTAGTAAATTTTAGTAACTTGAGCTATTGATTTCTTTTCAGAATTTAATCAAGCATTCACAACTTTTCTTTGATACTCAGCACTTTACGCTTTCTCTTTACATCCGATAAACTGCCATCTCAACTTTTATGTTCTAGAGCCATTGCAAAAAATATATTGTGACAACGACATTTCTGAAACACATCAATGAATACGGACACTAAGGATGCTCAAAGCTTACTGGTGAGTACTTAGTTGGCTTGGATGGTAGCTGAGGACAGAAAGCAATGAGAAATGCACTAAGGGTTGATGAGCATTTGAACTTAGGGTGAATTATTTCAGGACATTTTCACCTATAATTTCTGAGCTAAGAGACCTACAGGTAACTGAAACCACAGGTATAGTTCTATAGACTTGGGGTCTCCACTGTATTTTGTTAGGAGGCATATTTTACATCCATCCTCTTAAGCATCCAGCATAAAAGTGGAACTTCGTTTTTGTTACCTACTGACTTCAGGGTAATTCATTTTGCCCCTTTCATTTACATTGTTTGAGAAAATTTCATGTCAGAAGTGTATGATCAGCATTAGTAATTTCCAAGTCACTGTAACAATGAGTAAATTCTTTCAGGGTTTCCCACCAGGTCAGGAATTTAGGCATCGATGTTTCAATGACTAACTCTGCCCATCATCTTCAGCGGGGGTTAATGTCACCACTAGAATTTTTTTAGAATTATATGTTATTGAAGATATGCCAGGACGTCACTATTTGGCTACAGAGATTAGAATTTAGTCAATGCCAATTTAAAGGTCATATTTCAAATGTGATGACGTGATAAGGAGACAACAACCCCACTTTATTTTTAATGCTTGTTCACATAACATCTATTCCATCTCATAGCGCAGTTTAATTTTTCCCATTTTTTTAATTTAATCCAAATTTAGAATCAAATAACTACTTTGTTAATTCTTAGAAAGGATCTGGTTTAATTTTACTGAAAAGTCATGACGCAGGACTCAGCTTAAAATAAATGGTCTTATATCTGTGGAGCAAAACCACAGCATGACGTAGCAACATTAAATTGTTAGGTGAAAATTTCGCTATGCAACTAACAAATACTTTCCAAGGAAGGCCTACCCTGTTTTGCAAATTTCCCTGGTTACCAAGTTCAGAATTTCAGGTCTCTTCAAGAACGTGCTAACGAGAGTCCAATGTATTGTAACGGTTCAGGCCATTACGCCTTTTTTTCCTTTCAACCACTCCTTCACCCCCCCCCCTCCTTTCCCTTTCATGTGCGGCTCGTTGAGGTGGGATGAGGTGTGAGAGTGGACAATGGTGTGAATGTGTGCGTGTTTGGGTGGCTGTGCGTCGGACCAAGGTCGCCAGGAGTGGTGTGAGACAAAGTGAGTGAGGGCAAGTGTGAGTCACAGGGGATGGTTGACTCCAGAGTTGGAGGGCTAAGTGACAATCCCTCCATCTGTGCCCCCTTCCACTCAGTGTTCCCCTCGTTCAACATCCCCTCCCCTAACCACAAATCGTATATAAGGTGAACGTGGAAGAAAAAAGAAGAAAAAGACGGAACTGAGTGCGATCACCACCCGGAAGCACTGCCCAAGTTTGGCGAGACGGAATTAAGATTGCTGGAGGCCTAGAGGTACTTGAAGTGTACTTTGTCCAGAGATTGGACCATTATCCCCGAAGATATTCTCGGCTTTGAAGGAGACAACATATGGCATGTTGAGCCTGGCATCCACTGGAGTCATCGCAGGAGCAAGTTTGGACGACCAAGTGTCTGGCCCAGTTGCTGCCCTGTGCCGAGGATCCTTGTACGCGGTCACGTAAGGTCGTTGACCCCGACAAAACCCCCCCTGTTATTGCCTCCAAGAAATTCTATCTGTGAAAAGCCCAGAACGTCAGCGGCAGTGCATTTCTTGCGGCGAGGTATTTAAGACAAAAATCAAAATTTGTAGAAAGAAGATTCATACGGGAAAGACTAATACAGTAAAAGCTCTATACAACGAACACCCATACAGTGAAATTTTAATGAAAACTCCCTATTTCGAAGTCATTGGCCCGGTCCCGGACCCTTCCAATGGACAATGCACGCAAAAAAACCTCCCGTAACGAACCACTAACTACGAAAACTCCATACAACGAAGTCTGCGCTTGGGCCTAAACATGAAAAGTGACCCTCTAGAATGAATTATTAAGAAAAAAAATGTAGCATTCTGCATTTACAGGTAATTTTTCCATCGACATTTACGTAATAAGCAGGAAGTAGAACCGCAGCGGAGAGTACCGCGTCTTAACCCTTTCGCTCCGGGCTTAGCTTCGCTGCGTTAGCTGAACCGAGTGATAGTTGGGTGGATGAGTAATGCACCAAGAGGGGAGGGGGGAATATCAGTTAGTGCCAGCCGGCCAGCCCTAACCCAAAAAAGAAAGGTAATCTGAGAAGATTTCTGAGGGCCTATTCTCAAACTCGAAGCATCGGAGCTTTCTGGCGGAAAGATCCTTCAAGTAGCTACTTGCTCCCATCGGTATTCTCTATCATGGAAGCTACCAGAGAAAGTGCAAGAAGAAGCTACCAGTAGCTTATTAGGCTCCCACCCGTAATCTGTAAATGTCACGAAGCTACTTCCGTAGCCCCAATAAGCTCCCACGGTAGCCTCACGAAGCGCGGCCTCCGAATACCCTGCTTAAATATTGGTCATTTTATAATGCTATCTATCTATAATTATCCAACGCAAGGGTATGTTTCTTACATTTATTTAATGCGGATTCCTTGCACTTTCACTTGGTCACTTTGTCATTTTTGCCATTTGCGGGATTTTTCACAAAAAGATATTAACTGGAGTGACGGAAAGCCATATTTACCTTCAGTAAGTAACGTGATTCCAGCCCATTATGGGATACTTATTGGGCTGTGGTAGCATGTATCACCTTCGCATTTCTTTTGAAAGCTTCATCTTCGTATATTATTTAAATGATTTGAAGCAACTAGTAATTGACGAAAGCAAATAGCACGAATAATATTGAATCATATCATCGACATGAACCCTAATTCCTGAATATATTTACGAACAATCTTATTTCAATTGATCAAAACAGCCAAGATGGACGTCGTGCATTCGTATTCACAAGATTATGTGAGCAAAAATAAAATATTTTAGAATTTTGCTTGCATGATTTTTAATGCGTGGAATTTTTCGCTAAACACGATGTACGAACATCTTCACCATCTAAAACGGCCTTAAAACAGGTTTCACCTGTTTTATCCACCGAAAAACATTGAGATAAGCTTTCCCATTGGTTCTAAGAATGACGTCACCAGAAATGAAGTTTCCGCGGATTTGGTTTAAAAACGTTCTCATACCTGCCTTTTGCCAAACCTCTCTCCACTTCCTATTACGTTCTTGAAAAAGCTCCCGCGAGTTAGAGAATATGGTTGGTAGCCAATTATGGTAGCTTATTCGAAGCTACCGCATTGGTAGCTTCGAGATAGAGAATAGCCCCCCTGATCTGATCTTCTCAGAGTATCTTTCTGTATTGTGTTACGGCTGGTTCGGCTGGCACTGACTGGTATTCCCCCCTCCCTTCTTGGTGCATTACTCATCCACCCTACCTCATTTGCGAAGGTGCAGGTGGTGAGGATATTCCCTTTTTAAATCGTATCAGATTACTTTTCTGTATTGGGTTACATTCCCAGGACTCCATGATTGGGAGGAGCTCCATGTTTTCCTCTAAAATGGTTTCAAATTACCTTTCGGTATCGGATTTTATTTTGGGAGAAGCAGGTGGACGGTTTTTCATAAGACTTAGGAGGGCGAAGTATTCAAAACTTCATTGGTTGGTTGTCAACCAATGTGCGCAAATTTTTATCTACTCTGTCCCCATCCCAAAAGGAAAATCTGGAGTAACCTCTCTACTCTATCCAAATATTGCTATTGCCGTCTTATCCTTGATGAATGTGGTCTGTTAACCGGCAAGTGGTGCATTTGCTCGAGATCGCCATAATATTTGCTCGATTGCTTGAGGATATCTTTTTTCCCAGAAATCGCAGCCGAAAATGAGGGTGCGCCCCTTACACGAATTTTTTATCTGCCTGCCTTAAGCCTCAGTCACGATATGAGCGGCAGGCGGCGGGCGGCAGAGCAGTATTGCGGCAGGGCGGTAGTGGCCACTAAACGAGCGGTGATTCGACCTAAGATAAGTTCAGAATCAGAAATGGCAGTACATACTGCCATAAGACAAAATTTTCTCGGCCGACATTTTGCCACAGAATGAGTAGAACGGCAGAGCGGTACAAGAAAAATTTAATATCTGGGATTGGTGGCGAGGGGCAGTAGAGCGGCACCTATGCCGCTCATGTCTATCATGGCTGGGTTCGAGTGTTTTCCATGTCAAACATTAGGTTGCAGCTCTGTCGCTCGCCTACTGCCACGCCGCTCGTATCGTGGCCGAGGCAAGTCCCTGGAGAGCTGAGTGACCTTGGTGCTTAGCGTGAGTCATCAAGGGGAGGGTATCGTTCGCTCGCTTGTTTACGGGGGACGCAGTTGCCTAATAACTTTAAAAACTTGTTGTATGACAAGGCAAGGGTGTGGGGTGCAATTGGGGGACAGCGATTGGCCGCACGACAAGTGCAATCACCGGAATTTTCCACCCCCCTAACTTTCTCATTTTCTGTCAATGGAAAACTTTGAGTGACTCAACAGTATGCACCTGCCCTAAGCACAACTGAAAGAATTCTGTGAATATTAACATTTGTGCATACGTCAACAGGTCAGTGTTGTTCCAAAATGAACAAGGGCAAAAAGTTGTGGTCTTTCATGGTAGCTGAAAAACTTAGTGCTTGAAGTCATCAAAGACACTGAGGAAGTAGGAAACCGTGCTGCTGGATTAAGACATTATGTGCCGGAATCGTGCATTAGAAGATGGAGGAAGGATAAGGTTGCACTATTCCATACCAATAGGGACAGAAGGTTTTTTCGGGGAAAATCTACGAGCTGTGACAGGACATGCGCGCGTGCCGCCGTACTGCGACGCCCGTCTCACTAATAAGTCAGCCTTTTTATGTAAATCATGCAATTTTTTTAATTTTGTCATTCGTTGAAGACTTTTGTTGGACCATAATGAAAAAATAAATGCTTTAAATTCCATAGACAGTTATGATTTCTTTCAAAGTTTGATTTTTTTCAAGTTTTGATGTCGTATCTACACCTTGTTGTTCGTTTTTTACGCGGCTGATGCTTGGGTATTTTGCATTTAACGTGTTTGCATTCCCACTCGTCATCGTTTACAGCAAAATATAATTTGTTAAAGTTAACCAAGTTTTAAAAGCGAGTTACAGCAACTATGACTTGTGCATTAGGAAAACGGTGGGGGGATTCGGATTTAAAAATAAGAGCTCGGTGCGACTGTCCAAACTTACCAACTAAACATGAGTTGTAGCGAGGTCAGATTTGTTTTGTTTTAATGAATATCAATTACTCCACTCATTCCAAAGGACAATAAACAATGCAAGCATTGTAGGGCTAAGGCTACAAGTGAATACTTACCTCCGAGGTCCATATATGCCTATGAAAAATGCAGCATAAATTATAAGAGAATATCGCAAGCGGCTTTGATAATGGCCAAAAATTCATAGTTAGGCCCGCAACACCTCGCAATAGGAGAAAAAATAGCCCCAAATTTTTTTCTTCAACTTTGATGCATAAAAAGAAGGGTGCACCTCTTTCACGCGTTAACGGCATCGTGAATTCATTATCATCTGAGATTGCCATTGTGACCTCAGTGCATTGCCGACTGCCACTTTTTACTCGTGGTAACTAACTCGCCCCACCTAACTTCCATCGTCGTTTATCGATATCTAGTATATTCTGGTCACGAACATAGATATTTACCGGTATTTCAATGGGATTCCAACAGTGCGTTTTATTTCATAAGTCTAAATGGCAATATGTGCTCTTTCAAGCAAAATTGCTGCATAAAACTGCCAATTGATATCGACTTAAATTATTGCACTCTAAGAATAATATTGACTAGATACTCTGAAAAATTATGGAGCACTTTAAAATACGTAATCCTTAGGCATTAATTTTGGTGCTTCTTTAATTTCAGACTGTAACTAAAGTAAGCGATGAGGCGTAGAACAGAAACGACGAGAAAAACAACAATTTCAATTAGAAATACGCAGATTGAAAATCATGCGGTGATAGCCAAGGTATTTGATGGTAAATAATAAAAATTGCTTATCATAACTCTAGGAAAGGTTTTAATGGTGAATAAAGCAAGATTGAGATATTTACTCGACTTGCATCGTAAAGCACACGGAACACTTAGATGCCCCTGTGGAGATGCAACCTGCACACCACCTCCAAACATCGAAACCCCCTACATCGAAGTCATGATTTTACCGGTCCCAACAAATTCGTTGCATGGAGATTTTACTATAAATACCTCCCTCACCTGAATTATTGTTGAATTGTGGATATTCAAATATTCAACCATGTGCAAGAGATCAGCCCTTTTTCAGTGGCCCTGAATGAAGAGCATTTAATGTTTAATGTTTCATCATTTCTACATTACCTATCTCATTCATTCATTTATAACAGTGTCTTTTTTCACATTTAAATGCCTCACCTCTCAATCATCATATCATCATTATTCATTAGCGTATGGAAGGGTATTTTTGTGTGTGAATTTCCATGCACCACTTATTGAATAATAAGGTTGTTCTGTTGGATGGGAACAAATCTTTGGTAAATCATTCCTACTTATGTTAGCGAGCCGTATCCCCTTCAAACCATTTCCTCTCATCCTACCATCACCACGCCCCAGGGAAGCTTGAAATAAATGCAGTCAGGAACCTACCCGCAGAGGCCAGTTGTGGAGAGGCCTCAATTTTATCAATTTTTGTTTCATAGGTGATGGAGTTTTCGCCTCATGTGTCTCAGGGGGGAGGATACGCATGGGTGTAAGTGTAAACGAGTCCCAGTCACATATCCGGGAGGTCGGGACCGGTATAGTATTTTATTTACTTTGCAAATTAAATTTTTCTAGGCAGGTTCACAAACGTCCATGGCATATTCAAGATGTGGCCTAAGTAGAGCAAAGTAACATCTCTCTTTCACTTTTTCATCAAAGAGTCTTCCTTAAACCTAAGACCTTAAACCAATAACCAACACAACACTCATGCCTGAGGCAGGAATCAAATCTGTGACCTTGGAATTTCCTGGCCAGCACATACAGTAAAACCTCGATTTTACGTTAATCTCGATTTTATATCTCAATATTAAGGTACGGCCCAGAAGCAGAGGGTATTTCAATAGTTAACTTTTGATTTTTTATGTAGTTTCTTGGTTTAACATAGTTTCTTGTTTTTACGCAATCATAATTCAGTCCTCAGGGTCAAACCTTCCTCATTTTTACATACCGTATATTCTCGTGTACGACGCGCTCCTTTTTCCCCTTTCATCAGCGTCAAAAAACAGGGTGCGCGTCATACACGAGGATGCGCGGCTTACTCGAGGATTTCCATTTGCAATGGTATTTACGCATATCCAAAGGCACATGACGGCCAAAAACGTCCCTAATACTTTATTACAACTTCGTGTCGTTTTGATGAAAATTAAGAATCTGTCATTATTAATGCCAGATAATACAAAAATATTCGTGCAAAGTGAACATCCACCGAGATTTGGGCGAAGTTGATTACATTGAAACAAAAAAAAGGAATTAGCAAGTTCTCGGCCGAGATCACTTTGTTGCCTTTCCATTGCTCGGCCTGCCTGATGGAATTTCGAGATACATATTCTGTTCCAAGTACAGAGTTATACTTCAGTTCACCCCATGTGCATAGTGCGCAAGGCTTAGTGACCATCAATTAAAACAGTCAATTCATTGTTTCTTTAGTGATTTTAGTGAAATTTATCAAAATGATCAGAGATAAAAGACTACGTTTATTCAGTGTTCATGAGAAACTAGAGATTATATGAGAAGCGGAAGATATCGGCAATCGTGCAGCTGCACCTAAATATGACGTGCTGGAATCTTGCGTACGAGACTGGAGGAAGAAAAAAGATACACTTCTTTCTAGTTACAGTAAGCAAATAGTATTTAGAGAGAAATCTACAAAATATCATGGCATTGAAGAACAACTTTCAGCGTATATTAGATACAGGTGCCAATTTGTGTTTTCATTGACGTCGGAAATGTGCCAGATGAAAGCCGTGCAGATAGTGAGAAAGCTTGGTGTAAACTTTGATGAATTTAAGGGTAGTAGGGGTTGGATGCTGAGATTTTTAATAGGAATGACAATAAGAAGGAAATCAATTATATCGCAGCACTTGCCTGAAGTATATGAAGAAAAGCTGGTGAGATTTTAGAGGTACCTACGTCATCAACCTTAGAGATACGTATATATGTCAGGGCGAATTAGGAATGAAGATTAGATACTTGTTTACTTTAAAATGCTGTATGATACTACAGTGAATGATGCTGGAACAAAAACAGTTCAAGTGAGTACAGCTGGTGCAGAGAAACAACGTTGTACCGACATGCTAACAATATTGGTGGCTGGAAAGAAGCTTCCGCCATGCGTAATTTTTAAACGGAAAACTCTCCCAAAAATGTTAATTTCCCAGCAGGAATTGTGGTAAGGTCGCAAGATAAGGGTTGAATGAATAATTATCTTTTTCTGGACTGGATTAAGTGTGTGTTGAAACGTCATCCAGGTGCCCTTCTTCAACTCCGTAGTATGCAACTGCGAGACAGTTTTCGCGGCCATCTTACAGACGACGTGAAGAAACGCTTAAAAGAGGGAAAGACTAAGCAAGTGATAATTGAATGAGGAATGAATTCTATGCTTCAACCACTCGATATTTACATCAATCGTCCCTTCAAGTCTCGTCTGAAGAGGTTGTATTCAGAATGGATGGCAAGTGCCATTCATGAAACAACACAGGATGAATGAACTGGAAAAGAAGGCCGTTCTAGTTCAGATATGTCAATGGATTAAAGAGGACTTGATCATTTGGAATTTTAAGAAATGCTGCATTTCCAACAAATGTTGTGGTAGTGAAGATAGCATGATTTGTGACAGCGGTGAGGATGAAGAGAGTTCTGCTAGCGACCATTGTAGCACTGACGAAAATTAAAAGTTAGTATCAAATCATCTTTGTTTTCTACATATTCTTTGCCTTTTTCACTTTGCTTGAATTTGAAATTGATATCAATTCCATCCTTCGAAGGTGCATTTTCAAGACGATCATGAATGTTGCTTTCCTGTTAATGGTGGCCATAGTCATCATAAAGAACATTGACGGTATATCATTAAATTTTTTATTTTGATCTATTGTCCTACTGATTTTATGTAAACAACAGAATACTGTTCCATTGTAATAAGAATATGTTGCTACTTTTCCCAAGAAGAATACATAGTATTTTTCCCGATTTTTTCAAAAATATTTTTTTCCCGATTTTTTCAAAAATATTTTTTTCCCAAAACCCATTGCCCAAAAACAAGGTGCGCGTCTTACACGGGGGCGCGTGGTACACAAGAATATACGGTAGTTTTGCAATACTTTTTACTTATTGCAAGCAAAGCTATTGAATACAACAGCCAACCCAAACTTGTAAACTGGCCTATCTAGCTATATACTCCATTTTACTTCAACATGCCCAGAAGATATGGCACTAAATATTCGGTTTTCAGAAATGCATAACATTATTTTGGAAGTCATTATAAGTATGACATGATTTGAGTCAGAATTATATGCCTTACCTTTGGTTACTTTTATTAGTTTTGCTTGATTTTACCATAGTAAGCGGGTATTACAAAGGCTTATATGGGGATGGTATGACATTCAATACATTGCTCTTCATTATTGGAGAAGTAATCAAAACAATATATCGTATATGTCTAAGTATGCCCTTTATTTTTGGCCAAATATCGGTAGTTAAAAGGAGGAAGGGAAGCCATTTTTAAGAATGAAAAGTAAAAACAACTAAGAAATTACATGGCTAATGGTCCAAAATAATAGAGAAAAATAGGTAGTTACACAAAAATATAACTCATACCAGTAAAAACGAACTATATTTTAGATAAATAACAAAAGTTTTTCAATATTTATTTATTTTCTAATTTCAAATAATAATTCTACACCAGTGATGCTATGGTGATGCCCATGACAACTCGACAAATACCATATGCAACCCACAACGCACCCGGATCGTAAATATTTTTCTGCTCGAACTGCGGTACCCACTGAAAATAGATCAGCAAATTTCCTCATCCATCCAACGGTAATTTGTGTTCTCACAAACAGTACACTGTTTCTATAGAATAGTAGTACACAGCAGAAAATACCATAAATGCAACCCTCGATACAATTGTGTCTTAAATATTTTTCTTTGCATTAGATCAGCGGATACACTGGCAAAAAACGACCATCATAATGTTGCTATTTAAAGAAGGGTAAATACGGGTAGAAATTAGGTGGTCATTTCCAAAATTAGAGCTGAAAAGTTGGGGGGATGGGGGGGCTTATATTTGGAGGGGAGTTGTATCCAGAGTTATGCCATATATATTGAACCAAGTACTATCCATAACAATAATACCAGTAATGAATAATAATATTTAGGGAAGGACTGGGTAGTACAGACCATCTGCAGTTAAATTTGCCTTCAGTAGAGACTGTCACCAATGACTTTAGCATGCATGTGCCTTCGCCATATAAGACAAAGTGATTTTCAAGCCATTATTTTGGGGAAAAAGGTGTCTTATATGCTTTTAAATACGGTAATTCAAATCAAATTCACTTATCAAAACAAATTTATTTGACTCATGGCTTGGATTTTAAATACAATGAAGAGACCTGAAAAATGTTATTAAATTGAGCATTTTTATAGACCTTCTATTTTACACATTTTGATTTTACATACTGCAATGTTTTTGGTGCCTCTACCTACGTAAAATCAAGATTTCACTGTATTGCCAACCTGACTACCATGGCCAGCAGACTTTTATTCATTTATTTAATATATATAGAAGATATTCATTCAATACATACCAACAGACGAAAATGACATGGATGGATATCGATGATCTCGAATGTCCCACACATGCAGCCATCCATCTCCAGAGCCAGAGGCAATTACATTGGGTTCTGATTTATGCCAATCAAGGCCTGAAACAGCTCTTGAATGAGAATCCAAAGAAATATGATCACCTAACATCTCCCCGATACAACCAACTCCTTCACCCAGTCTCCACCGTAAAATCTCAACCCTATGATTATTCTGAAAAGAAAAAGATGAATAACATGAACATTCCAAACATAAGAGTCACGGTAGCACCTAACCTCTAAGTGAAAGGCTCGGTACTGACAAGTTTAAATGTTCTGATGTAGAATACGTAAATTGTTATGAATTTGGATGCCCTATATTTTAAGTTGCTAACGTACTGTATTTTCTTTTGTAATTGCTTCAAAGAGTATAAATAAGGAAAACAGGTCAAGGATGATTCATTTCAATGTGCATGAAAGGTATGTACAGTGTGTACTCTAAACCATATGCTTATCTCGCAGCAAGGTGGGTAGTCAGTATTCAGAGTTGGGCAGTATTGGAAAAACATGTACCTATTTTAAATATGTATTTTCGATACATTTCTATTTTCCAAATATGTACTGAAAATACTTTTCAAGTCACTTATGAATACATATTGTCGGAGATCGGTTTTGTTTCATTGGTTTCATCTTCTCATCCTCAATCAGTTGCCAATCAGAGGCGCTCCCCCTTCCACCTCAGTTTCCCCCTCCTTCCCAATCCATGTGGCTGGCCAGCGTTGCCATACCAAGGGAATAAATGCACGAGGGGTGTCAAGCCAACGGCACCTAAAGTTTACTTTAGGTGGCTGAGGGCTAGGCGACTGCCCAGCACCGTCGGGGAATTGTCAGCGGCAAAGAAACGTTGCCGGAGCTGTGAAATAACTGAGGCAACACTGAAGACCAACATGATCACCGTGGAAGTCGGAGATGGACCGAGTCACCCGAGCAACCTGACCGCAGATTTTGTAGGTAATTGACCTAGCAACATAGAGCGAGCAAGCAGTTTTAAAGGCTGATGGCAAAAATGTTGTACTTCAAAATTAACTGCGCATTATTCTCATGAGTTAGGCTGGAATTTTCGCTTGGTGTGTTACAAGAATTCCCAACTCAAGTCAATACAATATATTGTTTACGAATAGTTAAACAACATTTTTGGTTTAAGATATGGCTAAACTGATTTTATTGTACTGTTTAAGTTTTGTATTGATGTATTGGATGCATAATTACAGGGTGGCGATCGTCAGGGAAAAGCGGGAAAACCTGGAATTGTCAAGGATTTTTGAATTTCTGGAAAAGTCAGGGAATTCTCGTAACAGGGAGAAACTGGGATTGGAGATTCTCGTTATTTTTCTACCATTACGTTTATCGGCTTTTATCGGTCCGCCCTTTATTTCACCAAAACATTTCACCAACTAAAACTAATGCCCGTCGCTGACGTGCATGGAATAAGCACCATCAATTCACGGAACTATCAGTTGTGAATCTTATTAGTTGAGAATCTTAATTATTTTGTTGTGAATCAGACGTACAATGTATCCCTTTTGCATATCCTTATTGCGATATTTGCCTAGTAGTGTTAAAATTCATGATCACAATGTATTACGCTCATCACAAGGAATCCAAGGCTATGTTGTTCGGAAAATTTTACTTTGCGTTTTATTTTTTTTACTTCCGAGACTCAGGTCGAGAGGTAGCTGGAGCACACTAGCTCGTAGTAAATACATGCTTGAGGTTCTAACATTAAGAGCCAATAATTATTAAAATGGTAATACGAGTACGATCTCACGTGTAAACAAAATCTTACGTAAGATCATCTTCGACTCCCATAACCCCTGCGTGAGACAGTAAGAAGAGCCCTCCTCCCCTCCCCACCTCTCACGCTCAACGCAATTATTGAATGGCTCCCTTTGCTCCTTCTCGAAGAAATTTAGTCAGGTCAAAATCCACCTCAAATATGATATTCCTCAATATGATGATGCCATTGCTAATTACCTCCTCTTTTCGCTCACAGTGGCGTGCTTACGCTTTCTTAGTTTATACAAATATTTTTATATTTTTTCCTTCTTGCAATCAAGTGATTATAACCACGTTAATCAAATTATTATTCGCTTCTGAAGATCACTCGCGACACCCCATTTTGATCCATTGCAATAACTTGGCTTTGGTTAGTTTTTTTTGTGCACTTAGTGATACCTGTGCCGCAGTCCACCAGTAAATTAGCCATTAACTTTCCCTTCGATGCCTTTTCAGTAATCCTCAACTTCCCAGAACTACCATGACGTGGCTATAATTTGGATGAAAGTTTAACTTATGAAGGTTAAATAAATTTTTTATTAGGATGTAAAAAGCAGTACTTGTTGCTTTTAATGTATTGATTTCAGCTTTTAACATTTTCTGAGCTTTGACGAAAATTTCATCCGGCTGAAATAAAATATTCCAATAATACCTTTGGTGACCTTTTGGCGATCGGTCAGGGAAATTGGTAAATCCACCAGGGAAAAATAAGGGAATTTAAAAATTGGATATCAGTAGCCACCCTGAATTATGAAATACACTGAAAGCGACAAGCAGTGTAAAATGAGATTTAGAAGTCCTCCAGTTTTTGCAAGATAAATCTAGGTGTTTGAACATGTTGAATTATTACCTGTTGGTAAAACAAATGTTTATAAAATACAATACATAATAGCATTCCATCAAGCGGCCCTGTGAAAAGCCTCTTTTCTGTTGCAGGGCTAATAAACAGCCTGCATAGGCAGAACTGGAGTGATAGTTTATTTGAAAGGGAATAGTGACATTTTGTCAAATATGTATTCCTAGGGTTTCCTGGTACTTTTTTGTAATATATGTGTTGAGAAATATGCATATCATTCTTCTTACTCATTTTCATAGAAAGTATAAATGATATATTACTAGAGGTCAGTGAAAGTGGTTTTATTTTTTGCTAAAATTCGTTTTAAAACTATGTTACTTCGGTGTTATAGAAAATCTTGGCGGTGTTATTATAATGTTACAATTTTTGCAAAACCAAATGAAGGAAATGGTTCAAGTTGTGCTAATATTATAGAATGAGCAAGAAAAGGTGCACCGTGAGCATTTCACTTCAATAATTGTCTTTGTGAGGAAGACTAGTGCAAAAATTAACCAAATGGTACTGAAATTTGTTTACAATTTCATTGTATTAATTTAGACCAATGTGAAGAGAAGAACTCTTTTCAGTGAAGTCTGTCATTTCAAACAAAAGCTTGCCAGGGGCAGACCTGCAAAACAAATTATAAAAAACCGAAGTTCGACTTCAAGTGCAAAAACACAGAAACAAATTCTATGGATCCAGAATACTGCAAAATAGAAATAAAATACCAGGAAAATGCAACCATGGTGAGGACGCAATTATTTAGTTGCGGCAACAAAAAAGTCGCCCGAGCGCAAGCGAGAGCGCACAGTCAATACCGTGTGTTTCATTGGAACTTCTTCAAAGTATTTAAATAGTTGCTTTGCAAAAGTTGCCAGTGCGCGTCTACAAAATTGCTACATTAGGCCCACACTTAGGGCCCCCGCGCACTGGCAACTTTAATCACCGGCAACCAAACAGTTTACTCACCCGTGAGTTGCCCGCCACCGCGCACTGGCGATTAAATAGTTGCCTCTCAGCTCAGTTTACAATGGATCTCGTGGAAGCTAATTGTGTTGTTGCGCTCATTCTGAGACAGCGAAAAAATTAGCAAAGGAACAAAAAGTTTTGGGTACATCCAATAATTAGTTCCAGACTTCTTGATGGGCAATTTTATAAGCTGTTTGATAGATTGAAAGAACATCCATATAAGTTCTTTAATTATTTTAGTATGAGCATAGAAACTATTGGTCAACTGCTGGTTACCCTTGGACCTCGAATAACTTACCAAAATACATCATTATGACAGGCTGTACCACCTCAAGAAAGATTGGCAGTGACTCTAAGGTTTTTATCTACGTATTCCTTGAGATGCGTGTTGTATAGCGCTGGCCGCTTCCCAATAAGCAAAATAAACTTTTCAACATCTAGCGCCATTGCTTTAAAAACTATGTGACCTTTTCAAAACGCAAACAGCAAAAAACCTCCCCAAGATGCACACCGAACAAGGGCCGTCAAGCAACTGAATAGTTGACAGTGCGCGGGGTTGGGCAAAAACCCACGTGGTCTATTCCTGCTGGCAACAGTTTACTTACCCTCGGAATAGGTTCGGACGCAATTATTTAGTTGCGGCAACTAAAAAGTCTTCCGTGCGCAGGGCCACAGTCAATACCGTGCGTTTCATTGGAACTTCTTGAAAGTAACTAAATAGTTGCTTTGAAAAAGTTGCCAGTGCGCGTGGGCCCTTAAGGTTTTCCTGCAACAAGTTATCCAATTATGCTGTCTACTGCGTCGCGGTGAGTCACCGGAATTAATATGCTCGGCATCGACGCGTGCCGGGCGCGTGAGCATATATTTCTGCTCTTCCGCGGCCGTGTTAAATTTCTTTCACATTATTGATTCAGAATGTCTAATTCTTCAGGAGAGAAAGCGCGTAATTCTAGATATTTCCGAGAATTTCAGGATTGATAAATGTGAATCGAAGAGAGAGGCGGTGTCCGGCGGAGACATCACTACAGTGCGCGACATTACGTGAATGCGATATGCGCGCGACAAAACAAGCCAATTGACCTTTGAATCGTAGTGAGATAGAGCGAATGAACGTCAGCAGCTTTAAACAATTAAGGCTTAGGCTTTAATCGATTATGACTCATTACATGTGATTTTTTCGCTTCTTCACGTAAAATTCGCACAAAATGCGAAATTTCATTTTATTTTTCCCATTTCGCGATATTTTGCATTATTTCGCGTTATTTCGTGATATCACGTCTTGCGAATTTCACGGACCTCTATATATTACTAGTTCCATCTGACTAGGGTGGGTTCGATCACACTAATAAAATTGGGGAAATTGATTGCAGAATGGACAGGTTCAAGAAGATATTCTTTCCACATACGATTCAGAACTTGAATGGTAGCAATCCAGTGGATCTGTAGAGGAAGTGGTGAGGATGGGTAGAATTGAGAGTAAATGTTTTTTTTCTTGCATGGTTGATTTATTTTATCATAAATACATCTTATCTTTGTCCACGTGGACATGTACATATTTATTTTTTTGCATGCTTGGAACCTTTGACAGTATTAGTAGTCTAATGGCATGTTTTCGTAGTGAGGAGGGGGAATCCTGCACGATTGGGACTTGGTTTAATTGTTTTAGATTCTTCAAGATTTCATTGTCATGATGTGTGGAGTGAGTACATAATATATAATTTTTGTTTGTTGAGCATGCTTGGTGCGCAGTCAAACCCTTCCACAAGCCCTCGTGGTGGGTTGCAAGGTAGCGATGATGTATTTTGTATTTTCAAATGTATTTCTAAAATACTATTTTGTATTTTGAATTTTCAATAGTTTTGGCACAGTACATATTTTGTATTTTGTATCAAAAATACATTTTCCATGTATTTTGCCCAACTCTGTCAGTATTCATGGTATTCATCACTGTATTCATTATCAACAAGTTCCTGCTGCAGCCGCTAAATGTAAGTACGGCAGAAGATATTATGTGTACATATCTTGATAGAATTCATTTCGGAACTTACAACTGTCAAGTGTGGACTTGTTTGTAACAATTATGTTTCCATTAATTCAAGAGGGTATGCCACGCACATTTATTATAATAATAACACAAATGACATTATACTGTCAAGCGCTTTATATATAGTATACGTTTAGTAAATGCTTGTGATATTGGGTATTATATGATTCCGACAAGCCAAAGTCAGCTTTTTTCTGAGGCGATCTTACAGATGTTGAAGTCCTTTCCTTTAATTCCACCTTTTAACTGCAGAAGCTAGCAGCCCGGTGCTTGCATGGAATTAATCCCCTAAGGTAATATCTTGGTCATGTAGTTATCTAGCATTTTTGCAAATTTTAATGAATAGAACTTTCTCCGAACCATATATCCGTTTTTATACACTTTTTAGAGAGGTAGGAGGTACGAAATGTTTTCTCGTTTCCAAAGTGTTTGCCGTTTATCCATTTATCTGTAGCATTGCCATTATTTGCAGCCACGACATATTTGGCACACCCAAAACATCAGGGTAATAACAATACAGCAATGTGCAGTACAGCAAATGTGTCCTGAAGTGTCAAAATTCGACATTTTATATTCCAGTGTATGACATGTAACATGGAATTTGATGTCATCAAAATGAATACGATTATAAGTAATTGAAGTGTTCGAAAATATGATTTTTAATAGCTATCTCAGTAGAATGTTTTCGCCACTTGCCAAATATTCCCACAATAATGGCTAAATTAGCATTAAAGTTGTAGGAAATGGCTGTGGAGTGATTATTTAATCATCTTCGGTAACAACGAGAGTTCCATATAGCGATTGATTTTTTCAGATCCCGAGAGCCCTTGCTTTCTAGAGCTTCCACTGTAAAATACTTCTGTCACAAAAAAATGGAAACATTTTGTGATATGCAACATTTTAAAGTTAAATCTTTATCTTATACAAGACATTAGCATCAAGATTTTAATCAATGATCCAAAAGCCATGCCAACACTGGGGCTTCTACACGTGCACTCTTGCAGCAATAAGTTCAATGGGATTCGAAGGACTGATCTCAAATTCACAGCCAGCACTAATGACTCACTTAGTGCATGAGTGTGCTGATTCATTCGCCGTTGTCCAGCTTTTCAGTGACCGCCCTGATTCCAAACTATGCCCAACTACCTCAATGAATGGGTTTAAGATTCGTAAGGCCAACTCAGCTATGTTAGCACCATTGAGCCAAAAGCCAAATGCTCTGGCTCTAAAACTTGGTATCCATTAAGTACTACAAACACATGGTCTTGAAAAATTTGTTTTTCTCTGTATCCCTCTCCAAAACAACTAAATTAGGAACCCTGGATTTGGTTGTTTTATTAATAGCTAATTTTTTAAATAAACGAAGAGAAGATTTGTTTTAAAAGGTCATTTCACCATTCAAGTCTCGCCTATTTATTAGTGAGGATTTCACTATTCCCTCCAATTATATATGTACATTTTGGCATTTCTCTAACTATTCTCTGCAACAAAGTTGCTTACTTCAGTTAACTCAAAATCAGTTAAAACAATAAGTTTCATGAGGTTTTACAATTTTTTAAGAATAGGTATACTAAATTAATACTTACAGACAGAGCACACAACTCTTTACTCTCTGAAGTTTGGTTCCACTGCAAAATCTTGACATCATCTTTATATGGTCTACTGATGGTTCTGACTATTTCGGTTGGATCTTCTAAGCAGACAAGAGCTAGACATTTATACCTGAGAAAAAATATTTAAAAATTATGAATATAAGCTATTTTTTAAAT
Source organism: Pyrrhosoma nymphula (assembly GCA_963573305.1). NCBI lineage: Eukaryota > Metazoa > Arthropoda > Insecta > Odonata > Coenagrionidae > Pyrrhosoma > Pyrrhosoma nymphula. The sequence continues at coordinate 150,522,357 of OY754330.1, forward strand.
TGCATACACAGATTATGGCAATTAACACGTTCACTGCAGGACTGATTAAAGCCCAATCTATCAAGCGCGGTGTGAGACGTAGATGTAGACATAGACCGTGCGACGTAGATGCCCGTCCGAGTGTCACCCATCCCCTAGCCTGCCACACACTGACTATGAGAGAAGGGAAGGGGGATCCTTCGGAAAGAGGTTTGAGTAATTGGTCTCAGAAAACAGTGGTGTCTGCAATTTGGAAGATGTTCGCCCGGCAAGGGCATGGTCGCTCATCCACCCACTGAGGGATTGGCTGAAGAACGGTGCACGCCCCTTTCCCTATTGCCCTTCCATGGAGGGGGAAGATGGATGAGAGTGTGTCTATGAGTGTGTCTATCTATGAATTTCTGGCCATTCCAAGACGGGCCTGGTTATTTTTGGGTCGATTGGACCTATCCACCACCTCTGATAAAATTCTGGGTTTCTTGACATGTAAATTCGTCGGGAAAAAATTTGTGTGTGACGAGATAAAAAGAGGTGAAACAAGTGTTAGTTTTAAAATCGGTGCCGACCTTTCACTTGCAGAGCAGTTGTCTGACGGCCACTTATGGCCTGAAGGCGCATGTGTAAAGCGTTTCGTATTTCGTCGTAACCGTAAAAACCAAGGGGTTTTAAGTGCTCCAACCGAAATCGAAGCCGCAGCTGAGGGAAATTTCCCCTTCAACATGCATCTCCGGGTATACCTGTTCACTCTCAGGAAAACATCGAGCAGCCCGCTACTGGAATGTTGACAAGATTGAAGACTGGCAATGGTAAACACATGTCCAGGTGACCAGACCCGGCAAACTATGACCAAGCTGTTTTCAGTGGTTTAGCTACTGCTGTTGCTGATGACAGTGAAGTCCTATGTAATTCCCCTTCAATTCTCTGTCTTAACGTGCAGTGCCTCAGAAACAAATTATGTGCCATCAAAGCATCTATTTCTGAACATAAACATGACGTTGTGTGTTTAACTGAACACTGGTTGCATCAGCATGAACTCAACTTATTTCAATTAGAGGGCTACAGACTTGCAACTTCCTACTGTAGAACCGTAGCTAAAAATGGTGGCACCCTCATGTATGTTTCTCAGCAACTTCAAATCAAGGAGATTGATTTAAGTATGTATAACCACGAATTGCATTGTGAGATGAGTGCCGTCAGAGTGAAGGATTTAAAGGTAATTATTGTATGTGTTTATCGATCCCCAAATGGGAATTTTGATATTTTCTGTGAATGCCTTGAACAAATGCTCTCTACTTTGACTTGCAATAAACTAGACATCATACTTTGTGGTGATCTAAATGTTGACATCCGGTACTCTATCAAGAAATCAATTGCCCTCACTACTTTACTTCTCACATTTAATCTACACTGTGTGAACAGGCAACCCACTAGACTCAATTCTTGTCTAGATAATTTTATTACTAACTTGCCATCAGAATCCTTTTATGTGACAACTACTGATTTTGGAATTTCCGATCATTTGGCTCTCGAATTCTTCATCAAATCTCACAATCAGAACACGATTAAGAAGCACAATAGAAGGACTACTTCTACTCTCTGTCGCCCTATCACCCCCGAGGGCATCGAAAATCTAAAATTTCTTCTAGGCAGTGTTTCTTGGCACTCTTTACTTATCCATTCAAATGGTGATGACAACTTTTCTTGCTTTTTTGAAAATTTCATGTTGTTTTTTGAACACTGTTGTCCCAAGAAAGTTCGGTGCACATTGAGAAGCAAGAAGTCAGCCAACAAGTGGTTTACTCCAGATCTGGTTAAGCTTAGGGAAGAAGTGATTGCCTTGCATACCATGTATAGAGTTACAGGAGATAATGATCATAAACAAACTTGGCTCAAGCTAAAGAAGGAGTATATCCATAAAATAAATTTATCAAAATTGAACGCAAACTGCAACTCAATTGCAAATTCATTCAACAAGATAAGGACTGCTTGGAGAGTAATCAATAGGGAACGTGGGGCTACTAGTTTTAATACCCCACCTCCTTTTAATCCTGATACCTTAAACGAATACTTAATAAAATCAGTTAATAATCTCATTGCTACAATTGACATCAAGTCTATCACTGCAACCAGCCTACAAAATAACCTTCCTGCAATCACATCTAACTTGAAATGGACATGGGTTACACCATTTGACATTAGGTCTGTCATAAAAACTCTTAAAAATTCAAATTGTACCGATGTGTATGGATTATCACCGAAAATGATCAAAGAGCTCGCCAATGTCATTGACGAACCTTTTTCAATGATATGCAATTCGTGTTTTCAGTCTGGCAATTTCCCTAACCCTCTTAAATTTTCTAAAGTAATTCCCATACACAAAAAAGGCGACAAAACCTTAGCTTCTACGTATCGCCCAATTTCAATTATACCAGTGTTCAGTCAAGTAATTGAGAAGGTGATGAAAAATCAGCTTTACTACTATTTGCAAAGCAATACCCTATTCACACCATCACAGTTTGGTTTTCGCAAAGGTGAATCCACCTCTTCTGCTGTCAGTTATATCACTGATACAATCTTAAAGGCCTTTGAAGAAAAATCATCCACTGCCTTGATTGCATGCGACCTCACTAAGGCTTTCGACTGTGTGTCTCATTCCATTCTCCTTCAAAAACTTGCTCATTATGGAATCAGAAACAATGAATTAAAGCTCATTCACTCAAATTTGAAGGATCGTCTACAGTGTGTTTGCATTGACGACAAACACTCTTTGCCTTTACTTGTTCAACATGGGGTACCCCAAGGATCTGTTCTTGGCCCTCTTCTTTTCTTGGTGATGATTAACGACCTTCCCTACAATGTTCCTTGTGAATCAGTTCTGTACGCTGATGATACAACATTCGTATATAATGTCAAAGATCTCAATAACATCCAAAACTTTCAAACTTCTATCATGACTATGGCACAAAGTTGGTTCACAGCCAATGGACTTGCTTTAAACACCGAAAAAACTCAGTCAACAATATTCTCCCTTAGCAAAGCAGTAAATGAAACTGGCAATATAAAGCTCTTAGGCTTTGAATTAGATAGCAAGTTACAGTGGAATACGCACATATCCGCCACCTGTGTCAAACTATTCAAGGTAATTTTTATGCTTCGAAAACTCAAGGAGCTTATCCCTAAGGATTATCTAAGATCAATTTATTTTGCTTTTTTTCATTGCCATCTAAACTATGGTATTGAACTATGCAGTCATGCTGCAATGGTAAATGACATCTTTCTACTACAAAAAAGAGCTGTGAGAATCATCTCGAACTCTACCCCTCGTGAACATTGTAAACCGATTTTCAAACAATTTGGTATCATAACCCTTCACAGCCTGTATATATACAAATGCCTTTGTAACGTTAAAGAAAATATTGACTTGTTTAAGGTAACAACCAGTGTCCACCACCATGACACAAGGAGAAAAGAAAAACTTGTTGTACCACGCTGCAGGTTAACAAAAACAAAGGAACATTTCAATGTTCTAAAACTAAAATTGTTTAATATGTTGCCCCAAGAGGCCAGAAATGCTACATTGTCAAGATTCAAATCTATCATTCATTGTTGGCTTGTATCAAAAGCATTTTATTCTATTGATGAATATCTTACGTGCAATATCAATGATATAGTTTTCTGATTTTGTTTGTATTGTCCTTAACCATGACGAAGACTATTGCAGATGTATCTTGCTTAATGTCCAATAAAAAATGTAAGTATGTATCTCTCCCACACAGCCGGGCGAGTGCAGTTCGGATTGTTTAGTTTGTGAGCAAGTGACGGACAGCCAAGAAGTTGAGGAGAAAAAGGCATGTGCTTATTATCAAAATAAGAAGCATAATGGAGGGAAAAATTGAAGGGAAAGTCCCCAGAGGAAGACCAAGAGACAAGTACTTGGGGCAAGTCAAGAGGGGTACGGCAAAGAAGAACAATAGGGAAGTGAAGGAACTGGCATGGGATAGGGCGAAATGGAGGGCTGCAGTATACCAATCCTAGGGTTGTAATACTACTACTTATTATCAAAGCAGTCAGTGAGCTAAATAGTCACTATCCTTACTGTTACTTCTTGAAGCAACGTCATCCAGCGAAGACGACATTCCTCTATCGTTGGTATGTACTACGTAGGGACGTAACCAGGGAAGATGTACCTTCGACGAGCAAACAGCGGTTAGACAGGCCCCGGAGACAAGCTGCTCTGCTTCCTCTCAAGCGGCCACGTTATATTTTGGATATATTACGCAAATATGTATAGGTATGGCAAAACATGACGGCAGACAGATGTGCGAAGCTCGATGACGGGGAGGGGAAGGCACGCGTGGAAGGGGTCAACAAATGAGCGGAGGGGAGGAGAAAGCACATGGTGGGGAATGCTGCCAACATGACTGTACAAAACTTTAGAGGTTGGGACAGTGTTAGCGGTACATTACGTGGCAATGATTTGCGATCCAAACTAAGCCGCAGCAAAGTATGCTGATAGCTTGCTCAATGCGTCGGTATAACAATGAAAGGCTGTTTTTTTCAGAATTGGATGTAGTAAAGTGGGAAATAACTTGAATAGTAAGAATGAAAGCGTTAAAACATTGACATACTCAGAGGAGGAGCATATGGGGTTCGGACCCCATGGACTCCAAATTTTGAATTTATTTAAAGAAAGGGCTTTAAAGGAAAAACTTATATTTGCTTTAGTAAAACAAATTATGTTGATTTTATTTATTCATAATTATGAAAACCTTTTCAATTATTGTTTGCAATTTTCAAAGATAAAATATTTTGGGTATTGTATTCCTTCAGATATTTGTGCAGCAAAAATCTTTTTAAAATGGCTGTCACACTTCAGTCAGAATTGCACCCTTTGATGCCTAAACACACAATTTTGCAACTGATTTACAAAACTTTTCACCCCCCCCCCCCCCCCTCAACCCCCGAAACGAAATCCTGGCTACTTCACTGATCATAAGAAACAGACATGAGAATTTGTCTCCCAATTCAAATTTCACAACACATAGACGACCGCACACTCATAGATACTTAAAAGTAAACCTTTGATATTGGTAGCTGGAAATAAATGGTAATCTGTAGGCACAGGAGTGACAGTGGTGATAAAAGAGTTAAAAAAAAACTTTTTATTCCAAACAAATAATATGCGAACACAAGTTTATGAGCGTCATTCACTGTCCCACTCCTCATCCTCATACCTGAAACTAGCGTTTGACGCTTTGGCGTTATGTTTTGGATTTATTCTTATTATTTTTGTATTATTTTTATTAATTTAAAAGAGTTGTTATTTTGTTGAAATGTTTATTTTTTTGGTTGGCTGTGAGGGGTTTATTGACAGGGAAGAAGAGGGGGATTGTTTAGAAAGAGTGGGGATGTGCTGTGGACTCCTGTAAGAAATTTGCTTTGCATTGTGAAGAAATAAAGAAAATGCTGCATAAGGGATTGCAGAATTAATTAAAAGTAATCCGGCATTACAAAACAAATACCAAATATTCTTGTTTTCCACGCAAGTAACCACGTTCAGGTTCAATAAATTCATTGCAGAGTGATAATGTCTTAATATTACGTCTCAAAGGAAAGGTTACAGCATTTGATCACAACAAAGATTACTAGAATTTTTGTCAAAAGTCATAACAAACCATACTGCTCGTTGCTACGTGCGATTCAATTCTGAAATCATACTTGCTTTGTAAAGATCCCAAATACTAAAAGCGTATTATAGGTGTGATCTAATTTGAAAAAAATAACAGCGCTCTTTCACTTTCTCATCGCATCTTCCGAGTACAATTTCAATTAATTTACCAAGATATCTGTTACCTTGAACCCAAATATGAATACTCCTAGACAGATCCTGACTAATTGTGACCCCAAAATATTTAATGTTGACTCAACTCGGACTCGACGTTGACTACATCTGATTTCCTTATTGTGTAAGATCGTTCTGGTGTATTTTCTTTCCACAAAAATGTACTGCGACGCATTTATTTACGTTTAATTCTAACTGCCATTTTTCGTACCAGGATTGCTACCAAATCTTTGCTAATAACTCATCCAACTTCAAGATCTCTCTGTATACAACTGCGTCGTCAGCAAATAGTCTAAGTTAGTGGTAAATGATAGTAATGATGTATAAAAAAATACTCTGATATATACTCACTTTACGATACTGGCTGATGTAATACTCTTGTCATGTTATAATATATTTTTATTTCTTTATCGTTGCATATATAAAGTTCACTTGCATGAAGTAACGTGGTTATAATTTGTTAACACATACTTGTACTCATGTTGAGCAACTTCAAATTTCGTGGCGCTTCCTCTGGTACGATTTAATATTTGAAAATTTTGATGTTGGCAACAAAGGAATGCGACTGAGAGAACCCTGGTAGTCTAATGCGGAGACTGCCTTCTTCCCACGCGCGGAGCGAGATTGAGGACAATAGACTCGTCCATTGACAATGGTCTTCTGCGCAAATGCCGTCAAGTTTCCTTACACCTATACATTTGTTCGTGACCCACCGGTGGGCCACGCTGCTCACGGTGAAAAAAGGTTCAGGAGGGGTGGCGTGGCCCACCGGTGGGTCACACTAAGAGGCATATAAAAGTCTACATGTGACTACACTCTGGGTGAAGTCACTCGAGAAGTTCTCGATTCCTACTCTCATAATACTCCCAAGTTACGATAATTCAATGAATTTCACGGTTGTGTCGCTTGTTGGATTTGTGTGGCTCACCGTTGGGCCATGCCACAGTGAACGTGTTAAAGATGCATTATGTCAGCAGTGGCCTATTTTGAGGTTTCACCAAATGAGGTTATCAAAACAACTCGAGGCACAAATGTGCAAAATTCATAATATAAAAAATCATTTGCTTGGGCATTGAGATTTGCATTGGAGAGGATTCCTGGGTAGCTTAATTGATTAATTCATTCAGTAAGGTGTAACGATACCGTTGGTACCCGTTAGTTACACGCCAAAGGGTTGGCAGTACACCCAGCGAAACAATGGGAAAAACATTGGGGACCAACAATGAAAAAAGGAAGGGAGGTAGCGAGGAGAGGTGCGGGAGTTGTTGTGCAGAGTGAGTGACGACTAGACGCTTGACGAAACTGGAAAAAGGGTGAAGAGAACGAAAAGTGAAAGAATAAAGTGTACTTGAAGACGAGGAGGAGCGGTAAAGCAACGGGGGAATACGACCCAACGTACGGTGGGCAGAGAGTGGACGGGAGAGAGACAACCCAGTGCCGCCATCCACCACTTGGCGTCGGCCCAGCAGTGGACGATCGCCGGGGAAAACGCCGGATTTACCCAAGTGTAAAGCAGGACCACGAGTCTTAAACTAGAAAGGTAGGTTACATATTGGCGCCGCAACGTGAAGGGCACGACTACTTGTCCAGATAGAGACCACGGGAAACCTGAGATAAGAGTCGCGTAAATATAGGAACTCTCAAAATGGTAGGAGTGACTAAAAAATTGTATGAACTTAAAAAGGCAGATTTACAAAATATATTGAGGGATCGAGGATCAACAACACAGGGGGCGAAATTCGAGTTGCAGGAACGTTTGAAATTGCTGTTAGAAAAGGAAGGCTTGGACGTAGAAACGTATGAATTTAGAATGGAGACAGAAGAGTATAAAGAAAGTAAAATGCAGGCGCTGTTTAGACAATGGAGAGAAGAACAGGAGATGCGTGATAAAAAATTAGAAGAAAGGGATAGACAATCGAGAGAAGAACGGGAGATGCGTGATAAGCAATTGATGAAAGAAAAAGAAGAGCAGGAAAAGAGAGATGAGGCATGGAAGGAAGAACAGAGAAAGAGAGACCAAGAACGAGAGGAGGAGAGAAAAAGGGAGAAGGAAGAGGAGAAAAAGGAACGGGAAGAAAATAGACGAAGGGAACTACAGGAGCTTACAGAAGTACTGGCGCAGAGGGAAGAAAATATGAGGTTAGAGTGGAACGTAGCCCTTGTAACACACAAAACAAATACCGAAGAGGAACAGAAAAAGGTACGCGGAGAAGTACAAGAGCTGAAGGAGAGGATAGACGCAAGCGATCAAAGGGTACAGCAGCTGGAGACAGAACAAAATAACTTGAGATGCAGCATACAAACGTCGGAAGAGAAAAGGGCGAGAGAGGAATGTGTGAGGAGACATGGTCAAGGGGCGACAGCGGGAATGATACAGCTAAGGACTCCGACGTTCGACGGAAGGAAGAACTCAAGGCCGATGCGTTACATGGAGGAGTTGGGGGAATATAGACGAATGTACCAGCTGTCTGACGCGGAAACACTGAGGGTAGTCAGGCAAGGGATGACGGGGATGGCAAGCGAGTGGTTCATTGCGACGTCACACCTGTACGAAACCTTTGAGTCGTTCACGGACACATTTTTAGGACACTATTGGAGCGAGGAACGACAGATGGGAGTGAGAAGAGCGTTAGACACTGGAACATTTAGTGATAAGGGAAACTTGAGCCGAGTGGAATACGCCATAGCGAAGATCAGTGCCGCAAAAGAGTTAACTCCACCCATGGGAGATGCAGGAATTATCCACCGCATCCGAATGCATTTTGGACCTGCAGTTAGCGCGGGAATCATCTCGGATCACGTGAAGGCTCTGCCAGAATTTCTAGCGTTATTAGCGCCATATGACGACGCCGCTCAGGAGGCGAGGCCGCCTAGGGAGCCGTTGATAAGGCGAGAAGTATATGGCAACCGAGCGGAGCGCGAGACACCGCCATGGCAAAGGCGACAGGGTGGTAATGCATACCAAGGACGCGGGTATTATCCACAGCCGGGAAGTAGAAACGGCCACGCACAAGGACCCAACCGAGGATCGCCGATGAACTCCATGGTGATCGAGAGGGAGGACGGAGACCAGACGGAAAACTGTTAGCGGCATGGCACCACCGTCCCATAGTGCCAGTGGCCAAAAGCGGTAAAAAAAGGGGACGAACCCAAGATCAAAAGGAAGAGGAAAAGGAAATATAGACGGAAGGTGGGACCGACAAGAAGGCCGGAGGAAGAGGTCCAAGAAGGGGAGTATCTGGCTGAAGAAAAGGCAATCCTGAATGTATTTGAATCGCCAAGAGATTTTTTAATGGAAGAAGAGGAGAAGGAGCCTGACGAGATGAAATGCCCGGAGATAGGAGTCTTAATTGAGGGGATACAGGCAACAGCACTGATAGACACAGGTTCAGAATTGACCTGCATTAGTGAACAATTCTATCAGGAAAACCACCAAGTATTTAAGAATACATTGGAATTACCAGTAAAAGGGATTCAGATTATTGGGGCCCTTGGGAAAAGAAGTGGACGCATAAGGAAACAAATATGCCCATGCATTAAAATGGGGGAACTAGAGGTAAATGTGGCTTGTACGGTGGTTCCCAACTTAGTTAAACCCGTCATAATTGGGACGGACACATTAATCATACTATCAGCGAGAATCGATTACGATCGTCGGAGAGTGACAGTAAAAGAAGGAGAGAAAGAGAGCGTATGTATTTTCATGGGGGCAAACCTGAGATCGCAACATTTTGGGTTGTATATGAAGGAAGATCGGAAGCAAAGAGACGAATGCGACGATAACGAGACGAAGGAGCGCACCATCGACGAGAGGGTTTGGGAGAAAATTATGGGAGTGGAAGACGTACCCGACGAAGAGAGGAGGAAATTAGCGGCAGTGGTTGCCCAGTATAAGGATATCTTCAGCGATTCGCCCGGGTTAATAAGAGGGTATGAATATAGAATCGATATCAAGGAAGAAGAGTTCTGCCACCGGGGGTACGGGATCCCACTTAACTTCCGAAGACAGGCGCGGGAGGCGATAGAGGAGATGTTGTCAAAAGGGATCGTCGAAGGAAGCTCATCTAGATACATTTCGCCCCTAGTGTGCGTGATCAAGAAGGATGGATCAGTAAGGCTATGCATTGATGCAAGGTCAGTCAACAAGTTGATAAGACCTGACTACGCGACGTCACGAACTGCCGAGGAAATATTCCAGCAGTGCGCCGGTGCAAAACATATGTCGTCATTAGACTTGACGCAAAGTTTTTATCAAATAAAATTACATCGAGAGTCTCGACAATATTGTGCTTTCTCTTTCGAAGGACGCATATACCAATTCACTCGTGTTCCTTTCGGGTGCTGTATCAGCAGCAGGGGCCCAAGTCTGTAACTTGGATTTCTCCCGAAAACGGGAGATAACAGATCCGCCGGGCGATAAAAAGAGCCTTTTCTCCCGTCGGTAGTCTGTAACGGGTTTCTCCGGGAGAAAGGAGGAACACGAAACGCCCGTAGACAACTTGTCGCCCGACCCAAGTCTGTAACTCGGCAAAGCGACTTCCGGCGGCCCCAGATGAGAGACAAGTTACGTCGGCCTTGCTAGACCGACGTAAGTTTTCTCCACAGGAGAAATGTGCGCATTACGACAGTGATTTTAAGTTTTGACCAATGGCATGAGAGAGTTCACGATGATTTACTTCTGCTTGGAAAACAACAAATCCACCGTTCATAAGAATAAAGTCTGTACTTTTCGCGTATTTACACGTACATGAGTATAGTATATACGGTATATACATTCTGTCAGTTTCCAATTGAAAAAGCAATGAGGACCGGAACATTAGCATAGACCTCATCCACATTAATTATTATAAACGAAGCGTTTCTCAATCACTGATCTGAAATCTCAATTTTAGACTACGTAAATATCGGCATGTAAACATAATGAGAAGCGGAGTCTTCAAATTTGATGTTTGATGTTTAAACTTCCACCTTTAATAGTTCACAACAAATGCAAATCTGCTGCTCCGATTACATCAAAGAAGAGTTTGACGAGTAATAATGTGCACGAAGCACACGTTGAATTAAAGCTTAAGTCCCGTATTATTATCTAGGTTACTATAATGACTTATACAAATTTCACTCCATTATTTTTGTGAGCTTCATGCTGATCGACAGTTTTAAGGGCATTTGAGTTTTCAGTTACCTTATACGTATCGTACTTAATCTCACTTGGGTACTAATTCAATGAAACATCATATTTTCGTTTACATTATGACGATTAATCGTATCATTTCCAATCGCCGTTCCAATCCACCGTAGTCGTACGGGTTGCACATATGATATAATGTGGACGCATATCGGTTGTCAGTTGGATGTCATGCTGTGTACACGGAAGAACGGGCATTACAGCTGTGCATGAATATCAGCTGTAAACGCTAGCGAATATGTTCTGTCTTGTATTTGTTCGTATATTCTAATTCATCCATGTGTGTGACTATAGTCTTCTAGTATACTTCCCATGTATTATTGAATATTGTGTACTTTACCAATCGATCTCAGATCGATCTGACTGGCTCAGCTCGGTATGGTAAACGGAGCGCGCTGGCCAGATCGATCTGAGAAGCGAGCCGAGTCAGCCCGCTTTCCCTAACCGGTCTGAGATCTCAGATCGATCCGAAGAGGCCGGAGCGTGGCGCTCATCGTCCTTCTTTTGGTTGCCGATGGTAAACAAAATATACTCGATATCATTTACGACGTGACTTGTTGCAAGAAGGGAAAGGAGAGAAGTATGCGGCTGAAATATGCAAGAAATCTCAAAATAATTCAAACTACTGAAATCGATAGTTCAATATCGATATTTTCAGACCGTGTTGGTAAACCAGGCGATCAGAGTCAGCTCCGTGCTAAACTTTCAGATCGGTCTGAACTCAGACCGATCTGAGATCGATTGGTAAACGTAGTGATTTTACACCAGTGACACAAGGGTAAGAAGTCATCCGTTAACTTGCTCCACTGACAAAGGATTTCGGCATTTTTTTTAGCTGTTCTCTCTACGCTTATATTCCGAGATTTATTTTGATTGAACTCAAATTCCAGATTGAACGCCGCTATAGAAAGGTTTGGGATGCTGATATAATCCTAAACTACACTCTATCGACTAGAACGACTTGAGCATATACCACGGCATATAATCACTCGATTCATGGATTGTATGCTGATACGTTTCCCCACAATGAAGGAACTCTCCCTTGGTGTTTGATATTTTACATTTGGAGTATTGCTCTTGTGATACCTATGTTATCCTGAAAATATAAGTGAAAATCATCGGCAACTTCCTTTAAAAAAATCGGTGTGTTTTATAATGTGTTACTGTGGCCAAGCATTGGATATATTTCATACAGGTTTTGTGGTATATTCGGCGTTTACTTGAACTTTGGATGCTACTTTTTAAATGCCTTGTAATAATGACGTGTGTTGTCGAGTGGTTTAGCTGATTAATGTCAGTATACTGACAGTACACGTGTTTAACGATTGTGCAACTGACGGCTGTTACTGTTTTCAATCTTGTCAATCGTCCATTGAACATGTAAGTAGCCCATTAAATAAATGTGTTCATTAATAAAATTACATATTAGAAAATTATTCAGTTTAATATCCATGTATCACTTTCAACAAATGTTATTCCAATGAAGTTTGCCCAGCCGATGTGATATGTCAATACTAAATACCTACACTTTAGGAGTGATTTAAACTAGGATGAAGTGTAACGGATACTCGAAAGAACAATGGTATTAATTATCTGACTGGTACATACTTTGCAATAGCGTAAATTAATCAATATCGTGAATATTCGTCTTCAGAAATTTCAGTTAGTGAAACGTCGTGCAATTGTAACGTCAGTTAACAGACGGCTATTACTCTGTTTTCAATCTTGTCAATCATCCATTTATCATGTAAGTAGCCCATTCATTAAATGTGGTCATTTATCGAATCACATGTTAGATAATTATTCAGTTTAATATCCATATATCGCTGTTTGAACCAATTTAATTCCAATGAAGTTTGTTGATACGGGATGTCTTTCTGTCGGGAAGATTTAATAATATGCCATTTCGGTGAGTTTTAAAATAGGATGACGTGTAACGGAAACTCGAGAGTATAATGGTATTAATTATCTGACTGGTAGATACTCTGAAATCGCGGAAATTAAACAATATCGCGAATATTCGTCCTCAGAAATTTTGTAAACAAAGCAGACTAATCCTTCGCTCCTACAGCTGTGAAAAGGTACAGTGGATTTCATTGGCTCTCAAAAGTAGGTCACTGAAATATGTCCAATAGTCAGCTTTGGCTTCAGAAATTTTCATACCCTCACTTTTCTCCTTCCGGTACAGCCGGCTGAAGTTTCTCCACCCAGTTACAGACTACGGTCGGGTGACATTTTCGGGAGGAATCTCGCTTCTCCTGTCTCCGGCGCCCCAAGTTACAGACTTGGGCCCCAGTGCACTAGTAAGGGCACTGACATTCGTCCTTGGTAATGAGGTGGAGGACTTTTGCCTGAATTTCGTGGATGACTTGTTAATCGTCTCGAGATCTTTTGAAGAGCATATCCGACACTTGGAAATTGTAATGAAGAGATTAGAGGATTCCGGCATAACAATAAATTTCAAAAAGTCTGTGTTTTGTCGGCAAAAGATACAGTTCTTAGGGCATGAAATTTCGACCGTGGGAGTAACGATTGCGGAAGAGAAGTACGCACCAATCAGAGAATACGCCCGACCGCGCAATAGGAAGCAGATGAAGTCATTTTTGGGCTTAATAAATTATTACTCCAAGTTCCACCAACGACATGCGGAGCTCACCGCTGTTTTAAATGACTTGACGAGGAAGGATCGAGCATGGGAATGGACAGATTGCCACGAAAGCGCATTTCAGGAGATTAAGGAAGAATTCTGTAAAACAGTTATGCTTCACCACCCGGACCCCAAACAAACATACTACATTCAGACCGATGCGAGCGAGTTCGCCATCTCGAGTCGCTTATATCAGCTGACGGATGAAGGGGAAGAACGAGTAATTTATTTTGCCAGCAGGAGTCTACAGGGCGCGGAAATAACGTATAGCACCACACTGAAGGAGTTCATTGCAATAATACATGCCCTTAAGAAGTACCGAAGTTTCATCTTGGGGTCGAAGATAGTGGTAATCACGGACCATAAGGCGCTATCCTTTATATTTAGATGTCGCTTACTAAATACAACGTTATCTCGCTGGATTCTCTATATCCAAGAATATAACTTCGAAATAAGATACTGCCAAGGGAAAAGAAACATCGTGGCAGACATATTAAGCCGAAATCCTTACGATACACCAGAAACGGGCCAATTCCCACATGAGGAGCCGCTGATAGCCGTGATCCTGGCGAGCAAGCCATCGGAAGAATTAGCCGAGGGATTGAAGAATTTGGAATATCATCAAAGGAGAGACCCTGAGCTAAAACAAATAATGGAACGACTCGCAGAAGGGCGCGGGGATAATCGAAGGTATCGGATGACCCAGATAGGATTAGCGAAGATCACAAAGGATGGGGAAAAATTTTGCATTCCCAGCGGATTAATATCAGCTATATTCTGTCAGCTATTAAAAGCACCCAATCAACCGGCCTACGCAGAGATGCAGAATGTGACCCCGAAAGGAAAACATGACCTGATGTGCGTAGACGTGGTGGGCCCATTACCCACGGGACAGTATGGATGTAAATACATTTTGTCGACGATAGACACCTTCACCAAGTATGTGAAACTGTACCCACTCTGCAGGGCGACGACAAAAGCAATTATGAAAATGATATTTGATCGCCACACACCACTGCTAGGACCATACGAGAGGATTCTTAGCGATCGGGGAACCCAATTTACGAGCCAGGTGTGGCTAAATCACTTAAAACAAGAGGATATCAAACCTGTTTTATGCAGTATCAGACACCCCCAAGGGAATATGGTGGAGAGGTACCACCGAACAATAAAAACGCTCCTGAGGATTTTCTGCCAAACAACACACTCGTCGTGGGTAAAACATCTAAAGGTAGTTGAGGCCTGCATGAATGACTCCCATAATACCACTACGGAAGTGACACCAACTGAGGATCAATTTGGGCATAAACCAGAGAGGGTTTGGGAAAAATGGCTGAGGAAAGACAAGGGCACAGAGCACGAGGATACAGCAATTACCTTGGAGAGGATCAAGAACAACATCATCAAAAAAGGAAGACGGAGGGTGGAGAAGGATCACAGAAAACATATCAGGAAGAGAATAGAATACCGTGTTGGAGACAGGATTCTAATACGTACGTGCAGGATGTCTGACAAAGAGAAAGGGGTATTCCATGATTTCCTCCCGATTTTTGAAGGGCCATACACGATCACAGAGTTTAAGGGGCCGGCCACCTGCGTCGTAAAGAACCCACACACTGGGGAAATACGTGGGACATTCCACATATCACATTTTAAGCCGTACCATCACACACCACAGCCCATTACAGCGTAAGATTAGAGTGTCAACAGAGTGTCGAAATGAAGAGTAAAAAAAAAAGGAGCTGGTGGGAGTGAATGTGTGTGGAGAGATGGAAGAGTTTTAAGTTTAATAGAGGGAATATTAGGATCGAAGGCGTTGGGGCTTCGAGCGAAATTAAAAGAAAAAAAAATAGGCACGAGAGTGACTTTAGAAGGCTTTTAAAAGGAAATGTTTTCAGCCGTTTCGCTAAGAAACCTTTCTTTCAAATGGGGCTGATGTAACGATACCGTTGGTACCCGTTAGTTACACGCCAAGGGGTTGGCAGTGCACCCAGCGAAACAATGGGAAAAACATTGGGGACCAACAATGAAAAAAGGAAGGGAGGTAGCGAGGAGAGGTGCGGGAGTTGTTGTGCAGAGTGAGTGACGACTAGACGCTTGACGAAACCGGAAAAAGGGTGAAGAGAACGAAAAGTGAAAGAATAAAGTGTACTTGAAGACGAGGAGGAGCGGTAAAGCAACGGGGGAATACGACCCAACGTACGGTGGGCAGAGAGTGGACGGGAGAGAGACAACCCAGTGCCGCCATCCACCACTTGGCGTCGGCCCAGCAGTGGACGATCGCCGGGGAAAACGCCGGATTTACCCAAGTGTAAAGCAGGACCACGAGTCTTAAACTAGAAAGGTAGGTTACATATTGGCGCCGCAACGTGAAGGGCACGACTACTTGTCCAGATAGAGACCACGGGAAACCTGAGATAAGAGTCGCGTAAATATAGGAACTCTCAAAATGGTAGGAGTGACTAAAAAATTGTATGAACTTAAAAAGGCAGATTTACAAAATATATTGAGGGATCGAGGATCAACAACACAGGGGGCGAAATTCGAGTTGCAGGAACGTTTGAAATTGCTGTTAGAAAAGGAAGGCTTGGACGTAGAAACGTATGAATTTAGAATGGAGACGGAAGAGTATAAAGAAAGTAAAATGCAGGCGCTGTTTAGACAATGGAGAGAAGAACAGGAGATGCGTGATAAAAAATTATAAGAAAGGGATAGACAATCGAGAGAAGAACTGGAGATGCGTGATAAGCAATTGATGAAAGAAAAAGGAAGCGAGTTACAAAGGATTCCAAGGGTATATGCAGAAGTCGCAGACAAGGGAGTTACTTTTTGTAGATTTTGCATACTAGTATCTCCTCAGGTAGTGGCTCTGCTAGAGTGGCAATCTACTCAAATCATATCAGGTAAACACCCATGTGTTTAACAATGGCTTTCATAAAGTGGAATGAGGCACCATGGGTGCAAATGTATGTACTTCAAGAGGTTGAAGGATTGAATGCTCTATAACCATGAGAACAAACTGAGAGAAGTTTTTCCAATCATTGCGATTGTACAAATAATGTTGTATGCAGTCAAACACATGGTTGCAAAGATATGCACCAAAGAGGGTGAAATTTGCCATTAAAAAAGTCACTTGACTGCACCGGGAATCAAACGAGGATCTGCCAACTGCCGGTCAGGTGTGTTAGCCAGTAATACCACCAAGCCATCTTAATTCAATCAAGTGCATGATAAGCCACAGTCGCGGAGAATAAACCCAACATTTTCAATTTAGAATGACAAACTTCAACAACTTTTCCAATCATTGCGATTGCACAAATGATGTGGTGCGCAGTCACGCACACGGGAGTTCAAATCCAAGTCAAGTCAAATGATTTTTTCATGGTAAATTTCACCCTCTTTGGGGTATATCTTTGCACCCATGTGATGGGTTTCCAATGAGAATACAATCTCTCCAGTCAACCAATAGATTCTGCAATGATTTCATCAACTTTAACTAGATACAAACCAGTCAAAAGCCAACTTGAAATACACAAGACAAAAATCATCAAATAATATTCTACAATTATTTATATCAATGTCCTGTACAGAGCCATAGCTTCATGTATTACCATTCCTTTCCTAAACATAAATGGATATTTGCCTAAGTAGTTCTTAGCCCTGTTCTCTAATCTTTTATGTAAGATTTTAACATTTCTACATGGGAAGTTATAGTTATAGCTTGCACTAGCTCACTTCCCACATCTCTCAGATGGCAATCAACTCACACAATAATAAATCGTTGACTTGCCATAATTTTACTCATTACTAAAAAAGGAAAATAAAAATAAGTCTACTTTTCCCTCAATGCCCTCAGTTGCTCTGTGGGGATATTATCAATTAAAATGTATTAACTTTCCTTTCCCATAATGCCTTTTATATCTCACTACCTAATACCATGGACCTGGAGCAGAGATGGAGAGGAGTGAATTTTCACTGTCACTACACCTCCGCTCCAGAGCAGACAGGGCATTAGAGTGCACCAGTGTAGGAGCTGAGCTGTTTGCAGAGCAGGATTTTGGAGTGGAACAAAGCAGAGCAGATGGCTGGATATTTACTCCACTCCAGGAGTTACATCACTTAAGTTAAATTTCCTCACAGGATAGCACTGCTACTTGGAGTGGGAATTTATCTGGCAACAACTTGGTGCTTTATCTTTGACACAACAAATGGAAATGTTTTGGAGGGACACTTGAACATGTGGACACAAGAGACTGAATTGTGGTGGGCCTTAAGATGGGGCAGTGAATTTTGTTTGACTTTTTAGATTCAGAATCTGATGGATTGAACTCAGTAAGCACAAAATTTAATGAAATTATAGGAATGTACCCCACCGATTTCGGTAACAACTACATATACATATGTATATGTTTGCTGTCATTTTGAAGCCTGTTGGAGATTTAGTGAACATAATGTGAACAGGCTACGAACAATCTCACGCCACACACAAATGGAAACAACTTGGAAACAGCCTCCCAACAGTTTATCCTCTGTTTGCAGCGTGTTCCTTAAGCAGCAGACAACAAGAATTCAAGAATTTCGGTGACGATAGTGAACAGACTCCTTAACAGGCAGGGGCCAGTTGGTTGTCTGTTTCACCAGACAGGAAAAGAAAAGACAACAGTGACTCAACAGACAGGGGCCGGTTGATAGTCTGTTTCACACAACAGTAAACAGTTTCGCAACAGGCAGGGGTCAGTTGGTTGTGCGCTTTGCCAAACAAGGAACGAACAGACAACAGTGATCAGACTCTCAACAGGGGCTGGTTGGCTGTCTGCTTCTCCCAACTTGGAACGAACAGACAACAGTAAACAGACTCTTAACAGACAGGGACGGGTTGTCTGACCTGTACATGGCGGCCCGATGTATCGGTGTGACAACTGATATATTGGCCAATATCCTCCAAAGTGATAAATTAAACCTGAATGCTAAGTCGGTTGCGGTTCTCAACCGGTACTTGTATACCACCTGGTATATCAGCTGAAATACTCGATATTTAGAAGCTTGGTTGCGATAAAGCTTTTGTAAATCGTGAAACAAATAATGCAGAAATGTTCCTATTGGAAATTCCGCTTCAGAATAAGCTGAAGAGTATCGTGGTTGAAACAAATAGTCTGAATAACCGATTTTGAACAACCGGTCATGCAGTCCAAAACAATAAAAAAAACCACAGTAATCCACATTACCAATGACCATGGTAATTGCAATTACACGCAGATTAAAAATTACCCCGAAATTAACGATTACAAAAATGTAACGATTTCTCCTGGAGTAGATTATGAGTAAAATTACTATTTGAAAAAAGTTCGAATTAGTAGTAAAATTAAATAAAATGCAATCGTTACTGGAACTAGGATTACATTCAATCAGTTACTTCCCATCACTGTCCATTATCGTACAGCTATGGGTGAACTTTACACAGAAATAAAATCAGCCTTCAAAACTACCAGACTACCACTTGTTAGTATAAAGGAAATTGTTCTTTATTTGTGGTAGCTCCATTATTAATTGCCAACGAATTTTAAGAAGCATCTACCCGGTATGTTTAGCCCGTGGTTTAGACCTGAAATTTTGGCAAAAATGGGAAGCTTGCAAACGAATTGGAGAGACTTTAGTTCAGCCAGTAAACACTTCACTGAGAGCTTTGCGTAGTTAATTTCTGTTATAGATTATATTACGTCTTTATTGATACATTCAGCAATCTTCTCCTTTCAAAATTTCCACAAGTTAGTAACGTTTTGATTGAAACGTGAACAAAACATGAGGGAATTGGAAAAAATCTTGTTTATTCTCATTAATATTGCATTTATATTCATACTAAGTATGTGGCAATATACATTTCAATTAATTAATGCCAAATATCTGTTATCGTGATGCAATGGTATTTCTTCAAACTATCTCAGAATTGCCATTTAAAAATTAGTTCTCTAAGTTACATTAACCCAAGGTATACCTTTACATATAAGACTTTCTTGACGTGGATTTTTCAATTTTGGGAGTGAGAATATGCACGTAGAGCCATAGGATAGCTGATCACGAGAGATAAATACAATGTCATTAGGTGGATACAAGGTAGGATAATTTAATATACTGAAGCATGCCATCGTGTAATTTTACATTCATAGTATTTAAATGTAAATTATAATGTTTTATTTTGAGAGGGCAGGGAAGTCAGTGAAGAACAGGCTGCAAACAGAATATACACCAACAGCTAAACAAGAGGCAACAGAATATAACCAGGAAAGAACCATCTAATGACAAATTAGCAACAGCGAACAGGCAGTGCACAGGCTGTTTATTGACTGTGCTCGAACAGGCAGTGACAGCGAGCTGGCTACACACAGTCCCCTACCTGTACACTGGCTGTGGTCCAACAAGCAAAGAACAGAGTATGCCGCTACCCACAACAGGGAGAGAGCAGACAAGTGACCCTCTTCTCACATAGACACAAAACAGACATGGTGTTCCAAAATACATTCTACCGACCAACGCCTGCCTGTTTTCTATCAAAAAGGGAACAGGGAACCAACAGCCTACCAAACAGACAACAAACCGGAATTATTGTTACCAAAATCGACAGGATATGTAATACAAAAATAATTATTATTATCAATGTAAAAATGAAAAAGTTTAAGTAGAGTACCTAACTAGAAAACAATAAAACCAAATGAATTGAACTTACTTAAGCTCAAATCCTTGTTTTATTCCTAAAAGGGTACAAAGGTGGCTATACTCTGCACTAACAGACAGGATGAAAATTTCATCAGTGCCTTATCTACCATAAAATATTTACCGGCTTTGGACCTTAAGCATTCCGGGTATGTTTTGTGAAATAGGTTTATTAGAGAGACCTAACTGGGAAGGAAATGGCAAGCATTGAAAATGGTAGTTAAGAAAAGCTTCAACTACATAAATAAATAAACAATATTCCTGAGGATATTCTTTCGATATGTCTCCAGAAATATGAAGGGTAACAATTGTTACCCTTAGTTGCTTTAGAAAATATTAAGAGCAATTGGAGGTGGAGGTAAATAAAACCACGACCTACACCAATGTAGCAGGTGTTAATGAAGAGGAAGAGTAAAGGGTAGGAAAACGACTGTTAGGGCCTCAATTGATGACATTTAGATATCCCACCCAATAGAAACATAATTATAAACCTACAAATAATAATAATGATTAAACGGGCATATGCCCAATTTTGAAAATATTTGAAATCGCGAATGATGATTATCTGGATTTTGAGTCATAACGTCTAATATTAAACGAATCAAACACTTTCAAGGTGTATTTACTCATAACTACTTTCGTTTTCACGTATGTAATCCACACCCAAATAATACGAAGATGCTCATAACATTAATTATCATTTCGGTTTTGAGTTTCTTGGAAATTGGTATAGGAATGGCAGGAATGTGCATTTACAAATGGGATTTACGAATGTCTATAGCAGTTCTAAGATGAAAACTGTCAATACCATAAAATCAAAGTCGATCTCTTCTCTCACGATCTGTTTTCATGTTCTATTTCTAAAATTGTACTTATCTTGTAATTGGGTAGTTGCCCGTAAATAATCAATCAATCTTTATATGAACTAACCCTGCCAGCAGAGCAAAATCCCCACTGTAATCCACACCCATTGCACAGGCCTGAAAATAAATACAAATATTGAAACATCAACATTTTATCAAAGGACGTAAATTCATTGTTGTCTAATGCAATACTAACTTGGACATCTCGGTGCTCTGCTATCACGAAATCATTATTCCATCGAGCCATCTTGGCTGTGGTTAAGCCTTCGTCACTGCGATGTGAAATTCAAAATCTTTTCTATTCCAATAATTCATCGCGATATCATTCACTTTAATTTAAAAGGTCAAGTAACAATTATCGAAAAAACAAAGACAAATGCCCATACCAAGAACGCCCTTACATTGTGTCATTCACGGCATTAGCAGCTCATTTGTTTTTCATTCATTTGAGAGGGAAATTCAAGCGCAGAAACTGTTGAGCCATTTGAATTACGAAAACAATTTCCATGGCAACGAAATGTAAACAAGGGTCAAAGAGAAACATTTTGAAAGAATTTGGTGAACATGTGAATCCCCTTTGAAATTTTCGGTTCAAGGCAAATTTTTACTCCGGATACATCCGACGCACGTACGTAATTTTCCTTTGGCGTTTGCGTGTTAGTTCGTGGACTTATACAAAAGGGTTTCGACATTTTTACCTCAAAACGAATCGTTCTTGTGGTTTCCACAAAATTATGTTTTGAAAGTTTTTAAATGTTCATTGAATTTCGCTATAAGTACTAATGAATTTTTCCATCAGAGGTCGATTCTCAGCCACCCTCTCCAATTCCACAGCCAGCTCCCCCTTCCCGGACAAAAGTCTGATGAGGATTCATTACAAATACATATATAATAGTATAATTCTTAAAAATTCATTTTTATAACAAATTCAAAATATATATTTTAATGAATTTTAGTTCCACTTACACAAATTGTTATTTGGATCTGTTCCATGAATAACACGTACGGCACATACCCCAAGCAGTTACCCTCGCCTTGAGCCACCCCTGCCTATGTATGCATATAGGTGCACCTTAATATTTTTATAATCTCGAAAATTACACCATTATCCATTGGGTTAGGATGCCTTCAATTAATTCTTCTTTTCCTCTTCTAGAAATATTTATTCTACCCATGCACTAGTTTGTCCAGTGGGTCAACCTCGTACTATACTGATTGCTTTACACCATAGTGCAGTTAAAAGCAAGAAATCATTTTAGCATAAACAGAACAGGTTAATAATAACATGATAGAACTGGTAACAGCAACCCCAGAAAAATGTTGAGAAAAAGTTTCTGAAGATGGAACAAGTGGGGAAATTGGAGAAGAGGGAGGGAAAGGGTAGGCATGTTGGATGGGTTGAAGAATGATATGAAGAATGCTGATCTGACAAGAGAAATAGTGTCAGGGAAAAGAAATTAATAAAAATGCAGAATACACACGGTATGTTACATGTGCACACTATGTTTGCATACCAGCATTAAAATCTAGCCAAACTGGTACAATACTTTTACTAGATAGTGGCTTCACTAAAATGTAACAATAGATAAACATATATTCAGCAAGTACATACATAGCAATAAATTAAGAAGCATGCATCTTTTCCCAGCAGTCATGACTAGGAATGGAATGGGCATCAAGGATTCACAGCTACAGCATTGGAGCTCCATGCTTCACATATTATATGCCTTTAGGAATGACCTTAGAAACATCACATTTAACTAATGCTGCCTTTCCTTAGGCTGTGTCACTGGAATGTCTCTATGAGCATAAATATTAGTTATGGCAATCTTTATCAAGAAATAAAAGGGGCATAAGTCTGATATTTCCCCATTTCCTTACTGAGAGTAAGTATAAACCTATTCATCTCATGATCAAGAGTATCTTTAATCAGAGAATGTTAAAGGTACAAAGGGTAAAATTTCTTTGCTTCTCGACATAATGTTTACAATGTGGCAATGAGAGACTTTTTTAATCACCTTAAAAATACCTATGTAAATTTGAAAGTATGCTTACTAGTTTGCTACCTCATAATGGTTTAATCAATGAACCAATTATCTTGAAACGTTGCGTGTAAGTAGATGATAGCACGGGGAAGGAAACAGGTTATAAATGAAAGGCTCCTGAGCCCTACAGGATTTTTAGAATTTTGTTGAACTAGGATTTCATGCACAACTTGAAATTTGTGCATTACACTTTTAAAAGGGTATGAAGGTCTAAGAGTTCAGATATTAGACTAAGAACCTGATGAAAACTGGGGCCCTTAACACTGTGCTAATTTCCAACCATGGACTATATTTTTGGTTTGATGACTTGAGCTTTCCATTCATAAGGGGAGTAGACAACTTTAGTTTAAGACCTGCCAGCTGCACTAAAGAGCTCAAAATCTGGTGCTGCATGTTTTTTTTAGCATTTGATAACCAAGGATTCTATTCATTGATGGGGATTTTAGGATGTCTGTTACCATGGGTGCCAGCCACCTGACCATCCCTGTGGCCTGTAAGTAGGTGCTCCATTTCCATTGTTCAACCTTACATATCACTGGAGTTATGAACATGAAACTTTCGCCAGGGATAGAGAAAAATCAAAGCTATCTGTACAAGCATGTGACATGGTTTATAAGCCGAACAATGTTCTGGGTATTTGAAGTGTTTTAGAATTTTGAAACCATGGATTCAATAAAATGTTAAAATTACTGACATTAAACTGTGGCATCAATTTTTAATCTCAGGTGGAGGTATGTGAGATGTTCAACCAAAGATCCCCTGGAACCCTGCCCTAAAATAAAATATAGACCACCTTAAAAATGTTAGGCTGCTAGGTGCAGGCAAAAAGCAGTCAGGAGAACAGTGTACAGTCCAACCAGGAACTGGGAGAGTGCTACGTCAATGAACATACAAACATGCAGTACACTGCTAAAAAGACATCTCGAGGTTAATATTACTAATACTGTTAATGTATGAATGCTACAAAATACTACTTCATGCAGAGAACAAAATAATGTCAGACATTTCAAACGGGGTGAAGTGTTAGTGATGATGCTATGTTATCAAATGCAAGTAAAAAGTCTACACTACCTAGTGAGGGTGGGAGTTTCATATTATTTGTTTCAATCTTATATTGTAAGCTATATTTTAAATTATTTCTTTCATTAAAAAAGTTTGGTTCATTTCTAAGAGATGAGTCAGACAAAAAAAATTTTTGGTAACATAGAGCGATAGATATAAATTTCATCCTCTCTCTTTTCTTCACTTGTTTCCCATCCTTTCTGAGAGTAGGGCACTCATTAAAGGCAAGCATCACCAACCATCAAATTACAAGTTAACATGCTGAGTGCGGGTGTCACTCCTGAGTGACGCACACAGCACAAGTGTCTGAAGGGTGTCTCACATGAGTGACAGCAATCAGTTATTTAACCCTTTCACGGAACTTTTCACGGAAATATCTTTAGTACCCTGAGCTTCATGGGAGGCTCAGCTCATCTCTGTATGGAGGCATTTCGAAGGGAATATCTTCTCTGGTGTACCGATCCCACCCTTACGTCCCTTCCCTCAGCAACTGGTCTCAACCCTCAGACTCATTAGCAGACCCTCTCACAGAATGGGGTAGCGATCATTTTTTTGTATACGCAATGGTTTTTTTTAACAATCAATTATTGCAAACATAAGAGAATTGATGTCTGAAATGAATTCTTCGTATTTACTTGATCATTTTAAAATTTTAAATGAATTTCTAGCTGTTATATTAACGATTTTAGGATAATAATCAGAAAGTAATGATTAAAAGAAAGCAGAAAACAACTGCATTGATACGAGCTAGAATTTTGCTTACACACTGCAACACTCAAGTACATAGTTCATTTCAATGGCTAATATTTTGTGATAGCCAACGAATATTTATTTAGAAAATCCACTGCACATCAAATAAGTGACGGCGAACACATGCTGAGAGAATGGCCACTAAAGGGATCGAGGGTCAAGCGAAGTTGCCCAGGGAAGGGTCTTGCCACCCACTGAGTAGGGACTTGAAGGAACACCCTTCCCAAATGCTTCAGCAGCGGTCACTTTCCCACCCTCCATGACATCTATAGGTGATGTCTGTTCTTTTGCATATATAAATCCCTGACGTCTATGGCAGACGTCTGGTCTTTTGTGTAAAGTAAACCCCGACTGCTATTGCAGACGTTCAGCGTGAAAGGGTTAAATAGCTGCACTGAAAATTTTAGGAACTGGGAAATGACATCAAAATCTTACACACACTCAATGTGTTAAGAATTACAGCTCTACTCTCCAGAAGACTTTAATCTTTTACCTGCAGCAGAGGCTCCACATCAATATTTATAATGGTGTGAAATCATAAATTGGAAAAGGAGTGCCCGCTTCAGGGCCTATGGAAAAGCCAGAAGACCTGGCTCCATAGGTTGCCACTGCCCTTAGTCCTAAGTATATGGATCTATCTATGGACCCGACATGCGCTTTGTCCCTAAATACAACAAAAATAGTATCTCACTACCATTGTACAAAATTCAAAGTTGGCAAAATTCTAGATTAATTGTAAAACATCCATTTTGAAGTCCCAATTCTCACTACTATTATGTAATAGAAATATTTTTTAAATGAAAATTATACATTTCAGAGGAAACCTTTTAACATGAACACCATGGGAGAAGTTGTTGCATTGCTAGAATACAAAGAAAATGTATAAGTGCCATGATATAAAACATAACATGAAAAACTTTTTCTTCATCAATCGATAGAGCCATTTTGCCATCTTGTCTATAGAAAATGGCAGGAAGAAAGAAAGGAGAAGCTGCTCAACTTCAAATTGAAGTGAATACAGAGGATGATTGGAAAAAACTTCTCACAAGAACAGGATTAGTAGGTGGGTATTACCTGTTGCTTTGGGCAATTTATAGCTAAAAGCTAATGTGGGTAGGTATAAGCTGGCCTCTTTTTTATTTCTATATTAGTTTCCTTATATCCTATTCTTATATGTATCTTTTTTTCAAAGAGAATACATTTTTCCATTGCTGTTGTCATAAGATTCTTCGGGAAATAGAAGTTTTTCACAATGGCAATGACAGTGTGAGCTTTACATACCTATCATAATAATACATAGTTATAAAAACTGAGTGGTAGGTGCATATAGGTAAGTATGTGTGCATAAGCATATACATACCTATGTTTCACTGTTCGGTACCTATTCCATTGCATCTTTAGACCAAAGTCCTAAAACTTATATTAACCCTTTTACTGCCAGCTCATTTCGGGTGGGATGTGTGAAGGCTGCCAAGGCTATTTTCTGGTTTTTAAAGTTGGGCCATTACATTCAGGTATTTAAAGTTGGGCCGATAAATCGGCCCGTGGCAGTTTTCGCATATCCAACATGGGCCAATATATCGGCCCGCTGGCAGTAAAAGGGTTAATTGATATTCCATTCTGTCCACTAAATTTATGTAATGCAAATATTTCATTTGATTTGATACACATCGAAGTCATGATCAATAGTAAAATCTTTGGGAAATTAAAAAACGTGGAGTATCCATTGCATCCATCAAAAGATTCTGGTCAGAAATATTGAAAATTGTCCATACATGCATTCCATGACTTTGAATAAATTTCATAAAAACTCTTTCAGTCGTTGACATTTATTCTGAATGGTGTGGACCTTGTGTTGGAATGGTGGGTAACCTGAAGAAACTCAAACTGGAGGTGGGTGGAGACTTCTTGCATTTCGCAATTGTGAGTATATTGAGTTATTCCAAATTAATACATACTGCTACTGTTTTTTCCAAGTAGAATGTTTGTACATAAATAGAGTACTACACAATGTTTGCTTTTCAAAGTTTTGGACTGGATATCTCTCACTCCAGCCACTTATTTACTTCCTTGACAAACTGAAATAGACACTACTCATGTATTCTTATAGTTTCTAGGTAGTTTATGTTTCCTTTGGAGAGGAACAAAAACCTCTAAGGTTTTATACACTGAATAAAATGATTTTGTGAATTAATAATAGAATATACTTTCATTATTTTATTCCAGGCCAAAGCTGATGACATTGAGACTTTAACAAGGTTTCGCAATAAAAGTGAGCCAACGTGGATGTTCATTGCTGTAAGTTTGACAGCCGCTATGAATACCCATTAAAAATTTACGACTACATAATCATAAAATATGTCCAGAAATAAATATGAGTACTACCCTTAATCAAAACAGAATTCCAAACTCAAATATGTACATACATATGTATTGTTAGATGCATTGGAGAACTCAATTTTCTTCAGATTGAATTTGCTCTCACATACAGCCTACAAAATGTATAAAGTATTGTCTCAAGATAATACTTTAACGACATTGATGCTCAAGCCCATTCAAGGTAGGTAGGTCCTTTAAAGCTTCAATTCAAATATGTAGCAGGATTTGAATAAACAAGCTTAATTCAATGCAGTGGAGCATGTTCTTCAATATTTAAATTTAAAAGACATAAAAAAGAAAGTCAAAAGCATAGTATGTACATACATAATTCTGAATAAAAATCCAGGGTAGTGGACTTAAAGGAGAGAGGTTGAAGTATGTAGAACTGTTCAACAACCCAATAAGAGTATCACATGGGATAGATGAAGCTCATTGGGCATCAAGAGAGGAGTTAAAGTAAAGATGGTATTCATGACGGAGAGACCACTACTCTACTCAAAGAATATGTACATATATGGTTAGGGATTAGGGAGCAGTACTTGGAACAGAGTGTGGCACTCCAAGCATGAGAAACCCAGTTAAATAGAATCCTTTGAAGCCTGATGCCGCAGATGGATGCCAATAATTAAATGAGCAAATAAAGAAGAAAACAAAGAAATATATATTGTAGCTGGTCCCGTTTGGACGTGGCGACAAGGCAAAGGAGTCGATCGAGGGAGATCACGTTCATAATTTTCAGGTTAAGTTTAAGGGTGAATTTTGTAGGATGAGTGTGATTCTGTGTGTGAGTGTTTTCCCATCCCTCAGTCCCCTCCCCTTCCCCAATCCTTTTCTTTTGTGTGTTGAAGACAGGATATCAGCGGCCGTGACCTTCCCCCCCCCCCCCCCAAATGAGTGACGTCAAGTGAGCAGCGGGAGGTAACCAGCTGAATGAAGCTTCGAAGTGTACAAACCACCCCCTCCCACCACCGTGCATGTGTAGTGGTCGCCAAAAGTGATGACCAAAGTCAAGTGGGCCTTTGCCTCGAACTGTGGGCAAGCCTCCCCCACCCCTTTATGCTGAAGGGACAACCACTTAAAAAGGGCAGCTGCCCCGGGCAAGAGGCGTTTTGTCCTTCTGGTGGCTTCTTGATTACTTGGTGGATGGGTGCAAGAAACTTTGGCAGCAGACACGGCGGCGAGGACGAGAGGAGAAGATGAAAGGAGAAGAGGCGAAGGCTGGAACCGGAGATTGCTGGAAGGGAGTGCCCATGCAACATAGGTGATTGAAAGGAAAGGAGTCGCGATTCAAATAGAAAGTTGTTCCGCAGCCTGGCCCTACAGAAAGTGTCACCACTAGTAAATCATCTGCCTGATAGCAGTGTCTCCACCTGCCACGATAAGTACTGCCACAGTCCTACCAAAGCCACAGCCACAGTTAAAGTCAAATCCATGTACCCCCTAAAGAAGAAAGTGCTTAGAGAAATCCTGTTTGGATCATTTTGTTTTCACCTTTTTTCCCTATTATTTCCCATTCCCTGTATGTGTGCGTTTTTGAGCGCGTGTGTGAAACATTTCTTGAAATTTTCTTTGTATTAAATTTTGTCCAAAGCGCCAATAAGGTGTGAGTGACTGTCAGTGCGCAACTTAACTAAGTGGAGAACAGATTCTAGAAGCTGCTCTCAGTTATTCTGAATCAATATTGTTAAAGAAAAAGTGCTAAAATCTCATCAACATTTAAATACGCACATTGTCGTGCTTGAAAAGGGATCAGTTGTATCATCATAGTTCTCTGAACTGCCTGCTAATGAATCGATCTCTGTCATGGTTTAGGGTTTTGTTTGTTTTTCGTCTACTTGCTTTCCATTCACTCAGTGCGCAACTTAACTAAGTGGAGAACAGATTCTAGAAGCTGCTCTCAGTTATTCTGAATCAATATTGTTAAAGAAAAAGTGCTAAAATCTCATCAACATTTAAATACGCACATTGTCGTGCTTGAAAAGGGATCAGTTGTATCATCATAGTTCTCTGAACTGCCTGCTAATGAATCGATCTCTGTCATGGTTTAGGGTTTTGTTTGTTTTTCGTCTACTTGCTTTCCATGTATTAGTTCATAAGTTAGTATCAGGATTCCTTTTTTTCTGTTTTTCTTGCCCTGATTTTGCCTAATGGAATATCCATGCCATTCTGTATAAATAAATTGTCAAATTGTTAATCCTGCTTTTTAGAACAATCTTCCCTCGAGTCGTACAACCCTTCCCCAGTTGAAATGAAAGAGTTGAAAGGAAGATCGTTAACTCGCGCCATGTTTCCCTACGACCACGACCGCTGGTGTCATGCATTCAGTCAGAGAATTCACCCCAACTCATAGAACCTTGTGGAACTCCGACGAGTCAAGCCAGTGCACCTCCCTCCTCTCTCCCCTCACCCCAGTCCCGCAAAGCGGGTATAATCCTATTTTTTTATCGCGTTGCTCCATCCTGGTGGACGATTCGATTGGCGCCCAACACCGCCTTGCATTTCTTGACCAAAACTCTCCCTCACAATTTTCCCCCCCTTTCCTCTTCTCTGACCACCATTGGACAGCGAGCGATCATGACGCGAGGTGCTCCGTTGCACTCCCCGACCTTTTCCCTTTGCGAGCGCACCTGCGTTCATAGGAGGGTGAAGGAAAAGGTTACAATATATACCTAAGAACAAAAGAGGAAAGGTCTAAAGGGAGCTGAACGTGAAAGCAAAGAAACAGATAAAATGGACACGCGGGAGATCAGGAGGGTGTGCTGGCCAGGATACTTCTATCAGGCTTCCTATCCTAAGGTCCCAGGTACAAACCCATGCAGTGGTAAAGATTTTCAGAGGAGTCACGATCCCTGATTGGGTGCCACTTGGAGAGCACATCAAGAGTTGTTCTTCATCTGTTGGATGGGAGGTTAACACTAGAAGGACCGGGGTTGTATGGCTACCTAGAAGGACCATTACCCATCATTTTGACGGGTAGTAATTATTTTAAATATTTCTTCGTTTATGTTAAAATTAATTAATAATAATAATAATAATATATTTTATTTGCCCAATTGACACAGGATACAATCACTTAGCAAGTGTATAAGGCACGTCAAAAAAGAAAAATAAGAAGTTACAAATCACATAAATATTCCTTGACACTATAAAAACACTTTTGCACAAGGTATAATGAGACAGCCTTTTTAAAGACTGTCAATTTTTCAATATTCTTTATAGTGGCAGGTAAGTTATTGAATAGTTTCGTGCACATGGAGTGTGGACCTTTTGATATAAGTGCTAGGTTTCTAGATTCCACATGAATGTCTCTGCTTCTCCTGGTTTCATAAGTGTGGATAGTGTCATTCCGTGTGAAACTTTCACCATGTTTTTTTACATAAACAACACAATAAAATATATACACACACGGTACAGTTAACATTTCTAGACTTTTAAATAGTGGGCGACAATGGGCATGATATTTTACATTGCATATTGTTCGTACCACCTTCTTTTGTATTATAAATACATCTTTCAATAGGGAAGTTGATCCCCAGATTACAATACCGTAGGTAAGCCTTGAGTAAAACAAGCCATAATACAGAGTTAACAGAACTCTTGAGCTTACACTGTATTTCAGCACAGAGACTAGGTAGAATACTGAATTCAATTTTTTATTAAGGTACATAATGTGTGAGCCCCACGTAAGATTGGAGTCAACATATATTCCAAGAAACTTAATTTGCTCCACTATATTTAAATTTATATTCTGGCTTGAACATAACTCGCCATAGTCCAGGATATGCCGTGTAGAGAACAATGTTGTTTGAGTTTTTGCATTGTTTAAAATCAAGTTATTATTGACACACCACGTTTGCATGTCTTTCATTAGGGATTGACATGATTCAAGTACAGTACTTAAGTTCTTATTATTTGTTAAAATGTTGACATCATCTGCATACATTACACATTTCATGAATCCAGTTACTATTCTGCTTGGTACATCATTAATAAATATTAGGAAGAGTAAAGGGCCCAGCACTGACCCCTGAGGTACTCCTTTTTTGACCTTGTGAGAACTAGAGAGGTAAATTTTCCCATCTTTTTTATAAGCTACCCTTTGTTTTCGGTCATCAAGATAAGACTTAAGCCAGTTGTATGCAGTGCCTCTTATGCCCAGTGATACACACTTGTTTAGTAAAATGTCGTGATCTACAGTATCAAAGGCTCTGCTCATGTCGAAGAAAATTCCCATTACCCTATTTTTGTTATTTAGTTCTTGTAAAATGTAGTCAACTGCATTGAAGAGGGCTTGTTCCGTTGACTTTCTAGGTTGAAATCCGTATTGATGGGGAGATATTATGCTGTAACTGTCCAGATAATCCATTAGCCTTTTATAAAATACAAGTTCAAATAATTTGCCGAACTGGGGTATTATGTAGATGGGTCTGTAATTGTTTAGGTTTTTTCTGTCACCTTTGTTTTTATATACAGGGACTACCTTCGATGTCTTTAGGGCATCAGGATATACTCCTTCAGCCATTGACTGGTTTATCAAAGACAGTATGGGTGTTAGAATGATAGAACCGCAGTCTTTTAGTATTTTCCCAGTTATACCATCTATGTCAGCAGACTTCTTTTTGCCAATTTTGGCGAGATATGAACACAGTTCGATCTCAGAACATGGCTTGAGATAGATTGAATTACATGTCTTACTAGCCTGGTAGGGTACACTTTGAGTAGGGTGGGGTGTCTTAGGAAAACACAAGAACGTGTGATTAAATGCATTGGATATCTCAAATGGATCAGAAATTGTAATTCCATTGTCATCATTAACCTGACCAGGAAGTTCCGAGGTGCTAGTGTTAGTATTGTTTTTTATTATACCCCAAGCAACTTTAGAGTAGTTTGTGGTATTTCTAAAACATTGATCATTGAACTCCTTTTTCGATTTCTTAATTAAGGTCCTATACTCTTTCTTGAGGTCTAGATATTTCTGATGCACCCCTGCATCGTTGGTGGATTGGGACTGTAAAAACAGTGATTTGAGTATTCTGGATAGATTTCGGATATCATCAGTGACCCATTTCTTGTTATTAACCCTTCTGTTTTTCACAACTTGCAAAGGGAAAGCTAAATTATAGTAGTAGATAAATCGAGAAAAAAATGAATTAAAGTTGTCATTTAAAGAATTGTGACAGTTAATGTCCTTCCAATCCTCTTGAGTCAGTAAAACAAGAAAATAGTTTATATTTGATTCGGTAAAGAACCTCTGTTGTCTGATGGTATCTGATATACGACTTTGATAACTTCATTAAATATAACCTTTTTCTTCATTTATAAATACAACTGAGTAAATCTTTTACAAATCATTTTACAATAAAAAATTTAAAATGAACAGCGATCAATTTTCAAACTGTTATATAATTATTTAAAATGAAATTATCACAAGTAACATTTCCTCCTTTTGAATAAAATGGTTGAATAAGACGTGAAACCACGTGCTCCGCAAGTGTTCTGTCCATGGGCCGTGACTCATCTTGACCGAGATACGGATACCCGTTCAGCATGTACTTTGTCTTTGCATCTGCAGCAGCTACTCATTTATGGTTTTCCCTAATAAAAGATGTCCTTTTTCTCGTGGAGGCGGTTACGTTCTCCGATGTCATCGCTCCCGCTTCCCCTGCCCTGACCTACTACACGCCACTCGGTATGGCAGATATGCTGCTTATTTCCATTCAAAATATAATAAGGAATATTAAAGTCATAAATGTGCTAACTAAAACATCAAAATGGCCAGACGTAATATAGTGTAGTGATTTCCTGAATAAAACAAGCGTTTCCGTTACAAATAAAATAGAAACGCCTAACCCGTCATTTTGACGGGTGTTGGTCTTTTAAGGTAGACAGATGGTATAACTCCATTTCTACGTGAAAAAATTAAACAATATTTTAACAGAATACGTACCATAAAAAATAAGTAAAAGTCAGAAAAAATTAAGACGACAGAAAAAAAATTGTAGGCAATATGATTAAGTAAGTAGCGGTTACCCATCTAAATGACGGGTCTGGTCCTTCTAGTGTTAAACCGTAGACCCCTTGGGGCCTTTCATTTCATCGGTGCAAATGACCTCAGTTGTGAGTCTACTCTCGCAGACAACCAACCAAATGGACACATCCTAATACATTGGATTGATGAGAAAAAATACTGAAGAAGAATAAAGAAGGCCCATCTAGATAGATCAAGAGATAAGTATGCACATAAGTGAAATACATATGGATCGAGGAAAAGAATTACATACCTGGGTGTGATAGAATTAGCATTCAATAGGGTACATTGGATACCTGCAGACCATAGGATCGAAACAACGATGATGACAGGTGATGAAGTAAAAAATTTTGTAAAGTAGAATAGCATCCTCTAACTGAACCCCCAAGCATCTTCCCCAGTACTTGACAACTTGACACTTGTTGCTAGAGATGTGTATTTCCTAGTGATTGGAAGAGATGGTTTTGCCATACTTTTTTAATTGAGAGAATACCTACAAGAAAAGTAGACATGACCAGAGCCTCATTATCCTAGAACCAGGAAAAAATTAATTCTGCCATGCACAAAATTTTCAGGTGGTTTGACCAGTGACACACCAAGGATGATGATTTGAGGATCAAACACCCCAAAAAGCTAAACACATTTTTGAAACTTTATTCATTCAAATGTTTATCTCCCAGTTTTGAGTTTCTATTACTGTTTACAGCATTGGTCAGTGAAACATGAGAATTTATCAAGGGAAACTCTAGATCAAGGTCATAAACCCCTAAGTACATACATGAACTCCCCTCTCAAAAAGATAGTACTTGTACACTTGCTCTGAATATTTTCTACTATTGGTCAAACTTATTGATTAAAAGAATCGTTTTTCTTTTCATAAATGCATAATTGGAACAACCCATTGGCTGAAAGGGTGGACAAATGGTTAATTTGATGTTTGGGGCTAATGCACCACGACTCACAAAGCTCATTCTAGAAGAGTTGGAAAAAGAAACTAAAGTGCTCAACAATGAAGCTCGCAGAAAAGCAGTAAGGATGAACTAGGTTAAGAATGTCCGTGTCATACAGAGCAAAAAATATATAGGCATGGAAGAGTCCAAATAATCAATTACCTAACATAGCTGTGATGATTAAAAAATGTTTAAGTCCTTAATATGTACCTAGTTCATTTTTGCCCTGTAATTCCTCAATCTAAATTGGTAAACTGCATACAGCATTCAAGATTAATTGTTTTTTTCAATATGAGACCAATTAAAAATATTTTTATTGCATTTTAATTTTAGATTCCCTTCAATGAGTTGACAACTGAGGAAAAGAAGCGGGAGGCAGAGGAGCGTACACGAAAACTGGCTCAAAAGGCAGCTGAAGAACAAGCAGCCGGTTAAGTATCAGAGGGAAATAGTATAGGCCTAAAAGTATCTTTCTCGCCATACCATTTGGTTAAAAAAATAATGGAGAGACTAGTTCAAATATCAAAGCAATTTTCAGTGAGCTTCACAAACCAATTCGACCGCTCCTAGCCGCAAAGTAGTATCTCAAAAAATCATTCCATTCAGGCGTATCTCGAATTTCTAGTCCACAAAATCATATGTGTAAAATTTGAGCCATATAATCGTACTTGAAATTTCGTCCATAAAATCGTATGTCAGAATACCAGTCCACAAAGCCGTATCTCGAAAAATCAGTCCAGATAGCCGTATCTCGGCCAATAATTTAATTTTCGTTTTGGGAACTCGATTTTCATTTATTTTTTTAAATTATAATTATATGGGCAATACCCCCAGAAATGGGATTTTTCCTGTCCCAGGGTTCTGTACGCCTTGGTACCAAGAATTTGTAGCCACAAGTTCGTGACTCGATGGTTTTCCATGGAATCAACAAAGGCCAACATTATTTCGCCCATTAAAGGCTGCCAGGAACCAGAAAATGTCCAAAAAAGGCCCAAATCCACTCAAATGTCCCCTCCGTAATTTGTAAATTGGCGGCATTTGTGCCTGATTTTCCAATATGCGAAGCTTTTTGACCCTGATCGCTATTCGAATCAGTTGGTCCCCATAAACTTGAAGTTTTGTTGGGCATTAGGGAGATCCAGAAAATTACTTGTATTACTTAATTGATCCAGAAAATTACTTGTATTGGTTCTCAAATAAGAATTCTAGGATAAAACACGAAAATATTTATTTTGAAAAAAAAAAACAATTAAAATCCAGTTTTCAGAACAGAAATTAAATTATTGGCCGTGATACGCCAGAATGGACTGATTTTTCGAGATATGGCTTTGTGGACTGGTATCCTGACATACGATTTTATGGACGAAATTTCACATACGTGAAACTCTGTCTGGACTGAGGTAGATCATATCTAATCATTACATGGCTCAAATTTTAAACATACGATTTTGTGGACTAGAAATTCGAGATACGCCTGAATGGAATGAATTTTAAGATACTACTATGCAGCTAGGAGGGGTCGAATTATATTCAACAAAATTATTCAAAGAACAATTTACTACAAAGCAGAGGTTAAAATAAGTCATATTTGGACTGAGGTAGATAATATCTAATGATGGAACTATGACAATTAATCTTCAATCATACATTGCCTTTAAGGTCACAATTAACAGGAACTACAATGAATATGTACTACAACCAGTCAGTGTAGGAGTTACAAGCCAATCAGCAATCATCATTCAACAATGGGCAAAAAAAACTCCCCTTCTGGTAGCAGGGCCGTCCCTGGGGATTGAGGGGCCCTGTGCAAATGAAAGTCAGAGGCCCCCCTAACTTTGCATTCCCTAAGTGACATAGTAACATCTTATAAGCATATTTCATGGATAGAAGGAAATTAACGGACAAACTGGCCAATGATTTTAAAAATTCACATGTGTACTAGCAGGTAATTCAGGGTAATAGGTGGGTTTCCCCACGCCATCTGAAAGAGGCAAGCCCGGGCGGGGCCCCCATTGGTGCGGGGCCCAGTGCAGCAGTACCTGTCGCACTACCCTAGGGTGGAAACACCGGTTCCCGATCAGTCACCGAAGTTAAGCATCGTTGGGCTCGGCTCGAGTTTGGAGGGGTGATCCTCCGATTCGTCCGAGTGCTGTTGCCCCTGTCTTCACGTGGCAAACAGTATGTGCGAAATGACCTTAGCCGTCGAAGCATGTTAAACCAAAATACTACTACTACCCTAGGGACGGCTCTGTCTGGTGGCTTCAAGTCCCTTGAAGGGGTGACCAATTGAATGACCATGCCTATCCATCTCACTCTTTTGATTCTTTGGCATGAAATTTTCATAGAAAATATGAACTTTTAGTCAACTTATGCTATCAGCAGTAATTTTAAATTTGTTATTATTCACACCACTTTTTAATAGCATTCTTACCTTTTAGGGCAGTTTTCAAAAACTAAATTACACACTTTACAGAGGACTTCACAAAAAAGAGAGAAGACTTACAGGGACGTTTCGGGCATGTAGGCCCTTCTTCAGCTATAGAAAAAGTCATTGTTGTGGCCTATTGGCGAAATTTTCATTTTGTGTATACATACATATATATATATATATATATATATATATATGTGTGTGTGTGTGTGTGTACTTATATAATCGACATGACTGCTTCTACCTTCAAACCAAAGGCTGCGCCATGGGCAGTAGATTCAGCCCTTCCTATGCCTACCTTTTTCTCGGCCTTGTCGAAGAGTCCTTCCTGTCCTTGCAACCCATGAAACCCTTGCTCTGGCTCCGATACATTGATGACATTTTCCTTTTCTGGCCCCATGACGTCGATGCTTTTGATTCATTTATTTCCGCTCTCAACGAATTCTCTTCCGTCTCCTTCACCTCTCATTTCTCCTCTTCCCTTGTAACTTTCCTTGATGTAGACATCACTCTCTCCAACCACCATTTCAGCACCTCAGTCCACATCAAATCCACCAATAAGCAGCAATACCTTCATTACAACAGCTGCCATCCCTCCCATACTAAAATATCCCTTCCCTACTCTCCATACGAGGCCATCGCAAATGCAATAACCCTGATTCCCTAGATAAATTCCTTTCCTCTTTACACCAATCCCTTCTCCGACGAGGATATCCTGAGACTCTTCTTAACAAACGCATTCTAAAAAAAACCCTTTCCTCCTAAACCAACCCAAAATAAAGATAATTACAACCTCTCCCTCTGTACTACCTACTTCCCAGGCATCTATGCCTTCAAAAAAATTCTTAAAAACCTTTTCCCACTCCTCGCTGACAATCTTACCACCAAAAACATATTCCCCAAATGTCCCTCTCTTACCTTCAAGCGCCCCCCAACCTCTTCAGCATCCTAAAAACCACCAAACCACTGTCTAAACCCACCATCAGCTCCAAAACCCCACCCAACCCCTGCCATCGCGTGAGATGCAAAACTATCCTTATCACCGACCCCCTCCGCGCTAAATTCCTCTCCCACCCACTTCCTTCTGTCCCCTCTCGGTCGTGCACTTCCCATAACATTGTCTACATTCCCATAACAATGTAGCCTCCTGTGCAACTTATGCGATTCCTACTACATCGGACTCATTACTAACAGTGTTCGATTAACTGGCCACCGTGCTAGTTGCAAGCCGTCCTCGCCTAATGCCTCCTTCCGCGTCCTGATCCATGCTTCCTCCCACAACCTCAAGTTTCGATAAATGCTTACGAGTAGGCATATTGGCTTCCCTCCCTCACTCTGCCTCTCCCCTTCAATTAAAGACTTTAGAGATGTCACGTATCTGGCTTTTTTCAGCCTACAATACCCCATATTAAATCGAGCTCACTGACCCCTCCCGCCCCTTCTCCTCTTCTCTCCCTCCACACCCCTTCCTCCTCCTTTGATCCCCTCCCGCCCCTTCCCCTCTTCTCCCCTTCCACATCCCTCTCTCCTCCTCCGACCCCCTCCCGCCTCTTCCCCTCTTCTCCCCCTCCACACCCCTCTCTCCTCCTCTGACCCCCTCCTGCCCCTCCCCTCTTCTCCCCCTTCTTACCCCTTTCTCATCCTACCTCACCTTACCTTTTGTCCCCTGCCTCCCTACCAGTGTGTCACCTTCCTTCTGTGAAAAAGGTTGCAACCGAAGGCAACCGAAATATCAGAGTTTAATTTGTGAGTGTTCCTTTTTGTTTCTATGTTTAATACTGCCTCACTTGTGGCAACATTTATATATATATACCCTGTGTTCGTCCTTTTATGTGTTCCTATCCCTTTCCATTTCCTATGATTGTATGAATTTATTCGCGCTTTTGAGTGTCTGATTTTTGAATGGATGAGTGTGTGTGTGTGTGTGTGTATATATATATATATATATATATATATATATGTTCTTACAGGAACGTTTCGGACTGGTTGGTCCTTCGTCAGCTTTAGAATATATAAATATATGTAGAATATATATATGTAAGAACAAATTCTTTATCTATATCTCTTTCTCCTACCTCCTGTAAGTTTTATTTTATATATATATATATATATATATATATATATATATATATATATAATATATATATAATCAATTGATGAAAAACCACTCGTGGTGAAAATAAATATCAACTGAGGTGTCACAGGTGTGACAAGCTAAAAAAGATATAGGCACACAAAAAATAGATAACTCACGTTTTTTTGATATTTCGACAGCTAGACTACCATATTCTCAGAAGATGGCCGTCTACCTGTCGAAATATTAATAAAAAAGTGTGAGTTATCTATTTTTTGTGTGCCTATATCTTTTTTAGCTTTTCACTCCTGTGACAACTCAGTATATATAATGTTTGAGTAAATGAATGACTGGTTGTATGGCCAAAATGGTTCATTTCTACTTCTTGGGCTCTGCGTGCCCCGAAACGCCTGTTCTGTATCTTTACCACTATCTGTGTGCCTATTTAAAACTTTGCTTTCCTCTTCTGTGTACGTAATTCCTTCTCTGCCAGTGAGTGAAACTTCCCTGCGCCATCTCTCAGCGACATTTACGGCCTACTCTTGGGGGTGTTTGGTTCAAATAAACCTCCCGCCGATTCCAGTGTTTCTTATAACATTAGGTAGCTCGGTGGTCTGAGTATTCAGCGTGACATCGAAAGGTCCGTGGTTCAATTCCCGGCCTAGTTGAACTTTTTTCACTTGGAATCACCCATCATTCCATCTTCACATTAATATTGTCTTGTCCAATTTTATGTGTTTCCTATCCTCTTTCTTTCACCATCTGTCTGAACAAAATATTATATGCATATATATATTCGTTTGGAAATTTTTGCCAATTGGCCACAAATATATAAAATAGACTTCTAGGAGGTGAGAGAAAGAGATATAGATATAAAAAGGATAGTTACAGAATGTTTCGGACTGGTTGGTCCTTCCTCAGCTTTAGAAGTGAGCAGTTAGTTCTGCCCTGAGGAAGGGGAAGGGAAGGGAGGAAATGATGAAGGGGAAGGGAACTAGGAGGGGAGGGGAACTAGGAGGGGAGGGGAACTAGGAGGGAACAATGTTGCACCAGGCTGTCTACGGATGGGAGAAGTTTCAAGCAGGCAGAATTCTAACAATGTTGCAATACTGAGGGCACTAAATATTGAGCGTCAGTGACGAAGGGAGGGGAGAAATGGAGTGTGGGGAAGGGAACTGGAAGGGGTATTCAGTATGACAATGTTGCATCAAGTTATCAATGGATGGGAAAATTTTGAAGTAGGGAGGAGTTCTTGAAGAGTGAGAAATGCAACAGTGTTGCAAGGCAGAGGAAAATTATAATTGTGACAATAAGGGGCAGAGGTATTGCATGAGATTAATGCAATACATTGATTCCGGGTGGGGAAAAAACTTTACAAAACCAGATAACGGACATCTCAGTATTTCTCAGCTGTGTGTTCGAAGTATTGGCGGGAAGGGCATTGAGGACAGAAAGAGAAAAGCATGAGTCGAATTGGAGTCCATGTTTGGAGGCGTGCCTAGGGACAGGGAAGTGGGGAGGGGAAGCTCGGTGGCCGTTCATACGGATAGATAGGGGTGTGGATGTTTCACCGAAGTAGAAGGTGGGGCACTTATTACACTGCAAAAGGTAAACTACATTGGAGGATATGCAGCTGCCATGGGAGGAAATGGGAAACGGGATTGGGGTATTAGGACTTTGGAACACTGAAATATTTCAAATTAAAGGTCAAGTTTTGCACCTGGGTCTATGGCAGGGAAATGAACCAGGATCTTTGGGAGGAATCCAAGTGGGAGTGGGTTTGGAGGGATGTAGAATACATTTTAGGTTTGCTGGTCTTTTGAAAGTGATAGTGGGACGTTTGGGAATTAAGTCAGCAGTAAGGGGACTGTCGCGCAGAATGGGGAAAAGTGACTTAAGGACAAGGTTCACCTTATTAAGTCCCGGAATGAAGGTAGTGCATAGGTTCAAGGGCGATTTTGTGGTAGTTTTAGGGGGTGGAGCGTAGGGCGTGGTGGAAGGTAAGATGCGTCGCTCAAGGAGAGAGGAGGGATAGCCACGTTTAAGGGGGGCAGTTTTAATATTGGCAAGGTGATGGTCAAGGGAGTTTTGGGAGTTACAGATGCGGTGCACGCGAATAGACAGGGAGAATGTAATGGCACTTTTAGTATGATAGGGATGGCAGCTGTCAAAATGGAGATATTGTTGATTATTGGTCGTAAAGTTATGTGGGTGCAGGAGGAGGTAGAAGTGAAAGAAATAGAGGATGTGGAATTTAGGTCTGAAATGAAGGAAGAGAGGGATTCGGGTCTGTAAGCCCAAATTAGGAAGATACCATCAATGAATCGGACCCAGAATATTGGTTTGAGGGGTTGTGAGGAGAGAAATCTTTCCTCAAACTGGCCCATGAACAAATTGGTGTATGAAGGAGCCATTTTTGTGCCCATAGCTGTACCCTGGATTTGCAAAAAGATTTGATCTCTGAAGGAGAAGACATTTTTTTCAAGGACAAGTCAGGAAAGGTTTGTGAGGAAATCCATAGAGGGGACATTGGGTGTGGGACGGAGGGAGAGGAAATGTTGCAATGCACTGAGGCCTTCACAGTGCGGAATTGAGGTATAAAGGGAGGTGACATCAATAGTGACCATTAAGTATTACTTTGCGGGGGGATCTGGAGGGCACGAAGGCGATCTAAAAAGTGATCGCTGTCACGGATAAAAGATGGAAGTGATGAGACAATGGGTTGCAGATAGGAGTCTATTAAGCCCGATATCCTTTCAGTGGGCGAGTTAACATTATTCACTATGGTCCGGTCGGGATTATTTGCCTTGTGTACTTTCGGGAAGAGATAAAATCTGGGGGTGCTAGGATTGGGAGGAGAAATAATGGCAATGTCTTTTGATGATAGTCCTTCCTTGGGGCCATGAGTTTTTAGGAAGGACAAGATGATTTTTGATAGTTGGGATTCGGGTCGTGGGACAGAGGTTTATAGAAATTGGCATCGTTGAGTTGGCGGTAGGCCTCCACGTTGTAGTCAGAGGTATTCATGACAACAACGCATGAGCCCTTGTCTGCTGGGGAAATGATGATACTGGGGTCAGACCGGAGTTTGCAAGATGGTGGCGAGTTCACTGTGTGAAAGATTATTTTTGGGTGTGATGGAGTTCAGGAAGTTGGTATCCGAAATTTTATTCATAAATTGTTTTATGAAAATTTCAACGGGATGGGTTTTGGGCTTAGGGTAGCTTTCGGGCTAAGGACCCTTCTTCAGCTGGAGGAGATCACTACTAGTGACTGATTCCTCAGTATGTCATCAATGTCCCTCTGAATTATGGCACCTATGCATTATGGCAATTACCATGAGCCCAAGAACCCCAAATCCACCTCATTGATGTTTCTACACAAACACCTGATTTACCTCATTCATTTTGATATTACTTGCTTGAGGTTTTTTATCGATTGAGGGGATCATCTTTGCCACTGCAGCAAAGTTAATTTCTTTGAAAATAACAATTTAAGCATTTAGCTCAAAACTCATCATGGGTACATTTGATTAAGAAAGCTAAAATTTGCACCCAAGATTGATCATTTACCTGAAATAGAATATAAAACAAAGATAAATTATATTAATTAATATAT
Organism: Pyrrhosoma nymphula; assembly: GCA_963573305.1. Classification (NCBI taxonomy): domain Eukaryota; kingdom Metazoa; phylum Arthropoda; class Insecta; order Odonata; family Coenagrionidae; genus Pyrrhosoma; species Pyrrhosoma nymphula. The sequence goes on from OY754330.1 coordinate 150,564,915, forward strand.
GAGGATTATTTTGTTCAGGGGCATCCAAAGGCTTCACCCAGATTTGAACCCAGTACCCTTTGATCAGTAGCCAAGCACTATATCCACTAGCCCACCACACTCCCTTCACACTCATATGTGTATATTATAATACATAGTATTAAATTATCAAAAAGAATAAAAAACTAATAGATTTTCAGTAACCATTTACATATCTGATTAATTTGATGTCTTCACAGCTCTGGAAATTTAAATAAGGCTGGAGGATAGGTAAGCATAAGCTTGGTGGATATGTAACTTTACTTCTTTCCCAATACAGCTAAGGCACTGAAGGAGAAGAGACGACGTGCACTAGAGAGACAGCGGTTGGAAGATGCCCTTTCCCCTTACTATGTGGCACTGTTACAGGTGTCACTAATTGGTGTCCAATCCCAAGTAGAAGGAGGAGAAAATGAAGGGGAAAAAGAAAAACTTCCTGATCAAGAGAAGCTTCCACTGTATATTCGTAATGCTCTTGGTCCCCGTCTAATGTCTGTACGATTTATTACAATGGACCCAGTTCGAGCTGCAGGGTGGTTCTTTGATCAAGCAACACAAGAATCATCTGGGACAGGCAGTGAAGTACAGGATCCTCTAGAGCTGCTTTTCCAGCAGCAAGAAGCTAAGACAGAGGAGAAGGGGAAAGGAGAAGAGGATGATGATGAGCAGAGTGGGCTTGAGGAAATTCAAGAATTTATGGAAAAGGATTGCATAGTTTTGCTTGTACAACCTCCACCAGTTGAAGTGGATGAAAATGCTGAGAAAGGGGAACATGACAATGAAGCAGAAGCTGCTTTGGAAGAAACAAAGGAGGCAGAAGAAACTGTAGACGGTGAAGAAAATTCAGATGCCACACCACCAGTTGATGAACCCCTTCAGGTTGTTTGGGGAGCCCTAGAATCATTCAAATCTCTGACACCAAAAGATGTAACGGATGCAGATGAAGGGTAAGCCACTGCTCACTGCTTTAGGATATTGTATTCAGGTGCCCTTTGAGATTGTAACCAGAAGGGTATGCTGACATCACCTTAATCATTACAAGTTATACCTCTTAAGGCTGTTTTGCTTCTATTTACGTCTTCATTTCTCCCGTTCCTTGACTAAGTCACTTAATTGATAGTCAATGCATTAGCAATTTTAGGAATCTCATTTTTAGTTAATACTGCAATCAAAAACTATGGTTTAACCTCTAGAAAAGTAAAAGAGCCTGTAGACAAGATTTTTCCCTGGAAAAATAATATTCAATCTGAAATACTGTTCCCCCGCTTCATATGGTGGAACTGTTTAGAGTTAAATAATGAAATGCCAGTTTCACTCTTTTTTCAAGTTTTATTACTAATACATTTCCATGTTTTACCATTGATAAATGATGTAAAACATTGACACATATCATCAAAACTGAAAGAAAGTGAATAAGTACCAAATAATTATTCAACAAATATTGTACATACTACCTATTCTCCTAAACCCATGGACCTGGAGGGAAGTACTTACTGGTGGAACCTGATGTAACTTTACTGCAACCTTTACTTTAGAGATATATAAAAGTAACAAAACTGTCAACAACTACCACAACCGATGTATTGGCTAGAAGTAGTTCTTGCAAAGGTAGCAAAATGTTTTATTTACAAACAGGCAGTAAAAGAGTTGATGAAGAACATACTGGGGAGAAGTGAAAAGAAGAAAAACCACTATATAATTATGTAGATATTATTGAGACATACATGACATGAAAACACATAAATTAGCATTAATTTCTAATATGTATGGGAAACTCCTCTTCTCCACAAAATAAATTGGCAACAAAGAAAATTGTTGTTCATATTGAATTAAGATGTTGAAAACCAAACTTTTAACTATACTAAAGTACCTATGAATTCAAGCTTCAAAAGGTGGCATAATGTGAAAATTAGGATGTTTAAGCCCCTGTACCATATCAAGGTGGTAGTTCATAGGGAGGAGCCAAACAAGTGTAATCGTTGTTTCACTAAGCTGGGATCACAAGGAATATGTATTGAAATAAAAAATTTTCCCCTTGTTATTTCAAGGAATATTTCCCCTGGATTGAGACACTATATTTCAGATGAGTATTATTTCTTAACTATTATTGTTTTCAGTGAAGAAGTTCCAGAAACAAATGAGGAAAGAGAGGCAGCAGCAGAGGCTGCAGCAGCAGCTTCTTTGGCTGCAGCCCCTTATACTGTTCAGCCTCCAGGCTCATGGGTTCCATTCCCCTTACATTTACGAACCAGTGTTGTCCGAGACCTCTTCCCGGAATTTTTAGCCAGCCTCGAAAGCTCTCTGGGGCCTTTGATTTTACCTCCGTCACCAACTCCATCAGAACAAGGAGCCATAAACCCTTCTGTAAGAGTCATAATAGCAGATATGTTTTGTCAATTTCCATCAACATGGAATGCCACAAATCGAGTGACTCGAGAAGAAAGAAAACTGGACCAAGAAGAGCTGAATGTTGTTTCCACGCGCGTGGATATATCATCATGGACCGAAAGATCAAGGTTTGATTTTCTCAAATTGTACACCCATTTAGAGCATAGATTCCTTATTTTAACTGCATTCTCCCAATTTTCAATAATTTTCCAAGCTCCATCTAAGCAGTGAAACAAACCAGATATCCCTCATGTGTACAATGGTTAAAAGTGCTGGTTTGATAATAACCACTCTTAAGAAAATCTATTTAAATACCAATTGCACTAGAAAATAAGAGGAGATATATTTTAGACGAAGAATATTATTCCTAAGAATTAGATAAAAGAGAAGCATAAGTACCAAATTAAAAAAATATTGAAAGCCTCAACTCCAAGTAGGGAGGAATTTCAATCACTATGGAACATGAATAAGAAAGAATATATTAATGATCTAAGATTTTCTCGGTGAATCTGATAAATGTTTCATGGGTATTCCACAAGGTAATAGGCTTCATATCTGCCAACATTCTATACCTTAACGGACAGAGCCACCACCATCCTTAACAAAAATACACAGTATTATCAACCTTGTTTCACAGAGCCAAGTCCATAACTGCTAAAGAGAGCATCCCGGCCGAGTTGACCCACCTAAAAAGGACATTTTTACAGAATGGCTATGGAAAACAACAATTTTAAAAATCCTTAAAAGGTCCTTTGTGACACGAGAGCTGTGTAGGGAAGCCATCTGAAAAACCATTGACTAAAGCTTTCCTCCCTTATATCGGGCAGGATTTGCCGTATTCTCCAGCACTATAATATTAAAACTATTCACCTACCACCACCTAAATTAAGGGATCAATTGGTGAAGGCGAAGGATCCCATCGGCCTGAAGATGCCAGGGGTCCATAAAATCACCTGTGAATGCAGTAAAGTCTATGTGGGAGAGACAGGCCAAATGATTGAGACCAGGCTGAAGGAACATCGAAGGCACTTAAGATTGGCGCAACCACAGAATTCAGCAGTAGCAGAACTAAGCATCAACAAAGACCATGCCATACAATAGGAAGATGCAAAGGCACCTAGCCACAGGCATGGCTATTGGGACCATTTAATCAAAGAGGCTATCGAGATCCACCAAGAAAATAGAAATTTTAACCAACCATGGGTTTTCAATTAAGTAGTGCCTGGAATCCTATCGTAAATTGCATTAAAAATGAAAGAGAAGGTGAGAGAATCAGTCAACAGTCAATCAGACAAACAAACCAATCAGGAGTCACCTGATCCAGATTGTTGGATATAAATTACAGCCAATTTTGACTCGTGCCGCATTCAGAAGCCTTGATAACGAACAAATCATTCAAAAGACAGACATGAAACCTATTACCTGGTGGAATACCAGTGAAACATTTATATATAAGAATATATTAGTTTAGGAGCAACTACTCACATATCATGGGAAATGTTGAATAAATTCTTTTTATTTTTGCAATAAGAATTTCCAATAGCTCAAGAAATTACTCACTTTAGTGAATGAGTCAAAAGTTGATAGATAGGCAGGGATAGAGCTCGTCCTATACCAAGCCCCAAAGAAAGCGAATTTAACACATTATACAAAAGTGAGACGAGTCCATTTCCCTGTCTTTGGTCACCAGCTACTTATCATGGTATTCTGGTGAAGGGAAAGTCACGCTACTAGGATTTAAGGAGGGCATGTTTCAAGAGACTTCATCTAGTTCCCTGGAACCATGCTCAACTGGTTGCTCTACCTTCCGGGATAAATATTAGTCCCCAGGAATGAAATTACAAAGTATTTAATTCACATTAGGCAAGAGGGAACCCTTTATTTTAATGAGCATTGTTGAAATCATGTTCTATAGTCTCATAATTTGATTAAACATACAAAGGATTTTCTATTTTCATTCCATAGGAAATTGATGAAACCCACAAATCAATCATATTAATTTTGTTTGTTAATCATTACTCCATTGCATATAAATAAAACACTTATTAGTCACGAAACTCAAGGCACTCATCTATGTTGATCTAACTTTTTCTCAACCCAGTGAGAATGTTTCTTTATCCCTATTATTTGGAGACTGGCCGTAGTAACCATAGCACATGCATGGATTTGTAAAATGTAAAAGAGAAAGAAGATGTCACATTTGACTCTTGCATTTCTTCGATACTCAGTGATTAATCCAAAGGTTGGTTGAATAGGTGAGGAAGAGCTAGGAATTAACGAGACAGGTGTGGAAAATTCACACATTCACAGCAAGGTGGCCAAATTTTCTCTCTAGGTCACTTGAAATTTCCTAAGATGATTTGCTAACCATAGATATCATGGAAAACACTTTAGGAAGGGGTGATTGAAGAGGCCTGACATAGATTTGCACCCAGGACACATAAATCCACAGCTGATTGTTCTATCCATCAACACTAACAACCACAACTACACTACCCTGTTTTGAATCTTATTGTCTACTCAGTAAACAAACTGCTTTAGTCTTAACAAAAGTGATGAAACAAGGAAAATTGTTGTTTCTCCTCCAGGAGGTATTATAACTTCATTAAGATAGCATATAATAGGTGCATGTAATAATGCAAATAAGCTGATCAACAGAAGTTCCAAATCAGTGCACCATATTCTCACTAATTTTGGAATGTTTTATGAATGAACTAAAATGTTTTATACGAAATATAAAATTAAACATTAATTGTATAAACTTTGAATGGTAAATGACTTTGTTGTGGTTCCTTTGGTTCGATTGTTCATTTTATTGCTTTGTATAAATTGTATTTTTTAATTTCCTTGAAACACGGCTAAAAAGCCTTTAGAATACACTATTATTACTTTCAAATTTGCAATCAATAAGAATTCATCAAAATACATTGGTTGAGCTGCAACTTTCAAACTTAAATTATGAAGTGTGCTGAACTTAGCTCTAATAATTTTAAAATTATAGCAAACAGGTGTGTGATAAATTGGCATAAATTGCTAAAATTCCATCTCAAACATTTAATGGTATTCATATCTAATTCTCACCTTAATAAATAAGACATGATTACTTAATACATTTCCAGTGAAAACATGCAGATAGCCATTTTGGTGGTTGGTCATGTGAGAAGAAAGAGGAAAGATTTTGAGGAGTCAGAAGGGACAGTCAGAACTGAGGAGGCAGAGGAAGTGAAGGGAAAATCTGAGGAAGAATATGAAGAAGAACTGGATCCTGAGGGAGAAGAGATGCTTCAACAACTGTCGACACTAAGGGTGGAATACAAGAGTGCTGACTACAAGATAGGGAAGGAAGATATGCAGACCTTCTTCCCTAAGATGTATGAAGAGACATATTCCTCACCTATAGTACTGCCAGAAGATGGCGATGGAGAAAAACTGGTTGACATAAGTGAAACAGCTTGAAGGTTAAAGCCAAAGTCAAATATCACCATGAAATGCTCAAGTATATACTAAATTCAATACTACTACCACAGAAAAAGTAAAGTAAAAAAAAAAAACTTTCCCAATATACCTGAGCTTAAATTTTGACGGTCCCTGTAATATTGATGCCCAAAGGTATAGAAAAATTCAATTTAAAATTTCATTGGAATTATTAACCCTTTTACTGCCAGCGGGCCAATATATCAGCCCACGTTGGATGTGCAAAAACTGCCACGGTCCAAGATATCGGCCCAACTTTAAATACCTGAATTTAATGGCTTTTCTTTAAAAACCTGAAAAGAGCCTTGGCAGTCTTCGCACATCCTACCTGAAATAGGGTAGTAAAACGGTTAATATGCAGAGAATTGCTCATAAGGTTAAGATTAATAATTATTAGGTACTCTGGCTATATATGCCCATTGCCACGTACCATTTTTGGTTGTCTATTTAAGAGTATATAATATGTACAGATGCAGTCCTGCTTCATTTTAACCAAAATTTTGTTCTTCTCTCCTTCCTGATATTTTCTTTATATATCTAGTGGGCAAAAACGTATTTTTAAATTACCATCAAGTCTTAATTTTGACCACTTCTTTAACTTTTATAACAAATTTGATAAACAAAAATCAAAACTGACAAAAATATAATAATACATGTTTTATTTAAATGTGTGGACTACCTACTCCTTCGATTATCATTGACAAATAGTGAATCACAATCATTAACTCTGCACAAGCTTGATAGTATCCAACAAAACAGTATACGTTTTGTGCCTAACTGCTTAAATAAAGTTTTAACACCAATTGAGAAAGCTAAAACGTTATAGGGAGCATTCATGACGCACATGCCTGTAGTTACTTACCCCACATGTGGCATGATAGTTTTCATTCATACATTGTAACTGACATTTTAGATTGGAACCAGGCTAATTATTGCAGCAATCAGAATTTCAAGGGAGCAAACAAACCAATTCTGGAAATATTCCAATAAAGCCTGAATGGTTGGTAAATATTATTAGAATTGCTTTAAATTCAAGAATAATTTCGTAATTAGTATTAATAATAATAATTAATAGAATAGTATTATGGACTTGTTGCCAGACAATGTGTTATTAAACAGTGGATATCTAACAATAATTGAGTCCCTTCTTGTGTTCCTTTAAGGCCAACATAAGTAAAGAAACTACTCTTAAAAAGAACATTACAATAAAGTGAAACATTTACAGTTAATTCCTATAAGCACCTGGGACCTAAGCACTGTGAATAAATATTTTCTCCAACTATCCACTTTATCAGTCTCATATGATACTATGTTACCAGAATTATGAAATTCAATCTTTAGAGGCTTTTTCTTTTACATACCTATATAAGCATTGTGATTGTGAAAATGTCTATGCCAGACATTGATATTTACTAGATGGCACCCAAGCCTCAATTTTTAACTGAACAATGTACATGCATGCAAATGAACATTTTTATGCATTTAGAAATAATGGTGATTGATCTGGTAACTAATCTGCTCTTCATTTACATACCGCTCATTTGCTGCAACAACATCATAACTTGAAAATCATTGCTTTTCAGGAGATGCATTTGAAATTTCATTACATTTGTAATTTTTGGAATCTACTCGACGACACTTCCGCCATCTAGTCGGAAATCTTAATAGCTCAGAAATTACACTCTACCAGTTAAAAGTACACTTCATTATCATAGTCCCTGTAGTATTGACTAAAAATGTTTGACCTGTAGTATTGACTAAAAATCATGATTTTTGAGTTATGACTTTGTTGCAGCAAATGAGCAATATGTACATATTTCATTTTCAAATATGTAATGTCAATGAAAGATGCACACATTTTGTTGCCAAAATTGACCTTGAACAGAACCAATAAACACAAATCTAAATGTACAACTGCAAAATTAATTCTTAATCCTTAATTCATTATGTGATACTTGATCCATAAATGCTACATTTTCCTCATTCTCTATATATAGCTCCCCAGACCCTCTTTCCTTCACCCTATATCCCTCCATTGGCCACCACCCCAATGCAGGTAAATGAGGGTGATCAGAATTCAGCAATTGGTGTACTCAGCTGGACCTTAAAGTCACTAACATTTAAATGACTTCTGTCTGGCTAGCAAAGTAGTAGCTGCTAGGGTGCACTTTGTATGCTAGGCTAGCATGCAGGGATTGGAGTCTCCTTCTTTTCCAAGTAGCACACTGCCACGAAAATGTGCCTTGAAGGCACCTCGGAGGCACTTAAAAAAGGCACAGAAGGCACCTGTAATAGGCACATTGAAGGCACCTTTTAGGTGCCTTTTTCACGGAGCTAAGGTGCGCCTTCAAGGCGCTTTAAAAAGGCACCACTTTGAGGCACATTTTAGGCACTAGTATGGCTTTTATAAAAAGAGTGACAAGCATTAATATATCCTTACCAATCCCATGGCTCCTAAAATATTCAATAGAAAATGTGTGCCGGAAACCTAGTGGACGAAAACGTTCACGAGCCGGAATATCGTATTATCTCTCCACTGACTTCGCTGCTCTCGCAATATAGAAAAAAGATACATTGCCATTAATCAACTTCACTGTTCTATTGTGCAATGGCATGATATAGTACGTCATATTTTGATACCTCGTATCTACCTAATACCTACCTGTATCAGAATGTTTATCTAACCTATGACTCAACACACCTAATTTCACACCCACAATTGAAATAAAGATGTTGAGATGTTGATGTATATATGTAGTCACTTCTGTGGATAAATGTGACTTCGAGAACTATAATCATTAAATGATTATTCCGTGATAGTTTGAGGAAATACAATAAAATCTTGATAAACGTTTTTCACCATTAATTAATGCCAGATAACTGTTGTCCTATTTTGGCCCATAGTATGAATATAAATGCAATATTACTGCAAACAAACAAAATATTTCCAATTCCTGCACATTAGCTTCAGCATGCTTTCAGAACTTAGTCAATATTCACCTCATAACATCAGCAGATGATGTCGGTCCAATGTAGGCTACCCATATCGGGCCAACATCGGCAAAACGATGGCAATGAGGGGCCGATGTGCCAATCTGAAGCCGATATTGGGCCAATATTCAGCCAAAATTCATGGCTACTTGGGTAGGTGCCTATAGTGATGAGAAGGGTGCATTGGATAGGGTGCCTATATAAATGTCTTTAAGGTGCATGAAGTAGTCAGGTGCCCATTTTAGGCACCTTTAAGGCGCATTTTCCAGCTAGTGTGCTGCAATTCAATTGGAGTTGGATGTGCACAGACTGGACAAAATTGGGTAGGTCCATGCAAGGCACTGTCAGATAGGTAATGTATGTAGGTATTGCATTGAGAAATTCAGGCTTACCGACCATGCATGCTTGACCAATGAGAACAAGACCACTACTTGGGTAGTGTTTAAGAGGCTAAGGCTTACTCACAGTGAGGATATAGGACTAGACTTGACTTATGCTTGGCTTTATATGTACTTAGCAGTCAGCCTCGTTGAGTACACCCAATACAGAACTCTGAAAGATGCTTATAATCAGTTGTACAGGAAAAAAAATCCAAGCATCACATTAGAGAAGGGTAAAGGCTGTACATATAAATTAGAAGGGGTCAGTTCAATGAGGCTTTTAATGTCAGGAACGGGTGGGGGGCAGGGTATCCTAGGAGGAAACAAAGTGCAGAAGGTGGTAGGAAAATCATAAAACTAACCCTTGGCCAAGACCACAACTTCATCTGAAATAGCATCAGTTATCAACAAGATGAATACCAAATGAAAAGGGACAACTGACATAAAACATTGGATTTTGCATTAGGTTCTACGCATAGGCAGTGGCGTATGCAGGATTGACTTCTGGGGAGGTTTCATTAATATTTATGTGCATCATCATCAAATTATATTTAGATTATTATTCACTAAACCAATAATTAAGTTAACATTCTCTTTTCGTGAAAACAATTCAACAATATTTTTCAGCCCAATAAGCATGTATATGTACAGCATTTACCCTTAAAAAGCAAAATTCTACATGCTAGTTCAGGTAAACGAACGAAAACGAATTCAGGTAAACCAGTTTTTGGGGGGAGGGTCTAAACCCTAAACCGTCCGTATGCCACTGCACATAGGTACATACAGTGCTATTGTGTAAATGTTTTTTGTTTAAAATAAAAATACTCTATTTGGAAGCAATAATATAAACAAGTAAGACACTTATTTCCATATGATACTCAGTTGGTACCAAAAATCACTATTATTTTGACAAACTAACAATGGTGGGGCTCTATATAAAGCTCTTCTATCTTCTAAAACATTAAAAAAATTTCCATACCAACCTCACAACAAGATATGATCACTCATATGCACTTACTTGGTGTACACAATCAGCACACAAAATGGCACAACTGAAATAAACATTAGAATTAAGTCAAGCAATGACAAATTGATAAAATGTAAATCCTTAAATAATTTTTAACCAACAACAAAAACTTATACTATTTATTCCACATTACTATTGATCAGTATTTATAAATGGTCTATGAGTGAACAGGCATCTAGCTACAGACACTCACTTAATAAGTAAGCAAAAGAGCATAATTATAATTTTTATCTAATTCTATTTTAAAATTATAAATGTTAATAAATATATTACCTACAGTATTCTTCTTATCGACCTCTTGATTTATAAATCCATTCAAATAGCGAGTATAGGTCAGTTTAGGTGATCAAAATACCATCCTTTGCAAACGTTTTGGAATTTAATGAATTCCATCATCAGGGCTGTCATAGCTCTTGGCAATGTCATTGGCCATCCTCACTGCCTCATATCCATAGTTATGTCTCAGCTGTACAAAGAAAGATTCTCCTCCAGTTGTTGTACCATCAGAATCTTCATTCAGCAACTCATCAATCATATCCTCCATGTTGTAAAATACAGTATTCTTCTTATCGACCTCTTGATTTATAAATCCATTCAAATAGAGAGTATAGGTCAGTTAAGGTAATCAAAATATCATCCTTTGCCAACGTTTCGGAATTTAATGAATTCCATCATCAGGGCTGTCATAGCTCTTGGCAATATCATTGGCCATCCTCACTGCCTCATATCCATAGTTATGCCTGACTAAGTAAACTGACCTATACTTGCTATTTGAATGGATTTATAAATCAAGAGGTTGATAAGAAGAATACTAAAATTATATATAAAAACTAAGTTTATATATAAATACTAAATATATGTTTGCCCCAGCTCTGGTCCATTGTTCAACTCCTGGTGCAGGAGAACTTTTTCTCAAGGCAATTTCCATGTGTTTTATAGCCATAATTTTCACCTAAGGTGAACACCTTTCACTAAAATATATACTAAATGCTATTGGGGAAACTAGCATGAAAACATATGGCATCTTGAATTTCACTATGATAATGTATTTCCCCCTTCAAATTGAAATTAATCATACGCCATAACCACTAATTTGCACATACATATCTAGAGACCTTGGAAAAAAGTGTAAATGGTTCCTCAGTGGAGAAATAATTCCTCAGTCTAAATAGATGTAAAAAAATAATCAGCATAGCAAAGCAAACTTTAAAAAGTATTTTTAATAAACTCATTTAGCTTCTCATAACTCATTAGCTTTATATTTGTGCAACAACAAAGCATGTTGAGCCAATGAAAATGATTCATAAATCTAATTGCTGCTGATCAAACAATTTATGCGGTAAATGTTTACTGTACATCCCCTAATTATTTTTTATGTGAATGGGCTGTGTACTGATCTATAAATGAATATTTTCCTACATGGTGATCTCATCTTAGCAAATATAGCATGGAGCTAAAGCTCCAAAATTTCTGAGATCATTCATGCTTCCCAGATAGAAAGCAAGCAAGATTCCAGCCTGGATTTTGGCTTCAATAGTTCAACTGGATTTGGCAAGCTTGATTATAGCCGGATTCCAGCTAAAATATGTGGCTAAAATCCTGCTGGGCATGGCAAGCTTAAATCAAGGACTTTAGGACTACCTTCTAAACCTATCCTTTCCCCTTCCAAGTGCAAGTGGAAGATTCCCCCCCTTGCCCTCCCACTGGTGCCCGCCTTTCCGAACTCATGACCTAAGCTACACCCGGTATGAAAATGTCACATTTAGCACAGAACGTGGGGTGGCAATATTATAAACATATTCTTCACGTAATTTTAAGAGGAAGGACCTTTCTGGCATTACAACTGAGGGACCATCATTGAAACAAAACATTTACTATCAAAGATTATTTTTACAGTGATGTCAATCCATTCAGCTGGTATTAAAACATTTCATGTAAAATTTACAAAAAGAAAAGAATATATTGTGTGCGTTCAGATTATTTACCAAAATATTTTGCTACAATCATATCAGACTTTCATCAGTCTAAGTGGTTTGCTATAGATTGGACAAAATTTTACATTTTCAGGTATACATTCTAGCATATTTTGTATTTACAAGACGTTTCCTTAAAAATCATACATCACATAATTACTTTTTCAACAATATTTGGTGAATTTGGAAGATTTGTCAAGATGGCAAAATTTCAAATAAGTTTTCAAATTCCATACCATGCAAAAGTATTTGGCACAATTGCAGAAAACATGATCAAACAGGTATAAATGTCAAAAATGTCAGGTATACATTCTAGCATATTTTGTATTTACAAGAAGTTTCCTTATAAATCATACATCACATAATTACTTTTTCAACAATATTTGGTGAATTTGGAAGATTTGTCAAGATGGCAAAATTTCAAATAAGTTTTCAAATTCAATACCATGCAAAAGTATTTGGCACAATTGCAGAAAACATGATCAAACAGGTATAAATGTCAAAAATCAATTGAGGAAGACAGTGTTATTTACTCTAAAATTACACTAGAACATTTCATAAATATTCAAGTTTGAAAAATGTTTAAAAAATAAGCTGCCTGAATAAACTAAAACACAATAGTCATTCACTTATAGTTGCCTTCAAGGATCATCAAACAATTTGATTTACAACATGAGCAATTGGAACTTTAAAATATGTACGTCATATGTTACATTTTATTAGCTAGATCAGCAACATCACAGTCCTTACAAAATAAATATCTCTCGTGGGAATGAAATAAAACAACTTTAAATCATAAATGAGGTGGGCTGACAGTTTTTCTTCCCTTTGACTAGTTAATTCCACCTCATATGTCATCAGCTTTTAAAAACAAGGAAGTCATGCCAATGTGAAATGAGGAAGTAACTTTAAAATACAAATTAGTAATGTTTGCAAAAGTAGCAGGGACTCATTAGAAATTTCATCAATAATAGGAATGGAAAAAAATGTCATGAACATAGTCACCATGATACCTAATAGGAAATATCAACATTCACAACCAAAATATACACTTCATACATCAATTTCCATCAGCTATTGTGCTGGCAATTTGAGTATTTTTTGATTTCATTCAGTCATTACAAAATCCATACACAACCATGTCCACACAACCACAGCTACTTCACGTGATGAATACCAAGCACACAGCACACTAGTTGAAAATTATCCATTGATGGAGCACCTCATTCATACTGTGATGCACTTTTCCACCACTGTCAAACACTCATTCACGGCAGTAGTATTTTGAGCTTTTGCAAACAATAAGTCAAAAAACTCGAAAAATTATTTAACTTTTTGGAATGATACTAATGAGAACAGAAACTTACCTATTGCATGACACAACAAAAATGCCTCACTTTGGGCCAATTAACCACAAAAAAACAGTCATTCTCTTTACCACAGAGAATACTTTTTGAGCACTTCCATTAAGCATGTCAGGACATCCAGATCATCAAATGTTTCTGTACATAGTATAACAACCACCATTTATGCTTTTTCTACATTTTCCATTGCTGTTGAATCATTCTTGAACTTCCCTCTCTGAAGAAGGACTTTCTTTTCTTCAGAAGAAACTGCCCCTGAACCCACACCTCCAGGATTGTACATCGAATCATAGACTGGGTTGGCAAAATTGGATGGCTGTCAGGAAAGAAACAGAAGTTCAACTTGAGCTTTGAGACAACCAGAAAAAATTTAACTGCATGTTACACATCATACAAATAAAATAACTTCATCAAGTGCAGGCCAACAGCAATTACTGTGATATATAAGAATAAACGAGCGTAAGTTGAGAAATTTCTAGCATTTTTTTGGCGAATAAAAATCTAACATTATGTAATGGCCTCAAAATCCGGAGGCCATTTACAAAATATGTCGCGGAGGACGGGGCTGTTTGTGAGGCAGAAGAGAGAGCACAAACAGCCCTGTTTTGCCTAAAATAGGAGATCTGGAGGCGAGAGAAGGGAGGTAAGGACCAGCTGGCTGACAAATAGGAATAGAGGCGGAAGCACGGGAATAACCCGCGAAACATATATCATGTACAAAGCACTCGCGGACACCAAGTCTCCCAGATTTAAGTTGTTATTCGGAAAACACGGGTTTTAACAAGTCATTCTTCCCCCCCTGTTTGCCACCGTCTCTACGTCATTCGGGAGACGGGACAAACGAATTTTAGTACTATACAGAGGGAAGCGCAAAAGAACTGTTGGTTGGTTCCTTTTGTGAAGTGTACGAGTGTGTAAGTGCCGTGCGACACGCTGTAGAAAGCGCACGTTTTCCTTCTTGCTTCTCTGTGTTGACTTTGCAAAGATTTGATAAAATCAGGTGAAAAGTCCATCTCTTGTGAAATTTGTTTGCTTGTTTTTCATTGTAAGTGTTCAGCACTTGATGAGATATCGTGTAAAGCCCTTTTGGGATGCCGCGATATATTTTGGAGGTGTTTTTATTGTCGCACCGAGAAGTATTCACTAGCCAAGATGGCAGCTGACCTTGAATTTGTAAAGCAAGATTTAGCCATTCTAAAAAGTGAATGTGTTCGCGACCAAGATAAACCCAAGAAAAGTGTATCGCTCGCCAACACTTCGAGAGTGACTCCCATTAAAACAAATCAACACTCAGGCTTCACTCCAACTTATGAGAAGCCTGTTACGCGTCAGTCAATTCATGCAAAGTCCAATTGTACAAAGAGTGATTCAGGAATAATCATCACGGCCGTGGACCAATCTGGTGCTGTTCTGGTTAATAATATTGATAATATTACTTCTGATCCTGACAGTGCACGTAACAATGACCTGATTAATGAAACTGATCACACTGATGATGTTTCGCCTATTCGTGATAGTGACTCGTTGAATAACACCAGCGAGGAAGGGAAGCCTCAATCAAGCCCTAAAGTTGGACGGTCAGAGGTGAAATGCAAACGTCGTAATCCTCCAATTATAGGAACATCAGATAAAGAAGCTACCCTCGCAGGAATCCCAACCCGTTCCCATCTTCACGTGTGGAAGTTCAAACCTGGCATTTCCGTTGAAGATTTGAAAGGGTATGTAAAACAAGAAATTCCGGAGATTGACACAGCTACGGACATAGAGGTAGAAAAACTCAAAGTGTCCCGTGGTGATTATGCGTCCTTTCGGCTGTCGGTTAATCTCTTTGGGCTTACGCTGAATAATGAAAAATGGAGTGAAGTGTTCCCAGCAGTTTCCTTTGATGTTAAAATGGATGCTTTCCTATCCAGATTTCAGTACCTATTTGACACAACTTTTCAATTTAAAAAGTGTAGGGTTTGCATCTCTGACACAAGACTAAAAAGTTGGATAACACCTGATATTATCCACTTGAGCAAAATAAAACGAGAGCTGTACAATAAATATAAACAGTGTTGCAGTGATCAAAACAGGACTGCTTATAAACATTTTGTCAAACAATACAATAAAATAATCCATAGTGTGAAATCTTCCTACAATGATAAATGGATAGTAAACTCAGGGAATGCTTCAAAGGCAGCCTGGTCGATTATTAACAAGGAGAGCAATAAAAATACTGCCTCTTTACCTGAGGACTTGAGCATTCTACACTCTGGCACTTTAGTGGTAAACCCATTAACTGTGGCTAATGTTTTTAATGATTACTTTATTGAAACCCCTGAGAAAATACTCCATGTATTTAGTAGCACTCATACCACCAAAGATTCCCATCACAAGCTACCAGCGTCTAAACATAACAATGCACCTTTCTTTTACCCTGCCACCCCAAGGGAAATTTTACAAATCGGCCTCTCCCTCAAAAACAAAATGTCATCAGGCTTTGATGGCATTCCGGATAAGATCATTAAATACTCTATTCCTTTTATTGTCAACCCACTTACCTATCTGTGTAATTTATCAATATCAGAAGGTATCTTCCCTCAGCAGCTAAAGATGTGTAAAGTCTACCCCCTCTTCAAAAAAGGAGATAAAAAGGATTGTAATAACTATAGGCCCATAAGCTTACTTTCAGGTTTTTCCAAGATATTTGAAAAGGTCATGTACAATCACCTTTTAGGTTTCCTAAATAAAAATGCAAGTTTATCCAATTACCAATTTGGTTTCCGACACAGTAGGTCAACAACTGACGCTTTGTTTGAATTTATTAATGATGCAACTGATGCTCTCGACAAAAATAATCTAACTGTGGGGTTGTTTATTGATCTCAGAAAAGCTTTCGATACTGTTAGCCACAACATAATGTTGCGGTGCCTTTCAAATAATGGTATTACAGGAGTAGCATATTCTTGGTTAAAATCTTATCTAACAAACAGGTACCAAGTTGTCCAAATATCTTATTTGGACTCAAATACAAAATATATAAATAATTTCTCCTCAACCGTGAAAAAAGTTAAATACAGAGTACCCCAAGGCTCAATCCTAGGACCATTACTGTTCACCTTATACATAAATGACCTTCCTGAATATCTCCAGGATGTAAAAACAATTTTATTTGCCGATGACACAAGTATATTAATTCAAGCCCCAACCTCTCAAGAACTGCAAAAAAAGATTAACTTTACTGTTCAACATATTCAATTATGGCTGAGAAAAAGTATGCTGGCTATCAACCTGGAAAAAACTGTTTGTGTGAATTTCAATTGTAAACTGCCACCAAAAGTGGAATTATTCAACACCGAAATCACTCATGCAAATAATATCTCTTTCCTTGGAATCACATTAGACAAATCTTTGAAGTGGTCTAGACATATTGAAATCTTAACCACCAAATTGTCACATATTATGTATCAACTGCGCCATTTACGATCAAGTGTTTCTTTGAGTGTTTTAAAATATGTGTACTATGCTAACTTTCAATCTTTAATCTCTTATGGTATTATTTTCTGGAGTGACAGTTGCAATAGCACTGAGGTATCTATTTTACAAAAGAAAGTTTTAAGAATTATGCTAAACTTAAAATATAGAGAATCTTGTCAACCTCACTTTGAGGCACACAAAATCTTAACCGTATCATCCCTCTATATTCTGAATTTAATGCTATTCATAAAGAAACGTATAAATCTCTACCAAAAAATGCAGACTACCATTCGCACATAACAAGAACCAAGGACTACTTGCATGTTCTTCCTTGAAAGACAAAAAGGAGTAGTGAAGGTCCTCTCCATAAGGGTACAAAACTTTACAACCTTTTACCAGAACAATTGAGAAATCTGTCCTCAATAGAACCTTTCAAAGCGAATCTCAAAAGATATCTGGTTAAAAAAACCTTGTATAGTGTTGATGAATATATCAATTATTGTAAAGAAAATAGTTACATATGTAAACTTATTCATTGAGCATTGTTTGTACATTGAAATTTTGTTCTGTGACTAATTGATTTCGAAAATGTCTATACCTTTTATGTGAATGTTATATGATAATCTGTATCACTCATTATCATTCTATTGACGAAGCCTATACCATTTACTTGCCTGTATTGGTTCTTTGGCTAATAAAACTATTATTAAACTAATGCCATTCATCTTGCGTTTTTAGGTTTTTAGTTACTTCACCTTTTGTTTTATTCAATGAGCAATTACTTACAGCAATCGTGTGTAAACGTATTTTAAAATGCAAACAAGCGTGCGAGATAATCGTTATCATTTGAAGAAAAAATCAACATTTTGCAAAGAGAATTGACTCTAATACGGGCACTCGCGTGTCCCTGACCGAATAACTTGATATACCAGGTTCAACGCGGAACACAACTGTAAAAACCCATAAATGTATAGAGAAAAGTTCTAAGGACTGCTGGTAAAAGGCATAAATACATTAAATACTTCAAGTAAGATGAACTTGAAGAAATATTGAAGACATTGTTTCAGTCTTCCCCCAAAATAAGGCCGCATAACCACTGTGAGAGGCGCTCGGCACATTGACGACTTCAAAGCATCAAATGGATGTTTACACTGTTTCAAAAGCTGATATAAATACTGTCTATAAATCCATTTTTGGTGAATCTGAAAGTGATCTACACAACATTGATCCTGAAACAGTTTCTCACTGGAAGTGCACAACTTGGCATAATTATGTTGATGGCTATGCCTATGCGCTTAAAGACATTTTTAATGTGGACGAGACAGGTCTTTTTTTAAATAATGCCACACAAGACCCTATAGACTTCAAAGGGGACCCTTTTCATGGGACCAAGCTCAGCAAAGGTCGCCTTACTGTTTTATTAGGAGCTAATCCAGATGGCAGTGTGAGACTGAAGCCCTTTGTTTTTGAAAAGTCCAAAAATCCACGTTGCTTTAAAAACATTAAGAAAGACCATGGCTACAACCTATGCAGCCAACACAAAGGCATGGATGGCATAGACCAGGGGTGCCCAACTTTTCTGTATATAAGATCTACTTTTTATCTTAAAAGGGTGTCGCGATCGATTTATTGTCATAGGCGTAGTCTAAGGGGGAAGAAGGGGTGGCAAATGCATACTATGTTTATACACTGTGTTTCAGCATAAGGTGCATTCCAGCGAGGTATGGGTAGATATGTAAAATATATGTTCAAAACTATTTTTTATTTTTAATTCACTTATTAAGTTTTTGAGATAAACTCACGTCCAGGGGAATTAAAAGAAAATGGATAATTATTAACAATATGTATTAATTCAAAGTAGCCACAGATAAATACAGATTTACAATTTACTTTGTTCCCTTAACATTAATGGGAAGACTGAGTTTGCACGTCTTTAACCAAGGAATCATAATCAGGTGTATATCCTGACAAAGATAATAATAATGAGTCTTCTGTACGGGAATCAGTCAGGACAGAACGTTGTTTAGTCTTCGTTAGCTTCAAGTATGAAAATGCCGATTCGCAAAGGTATGTAGATCCGAAACAAGAATAGATATATTCGCTACATTTGGTGTCACTGGGATATTTTTCTCGGTTGACATATTTCCAAAAATCTTCTTCAGATTTTCTGGCTTGTAAGTTTAAGTCAGTTTGTAAAATTATAATTTCATTTTCTAATGCCTTTTGATCCATATTAAATATGTCTGAAATTTTTTGGCTAATGCGTTTCACACTTAAATCTTTTTTAAAAGGAAAAGATATAAATTCCACCATTTCTTTAATTTTTTCAAAATCCTGGAATCTTACCTCAAAATCTTCAATTACTTTTTGGATTTCCGCGACGTATTTGTCGATCTATTAATATCATTAATTAACTGCTCTTTTACATTCCCACTCATAATTTCAATTCGTTGCACCACTGTGTTTCGAGACAATTGTAGATCTTGAATTGCAGCAACAATTTCACTCTTGTTCTTAAAATCGTTAAAAAGTGAATCTGACATTTCCAAAAATATTTCCTTTACAAATTCACCGTCGGAAAATGGCTTGCATTTTTTTTGCTAAGAGATAGCTTACTTTGAATGATGCAGTAGTCACTGCTTGTGACTTCAACCTTGGCTTTTTAAAAACGCTTTGTTGATTTGTTAATCGAGTTTTAAGATCCCTAACTTTATGTTTTCTCAGTTCAGAATTTGGTGGATAATCTGTTTGATACTTGTTATGTAAAGCTAAAAAATGTCTCTCCAGATTACCCTTCTTAGCAATGGCTACTGAGGTAAGGCATATTAATGGCTACCGGTTTACAATACTGACCTCTTACTTTAGATAGAATTACTGTTATTCCTAATATATTTGTAATACTGTCCCTTATTTTTCTCCCAGTCTAATGACCGCAGTTTAGAGATCTGTTGCCGAGAATGCTCACTTTTCAAGTAAATAGATAGGTAAGAAAAGCAATTTAATTTAAAACAAAGAAAATGTACTTACATTTAAAACAGAAGAAAAATTTAAATCCAACGTGGTCACCGAGGATAATAATATTGCTTAATAATGACACAGTTAATACAAAAGAAAAGAAGCTACCGTATGGCACTACCAAATATTCAAGCTGACTGACTGTGTTCTTCGATGAGTCGAGTTGTAACTGTTGCGTTCGCGCGTTGTGTCCGGTGACAATGTAACACATAAGTCAAAATGTATTGTGCTGGGTGAGCGGAGATAACAGTGTCTGGCTGTCAGAATTCTAGGTATTCATGAACTTGTCAAGTTCCCAGAATACATTCAACTATTACTACAAAGTTTTGTCTTCTAAAATCGCTTCAAAGTCACGGGAGTACACGGAATTCTGCCCCAGACATTGCGAGAGATCGACGATCGACCAAAATTGGCCTTGCGATCGACCGGTTGATCGCGATCGACATGTTGGACACCCATGGCATAGACTATTGTTGAAGAAAAAATTTATGCCCTTGATGCAAAGATAAATATATGTAGGTAGACACCACCTCAAATCAAGTTAAGTTAAAATATGAGAATACTTTTATTTTTTGTTAACTTTTGTTCATTCATTTATTTATGTCTATTTGGTAACCCAACAAATATTAAACATCACCTGTTAATTTAAATAAAATTATTTAACATTATAGGCTATGATTTTGCTTCTATTTCCTACAAATTATGATTTCCCTCGATTTACATTTTCCCGCGATTTACACTTTTTTCCTTCATCCTCGTCAAAAGTGTAAAAGAGAGGTTTTACTACAGTCATTCTATTTTTGATTTATGAATGGTTTCTAATGAACATAACCGGTACGTAAATAGAGTGTTTCCCGAAGCATGAGCAGATTATTTGGTACTCCGACAGAAGATCACGACGACATCAGATCATGCGACAACAGATCACGAAGAACAGATCACGAAGACAATAGATCACGACAACAACTGATCACGACGACAATAGATCACGATATACAAAAAACGCTGTATTTAAATACGTGAAAGATAGAATAAACCTAATAACACGGGTGTCACTTCATCAGATATATTTCACAGTTATAATTCCTAATAGCATGATACAAATCACACTTACACACTTTATTATCATTTAGGGTTATTTGGTTGGGCAACTCGCCGTAGTTTTACGCAAAACAATCACCAATGGGGTGGGTTGGGTAATGACCAATGGCGCGGCCCCCGGAGGGGGCCGCCCTGTTGGTTCAAAAGGGTATTTGTAAAAAAGAAACGTAACTATCCACCAAATAATCTCATCCCCAGGTAGCCTTGAAGGTTACCCATGCCTCCAGTCTCAAGGAGTTTGTGCATTTCCCCGCTTGGTGGTGCTGTCATCAGGTATGCCAGTAATGTTATTTTTCTCTACATTCGGAACGACTCCGCAGTGCCCCCCTCCCAATTAAACATCTGCAGCAAAATATCCGCAAAATATTGAAGGAAAATATATTACAAAGTAAATTTCCCATTTTAATCATGATTTAGTGTCTCGTGATCTGTTGTCGTCGTGATCTGTTGTCGTCGTGATCTATTGTCTTCGTGATCTGTTGTCGCGTGATCTGTTGTCGCGTGATCTGATGTCATGGATCCGATTATTTTAAGGCTTAATTTATGCATCGTTAAACTGCAATATTGTATGGCTTGTTGTACAAAATTAAATTGTACCTCTCATAAAATTATTTTAAATTTCTCATTTCATTATCAAGTCTCCTCTCCATATTTAAAAAAAATTACTTGATATTTAAGAGGGTACAGAATTTCTTTTTCTATTTACAGATTTTATTCCACTGCATTCTGCCTCTGCAAGGGAGAAATGAACCATGAAGTTTTCCTCCATACCTTATCAGCATCCAAAGCCACAAATGTCCTCTCCAATGCATTGTCATCTTCTCCGTCATCATCCACATCTTCCCTCAAATACATAGGATTATTAATTTCCACATTATCTTGCATTCGAACATGCATGAATGGTAATCCACTAAAAAAAAAAGAAATGACACACACACACAATTACTAATTTAAGGCTAGTAGAATAAATGAAAAACAGATCTCAAAGAAACACTATGTGTGCACTGAGCTGAATAATTCTAATATGGTGCACAATCTTTAGAGCAAAATATAATAAGAATAAAACTTTTGGTAATGATGCGACTTCAAAATCATCATATTGGCTATTCGAAAAAATAATATATGTTACCTTGGCTGTTCTAAAGAATTTAATACAGTACCACCCAAGATGCTTTCAAGAAAACAGTACAATTTATTAGTAACCCGAGGATTTGCAAGTGCACATGATGGCTCTTAAATTAGCTAGTAAATTTGAATATCATATTTTATAATTTCACAACAGACACTTTTGAAATACATACATTTATCAATACAATTAATGGAAATTGGCAGACTATTGTAGCTTAGGGAAAATTAAGCCTTCTCAAACTACTTATAATCTATTCAACATGTTCTGCTCTGTATCACTAATAATAAATTCAAAAGAGAATGCTACTTTAATAGTTAATTCAAAAGTTCACAAAAGTATCAAAGTTATGGGACTAGAAATTCACCTTCTTCTCTTGCGAATGTAGATGACAGCCAAAATAAAGGCCATGAAGAGCACAACGAGAACTGAAGCAATTATAATGGCCACCAGTATTCCAGCACTACTTTCCTTCTCAATTCCAGCAGCTTCAGCACTATCATTCACAACTTTCGTATTGCAACGAAGTCCATTGAAGCCTGGCATACACCTTTAAAACAAAATCGTTATGTTCATGAACATAAGTGAACAACAACAATATTCCCTTCATTGTATTTTAATCTAAGTCTTACTAAATTAATCTGTTAAAACTGGTACCTATTTCATTAGTGTTTTAAGCTAATGTGATATGAAGTACAACAAATCCCCATGAGTACCTCCAGAATCAGTGGTTAAAGACACATGACATATTTAGAATGCATTGGGTAATTGCTCAATTTTATGATTCCATTCCACCCTGGATGCATAGATAATTCCTAGGTATAATTGAATCCTAAGTTTGAGAGTTAAATGGCAGGCAAAACAGTTGCAGCTTTCAATGACATGACATTTTGCTCACCTTAAAGGACTTTCATTCCAAGGACATGCTATTGTCTTAAGACAAAGCTCAACAATTCGGAACAAACAGCAGACATAGAGTCTACATCCATTGCCTTTCTTTCATGCAGGCATAAATTCATCATGCATAAAGATTTACCAACATGTATACAATATGTCATCAAGCATGTTATTTTACTATGATGATACAGTAGAAGGCCAATATAATAAGGGTGGCTTATGTCAGAGTGAGTGATTATTTGACCATTGTTGGTCACAATGTTAAAAGCATAGTGTTCTGTTGATTATTACGAGTGGTTAATTCTGCTGGACCACCATAATGATTTTATTTTGCCCAGGGCTGTCTTTAGGGATTGAAGGGCCATGTGCAAAGGAAAGTCGGGGGCCTCCTAATTTAGCTTTCTATTGATGATATGGTACAACTTTTTCAAACATATTTCAAAGAAAGAAGGAAATGATCCGACGAACTGTCTCATGATTTCAAGAAACTTACGTATATATTAGCCTTATTTAATGAGGTAAGCCTACTGAAATTTGATGAAATTTTTATAGGTATGTACCTACATTTTGTGTAGGTACTCATGAGACATTTTAACATTGAAGAGTAATGAAAAACAAACTTATTACATCAAGATAACCTAAATGACATTTCACATATAAAATTACAAAGATGAACGAATGGAGCATATTATGAAAAATCTACTATTCTGGCTTTCATTTAATCTCTTATGTAATTTAAGTCTATAAGTCATCAGCGAAATGTTTATGTACAGAGAAGGGTGAACTGGATACATGACTTTCTAAGTGATCGTGATCTTTCTAAGTGAAGCAAAAAGTAGTCATTGATGGTATTAGCTCCAATGTGGTAGGAGTGGTATCCGGCATCCTATAAGGAAGCGTGATCAGAAACTCTTAAGACACAATTACACGCACAGAACCTCCGCCCTTAAAAACTTTCCCTAGTTCAGGGAGTAAAATGTTAAAAAGGGAACGTAAAGTCTTCAAAAAGAAGACTGTATAAACGAAGTAGAAGTGGAGAAATGAAAATAAATGAAAACACTGTGGCATTTGTCACCAACTCTCAACTGTCATCAAAAGGCATTGAAAAAACAGGACTGATGCAGGTTTGAACCAGCTGCAGCAAATGTATTTATGAACATACCTAATCAACATCACTCACATAAGATAATGATTTTACTTTTTTGATGGCTGAACTTACAGACAAACAGGTAGCATGTTTGGATCTAATGACTCAGAACACGTTGCACCATTGAAGCAAAATCCTTTGCAGGAGGACCTCTCTTCACATCTAGGTCCAGCCCACCCAGCAAGGCATTCGCATGTGGGGCTATGAGAAGGGTAAAACATTGGTTCAGCCTTAGAGATTGCAGCAGAATCCAGAGAACAGATACCCCCATGAAGACAGTAATCTCTGCATGGGTTGATTCTGCCAATATATCGGTCACATGTACTACCACTCCATTCTTCCGTACACCTGTGAAAAAGATTGGATATATTTGACAAATATTTTTGTTATAAAGTTGAGGCAAGAAAAAAATAAGCTTTCCTCTATCTTAACACGTTCACTGCAACGTGGCTACAGATGGGCCACTCTGAAAATTTCCTCGGTAATTTTCATAAATTACCACGGTATTTTTCGTAATTTACTGTGCCCCTTGAAAATTACCATAATTTTCTTGTTAATTCACCTATGTTTGAGATAACTTTTTATACAGATAAATTCCCAACATGTTCTTTTAAGCCAAGTTCACATTTCCTACGTGTTTCATTATAAATTGAAACATGTACAACTCATTTTTGGAATATTTTACTTAAATCATAACATTATAGAGTAATGCATTAGAATATTCTTCTTGAAAATTTCTCATACTTTGACAAAAAAAAGCGAGATTGCATGTTGCTGCCGTAGTTCTTTTTACAATTTTTTTCAAATTTCTAATAGATTAATGTTGTATTAGGTGTGGTTTAAACATCGTTATTCCCTTCCTATTGCTATTGGCTTTCTTATTTAACAATACTTTTGCTGTTAAATGCTTAAAACTAAAAAATACTGGAAAATTATGGTAATTTTCAAAAATTACCGTTGAAAATTACGGAAATTTTCCTATCTCTAGGCGTGGCCCACCAGTGGGCCACGCAAATCCAACAAGCGACGCTGCCATGAAATTCATTGAAATATCGTAACTTGCAGGGAGTATTATGAGTGTAGGAATTGAGAACTTCTCGAGTGACTTCACCCAGAGTGTAGTCACATGTCAAATAATAGACTTCTAAGTGCCACTTAGTGTGACCCACCGTTGGGCCACGTCGCCCCTCCTGAAACTTTTTTCACTGTGATCGGCACGGCCCACTGGTAGGTCACGAACAAATGTACATATTTGCAGAAAATATCCAAAATATAACGTGGCCGCTTGAGAGGAAGCAGAGGAGCTTGTTTCCGGGACCTGTCTAACCGCTGTTTGCTCGTTGAAGGTACATCTTCCCCGGTTATGTCCCTACGTAGTACCAATGATAGAAGAACGTCTTCTTCGCTGGATGACATTGCTTCAAAAGGCAACAGTAAGGATAGTGACTATTTAGCTCACTGACTGCTTTGATAATAAGTAGTAGTATTACAACCCTAGGATTGGTATACTGCAGCCCTCCATTTCGCCCTATCCCATGCCAGTTCCTTCACTTCCCTATTGTTCTTCTTTGCCGTACCCCTCTTGACTTGCCCCAAGTACTTGTCTCTTGGTCTTCCTCTGGGGACTTTCCCTTCAATTTTTCCCTCCATTATGCTTCTTATTTTGATATTAAGCACATGCCTTTTTCTCCTCAACTTCTTGGCTGTCCGTCACTTGCTCACAAACTAAACAATCCGAACTGCACTCGCCCGGCTGTGTGGGAGAGATAGAGACACTCTCATCCATCTTCCCCCGCCATGGAAGGGCAATAGGGAAAGGGGCGTGCACCGTTCTTCAGCCAATCCCTCAGTGGGTGGATGAGCGACCATGCCCTTGCCGGGCGAACATCTTCCAAATTGCAGACACCACTGTTTTCTGAGACCAATTACTCAAATCTCTTTCCAAAGGATCCCCCTTCCCTTCTCTCATAGTTAGTGCGTGGCAGGCTAGGGGATGGGTGACACTCGGACGGGCATCTACGTCTCACGGACAGGCGCCAAAAAGTGCATGGGCAATAAACAGAGATGGGTGGGAGTCTCCCGGGTTTCTCTAGTACATACATTGTATTGTTGCCTCTCTCTTCCACCATTCCATGCCCGGGTCTAGCCGAAAGCGTGTCTCACCGCGGCCGGTGGACGGGTGGGCTGGGAGTGAGACTGGAAGTCGCTTCCCCAACCCTTCCTCTTATCTCCCGTATGTCCCTCGGCAGCGGCCAGAAGCTCGGAAGGACTGTGACCCACTGGTGGGCCACGCCGCCCATGCAAAAGACTGAGTGTGACCCACCGGTGGGCCACACCGCGCTGTGAGCAGTAGGGCTTTAATCGGCCCCGCACTGAACATGTTAAACATGGAAACAGGAAACAGTATTCTGGTGGCAGAGATAATGGCATCGTGATAAAAAATTTGATGCCCTAAAGGATTACAATTTGTCGTCATGACTGAGCCAATCAAAATTATGTTAGCCACAGTCTCCACTGGATGCCCACTATATTATCCTAAATATCTCAGAAATATCTAACGTGAGGTGCTTCCTCTTTCCCGAAGAATTACACATTTTTAATCAATTATTTTCCAGAAGGATACTTAGCAAATTAATACATCTGCGGAAGCTCAGTCACCAGGGCCACGCAAACACTGATCAGTGATTCAGGGTACGCACTATAATGCAACATTGTCATGTGCGTAATTGAATAGTCTGCAGTATGAAAACCTTTTGTGAGGGCAAAATGTAGCAATTTTGTAGACTTGAACACAACCGCTGGCTGCTAGTGTGAGCAAAAGCAGTAGTAGGTGGGGTGGGAAAGGAGGGGACAGAAAGGAAGAGTATGGGAGGGGGTTGTTAAGGGACTGATTGTCAGATAATCTGATGGTTGGTTGATTGAACTTTGGATAATCGGCGTTCCACTGTATTTGTTTCAATACATATTCAACAGCTTGCTCTATCAACTTTTCCGGTCTAAAGAAAAATTGAGAGGAGCAGAGTAAGTTATTATGTGCATTTCAAATATCTAAGTATCTCGGATCTGGCAATAACCTTAATAACTACACCAACCACAGGATTAATCGAAAGAGCAGTAATTCTTTAAAAGTGTGGTGGCCCGTTCGACTGCCTAAAAGCTCCGAAAGCCTCCAGCCCGACTGTGCTGGACACCCAGCAGTCCCCATGCAACACGAGGACGTTCCCAGATTCCCAGCCGCGAACCTTCTACTACCCGGGTCGAGAACTTTCAGCAGCCTTTATAATCTGAGCCGCCGATCGACCCCGGGCAGTTGTTCTCTCTCCGGCACCTTCACACGGATGCCTTCACACTGCCCGCCATTCCGGCCACTACGTTCTGCGGTGAAGAAATCTTGATCGCCCACTCCACGCTGCCGCACCTTGTGCCATTGTACACCCGTTTCCGACAATAAAGGCAGTCCTAAAAATTCTGAGGTTATTCATTTTTTCCACTCTGGAAGACGTCTCAAAAGCAATTTTCATCACTCCCCTTGTAGATTGGTATGACTTTGGAATATTTTAAAGCATCAGGAAAATGGCCAGACCACAAACAAGAATTGATGACCACAGACAGCAGGAATAACAGCTTTCATAATATTGTTCAAGAGACCACGTACATTTCTACTCTTTGAACAGTTTAATTTTGAAACTACTTTCACTACTACACATGAAGTTACCCAGTTCCAAAGAAAAGCTGCAGTAGGCATAGGACATATACAAGGACAGACGTAAAAACCCAAGTTAGAATAGGTTATATTACAAAGAACATTGTCTATGGAGCATATGAAGGAGTCATTAAATTTAGAGGGCTTAATTGGGGTATCTTTTATGATGCAAGCAGAAGCAGTTGCATCCCTTATTACTGATTAGGCAGCTTTACATTTAGTATTGGCATTGCATTTTGCCAGTGATATTTGCATTTGGTATTCCTTCTTTTTCTCATTATACCTACTTAGGTTAGAGTAAGTCAACTTCTATTTTGCATCATGGTGCATTATTGCATTAAGTGTTGGTTTAAGGTTGGTTGGTTGGTAAGGTTGGTTGGTTTAAGACTGGTCTTAAGGGTTGGTTTTGGTTTAAGGTAATTGATTTTTAGTTTCTAAGAGGGCTTAAACTGAATCAGTTTTCCTTGGACTACTTGGTTAAATATTAAAAATTAAAGTGAAAAAGAACAAGGTAAAATTATATTGCCCAACATTAGAAGTGAGTGAAGACACCCAGTTGATATCAGGTAACACTATAGGGCTTAGTGAGAAAGGGTTTTTAATAGTGACCATATGATTACACACAGAGGTAAAGTGTCGAGGATTAATGGTAGAAAAATTCATGTCGGATGATGCCCGACATATCATCGTTTGATGCAACTATGCCATTTCAGACAAGTTACAACATATGAGAGCAAAGGGCTTAGACATTTTCTGAGGATTCATGCACCATCACCTACCTGCACCTAGGAACACCTTTTAGGATAACACATTTTCCTCCATTGTTGCACATTCCTGGAAGACATTTCTCATCTGTCGAGTTTTCTTTGGAACTATTATTCATTTGGCACACACTTTCCGCAGGGCACTTGCACTTTGATGAGGATGGTACTGAATCCTCAGGCGATCTCCCTCTGCACTCAGAACATGGACATGCAGGAGCTTCACAACGACGACCAGCAAATCCAGGAGGGCACTCACAAATTAACTTTTTGGCACTATAATGGCATGTCCCTAGGGAAATCAAGAATTGCAATGATTAACAGGATACTATGAATTAGGACAGCAAAAAAGCAGAGTTTAAAAAAAAAGATCACTTGATAAAGAAAATAACATTTTATGAAATTTAAATAGAGAACTATTTAAATAAATAAATAAATAAATAAATAAATTTAAATAAATAACATGGTTCATGATTTTTTTCCTCTTCTGAGGGTGGAGATAGTTCTCTCGTCGGCTGGCAGAGTTACCCAAGTCGGTGCCTATCCAGTCAGTGCAATTGCCTTGAGTGTGCCCCCTATATAGTTGTTATTGCTTTGCATGGAAGGAAGGAGACAATGATGAGCCTTCCCCACCCCTCCTCCCATTGGGGAAGTTTACGTACCATATGGCAGACGGCTACATGCGCAGTTGCCATTTTAAAGCTTGCGATACTCTGCAAAATGCCACATGGTAACCGCAACGTCCTTGTTTCTCAGGCCTTTTTTGAACTTGCAAACGTAATAGGAACACACTTTTGGTATAACCTCGTGTGTCGACCTAAGCTGTCAGAAGAGACAGTCTGTCAGCAAATCACATGCCTTGTCGTCGGTCTATCGTCTCCCCTTCCCGCCCGCCTTCACCACCCCTTCTTCCCCTAGCTGCTCAAGGTCGTTATATGTTATGGGGTAGAAGAACCTTGCTGGATTTTGTGCAGTACCACAGATGGAGAATGTATGAACTGTTTCATGATTTTCATTAGTGCTTGAGGCATATCCCTGGGCAGAAGTCAGCGAAATACTTCAATTACTTTCTTGAATCTTCAACACTGTGATTTTAAAGTTTAACCAATAACTTTTCAGAATTCAGCAGATAAAGCATGAAAGTTCTTCCCTGGAATAAGAACAGCGCTGTTTCCCAGACAGTGATGTAAAAAGTTCTATCTTTGCAATGGAATATATTTTAAACTAGGCTTACTATTGAATTTATTACGTTATAGACCTCTAGTTTTATCCATGTTAGTATGAATATGGAAAACTGCACTCCAATATCTTAATTCTGGTTAGAACAATCATTTAAGAAAAATTGGTCTGAAAACAGCTAAGTTCCATGGCCCCTTATCTCAACATGAATAAATCCTGATTTTAAAAAAAATCAAAAATCTTAAAAAGATCAAGGGCTAGGAAGCACAAAATTTGAAAGGGTTTTAACAAATAATGTTATTTGTTGAGGCATATCAATCAATAAGATTTCAACCAGACATCAAATTCACCGAAGCCCAAAGTTTTTAATGAATATGGCTCCAGAGTAAAAGTTCCGATTTGAGGAAAGGTTGAGGTACTTCATACAGCCAACAGTTCCAAAGCAAGATGATCTTCAGTAATCAAAGACCTAAGTGGATGGGTATGAAATGGCTATTTTTTAAATTAATTAATGAAACTTAGTACTGAAAGACTAGCAATAACAGACTAAACACAGAAAAAAGTACTTATCAAAGCCTAAAATGATTTTGCAATCTTTATTCTTTGCTTCTTGTAGCCCAATAAAAATATAATTTTATTTGGTGGGCAGCATGAGTGGCATCAGAGTTTTAAAAAAATCTGACCATAATTACAAGAACTATTATTCTAATGTTAAATTGACCAAACTTATACTACATTTATATGAAAATATAACCCTAGGATGATGCTTAAAATATCACAAGAGATGCATTCAGAAAAATCAAGGAAAACTATTCTACTGACCTACACTGGTAATATTATGCAACCAGTACAGATATCACCACCAATATTCATCTCTAGAATACACATAATGTGTATTCTAGAGATGTGAAAACATTATAGCCAATCCATTCACTCACCCTGGTTAAGACATTGGCCCTTGCATAATGACAGCTCACATTTCTTCCCTGAGTAACCTGGAGGACACCGGCACACTGGCCCATGGGGTGTTAAAGAACAATTTCCCTTTGGAAAACATATAATAAAATGAAAAAATTAGACATGTCTATTTTCTATGTACATGGAAATGTTTCCTTTGGCTCTCACATGGCTTGAGCCAAGTTGTAAGAAAAATTAACACGAAATCAACTCAAAACTAAAATACACTCAAAAAGTTGAATGGATAGAGAACTGTTTATTCATGCTCAATGACCTAATAATAAAAACGCTATGCAAGTAAAAATAAAAAAATTTTCACAATATACAGTAGTCTTGATTTTACGTAACACCTTGGGACCCAAAAATGGGGAGTTACGTAAAATCAAGATATTAGCAGATTTTGAAAAAAGTGCTGAGATTTCACAATATATGAGAATACAATAGCATTGAAACTATTTTCATTACAAAGATTTCGTTATATATTATATTCCACTGTAGAAAATAAAGGGATAATTATATTTTAAAACAAAATGCACAATAGATCTACGTATTGAAATTCGAATTTCAGTTGGTACATAATCATAGGTTTTTGGCTGCTCAGGCTAAAATATAGGTAAAGCATTTAAACATGTGGTTCAATCAAGTGTATTCATAATTATAAAATCATGGCTGTGGGAGAGTGTGAATTGTACTAAGAGATAAAATTTGAAAATAAGACATGTAAAAAAAATGTTATCCAAGATATTAATTAGAAAAGTATACCACTCAATGAAAGTTTAATAGTACATTGCATAGCAAACTAATAAACTGCCCGGGAAAAATTAAAATGAAGAAAAAACCCTCTGAAATTACATGTCCATTTGCAGAATTACATCTTTTTAAAATATTATGTGGTTTTTTTTTTGCACTTTTAATTGTTCCATTTTTGAGTGGATAACTTTTTCAATTTTTCTCACATTCTCTTTAAAATTATCTACTTTATGAAGGAATGAGAAATGATGGAAGATATTTAATGCCTAGAGGGTATCTTCTTTATTAAGTTCAGGGATGACCTCATCACTTTTATCTACTTCATGGTCACTCAACATTTCATGGGTACAGCCATCTCCTTCATTTGTTTGTCCACGAGAACTTTTCAGGGTGTCATCATCCAGCCCTATGTATTCTATACTTGAAGTCTGTGGTGCTCCCAAACAATTAAAATAGTCAGCAAAAACACTGGCTATAAGGTCAGTCTTTGAGATGCAGTGGTTTCCGTTTCGATTAGGAAGATTCACTATTCTCATATTAAATTTCGTCTAAGAGAAGGAATAACAAATAAATCCAAGCAAATTTATGAATGGTTAAGTTTCGTATTCCACCCTTTCGCTAAGAAGTTAACGTTGCTCACGCGTAGATTTTTCAACGGAGGCATAAGAATGCCATTTATAAACGGTGTAAATCTTTCCCCGCAAGAGAGTGAACGGCATGCCAACACGGCTCTGCGGTAAGCGAGATCCAAGCAAGCAAAAAAAGTCCCAGGGGTAATTAAGGGATAAGGTTCAGATAAGAATCGACCAGGCTCCCCTTATTTTGTGCGTGCATCAACCCAGTATTGGCTGCGGAAGCCACCAAAAAGAGCCCCAACCCCTCCCCCACTAGTGGAAGCCACCTGAGTCGCAGCGAAGCTGGGCGGGGGTGGACAAACACAGATGAGGCGAAAGAGCGATCTTCTCAGGTTACACCCTTCTCTTTCTTGCTGAATGAGTCACGCGCAGATGAATTTCATCGTGCCATGAGTGAGAGGAGTCTTTTAGGGGAAAACCGGTTTAGATGCATCAATTATGTAGACCCGACTGAGGGAACAACCCTAAAAATGACAACTTTATCGTTTGCTCAACCCGCTGGTCGCTGGCCCCTTCCTTGGCCAGTGGGCGGGGGTAAATCTCCAACCTTTCGTCTCAGTGGTAGATGCCTTCACTGCGGGTGTCCGTGGTCAAGCCTTTGTTTACATAATCAGTGGATTTACAATAACAATATTTGTAGCATGCTGGGAAAATATAAGGTCAGAATTACATTTGTTATGTTTTTTTTCTGTGCATTTCCAAATTTTAAACGGAACTCTACTATAAACATAATTGTTGGGAGTGTTCATTATACAAGAACTTTGTTAATAATAACAGTAAAGTTCCATTTAAAATTAGTAAATACAGAATGAAACATAAGGAATGAACATCTGGTCCTATAATAAAAAATAGGCCCAGAAGCAAACATTTGCGGCTGCAAATATTTTTAGTAAGGGGCCATTCAAGTATTAAGGCCATTTTACATGGCAAACGATCTTGCGAATGATCATTCGAATAATCATGTGCATGACGTTAATGCCTCTTGTAATACGGAAGGGCAAGGGCCTAGCCACGTTGAAACACCGGTTCCCATCAGAACACCGAAGTTAAGCAACGTTGGGCCCGGACGGTGGTTGGATGGGTGTCCCTCCTCCATACCTCAACCAGGCATGGATGGAGAGATGATACTCCCTCCATACCTATACCGGCAGGCCTTAGAGGCCAGGCCAGGCCAAACCGGGCCGGTTGGAGGGAGGACATCCTCTATACCTGGTACTGGGGTGAGGCAGGGGGAGGCCAATCCTCCATACCTCTACCAAGGTGCTCTTGTCCCCTGTCTGCAAGTGGCAGACAGGCATGGGGTTGGCACAATGGACCAAGAAAGGTCTAAGTGCCCGGGCTCCTGACGAAGGCCCCCCCAACAACAATCTAATCTAATCTAATCTTGTAATACGGAAAATTTGGCAAATTCTTGGTCATGCGCATGATCATGCGATCAAAATTAGAGTTCTATTTTTGATTGCATGATACGAGCACACTTCGTCCATCTTGGTTGTTTTGATATTGAATTCACCTCACTTCGCTAAAGCAAACTCATAATAACATATAATGAAGGGAAGGATAGCCATATCAATGTATTTGGAAATGAATATCTCTGTAGGCAGGATGCAATGCATCATCTATAAACCTATTTGTAGTACCTGGGTGGTTGCGAAAGGTACTTCAGAGGAAAATAGATAAAAAGATGATCAATAAGGTTCATTAGCTGAGATGGGAATAAAATGGCAATTTAGCCCCTTTCAAAGTATGAAATCCAGAGAGATATAGATGGCTTTTAACAAGCCTCAAGGGCTGATAAAACCAAGGATAATCTCGACATTGATTTTTACTCTCATCTCTTTCAACAATTGACTATGAAAATGCATTTACATAAATCAGGACATCATTTCAAACTCTATCAAATTGAATGCTAAATTTTGCAGCAACTTTATACAGGTTTCATGCTAATTGGTTGGTTGTAAAGCATAATTACAGACTAAGCATTAAACTCTCACACTGTATCAAGGTTGTAACACTTTTCCTGAAGCCAGGTATTATGTTCAAGGTTTCAATTTCAGCTACCTCACCTGTGAACAATATCCATCACATCCAGATTTTTCACACCTAGCACCATGGTAACCATTGCTGCACCGGCACTCTCTTTTTGTCTGTCCTCGGTTATCATTGACTTCACTACACACGCCACCATTTTGGCAAGACAGCCCAATGCAGCTTTCACAGCGAGGACCTACAGTTGAAGCACAAATTGAAGGAGTGACAATCACTGACATTGAGAAAAGTCTTGTCATGTGCACCATTTAATTTAATGCTATAGTTGAACTTATTCCGATAAAATTAGATAAATTTTTTTTTCCATAAAATGTTGAAAGACTGAGATCAATCATAAACAAAATATCACTCCATTGCAATCTACTCACCAGTAAAATTAGGAAGGCAATTACAGGCAGCCACTCCAGAGCGAGGGGTATAACACGAGCCATTGTTGTAGCAATGCCCCTCACACAAGTGAACGGGTATTTCACACCGCTCTCCTGTCCATTGAGGTGGGCAGTTACACTGTATTCAAGAATAATAACAAACATTAATAATGTGTATTGTAAGTTATTTTGACTATTGTGGTAACAAAATTTTTGACCTACGGAGTACTTCCAGTTTTTCGTTGTAGTAGTTAGTAGTTGTATACAGTCTTCACAGGTATTACACCAGGTAATAGGCATCACATCTGCCAACATTTCAACGAATGACTTGTTCGTCATCATCAGGGCCGCAAGAGTCAAAATTGGCCATTATTTATATCCAACAATCCCGATCAAGTAACTCCTGATTAGATTGTTAGTTAGTTGAAAGTTGACTGATTCCTGTTACCTGCTGTAATACCCATGAATACTTTATGCATCATATTCACCAGAAAAATCTTAGATCATTTAGTTAGTAGTTGTTAATTTGACATGTACAGACGTGTAATTGAGAAGAGTAGTGTTTTTTCATTTTTGTAACAAACTGAAGATGTATAATGAATGTGTGCTAAAGTGATTAGGGTTGTTATTTTCCCTAAAACAATAATGTGGTCAGGATTTCAGCATGTGTTCAGTTCTTATATAATCCATTGATTCCAGATTCGATTGAATCCATTCAAGAGATATTCAGATCTCAGTTGTGAGGGTGGCATATGCACAAATCTTGGTTCAACATTTGCTGTGGAATAGTCATTTCTCACGACAATCTCTTTTTACTTCAAAAGTGTTGAAACTTTGCGAGAAAATTCAGTGCAGCATATATATTTGAATCAGACCATTTTTATTTTCCTTATTTCTAGTGATATCACAAACTGAAATGTTGTATCTGCTCCTTGTGCACCCTCGTCTATAAGTGATGTTGACTTGTTATTCGCAAATATATAAAATATAAGGGAAGAGAATAGAATATTTATTAGTCCAAGGATTTTACGTGTTAAAATGCAGGACAAGTCATACACAAGATACATTGTGTACAGAAGGTATATTTCCCTTCGTAAAAAATTCAATCACTAGGCAGCAGATGGCGTTTGCGGATACCCTGGCTCATTTTGAGCCGGTTTTTGAGACTTATTTCGATGCATTAGCGTATGGAATTACGTCATAACTTTCGTAATTTTTACCCTGGTATTTGGACATAACACATGAGATTTAGCGCATTATCTGCTCGTATCTTACATAAAGTTATCTGGTATTGAATTCATACATTTAGACATAATATCAATGCATGTATACTGCATTCAAATGTTATTACATTTGCAAAAATATTGCATTTCTTTTTAGTTTTTGGGGTTCATAACTCTAAATATAATTGATTCCGACATTCATGGCAACTTTCGGATGCAAAAATAACAGTAGTGCGATATACACTCGTAACAGTGATACTCTGTATTAGGAAAAATAAAAATAATCCCTTACAATCACTTCTAAACAATACAATACGTACCTATCTACCCGTAAACTGCACCCAGGACATGTGGCAGAGGGTGTCATACAACCAGCCATATAAAAGACTAATACAGGGTAAAGGAATATTCGGATAAAGCGATGACTAGTGAAGCGTGTTTTCACATAATTAGTCTAGATATGTTCATGCTTTAGTCATAAATTGTGTGGCAGTAGAAGAAATTGCTGAACTTACCTATATTACAGCAAATTTCTCAAATATTTAGCCTTCCTTTCCTGTCCTTCAAATGCAGTGTTGTGGTAAAATAAAATCTGCCGTGTTAACATGAAAATCGTAAGATACAAGTTTTGCAAGTAATTTCTCAGACTCGTAAGCAACCTTTGAGTCTCTAGTAGCTTCCACTTGTACAAAAAATGCCTTATAGAGGTTGAGATTCAGACGATGATAGTCATCTTATATCCAACCCCTGTAAATATCATTTTTCGGGCAAAATTGGAAAAATCTCTCGATTACAGCGTCACTGATAGTTCAAAAAATGATCAGGAAAGTGGCAGTGGCTTGCTCTCCCTTTCATTACATTACGTTCAGGTTTCCCCTCGTGCTCATGTACTACGCTGCTGCCCTCTTTCTTCCAAGGTCACCCGAGAAAAAAGGGACAATAGATAAGGGGCGCCGCCAAGAGTGCATTGTCCGTCTGGGAAGCCCCAGGAAAATGGTTGGGCGTGCGGTCGCTTTCTGACTCTTCTTGATGCCTGTCATGATAGCGCCATAATGTCTTCACTCAAGTGGGGCAGCAGACCCTTATGAATGGGAAAGATCTTCTGTGGAAAAGAATGCCTTCATCCTCATTGCTTTTTGACCTCATCTGCTTGATTTGCGGTAATCTTTGAATGCGAAGAATACACACATAAGGAAAAGGCATATTTTCCCTCATGCAGACGTGCATTTAGCAAGACTTTGCACAGGAAGACTCCGCCTATGTTATTATTCCCCCTGATTTCCATCTTTCTCGGTACCCCTCGCTTCTCTCTAAATTTCACTGACTTGTCTTATCCTCTTCGGAAAGGTACTGTATACAAGCTTACGTCAATATCTCTGTGAATATTCCTAATGTACCCCTGAAATTCTTTTACCGTTATCAAAGGGTGTCGACATAAAATCATTTAATTTTATCCTAAATTTTCAATGGAGGTAAACATAAGTTCTTCGCTCTCCTCCTCAGCATTCACATCTAGTGCCCCTTCTCCATCAGCGTTTCACTGAAATCCGTTTTTATGTGATTAGTAGGGATAGGAAAATTTCGCGATCGCAAATTTCGCGAATTTAGGCAAAAATGTCCTAGGAGTGGTAGTTAGTTACAACATACTCCATACTGACTGGGGAAATGACTTTTGAACTTGCGAAATCTTGTGAATTGTGCCCCAAAACGCGAATTTTCATTTTTTATGAGAAAATGGTTGGAAGTACATTTCAAACACAAGAAAAACATTAAAATTGCAAGCAAATGTTCTCAATTCAATTTAAACGAACTCACGTGCAAATATTCCTGAGGTATGTGGAAGTTTGCAGTTCATCGTAGCATAACCGGTGTTACGATAACAATCGCGGGAGGATGACATCGGGTGCTTTCGATTTACGGCGCTAACCGGCAATACACAGCTCGTCACGCCGCGGTGCTTTCTATTTACAATTAGTGGAATAACCATCTATCGGCATCTATGATCGGTGGCTCTCCGCTCCGAGGTGAGTCGAACAAAGGAAAAGCAATAAGCGCATTTATTCTAAGCAGTGTTGGTAAGTAATTGAGTAAAAGTAATTGGATTACTTGTAACGATTACTTTTGCAGTAATTTGTACTTGTAACGATTACTTTTTACGAAATGTAATTTTTATTTGTAATTTACTCCTTAAGATGATAGAGGAATTGTTACTTTCGTTGTAATTGTTACTTGCTCATAATCGACGATTACTTTACTCGCTCCCACGTAAAATTGAATTACTTTCAGGCAGCTTCGCTGGCCGGTATACAAGCTTGAACAGGGAAGTGTTCAAGGTCGCATACGACCGCCACCGCGCCTGCCAGGCCGCTCTCGTGTGTGTGAGAGCACTTAATGCTACATTGTTGTTTGAATGCGTACCGCGGCCGCTTGTGGGGTGGCCTTTACTGTTTAGTGTTCGAGTTGGAAACGCTGCATCAGTGTTGCAACTTTCTAGTTTGGTGTGATCGGTGTTATGTCGTGTGTGGTGCATGTTGCCGTAGTCGACGAGTAAACGAAGGTCCTTGCATCCGTTTAGTTCTGCGTATTTTACTTGTGGTTTGGGATGGATGACGATCGCATGCCAGTCAATTCGAAGGAATTTCCATTTCCTTATTTGGGGAGATATTTTGAGCTTGAAGGTGGATGGATGGATCAAAACATGTCCGTCAAGTGCAAGCTGTGTCCGGGGAAGAAGTACCTGAAGTCACCTTGGAGCACGACGTCCAATTTGAGGAAGCATATACAGGTGAGTAACCTACATTATTTAATTGCAATTTATGTGCTTGGAAAAAAGATGATAGATGGCTCGATCATGTGGGATGTACAGGGCTATTAGCGAAGATGAGGCATGGCAGGATACTGGGGAAAAAGTTAATGCTAAATTTCTGCTTTCTGTGCCTTTTGCTGACATTTGTTTTCACCCACAAGATAGACACAGGCCAGGCGCTTGCCGTACGGGGCTTCAGCCACCCCCCCCCCCCTCCCCTCCCCCCCGAAAGTTTTACACGTGCAGGCATTGAAACATATGCTGGGAAAGGCGAATCTTTGAGCTTCAATATGATTTATAAAACATGGCAGTAAATGTAGTGGGAGCGGCACCGGAGCATTAGGAACCGAAAGCAGAAACCTACTTCAATTTCTAGCCGAAATCTACCGCCTAAAATACCTCCTATAAAATGCTCACATCTATAAAGAGATAATGCTTTATTTTAGAGAATCCATCCTGCGAAAGTCTGTGAAATGGAGCAGCTTCAGAGTCAGACACAGAAGCGGAAGGCTCACTGTGATGACAGTGAGGACCAAGAAGGAAAGAAAAAGCAGGCAACTCTTTCGTTTGGTGTGGCGACTCCTGTTACACAATCTACTCTTGACAGGCTCGTGCTAGACTTTGTGTGTTACTCTATCCAGCCATTTTCAGTTGTAGAAGAAGAGTCATTCGTCAATCTGGTCAAGACATTGGCTCCCACTAAGGTAGTTATGTGCAGGAGAACCGTTGTTGTACGGTTACGAGAGAGGTTTGAAGATATGAAGAGAAAACTGGTGAAGGAGCTGGCTGAGGTTAGTGCTGTTGCCACCACTGCAGACTGCTGGACACACTTCCATAGATCGTATTTGGGTGTCACTGTTCACTGGATTTGTACAGAGAATTTGGAGAGGAAGACAGCTATGTTGGCAGTACAGAGGCTGGAGGGACATCATACATACGATGTCTTAGCTGCCGCCATTGAGAAAGTACACCAGGAGTTTGGCATCCACAACAAAGTGACGCTCTGTGTCACAGACAATGGCAGCAACTTTGTCAAAGCTTTCTCGTGAGTACGGTTGCATAAGAATGTTCTTATGCTATTGATGTATAATGCTTACATATATATAATACTGAGCGTATTAATAATATCTTCAGGACTTTTGGGGTGGAATTGAACGAAGTAAGAAATGAATCAGAGTCAGAAGAAGAGCTAATCTTTGTTGATGTAGGAACCATCCTAGATGAAGGGGAAGAGCTCCAGTACAACTTGCCTCCTCATCAGCGGTGTGCTGCGCACACACTCAATCTCGTGGCAGTGAAGGTAAATCTTATTCACCTGTGTCTTCTGGTTAAGGAGACAAACTTTCATGAATATGCCTGTGTAATTTGCTTCTAAACTTTTTCATCATTTTTACATTTGAAAATAGTCTTCTCGCTTGTGCATGTTACAGGACAGCCAGACTGCAGAAAGTGATGTCACCTTCAAGAAAGTAGCAAGATGTTCGTTTTCCCGCTGCCAGGTTCTGTGGAACAAGCAGAGAAGCACTATTGCAGCTGATCAGATTAGAGAAAAGTTCAAAAGGTTACTTGTGACACCCAGTGCAACAAGGTGGAACATCACGTTCGACAGTGTCAAGTGTCTGCTATCGAAAGCTGCGGAGTTGATGCACTGGATAGACTGATGGATTTGATTGGTCTGCAACGCTTTCGACCAGCAGAGCTGTTATTTTTGAATGAATACGTTGGGGTGAGGAAACAGTCATGTGAAATGACTTTTTACTTTAAGTCTTTACTTAGAATCAGACCTGATATATTTTAAGCATAAAAATACGTATGGTAAATATAAATACATGAGTAAAAATGTGTGTATTAATACTTTTAAAAACAATACAATTTAATCCAAGCTCCATTTCTTCATGAGACCATAAAAATAACCAGTCTGTGGTGTTTTGTGGACTCATACCTAAACATTGTGATAATCTCATTAGAGGTGATGAAACCTGTTGCTGTGGCTCTGAACATCCTGCAGGCGGAGAAGAACATGTACCTTGGGTATTTACTGCCAACTGTCAGCTGCCTACAGAGAGAGCTTTTAAAGAAAGCTAATGACACTAGCCTGAGCTTTTGCAGACCCTTAGCCAAGGCATTAATGGAAGGTGTAGAAAAGAGGTTCAAAAGTACACTAGAAGAAAAAAAACTTACGATTGCGGCAGGCCTTATACCTTCACTTAAGTTTTCATGGCTTGTTGGGAATGCGAAGAACGAAGCAGTAGCTGTATTTAAGGAAGTTGTTTGCAACTCCAGCCTACCAGTAACTGGTGAAGCTTCCGTCGAGAATTTGAGCGCAGAGGCAGGCAGCGATGAGGAAGCGTTATTTTTCAATCTTCCCTCACAGGAGAATTTGGTGTCTCCAGCCATGGAGGAGACACTTTCCTATTTGTCTTGCGTTAATACCGATCTGTCATTGCTATTGAAATTTCCTTCTCTGAAGTGTCTATTTGTGAAATATAACACAGGTATTCCATCAAGTGCTCAAGTTGAAAGACTTTTTAGTGTGTGCAAGGAGGTGCTATCACCAAAGAGATCAAGACTGAGCGATGAAAATTTTAATATGCAACTATTCTGTAAGGTAAACAAAGATGTGTTAGATTAAGAATATCATTTCATAATTTTTAGGTTTGTTTCTAGTTAATAATTATTTTCTCTTTGTCATGTATTTCTTGTGTTGTGCATATTAAAGTTGCATAATTTACTTCATCGTATTTACTTATTCACTGATTTACCTAGGTCTACAGATAACTTCAAATCCCTGAGTACCATAATTTGCTTGTTTAGGTTCAGCCACCCTAATTTTGTAGCCTACTTATGATGTGTACAAAATATAACACCCCTTGTGTTGTTACAGCAGTTATAATTGTAAATATCGCAAGTGAAATTGCAACTTTAGCAATTTCTATGACTCAATTATTCCACATACTGCACTAATTTTACTGCACTATTCGACAATTGCCAGATGGTCTCTAGAGTGGACAATCTTACAAGAAGTAATTGTAATTGTAGCTGTAATTTTACTGATTACTTTTTAAAATCAGTAATTTGTACTCGTAATTGATTACTTTTTTGACGAAGTAACTGTAATTGAGCCCAGTTACTTTTTCTCAGTACTTTCACCAACACTGATTCTAAGTAATCTGCTACAGCAGGGTTTCCCAAACTTTTCCTCCGATGGAACACTTCGTAAATCTTGAAAATTTAACGGAACACCTTGTGAACTTCACATATATTAAACCATTGCGTTTAGGTAGCAGCATATAAAGCCATTATAGGTTACTCTGAACACCCATTAGCCTTCGGCGGAACATAGTTTGGGAATCCCTGTGCTACAGACTTGAAGACGAGACGGACTGCGCTTGTGTGAATAGCCGCTTTTAGTTGTTTCATTTCAATGGGATCGTTCACAAAGAGAATTTTTAATGCCAATTATAGTTTGAAAACTAAAGAGACACGTATTTTTCCGATTTTTTATTTTGGGTCTGCTTTGTTCATAACACTACCACGGATTTGAAGATGAGACGGTCTGCGCATGCGTGAATAGCCACTTTGTGTTGTTTCATTTCAATGGGATCGTTCACCAAGAGATTTTAAATGCTAATTATAGTTTTGAAACTAAAGAGACATGTATTTTTCCGATTTTTTTATTTTGTTCTGATTTGTTCATTAGACTCTACTACGGATTTGAAGACGAGACGGACTGTGCATGCGTGAATAGCCCCTTTGAGTTGTTTCATTTCTATGAGCTTGTTCGCCAAGAGTTTTTTAAATGCCAATTCTGATAGAGTTTTAAAAATAAAGAGAGACGTATTTTTCCGTTTTTTGATCCGTCGGCTGCTTTTCGAATTATCGGAGGCGAAAAATCGGGGTTCTTAACCCTTTCACGTAAAAGAACCAACATGAAAAGTTTTGAAGTCACTCGCTGCTCCGTCCAATCACGCTGGGCGCTATGCAGCATTCCCCTTCCCTCGCTTTCCACTGAGCGAATTATTAGTAACTGAACTGGATCTCTGATGACCACACGAACTTTTTGAGTAGGCGGCAAGTTTTGCAAATTTTTTATTTTTAAGAGTGAGTGGCTGAATATAGAAGAATTTTGTCTCCACCGAAAATCTATTTTCCATCCATCTACCAAATTCGTGAATTAAATTGCAATTACGAATCATAGTGAACGACCTTATTGCAATGGGGTTGTTCCATTTCAATGGTTGCGTAGCTAGCTTTAAAGCACCAATCAAGGCCAACTACGACATCAATATAATTGTCGATATATTTATTTATTTGTGCACCAAGATTGATTTTATTGTTTGAATCTCTAGTTTTGGCCATTTTCGTCAAATGACTGTTTGTTTTCCAGTGACAATTGTTAAGTATCCTAGTTTTATTCCTGGTTTCTGTGCTTTCAAGTGATGTATTTGACGAGTTATTGAGATGCCGAATGCAAAATTATGCGCAAGAGACCGAGGTTTCCAGTATCAAAAAAGATGGATTTTATTGTATCGATAAAAGTACGGTCATGTACATATTCTACAATTGTCAGGTTGCTTGGGAAAGACTCAATTGAAAAATTTTAAATCTTTCGAAGCACGTTACTGCAGCAAACTTTCACAAGGATGGAAATTCTCTAAGGATTACATGTCAATACACGAAATGTATTAAATTTTATTTTTAAATTTAGTACCACTTTTCCAGGTTCCCGCCCACCGAGTGATTGTCTTCAGTCATAACATGGCTAGAAGGAGAAGTGTCGCATATAACCCAGATCGTATTGGGTTAAACTATAGTATAAGTGATCCTTATCTAGACTTTGAAATAATCGGAATTTTTATGTGTATATATATAAATTTGTGGTCTCTGTGAAAACACCGAAATGTCTTGTTGAAAGTACCGAATTCCTAATTTCAGAGTACCGCTTTTCTCCCTCTCAACCACCGAAAAATTCCTATCCCTAGTGATTAGAGGTCGAGAGACAATTTTTGGTCACCGTAGTGTTTTTTACTGTTTTGCTTTATTCATTCTACAATGGAAAGTGAGAGTGAAAGGGTGTTGAGGTGGAAAAGGAAATTTAGAAACTTCTGCATCTGAATCGAGCTTCTCAGAGCACACCATATCAGATGCCGAGTGCGAAGATGAGCCTATTGAAGACGACCAATGGAGAGAAATGAAAGTAGCAAAGCTCCCCTCCTGCACACGCAAGGTTCAATTTTGAAAGTGCTTCATCACTCACTTTTGAAGTTCAAGAAGATGGTGGTTGTACTCCAGTTTTTTCAACTGCTCTTCTGACAATGAAATGATAAACTTAATTACTGATGAGACTAATTGCTATGCATATAAGGGTCTTCATGAAAAACCCTCTGGTTCCAGAGAACAATGGCGTGAAGTAAGTGCTCCCAAAATACGAGTTTTCTTGGCGCTAATAATGCTGCAGAGCATTGTGAAAAAGCCTGACCAAGAGTATTATTGGGCCATACGGTGGATTCTGGGTACGCCATTTTTTGGGGGAACGATGTCATATCACCAATTTACAAAAGATCTGGTTTTCGTTACATTCACAAA
Source organism: Pyrrhosoma nymphula (assembly GCA_963573305.1). Classification (NCBI taxonomy): domain Eukaryota; kingdom Metazoa; phylum Arthropoda; class Insecta; order Odonata; family Coenagrionidae; genus Pyrrhosoma; species Pyrrhosoma nymphula. Next base: position 150,609,292 of record OY754330.1, read on the forward strand.
AATGAGGAATGCGTCGCAGAAATATGTACTAATCCAAAACTGATAAGATTTGGAAAATCTACCAAATGTTGAACATTAAGTTCAGTGACTTAGTTGTACACCCTAGATCAAGATATGAATTTGGATGAAAGTCTGCTCCTTTACAAGGGACGATTGGGTTGGAGGCTCGACTCGCAAGCCAGGCCAAAGACGGCAAGATTTGGCATCGTATCATTCGTTATGTGAATCAAAAAGTGGTAATGTGTGGTCCACCATAATTTACAGAGGCAAATCAACTAATTGGACCAAGATTTTCACAGCCATGCCCATGTCATCACAAGTGGTTATGTCCGTTATGAAGCCCATATTTGATAAGGGTTACTGTGTTGTTACAGATAAATAATTTATTCATCTAATGGAGATTTTTATGGAATTCGTTTGTGCTCTGTCAAAAATCAGATGGAAGGAAGTCATATTTGAATAATTGACTTGACCTCATCGAAAAAAAAAATTTGAGGAGTACCATCCACAATTTTTGGCTCTGACATTGGTAGGCCACCGGCAACACCTCACCTCTCCCGCCCCTTAGAAGGCATTTTCCTGAGCTGATCCTAGCCACTAATAAGAAGCAAGCCCAAGACGCAAGTGCTTTCTATGCACTAGAAATAGAGATGCGCATGGGAAAATAATTCGAAAAGAAAGCAGATATTTTTGCCCAGATTGCGATTAACTCTGTGGTTGTAACGCTGTCTCTCACCATGTTTTTGGACTTACCACACAAAAAAATCTGTAAATACCTAATTAAAATTTGTATTCATTGATTTGGATAAAAGAAAGGTTATTGTTTTTTCAAAAATATATATTATATATTTTGGCTTAAATACTTGTTCTAGCTGAGGTTAGACGGAATCTCTCTCACTTTAGATTATTGATAAAAATTAGGATTTAAATTGAAATTATTAATAAAAAAAAAGCTCAATGCTAAAAAAACTTGTTTTCCCATCATTCTAACATATAACTAATTTAAAAATAATAAAAAATATCATCCTTTTTGGAACAATTTCCTCAAAAAAAAGTGTCATGGAAGGGGTTAATGTTCTCTGGAATCTGTCAATACCTTCCCTTCCACAAAGCTTTCTTTTATTTTTTTTCTTTTTTTTCAGCATTTATTGCATATAAAATATTTCTGACACTAGTACAGTAAAATAAACATTGTTAACATTGCATAAAAATATCCAGCTTGGATCAAATATCTTTTTCATTCTTCAACATCTCACCATTAAAAGTATTGTCCTTGTCATAAATTTTAGTGATTTCAGCTATTGTTTTTGCCCTGCTGGATTAAATCAAGAATTCACACTTTTTTCACGTCTTCTGGTCACTGTCGCTGAAATACCATCACTACTTTAGGCTGGGGAGGCCCACATAAAAAACAAATGGCAACTGCTGTAATGATACTTGAGTGATGCCGCAATTAATACAGACACTTAGAATGTTTGAGGCCTACTGGAGTGCATTTTGTGGGCTCAGAGGTAGCAGAGTAAGAGTGCAATGAGCCATGCACCAAGGGATCGGATTCAAGGGTTTACCATGCATAATACTGATAATTTGAACTTAGAAAGGATTATTTCAGGATATTTCCACTCCTAATTTCCCAGCCAGGAGAATGGCATACACAGTAGAAGCTCTATATAGCGAGAGCTCTCAGGATCTGAAATATCACTCGCTAAATAGACTCTCGTTAATACCGAAGATGATTAAATAATCACTCCACAGTCAATTCCTACAACTGTAACACTATTTAGCCATTATTGTGGAAAGTTTTGGTGAGTGGCGAAAACATTCTATTCAGATAGCTATTAAAAATCATATTTTCGAACACTTCAATTACTTATGATCGTATTCACTTTCGATGACATCAAATTCCATGTTAGATGTCATACACTGGAATATTAAACGTCGAATTTGATACTTCAAGACACAGGTACTGTACTGCGCATTGCAGTATTGTTATTGCGGCGATGTTTTGGGTGCGCCAAGTATGTCGCAGCTGCAAGTATTAGCAATGCAACAGATTAAAAACGACAAAAACTTCGAAAACGAGAAAAAATTTCATACCTACTACCTCTCTAAAAAGTGTATGAAAACAGATATATGGTTCGGAGAAAGTTCTATTAATAAAAATTTGCGAAAATGCTAGATAAATTAATAACCAAGATATGACCTACTGGGATTTCGTTCCACGCAAGCACTAGGCTGCTATCTTCTCCAGTTAAAAGGTGGAAATAAAGAAGAGGACTCCAACATCTGTAAGATCGCCTCAGAAAACAGCTGACTTTGGCTTTATGGAATCATAGGGCCCAATATCACCAGCATTTATGATTTGCCCTTAAGAGAATACTGTCATTTGTGTTATTATTACAATAATTATGCGTGGAATACTCTCTTGAATATATGGAAATATATTCAAGAGAGTATTATTAGAGTAGGATATATATTCTTACAAGCAAGTCCACATATGACAGTTGTAAGCATGGAGCGGGAACACAAAGTGGACTTTCAAGGATAGACTGCGTTTAGATAAGACGTGAAACTTTTTACTAATAACGAATACGGTATCGGCTCCTGCAAAATACGTATTTTTCTAGCAATAGCGCACGTTGCGACTGCTAGGAGGCAGGGCACATCAACATTTTTATGATTCACTATTTTTTATACATTCCATAGTACATATACGTTATTTGTTTCTGCTGTGAGTTTTGTAAGTTCTGAAATGAATTCCATCACGATACACGTAATATTTTCTGCCGTATTTACATCTGGCAGCAACAGCGGAAACTTGTTGATAATGAATACCATGAATACTGACTACATTCCCTGATGCAAGATAGACGTATGATTTATAGTACGTACCTTTTGTGCACATCGAAATGAATAATCCTTGACCTGTTTTCAATATTAATACTCTTAGAAACAATTACAAAAGACAATACAATACGTAGACAACTAAAAATATAGGGAATCAGATTTCATAACAATTAACGTATTGAACTTCGGAACATTTAAACTTGTCAATACTGAGCCTCTTACTTAGATACTCCGCTTTTGTCTTCATTGATGGGCCATTTATTGCAATTCAGGCTGCTCTTTGCTGGCAAAAGCACAAGAAAAGGGAAGATTCTAACTGCGTATGTTCTCCTGACCGCTTGGACGTCCTTCTAGAAGTACTGCCGTGCCAAATTTTTCTTTATTCTTCAGAATTGTGAATAAGGTCAAGGAAGATATGCCAAATTGCCTCTCAATCTCGCTTTTGTACCCATCACCACTTTCGAATTCATTAATAATTCGTATTTTAGTTTTCAGATCCAATGAATTTCATTTCCCAGCCACGATGCTGTATCAGTTGGACTGAACTTAATAAAAACGCGGGAGGATGACAAAAGAACAACGAAATGCACGGACCGACGAGAAAATTATTTGTGTGAATACAGGCATGCCGTGAATGTCCGAAATGAGCATTTGAACGTCAAATTGTGCAGAAAAAATACTGCTAGCCATATAATTCCAATAACAGAGCACAAGTTTGTGCACGTTTGCCGAGATTGAAGCAGATATTTACACTCGTAATAGTAAAAAACCCCAGTGGAGGCTGGTTGTTGTCCTCGCTAACTCCAATTTGTTTTACATGTAAATTTTAGGGTCATAAATCGTTCTTTGGCCATCCCTCACAAATTCGAGCTTCTCGTTATATGCCCTACTCGTTATATGGAGCTTCTACTGTAATTGAAACCACAGTTATCAAAACCACAGGTATGGGGGCTAAACAGTTCTCCTATAAAAACATACAGGGGTACTATAGGTACAATGACACTGAAAATAAGGGCATAACTACCAGAGAAATGAGGAGCACTCCACTATAATTTTAACTTCATTCAAAGAGAATTCTTTGCATTCATACATATATCTCTTTTCAGCATAGGCAAGACTAATTTGTGGATGGATAAACTGCTTAAAGTACTTCATTATTGAGTGCACTGTTTTGTACAGGACTTCACAACTAGGCCATGAAAAGAGTTTATGCTGAAGATAAATTGATGAATGATTCAACTGACAAGGAGACATCGGGTGACTGATGTTCGGGATCCAAATGAGGCAATTATTTTCTGAAACTATAGAGAGAATGCGGGAAAAGTGTCACGGCTTTCTTCCATTTTGACCCAGGTTCACGAGAAAAATGCAACTAAAGAATTGACCTGTGAATAAATCCTTTGCAGTACTCTTCACCAAAAGAAGCCATGGCCTAGCAGTTAGAGGCACTGGGCCATTAATAGGCATGTTGTGGCCTGGTCCGAGTCCCAGTCCTGTCAAATTTTTTTTCTTTTGAATATTTTACGGAATCACTGTAAATTGCCTAATCCCATACATTTATGGCAGTAACAACAATATTTTTTTTAATTTTTAGCCTATTTGCTGGTTTTTCAATTAGGCTGGCTTGGGAGACTTTTGAAGCTAATTTCAGGATTCTTGTTTGACCGAAAAGATGCTTCACATGCCAACAGGTCTAATATGTTTAAATTTTGAAAATACAAGGATACTTCCGTGAATAGGATGGGCTTCAATTGGTCATGGCTCTTTCTTAAGGTGGTAAACAATGAACGGATTATAACTTTTTAATATACAGCGATGGATGCACTTAAAATTCAGGGTAGGAGGATACTGTAATAGATTTGTGAAAAGTATTATACTGAAAAAACATGAGGTAAGAATTCTCTAAAACTGAGATACACACAAGTATGTACTTTCCTTTTTCCATGCAAAATACTGTGAATCTTACAAAGACTACTTGAGCAGTAACAAAGGGTAGCTGTTACTGATCACCTGGTACCCTTTACTGTACTTCATTGCCACTAAAGAATAAGGAATGAGTGCAACCTATCCATTCAGACAGAAAATAGTTCTGTACATTTGCAACAAATACCCTACTTTCACATTCCTTCAGATGAATAGATATTAAAGGTTATTTAACTTCATTTAAAAAAGTTCTAAATGTCTGGAAGGACGCGGACCACAAAAAAGATGGCATCAGAATGAAGGAAGGAAGTATAAAAAGAAAAAAAAAATGCTTACCTTCAATGGAGGCTTTGACCCATCGGGGATAGGTGAAATGAGGTCAGTGAAGCACAATCCTTTGTTTTTGCAGTAACCGGAGCACCTGTAGTGTTCACATCTGTCCCCTTCAAATGGAGCTTCACAGATACACTGTGGCCCCACCCCAGGATTGATACGACATGTTCCACGATGGCAATCCAGGTTGCATCCAGTTCGATTACCAGCACCATCAGTACTACCCACAGGGATGCACATAATGGGGTTCTCAGATGACCCCTTACCGCCTGCTTCCTTTTCCGCTGATGAGACTTTTTTCTCGGCACTAGCATGACCATCTGTTGAAGGCTCAGTCCCATCAGGACAAAGACAGGAGCGGGTGGTGGGAGATCTTATGACACACAGAGCACTCTCATGGCAAGGATGTGTGAGGCATGGATTGCTCACTGGAATAAAACAGCCAACAACATAAGCCACCACATAGAACAGTTATATAACAAAGCTAGAGCAAAAATTATGAAAAAATATTAATTTGATGAGAGTTGTTATTGACCACTCTCTTATATTAAATGTTTTAATGACCAATTCTCCATAAAGCATTTAAAATAAAAATATTAACAAATGAAGTTCATGGTCAAATGACTGGCTCTAATAACCAACCACCCACAAAAAAGTAGTAGGTTAGAGAATAGGATACACAATATTACTTATTTTATAACTATTTTTAAAAGTCTTTTAAAATTCATCAATTGACTATCCGTCATGATTTTAAATTAAAATTTTTTGAGCCAGTAAATTTTAAAAATTCTGGTTGATTCTATAAAAATAAAACAATGAGGAAAACTAATGCTAAACATTTGACTTCCACCTCTCAATAATAATTTATTTAATTTAGACTGTTCTCACATGAACGAGACCAGGCGATTTAAACTCAAAACTTACATGATTTGGAGTGCTTATTTTCTTGAATAATAAGTATGTCTGAAGCCTTGGTGTGTCCTTTAAGTAAGAAGGTAACATTTCCTCTTCCAAATTTGTTCAACCGTATGATGTTGTTCGTTTGGTAAGTTGTAACATAAAGATTATCTTCAAACACTTCTACCTTATATGGCTTATCTTCTGAAAAAAAATATAAATCAGTATAAGTTCTACCATTAAGGTAGATAACAAGGGAATGGCATGATTATTAGTCACTTTTCGAAAATTATATGTTTTTTTGACCAAAGATCACATTTTTACATTATATAAGACATGTCAAGATAATGTATGTACAATCAAATACAAAGACAATGAAAAAACAAACAAAAAAATTATTTTTAATGTCATTTTAGGTACAAGGAAATGCAGATATACAAGCAGGTTGATTAGTCATGTAAATATTCATTTGCGGAGTAAAACATTTTCTCTTGAAGGAAACTTTGAACATTATGTATAAAAGCACACAATGCTTTAATGTTTTTTATCCGATGAATACAATCCCATCCGTGAATACGGAATACTTAATATTAAACTTTGGTAACTGAAATTAGGGCTTGGAAGGAACAACTAATTAATGGATTAATTTTTCATTTGAACCCATAACAAGCAGCAATGGTAATATATTACAATTATATAAAAATTCTTTATCCTGCTAAAATATATGTTACTTTTCAGTTAGTGTGCCACTAAATCTCTCATTATGATATAATAAAGAGAAAAATAAATAGGAAAAAGGAAGAGTATAGGGTTCACCTAGAGCATATAGTAATGCTTAGATTAGAAAAATGGATAATCAGAACTAATAAGGACAATTGAAAATGTAAGATTGGTCACATCTTAAGGAGGATGTTTTTTAAGCAAATACAATTACCATAGGAACATTGAGATAAAAAACATTTGGACAAGTTTACTAAAAGTTTAAAGTTTTACATGGTTACAAGAAAAATTCATTTTGGGAGGAGAGGAAGAGAATAGATTGGAAGTATTTGATCATACGGGTTCAAATACCTACAATCTATTCCCAACATCCAAATGGGTTGGGAGAAGGCAATGAGCAAAAAGAAAACAAAGAAAAGAGTTCTTGGAACCTGTTTATCATGAGAGGAAATAGAAATGAAGAAGGAAACTAAGAAAAAGGCAGAGCAGGAGGATATAAAGCATGTAGTTATTAATATTGGAATGTTACAGCTTGTTGCTTAGATATTTGTGTGTCTATTCATTAAAATAGCACCTTGGAGCAAATAATATGACAACAATAAAAAAATGGACAAATATGGCTATGGAAATGAAACTGAAAAAATTACAGGATTCAATCAACCAAATATTTAAACAGTATTTTTCTTATGTAGAGGATTTTAGTTGTATGTACTAAAAAACACTAAGGTAAAAATAACTATGATGAAATGGCAATACTACAAAGATATTTTTAGAATCACCTTAAAAGATCAAATAATTTCATTATTAAAATGGCACAAGTGATAACTAAATATCAAAATTATCCAGCATGAATTGGACCAGCTACATATTTTGTTGATTACCATACATGTAAAAGGTTAATTTTGAAAAAAAACTTAAACATTAAATTGATGGCATCCTAAAAACCAAGTCAAGTGCTCACTAACCTGAAGAGAATCTTTTGACTAGATGCCTGTCTTTTCCCTCGAGATCAACACTTTCTATGGTGTGAGTCTTTGGATCAGTCCAATAGAGACGTCCTGCAGGGTAGTCTATAGCTAGACCAGTAGGCCAGTACACTCGTGACTCAACCAAAGTCTGACGTCCAGTACCATCCATGCGTGCCACTTCTATTCTTGCATTGGCTCCCCAGTCTGACCAGAACATCTGCCTGCATAGAGTATGTACACATTATTTCCTACATTAGTCACTAAACCAATAGTAGCTGAGAAAAAATATTTTAATACACCCCTCAGTTATTTAATCTTTTGCACTCATATGTCGAGTGTGACTCGACACAGTTATCAGCGGTAACAGCTCATAAGTCGAGCCACACACAATGTGAAGTTTCACCACAAGGGAAAGAAGGATTTTAGTGTATTTTTCAAACAACTTTTCTTTCATTCATCCATAATAAAGGATAAGTAATAAATAACATAATTAAGCAACATAGATTATTTTACAAATTAATAATAGTCATTTATAATTTACCCATAAATACCATCTTCAGCTGATGCTACCACCATAGCAGATATTTGTCCTTATTTATTCATTGTGTTATAAGTGCTTTTTCACTTCAATCCTATTCTTATTTTATTCCTATAGGTTTATGCCTATTCTTTTCTTATCTATTGTATAGTCATCATCTTCAGTACGAGAGCCTGAGTGATGAGTCATGTGTCCTTTAGTCATGCTCTTTTGAGCTTGCCTCATCTTCCCTTGCTAAAGAACCTTCCTACTCTTACTCTTGCAAGGGGAGTATCCAATTATTGGGTCTCAGATTCCAACTAAAGTTGACAGGCAAGTAATCCCAGAATTGTGATTTATGAATCACCTTCTTTAGTCAGGGTTTTGCTTATATTTCTAGAAGCATATCGCAGCTGTTTTCATGACACATGGTTCTCTTACATACGATGCTTTCCTTGTAGTTGGATGAATGCTTAGCTCGCAAGTAGTCACATATTAAGAATGAATTTCCACTGCTCAGCATGGATAAGTTTTCCAAAGAATTACAAAGCAGCGCAGAGAAGATAATAGTTAAGAAAGTGAGTTCTCTGATCATGAATATGAGGATGATGAACTAATCGCTGGTCCAAGTGGAACTACGGAAAGGAAAACTTTCCTTCCTTCACCCAAAGATGTTTTCCAAACCTTTTTTCCTTCCCTAACCCAAAGAAGTGTTTGTTTGATGAAGAATTATTTATTCTAGAGATAATGATGGAGATATAGGTGAAGGCAGAGTGAATTTGGGCATGACAACCTGCGAAAGAAATGTATATAATGGAAAACAAGAAAAAGAAAAGTGAAAAGCTGTATCTGTGAATGACCAAGAGCCTAGCAGAATCCCCTTCTCCACTGGTCAGTTATGTGTTAGACCTCAAGCTCCTTCCAGATGTACCACATCAATGGAGTTTTTTCAGAAATTTTTATGAGACATAGATTAAAAATATAATGGATGAGACTAACGAGTATTGTAGGAATAAAATTAACCAGAAAGAACTATCCTAGCAGTCCACTTGAAATAATTGGAAAGATTAGACGGTAGAGGAAATTAAAGCTTTTCTCAGTGTAATACCAAAAATAGGTGTATTGAATCACCTTAATTTGCAGAGTTATTGGTCCATGGATTTTGAGTCTCATATTCCATTTTTTCGAGCAGTTTTTAAAAGGGAGAGGTTCTTGAAAATATTTTGGAACTTACACCTGAAAAATGATCAAAAGTCGAGTAAAGATTTGAGAACAAGAACCAAGAAGGTAAACTCCTTGTCATGTCTGGAAATAACATTTAGGGAGACATTCTGTCCTGGAAGGGAGATTTGCTGTTGATGATTCCGTTGTTGCTTTTAAGGGAAAGAAACACTTTGTCACCTACAATCCTAAAAAGACAACAATGTGGGGTATTCGTTTATATGTACTCTCAGATTCCAAATGTGGTTACGTAAAATCATTTTCCCTCATTATGGTGGAATAACATCTATAACCTTGGTGAGACCTATTCTCCCTTTTACTAGCAGAATAGTTGACAGTGGTAGCAAAACACTTTACAGGGACAATAATTAGAGATGGTAAAATTACTGTAATTTTCATCTATTAGCATACCTATAGGTATTTACTGTTGTTGAAAGAAATGATACAAAGGTCAAGTTGGCAGACATTTAACTATGAAAAAACTACGGTCAAACTGACACAAAATAATTACAAGGCCATATTTTAAGACTGTCATTGGACTGAGTCTAATATGGTATCCTGGTTAATATTTCGTCGTGGCTATCCACTGGGCCAGCAATCACTTCTTTATGCAAAGCTGATGTTGAGGGTTGAGGAGATGTTCACTTGACAGTTTCCTGAAATAAATCTTGTATGTCAATCTGACTTCATGCCTTCCTTTTCTCTTCTAAAACTTTTAGATGTTGAAGGTGAAATTGGTTCACAGTTTGGACGGTGAGGCACTTGCACCGTTCTACATATTTAATAATATCTTCAAATCCATTGGAAGTAGCCGGTCATGAGACTTGTGCTGTGTGATCTTCCTTATTATAACTTTCATCCTCTTGCGGATTGCATTTGCCCCTATTCAGTATCCATTCAATTATCTCATCCGTGTCTAATATCGTTGTTACAGAGGCATTCTTGTTAACATCCAGCCATTTGTCAAGTTCATTACATACAATGTTTTTAACTGGATGAACTTGAGCATTCCACTAATTCTGATATTTCATCACAAATGATTTTCATTTCCTGGTTATTTTGACAACATCCTTTGAAACCCCCTTCATCGTTAGACGATTCATCTTCAAACATTACAACAGGTAATGAATTTTGTCAGCATCTGCGGAGAGTTTCATTTTTCACATGTTCAAACAACATGGAATTCTTGCATGAGAACATTCTGATTCTCACCCGCTCATTGTCTTTTGCAAATTTGAATTATTTGTGTAAAGTTAAAACGACAAGTTTTCGCTCTTTTCATTGAGGGTCATTCGCAGCAGACAGCATCGCTTAGAGAGAGATGGAAACTGCCCAAAACAACAATTACCTACAGTTTGAAACGAAAAATAATGCTGTCACGTTTTCCACGCTTAAAATACTAGATTTTCCGAAGTTAGAAAACTAGGCCCTGCAATCGAGGACTCAAATGCGTTAAAAATCATTGCAAATGGAAGAAATACAGCAAGATTTGAAGTACCGTTCCAAGTTCAAATTGTGCAGCAACCTTATCTGTGGACCCAGCTGGACGACAGGTCGCAACTCGGATTATTTCTTTTTCATAGAATGAATCATAGCAAACGTAGAAGAAAAAAGGTTTTGTTTCACGTTTCGGTTAAAGCCCCTTTGCCTATTTATGCCACTGGGTTCGAAAGCTGCCCTTCCCCGTACCCCTCTTCCCCTTTCCCTTTTTCCTTCCTATTCCCACAGCCCCTCTGTACCCTCGGTCATAAGCTCATGCTTGCATACCGAGGGGAGGGGTGGAGCCCCACACGGATGACCCGTGAATCCACTGGCCACCAACCTCAAGGTTTCGTGCCAGTTGCATGAGAATTCCAGCTGCTTGAGTACCAGGTAACTGAGAGTTTACTGTATGCAGTAAAATATTCAAAGCCAACATGAAACCACTAAATATAATCATTCAGGATTAACCAAACAATGAAACTTTAGCAAAAGAATTCAATATTTAGACATGATTAAGACATAAATAATATTTTAAACATATAGCCTTTAACCTTAATGCTTTAATAATAAAACATACCCTGATTTGGGATCAACTACAATGTCATGAGGTTGATCCATTTGCGTTGAAATCAATGTCCTTCGTTTGCTTCCATCAAAGTTGGCAATAGAGATTGAGTCTTTTCCAGCATCAACCCAATATAGAACCCTAGCAATCCAGTCTACAGCTATTCCACGAGGCTGTCCAAGGTTAGACATCTATGGAGAATCATAAAAAGAAATTTTAAATGATCACCACAATATACATGGCCTATTCATTGAATCAATACTTTTTGTGTGCTAATATATAGAGACTCATATTTTCATATGATTTCAGGTGTACAAATGACATTATACAAAATAAGATGATAAATTTAATGTTTATTCTCTTGAGTTTGCCAGGAAAAGTCATAATAGAATGGTGTGATATTCCACAGAGGAAAAATCATTCGCATTGACCAGGATCCCCTCAGAAACATCAATCAATGGAAATGAAACTTGAATTGTTTGCTAAACAAGTTTACGTTACCAATACTCGACTGATTCCCCATTAATGTGCCTCGGTCATTCCACGTCAATTCAAACAGTGAGTTGCCTTAGACCTCTCCAATTTTCACCAAATTTGCTTGAAGGACTCCGTTTCACTACCTTGTTGGCCATGCTCAACTGCTTTTCAAAATATGTATCCATTGTCTAGTTATGGGAGTATGAAAAATTGAGCTCATGGTAAATTTGTGTTTGATTTGTCTTTGATATCTACAGACATATAATACTATGTCAGAGCACAAATGCTCGTTTGAAAGAGAAAGCAATGGTGCATAATAATATGATGTTATCAATCGAAATGTTTGCATACATAGTATTTACAGAATAGTATTTAGCATACAAAATTTTAGTACATAAATTTTAATTTTTGAAAGTTCAAATGCATTTTTCTCAAAACATGTTCCCCTTTGATTTTGCTCATTTTTTTACACTTTGTACCAAGATATATTAACCATTCATTGTTGAAGTTTTGCAATGCTAATTCTTTTAAGGGAAAAAATTATTTTTATGTTTATAGCTCAATGTTTCACCGCATCCAAGACTGGTTTTATATCGGTGTATGATCCAACACCACTTGTGTATACCATTGAATCACCAATTTCATGTGTCATTTCCGAGTTTTGCCCTCCAAGTACACTTCTATTGCAAAGAAATAAATTTGGCTTCAAGGCCATATTCTAAATCGAAAGAAATAGTATTAATCAGCCAGCGAAACCAGTCAAAATTAATATGTACTACATTTAGGTCTGTTGATTTAGATCTATGGTGATGGATTCATAGAATGACATTATTGTAAAAGGTTATTCAGCTCCTCAAAAGGACTTACATTAAACCTCTTTAGTACTTTGTATCACACGGGACCTGAAAACTATGAAAGCAAATCAACCAAGTTTGATGAGATATATATGTTAATACATTTATTATGCATTAAAAATTAACTAAACAATGATGAGGTTTCAATCAGCTCAACATCAAAAGCACAAGAACAAATTTATAGATCCATCGATATAGAGACATTGCTGTTTCAGCTATGTTGCGAATTGGGAAATATATAAAAAAAATGAGCAAGAGCGAAGGGGAACGTTTTTTGAGAAATATGCATTTGAACTTCCCAAATTAAAATTTATGCACTAAAATGCGAAATTTTTTATTGATAATATCATATTATTATGCAACGTTGCTTTCGCTTTCAAACGAGCATTTGTGCTCTGACATAAGTGTTGTGTGTCTGGAGATATCAAAGACAAATCTACTATAAGCTCAATTTTTCATACTCCCATAACTAGGCAACTGGTGCATATTTTGAAAAGCAGTTGAGCATGGCCAACAATGCAGTAAAACGGAGCACTTCTAGTAAATTTGTTTGAAATGGAAGAAGTCAAGGGCATTTTTGTCGTTTTGACAGAAGAAAAAACAATCTCTAATTAATTCAGTAGTGATTTGTCTCGTATCCTCCGCTGTATGCAACCGCTGAACACATATCAATGTCGTGAGGTGGACCACACCATAGGATACCGAGTCTTTCCCTCACAAGATTTTTTCCTTTCCCACATGCACCATTAAGCAGAGTTCACATGAATCCGGAAGGGGTATGGAATGCAGAACACGGAAATGCATCTAGCCCATCTCAAAAAAGGAAATTGTGGAAAGGCATAGTGTGATTGGCTTGATGCATTTCCGTGTCCTGCATTCCACACCCATTCTGGATCCATGTGAACTCTGCTTCACTCTTGGCTACGTAATTTGTAATCACCCCCATTAATTCCTAATTTTAAACAATAAATTACATAAAAATTCAAAAATTTAACAAATAAAAAACATAAAACAATTATATCTTCAATTTCCTTCAAATACATTCACAACAGCTTTCAAATAGTGTAACGGAGAGTAATAAGGAAAATAAAATTTTACTGAAAAACAAAAAGAACCTATGTTCATTCAAGGGTCCACCAGTAATTGATTGCAACATGCAAAGCAAATGAGACAACATCTTGAAACCATAGATGGTAAATAGCAACAGTCAACAACCATATTTTAACTTGATTCAAGAATGGGTATTGCAAAAATAGTTTGTGGGCCACATGTTCGCAGAGACTTACCAGAACTTCAACGGCTTGCCGCTTTACTCGAGGTTGATGGGAAGAGGATGATTCGGTTGGTAATCTTAAACGCTGTATTGTTTTGTTGTTATGGTCAGTCCAGAAGACCAAATGACCTCTTGGATCAAAAAACACATCCACTGATTCAATCTTGTACGTAGGGACCAATTGTTTTTCCAGCAATTGATTTCCACCAGAGCTTTCACCTGGCTTATATGGATTGAGGCGTTTTAGTTCAGCTTCACTGGCAATCATTAGGTATGCAGGTTTCCCTGAAGACATGAACCATAAAATCAACATGCAAAATTCAAACCTCAACAATGCAGGAAATAGTTCAACTATAACAACAATGCATCTTGATTGGGGCAAGATTCAGACTGCGACAGTCCCTTCTTCCATCTAACCCTTAAAACTATGGCACTATTCATTACAATATTGTTAAAAAGGTTACTGTTAAAAAGGAAACTGGAACAACTAATTCTTAACAATGCCAAGGCGGGGATCCTATTCTGGAAAACTTATGAGAGAGAAAATGTAACTTCTTTGGAATAAGAGCCTTAGACCCAAAAACTCCAAAACACAATTGATTGCAGCACAAAACAGTGCAGAACAGAGAGCAGAACCAAGTAAGGCATTACATTTTGGAAATAAAGGTAATTTCAGATAGAGCTAATACAGAAATACCATGGGCATGGATTATTTTTAATGTATTTCACAAGAAGAAAAATGATTTCATAATTAACAAGACATCAAAATTCCTTACATTATATATTTCACATACCTTCAGCAATGCATGATTCTGTTACGCGTCCTATGGCTCCCCAACCATGAGTGTAGCCCAGAGCACATTGACAAGTAAAGCTCTTTCTACCTTTCTTTTCCACACATATGTGAGAGCATGCTCCAAATACGCAAGGTGATAGAATATCTGTCCTAGTAGATGGGCAGTTTTCCTCATCACTGTTATCTCCACAGTCATTTTCAGAATCACATCGCAGAGAATGATCAATGCAATTGCTGTTGTTGCACATAAATTGTCCATGAGGGCACAAGGAGGAGTCCACCAAACCTGATAAGACAAGATACACATTAATGCATGCAGATACCAAGAAAATACAAAATTAGCACCCACATATAAAACAATAGCAACAGAGAACATATAAAAATATAGTGAAACCTCTATTTTATGACTTTGAAGGGATCACATAAAATTATTGCTCAATCACGGAATATGTAAACTAAAGGAAATTATGCTTAAAAAATGAGGCATTCATCACACTTTTGGCATTTCATAACATTTCAAAACATAATAAAAACAACTCGCCAATTTTAACTTATGATTTTTGTTCACCAAGTAGATTCACCTCACTTTTACTCAGTTATTTTTGTACATTTTGCAAGAAATGACCTATGAATGCTATCACTAAAATGCAATTATTCCTTGTGTTCACCTGGTTGCATCCAGGATTAGTTCCAATGGAATACCCTATACTATTCCTAAGCCGGGTCCATATTGGAAACATTCTCTGAACTGCATTGTGCCAGTGTTGTACCACATGTTTCTCTACAGCTGTATACAGTCGGATCCGGATTTAATGTCTTCGCATTTAACATTTTTCCGCATTTAACGTTTATTTTTTGAGGTCCCGATTCATTCCCTATAAAAACAATGCAAAAATTGTCCTAATTTAGTGTCTCCGCATTCTGCGTTTTTCCGCATTCTAGGTTGTAAAAAATTATCCCACACAAGATTTTTTATCCGATTTAAGGTTTATTCATGATGATTCATGCAAATGATTATCCATACATCAGTGATGACTATCACCAGTATTAGTTTTCAATAGGTCGACGATCCTTAAGGTTTCGCTTTAAGATGCTTGTATATGTACAATGAATGAATGTATAATTAACATACCAACACTAAGATATTGTATGCTCTTGGTAATACATACATAAATGTAAAACCGCATTTTCCCCAATAGTAAGTTTAACTCAATGATGATATGCCATATTACGCAGTTGAAATTGTCGAAATTTACCCGGGCGCTGTGTAGAAAAAATGAATGTCGAACTGCAGGCCATGTGAGAAACTTGCATGTGCAACAGCAGCTTAATTTCTCGGAGCTACAAATCAAAATTGATAGCTAAATAAGGCATTCTCATTATGTCGTACCATCCTTAATATTCTCATAATTGGAAAGTATCAATATTTTGCGAAATGAAATGTCTGTATCTTTCGTTCGTCTTTAATGATGATTTTTCGAGTTCATAGCCGCCTACACCTCGCTTTTACAGAATAAAATGGGTAGTAAAAATGCATCGAGACCACTGAGAAATGCGCAAAAATGGAATTTTTAACGTTGATAACCATCCACACTAACATTCCCAGTGGGAATTTTCCTTAAATCCATTTTTCTTAGGAAAATTGCCAACGTCTATTAGGTGCCACAGTGACGACAGTAAAATTTAACCCCAAAAATGCCGACGTTAGCTTCATGCCATTATTAAGTTACTGCCACACAAAAAAAGGCGGGAGGGTTGAATTACAATGTGTTTTACCTGAAGGTTCAAATGACAGCGTGTACGAGTTAGGGTTGGATGGTCGGTAGTAAGGTTTTAGTTAGTTGCGTAACAGATTTAAAAAATACAATGTATTGTATAGCCACATTTGAGGCCAGTGAGAAGTGGCTCAGAAAAGAGAGTTGGCGACTTCTTTGAAAATCATATGTTCCACAGCAGTCAAGTCAGCAGTGTCACAAGAAAAAACTCTTCAACAAGACCACTGATCGACTAGTACCAGTCTCCTGGGTGCTATTGGTTTATAGAGAGCAGAGAAAAATTATTGAGGAGGTGGATAAAAATCCTCACTTAAAGAGAATTGACTAGGCGAAGAAGCTGTTCATGCCAGTAACAACATTGAACAACATCATAATGAAAAGGGAAGCAATTTTAAGAGAATCCACAGCATTGGGTGTTTTATCTAAGCGTCGTAAGCACTCAAAAAAGTCCCCGTTTGAGGAACTTAAAAAGTAGCTGTTCAGAAATATAATTAGTCTCTCCTAAAAGTTTTAAAATTGATATTGAATTCCTGAGTAGTCAGAAGGCTAATGCATACTTAAATGTATTTTTTGTTAAGGCATTTTCATTTTTGGTTCATTTTTCATTTATTTTCATTTTGTCACTGAATCCAACCTTCTTTGGGAAGAGCATATAAAACTTATGAAAATTTTTTATTGTTTTATGTGACCCCTTTTAGTGACTTGAAATTATATTTTCTTTTCGTGGAAAGCTGTTCTAATCATTACAGACCCTAAAACCTAAAAAAAAAATGACAAGTCCTCATTTAGTGTTTGTCCGCATTTAGTGTTTTAAATTTTGTCCCCCCTGAAAAACCTTAAATCAGGATTCTACTGTATATTGTATCGCAACATGCAGACAGAGGAGAGGAGTAGCAACGTCAATCACTTCACAAGTGTACAGGCATGGTGCCGGTTTGTGCTACACGGCATGTTTTATGGTAGACTGTAAACAGGATCTTGGCTACCTATTATGCTGGATCTAAGCAATTATTCGCTATCTTCTCATTCCCCTGAGAGACAAAATTCACCTTGGTTATGTCAAAATTGAATCAGTTACCAAAGAGATCTAAACAAATATTTGTTTTACATTTGATACTTTCAATGAGATAAAAGTTAACAAGTATTTTTACAGTACTTGTGTCAGTAGTAATTTTCATTTACCAGTCCTTGCCCAACAACGACAGCATTAAATGCTCAAAACGAAAGAAAACTTCTCACCTTGCGGTACATTTTCTTTCATTACATCTATATTCATGGGGTGCCACATTTAAATAAACAGAGTTTTAAATTCTATTTACCCATGATCAATACAAAATATCACCACACATTGATAATTATGCGACATAATGTTGAGTGTTCTTATACTCAAACAACAAATATTATTAAGAGCATAGAGTTAACACTACATAATTACTAGCAGCTTAGCAAATTTGAGAAACTGGAGGTGCAGTGCTCATAAAGAATAAAATTAGAATAAATATTTTCAACAATTCTGAACATGATCAATTCTTAGTCATCCAATAAATAAAATATGAAAGACACTTACAGATATGGGGATCTTCATCGGAATTATCGCCACAATTATCAACACCATCACAAACTAAGGAATGGGGAATGCAAATGTGGTTCCGACACCGATGTCTTCCAGGTGGACAAGGTAACGCTGCACACATTAATCTTGATTCGTCAGATCCATCTCCACAATCATCATCTCCATCACAAAGCCATGCATGGCTGATACAGTCACCATTCTTGCATGAGAAATCTCCAGGCGGGCAGGATAAAGCAGTTCCATTGGCTGGGTTCCTTGGACAGTTAATCTCATCAGAACCATCAATACAGTCTGTATCACCATCACACCACCACTCACTGGATCAAAGAGTTGAAATGTTACATTAAAAGAATGAAAATTTTTAAGTTAATATCAATTTATAGTTAATTTGAAACAAGATTTCAACTTTTTTACCAGTTTAGCATAATCCTAACCCCTCCATTTCAACATCATGGCTCCATACTTATATATTTGCTACACATGGGATACATTTGTCAACCACCTGTCATTTAAATTTCAAGTCAAACTTGTGAGATTGTTGCCCTAATAATTATTCGATTATACACAGATATGCATAGACTCACAATGCAGTGCAAAGTGATCTTGATTCATTATAGCACATATTTTATGATAATCATAGACATTATGACAATATGAGCCTGTAAATAGTGATTGCCAACCATTATGTAAGAAGGTGCTTCCACTTAAGTCCCACAAGAGGCAGTTACACAGTGCTCTAAAATTAGGCTGATATCTTTTGAGATTCCATCTTTTTGATGACAGATTATTATTTAGTAGAAATCTTTTCATTAATTTATATTTTAAAACGCCAAGTAGGCAAGGTAACATTCTTTGCTGAATTATTATTTAATAAATATAAACTGTTAGAAAATATTATGAATTATAATTGGTTATTTTTCTTTAGTATTTGTAATAATTTGTGTGTATCGATTGTCGTTGCGTCAGCTGATGTGCCATGCGGTCACGACAGTTAAGACTTGGAGTTCAACTGGCAATGACGCACAGTATTATTTCTTTGTCTACCAGATTGTCTTGGCTGCTGCAAATTAACATTAAGTTATAACTACGACTTTTCGTTTGTTGTTCCATATACCATTCAGCATAAACAATCTCAATTCACATTTTTAAAATTGTCTTAAACAAATAAAATGATTACACATACTAAATAGCATTTTAGAAGATTCATGGTAAGATTAAAATCAGTTCTTTAGACTGATTAGTTTAGGCAATGATGAATTTTAAAGGAACACATGAACTTTTTGTAAGCTGAGAGAAGTTGTCTCAAAATCTATGATAGATCACATCTAGCTAAAAATATGACAGTTCTTAATTTCTCAACAAGGCCTCATTTTCTATGAAATGGAACTGCTTAAAAAGCTATTCCCTCCAATATTGTGTCCCTGACAGACATGATACTTTGGTGCAACTAGCTCAATGAAAATCAGCACAGAGCCAGAAGCATACAATAATAATTAGATAATTAGATTGGTCTCTACCATGCATTTCCAATTCTTGTCATCATGTCACATAAGTTTCCACATTAGTGACTTTTGTGGTAAGCCTGGAATAAAACATGAAAAAAATTCTGAAAAAGAAACTTACATAAATATGCAATACTGAGGCTTTTGACACTGGAACTCATGCTCCCTGCATGTTGTGTTGCAGTGAGCTTCATCACTTAAATCATCACAGTTGTATTCTCCATCACACTGTAATATTCCTCGAATGCAACGACCATCAGCACACCTGGGAAGCAGAAAAAGAGAACCTTAATGACAGACGTTTTTCAACTAATCACCATAATCAGCCATTTTCTCTTTGCAAGATTCACATGAATGCAATATGTTTTTCAATTGAAAAATTTTGTAAACCTGGACTAATAAAGCCCTTAAATGTAAACAGAGGAGACGAATGCCTGAGTAGCTTAACTGGCTAAAGCACTTGAATCAATATTGAGGAACCCAAGTTCGAGTCCCAGTTAAGTAGAATGATTTTTCCTCACAAACATTTCGCACTTTTTTCTGAATTTCTATGCAACATACTCTTCCTTGAACTACGACCTTGACGTGGTGGAAGGGCTTGTGCGTTCCAATGACCCCTAGAGCTGGACTGGCAGGAGCAAGTACATTGCTCCTGGTAGGGCCACCCATGCCAGATAGATCGAAGGGTAGGAGCCAGACGAAAGGTAGTTCCGTGATGGTGTCACTTTAAAAATACCGTTGAGTCACGTGGGAATACCTCTCAACTATCACTTCCCAGAACATGAAAGTCATTCAAAGAGAATTGATTCCTGGCAACTACGGGACGCCGCCCACTAGGGCGGGTGTCGTGCCCAGCAGCGGGGGAGGCAAGGCCTCCGCGGTCGTCATCACACAAAATCCTTGCACAGCATCATCATCGGCAGATACAAGGGACGGGAGGGAGAAGAAGAAGAAAAAGAGGAGGAGCAAAACAGTGGTAAAAATAGGAACTTGGAACGTAAGGACCATGATGAGGGCCGGGAAGCTTGAAAATATTAAGCAGGAAATGGAAAAAGGAAAAATAGATGCTTTGGGATTGTGCGAGGTGAGATGGAAGGATAGCGGGGACTATTGATAACTACAGGGTGATTTATAGTGGGGGAGATGAGAGTAGGCATGGTACTGAACACAAAGTCGGGACTGAGGGTGGTAAACATTGAACAGGTGAGTGACAGGATACTAGTGGTAGAAATAAAAGCACGGCTGACGAATTTCGTACTGGTCCAGGTATACATGCCTACGAGCAACCATAGGGAGGAAGAGGTGGAAGAGGTGTACGAGCAAGTAGAAGAAATAATTAGAGAAGTGCCGGGTAAGAAAAACCTGATAGTGATGAGAGACTGGAATGCAGTGGTGGGAGAAGGGAGGAATGGATTAGAAGTAGGAGGATTTGGGCTAGGAAGAAGAAATGATCGCGGTGAAAAGGAGTATGGCCAGAGGATTTCGTGAAAACAGTATTAATACCTATCCCGAAGAAGAAGAAAGCGTCAGAATGCGAGGAATATAGAACAATAAGTTTAATTTTGCACGCAGCAAAAGTGTTGCTTAGAATACTAAATAGAAGGTTGGAGAGCAGAGCAAAGTGCTATTTAGGCGATGATCAATTAGGGTTTAGGAAGGGGAGGGCAACCAGAGACACGATTGCGGTAATGAGGACACTTATAGATAGAAACATAGAGCATAATCAGGATGTTTTTGCTTGCTTTGTAGATTTCGAAAAGGCGTTTGACAGAGTAAACTGGGAGAAACTGATGCAGATACTGGGGAAAATAGGAATAGATTGGCGTGATAGGAAACTCATCCGAAACTTATATATGGGGCAGAGGACTCAGGTAAGGGTAGGTGACGGTGAATCAGGGTGGGCAGTTATAGGTCACGGGGTATGGCAAGGGTGCCCGTTGTCGCCTTTACTTTTTAATATCTATGCTGAGGAAATGGTAAGAGAGGCATGGGATGAGCTAGATTTGGGAATGAAAGTAGGAGGCCAGTGGATAAAGTTGGTTAGATTCGCAGACGACCAGGCGTTGGTCAGTCGGTCTTCGAAAGGACTGCAAACTTTAGTACATGCACTGGAAAAGCGGTGTGAGATATACGGAATAAAGATAAATAATAGAAAAACAAAAGTAATGAGATTATCTAGGACAAAGAAAGCGAAGCTGGTGATAAGAGTAGGAAGTCACAAACTGGAGCAAGTAGAACAATTTAATTACTTGGGTAGTACGCTAGAAGAAAGAGGACATAGTAGCAAAGACATTAGGAGGAGAATAGCGCTAGCGAAGGAAGGGTTCAATAATAGAAGGGAGCTGATGACGGGGACCTTAAGTAAGGATGTAAAAAAGAGGCTAGTGAAGAGCTTGATATGGAGTGTGGCGTTGTATGGGGCAGAAATGTGGACCTTGAGAAAGGGAGACGAAAATAGGCTGAAGGCTTTTGAGATGTGGGTGTGGAGGAGGATGGAAAAGGTGCATTGGACGGAAAGGAAGACATATGAGGAAGTGCTTGACATGGTGGGCGAGGAGAGGAAACTTATAGATGAGATAAGGGAAAGACAGGGTAGGTGGCTGGAAGGGGTAATGAGGGACGATGGTTTGCTGAAGGCCGTAGGATGTTGGGTAAGCGGGGAAGGGGAAGGAAGAGAATCGGTTTTATGGACGGGATGAAGAAAGGCAGGTCTTATGTTGAGATGAAGAAAGAAATACTAGAGATAGAAAGGGCACGGCACGTGTAAGAGTTTGTTGGATATTCTCTGACTTTCATCACAACCTACCTCTAACCGGTAGATTACTGTAATGAATGAATGAATGAATGCAACATAAAGTCTCTGAGTAATACATTTTCAAATTCAAGTAGAAGAGGAAAAATGTTACAGAAAGATCTGGAAGCCTATGCCCCAAAAATATGGTATAAAAAAGATTATTCACTTTTTTATCTAAAAGAGAAATAACTCTGTTTACGAGGAAGGGATGCCAACCCTAAATATTTCCTGATGGGAGTCAAGGATGCTATGCATGGTGAATCAGTTATAGTAAAATCCCTAAATTATTTTTCCAGGGACCCTAGAAAAAAGTGAAAATTGCGGGAAAATGTATATTGTGGGAAAAGTAGAATTTTCACTTCACGATGAGCACGAAGAGAGAAAATCACTAAGAAATTCCATGGATAATTGAGCAAAATAACGGAGGAAAATATACACCAGTGTGCAAATATTATCATATCAGTAAATGAAGTCTCAATTTTAACAATTTAGGAACAGTTATTATTATTTTATTAATAGTGATGGGTAGAATCCAAAATTTATCGAATCCTAATCCCAAATCCAGTCCTCTATTTTTTTATTGAATCTCAAATACCGAAAATCGAATTTGAATCTTGCTTTCACCAAATTATGAACAACCGAGGGCGGAAACTGGCCCGTTATCTAATTTTAAGCCATCCAACAAAAACAAGGGAAAAGCTATCTTCAGGGATGTGGAGGAAAATAACAATTTAACGGTGAACCTATTGATAGGCTAAATGTAATCTGAGTTAAGCACCCGGGTCCATTGCTACGTCAATGGGGAATGCTTGAACTTGATGTTTTCATTAGTCACCTGAATAAAATGCGATGGATTGCATGGATGAAATGCGTGAAGGCCTAGTTCTTATTCTCTGAGCAATAACATCAAAATTGCAAGGTTGAGATGTCGTGATTAAAAAGTCTTTCAAATATAAATAATCCACCGGTTACTGTATTAGGGGAGGAGGTCAAAAAATGCAGACTTAATCACCACATTCTACAGTGAATGGATTTGAGATATGCTGCACATCCAACATCATGGATAGCAGCAAAGGCAATGTTTTTTAGGATGAAGAAATAACCGGCTGTGACTCTAGCAAAAAACCTTGGAAAGGGAATGGACGTCCCCTTGCATATAGGCTACATTCCTCTGGTGTACAAAGAGATGGGAAAATTCCCATAATTTTCATCTGAGGTAAATTACTGTGGTAAATTATGTCAATGTTTGAAAATTACCACAATTTTCCAGAATTATTTAGTTTGAAACATTTAACAGCAAATGAATGATTAAATAAGAAAGCCAATAGCAATAGCAAAGGAATAACAATGTTTGAAACCATACCTAATGCAGCATTATTCTACTAGAAAATTTAAAAATTGTAAAAAGAAATACGGCAGCAACATGCAATCTGGCTTTCTTTTGTTATAGTATGAGAAATTTTCAAGAAGAATATTATAATATTATCATACATTACTATATAATGTTATAATTTAAGTAAAATATTCCAAAAATGAGTTGTGTATGCCTCAATTTATAATTAAACACAAAGGAAATGTGTATTGACTAGGCTTAAAAGAATATGTTGGGAATTTATCTGTATGAAAAATTATCTCAAACATAGGTCAATTATCTAGAAAATTACCAAAAATTATGGTCATTTTCAAGGGGTGCGGTAAATTAGGAAAAATTACCATGGTAATGTACGAATATTTCCATGGTAATTTTCAGAGTTGCCCATCTCTAACAATAATGCCCAATAGGAGAAACAATCCAACTGTTATCAAACATCCAAAGATAAAGAAAGGCGAGATAGTGGCTTACAGAGATGAAAATGTAATGAGGAATGCTGTGCACCATGCATTTTAAAAGGCAAAGGCACGTCCGTTTCCATGTTGTGGAAATGGACGTACTCATGGTCCGTGAGACATATTCCCTCATTATATGCAAATATTTGGTCGGATTATTTATAAATCCAAAGCTGGAGCCTTTGGTTGAGGCTTCTTCACTACCGTCCAACAATCTTTCATCACAGTTGATGCATAAACCCATGAAGGCTATAATGTGGCACAAAACAACAAAAATATTTCATGTTATTTTAACTAAATATTTCCATTATCGAAAATGCAAAAAAACTTAGGTTCCTGCTTAAAATGAATAGTGAGAAGGGTGTTTTGCTCATAAAAGAAGCTAACACTAAGAACTAGTGATGGGCAAAGTCAGTCTTTTGAGAGATCTCGGTCATGCCTATCACTCCCACTTGTGATTCGATCATGAGTGCAAGGTCATGAATGATTAATGTTCAAGCTAGTGTTCAATGATGCTTGATGTTCCACCTGTTCAATATGCCTACGATCAATGATCTCCCAGGAAAGTCGTGATGTGATACAAAATCGTAACGAATGCTGCTCTCGCTGACCACTTGTGATTATCTACTGTAATAATGACCGATGTGTACAGCTACCTCGTTCAGTGCCAGTTTCCGTGGAGTTGTGGGTAATTCTTCGAAAACAATTGAAGGCACAATTGTGCAATATGTTCGAAGGCTCGTTCTTACACAGTGTTCTTGATTTGTGATTTTAAGCATACCTACTTAAGAAGAATATCAGAAATATCCCTTATGATTACAAATCTATTGAAGAGTGACATTTTTTATGGACCACAAATTATTCAAAACTCATTACAAAAACAAATGATAAATAGTAGCATAGAACACTGTGAAAGTTTATTTTGGAATGTAGTTTGAAGCAATCAAAGTTTTCTTTTGGCTGTAAGAATTAAAGCAAATTATCCGAATGTAGCACTTAAATTCAATTTTCAATTACAGTCGGTATCACTGTTTCACTTGTGCAAGAGACGTATTATTTGTCGAGAATATTGAAACGAAGGTTTATCGTGTGTGGGGAAGTCGGCACGGACTATCCCGGCTACGAGTGAGGGGGAAGCCTGGGAGAACGACCAGCTGATTATCGGTCGAACCGACATGACATATATATAGTCATTATATAGTATCCATGGTAGTTACCGTGAGTTGTGGCATGTTCCAACTTCATGTTGCCTAATTAATCCTATTTTGGGCCAGTAGTGACTAATTAGTAGCATCATAAATTAAAATTTGTCCTTGGCAGGGAATTAAATTTTTAATGAATATGGTCTAAGCTCCTCACTGTACAAGCCACGTCGGAATCGTAATTTATTTAGACAAATCACTCAAGATATATTTGGCCGGTCTCACATCTCGTGATCTAAACTTGATGTCATACAATCATTCCTGTCGCGATCGGTAAAGATGAACTCCTCAGTAATTGGAGAGATCCAGTCCATCGATCAATCTTTTAAGAGAACTTGATCTCGGGATTCGATCAATCACGACTGACCCATCACTACTAAGTACCTGCACGCATCACTACTACCACAATATGTATCACCTTCATGAAGGAAGTTTTATTTTGTATTTTCACAAATAGAACATGAATATGCAGCAAAACAATTAAAAATAGTGTGCATTAAAATTTTACAAACTTATAAATTAAATACCTGAATTCAGATTCACTGCAGTTGCGTGGAGGACAGCCTTCTTCGTCTGAATTGTCACCACAGTCATTGTCATAGTCACATCTCCATCTCCCAGGAATGCATCTGCCACAAAAATGGCATTAATGAACAACACAGTAAAAGGAAATAAATATTTTAAATGCCAAAAGGCTCAAAAGGATTACTCTAATTCACATAGAATGTGTACAACCACAAACAGACAGGTTTTCTGATTGTTAGTTGTATGATATTATGCTTAATTACTTTCAATGCAGGAATTTGTTTATGGCTGATAATATCACCATTATGATATGTTGCAAAAAATGTTGCATGCAGTATATTTCACTCAGGAATACATGGAAACTAAACTTTAAATTTGAACTTAATTTTAATTTGTTGCAGAGAATCTATACTGCAAATGAAGGCTGTTTTTTGGTTGACTCGTATGCAATGTGATGCACATAAAATTGCCATATTTGAAACTGGAAGACACAATTAGTATTTTTGCACAAAAAATGGTAGTCCTTTTAAATATTTTTATGCATGATGTTGAGGGGACTAAATAAAATAATGCTCAATTCACATCAATAGAGGAGCACCTATCACAACATAATAACGCTTGGCTCTAACTCTGTGGGGACTAGAAGAAGGATCTATGTGGACTGCTTCCTAATTCTTTTTCTTTTACTTAAATTTCCTTTCACACACCGCCTCCTTATTCCCATACACTCCCAAATTCAATTCGTTCCTGGCTCAGGGCAAGTCACTACAGAAGCAAGTAGTACTCCCGGGCATGGGTGGAGTGAAACACCTCCACGCACATTGGTATTGGAGATTGGGTGCAGTATTTTTCATTCCCTTTTCGTTTATTTTTTAGTTTGATTCACACCAGACGTCATTCCACCATACTAATTTATTTTTTCTATTATTTCAATACATATATTTGAATGGGAATCAGCCCCATGAGCAAACAAATAATGTATTTTACTTTTCCTCAGGGAATGTTTGCAGGAATAGAAGTTGAAAACATGGCTTTTTAAGGGTTTCCATTGTTAATATAATCTCATCTGATAAGGTACTTGGCTTTGGTGGTGATTTTTTCTCATAGTAATGTGATAGTGTTGCAGAATTTTTATGCCCTATAACCAAAATTTTCAAAGTGACATCTCACTGATCACACAAGTGAAAGAGAAGCACAACATTTTAGTATCAGAGTAGAATTCATTAAAACCAGCATAAAGGCAATATTTACATCATAACATGACAGAGAAGCAGGAAAGCAAGAGAAAAGAAACTTCTAATCATCATTGATTGCACCTTATAGAATGGCCAATCTGAGTATAATAAGAGCTGAGATGGAGCCAAACTTACCAAGTACAGAGGAATAATAACAAAATAAAATACATGAACATCAACAGTAATAATAAAAAAATGATCATCTAATCCTTAAGGGGCTTATAAACAACTTTTGCACAAAAGAGCAAAAATTACTCACTTGTGGTTATCACACTTGAAGTATGTGGATTCACATGTATGATATTCAGGCATACTACAGTTAGCAGGTTCATCTTCTCCCCTGGAGCAATCATGCTCCCCATCACACTTCCATGTCAATGGAATGCATCGCCCTGAATCACACCTAAAATTAAAATTAATTTTATGTAAAAGCATAAAATTTCAACATTAATATACAACATATGCTAAATTAAGAAAGAAAATAAGTTTAAAATTATAATAACATCACTGACCTAAAGTGATCTGCTGGGCACTTTCTTACTTTACAAACAGGAGTCTCATCAGTTCCATCAGTACAATCATGATCTCCATCACAAACCCACACAGATGGAATACATTTCCCATTTTGGCAACTAAACTAGAGAGCACAAGGAGGGAAACATAATATATAATAAGCAGTATCATTAAGTATTCATATAAATAGATAGATAGAAAGGCTGCATAACATATCCACTTCCAAGTTCCAGAAACCTCCATTTGAGTTAAACACTAGCCCAAACTCTAACAGCAGGAAGTGATTAATGTTAATGTGAAAATACTTGGGATAAATTCTTGAAAGTGGGCTTTCTTTTGGCTACACAATAACTCAGATACATTCTTTCATTGTGACAAGACCAAGAAAAATATATCCATCTTCATTAGCTCATTTTACTGACTTACATGACTTGGAGGACATGTTTTAGCAGGACAGTCCTGCTCATCCTCTTCACCAGGGCAATCCAAGTTCCCATCACATTGCTTGCTTATTGGTATACATTTATCTTGGATAGTTTCATTGCCATGGCACTTGAATTGAGTGTTGAGGCATGTATGCTGTTTATTGAAGAGAAAAAAATCATATATCAATTAATACTGAAACATAGAAGCATGTTGTTGGTCTAATATGGCCTCAATTATTTACTTATAGACCAGATGTTTACCTAAAAGTCATAAAAAAAGTAGCACAAACTCTTTATTTAAAAGCATACCTACTAGCTCAAACCAACAATCATAATTGAACCCAAGAATATTAAGTAATGGATGAACCAACACCACTGTTTGATTATGTTTGATAGTTAGGCACCAGTGGTTTTCAAAAGATGAATGATTAAGGCAAATTTAACGATTTTTGTCTGTCACATGAATTAGCATTTTTTTAGAATTTTGTAAAATAGTTTCTATACTGAAGTTAAGCAGGTAATATGCTCAAGGCCAAAGATTGACATGTTTACAACCAATGTCTTAAAAAAATACTGGTTCAGTTCAAGTACAATATAAGGTACTGTAATGGAGAATCTAGTCAATAAGTAAATAATTGAGGGCATATTAGACCAACTATTGGCCAGAAATCTTTCCAGTTTCACCATATTAACATAAAAAATACTGTATAAGCTAGAACAAGTACAGTAGACGCTCTATATAGCGAGAGCTCTCAGGATCTGAAATATCACTCGCTAAATAGAACTCTCGTTAATACCGAAGATGATTAAATAATCACTCCACAGTCAATTCCTACAACTGTAACACTATTTAGCCATTATTGTGGAAAGTTTTGGTGAGTGGCGAAAACATTCTATTCAGATAGCTATTAAAAATCATACTTTCGAACACTTCAATTACTTATGATCGTATTTACTTTCGATGACATCAAATTCCATGTTAGATGTCATACACTGGAATATTAAACGTCGAATTTTGATACTTCAAGACACAGGTACTGTACTGCGCATTGCAGTATTGTTATTGCGGCGATGTTTTGGGTGCGACAAGTATGTCGCAGCTGCAAGTATTAGCAATGCAACAGACTAAAAACGGCAAAAACAAGGGGAATACACGACCGTTGGGTGGCCAATCGAGCTCAATTTTTCTCATTCTGTAGTTCATGGTTATTAATTCAATATGCTGAAGCGAGACAACGCACCTCCCGTAAATTAAAAAAAAACACAATTAAAAATCGTAAAAAATCATGTCGCGGTATATAACCTCGGTTTGAATGCCATTTTCAACATGGTGGCGTTAGCCCAGTGGTGTGCAAAGGTGTTGTGTTTGATCACAACTGTCAGAATATTTTTTTACTTTATTTTTCACGGTTTTCATTGTTTAAATTTTTAAAGATTCTTTTCTTATCATCGTTACCTCAATGAAAAATATTTTTAATGCAATTGTTTTAAATATTAATAAGTGCTAAACTGCATATGTTCTCCTGGTCGCTTGGACGTCCTTCTTGAAGCACTGCCGTGCCAAATTTTTCCTTATTCTTCAGAATTGTGAATAAGTACGAGGAAGATATGCCAAATCGCCTCTCAATCTCGCTTTTTTACCCATCACCACTTTCAAATTCATTAATAATTCGTATTTTAGTTTTCAGATCCAATGAATTTCATTTTCCAGCGACGATGTTGTATCAGTTGGACTGAACTTTATAAAAACGCAGGAGGATGACAAAAGAACAACGAAATTCACGGACTTATGAGAAATTTATTTGTGTGAATACGGGCATGCCGTGAATGTCCGAAATGAGCATTTGAACATCAAAATGTGCAGAAAAAATACTGCTAGCCATATAATTCCAATGACAGAGCACAAGTTGTTGCACGTTTGCCGAGATTGAAGCAGACATTTACCACTTGTAATAGTAAACGACCCCAGTGGAGGCTGGTTGTTGTCCTCACTAATTCCAATTTGTTTTACATGTAAATCATAGGGTTATAAATCGTTCTTTGGCCATCCCTCGCAAATTCGAGCTTCTCATTATATACCCTACTCGTTATATGGAGCTTCTACTGTATAAGCAGAGAAATTTCTTCCCTTTTTTGGTCAATGAAAACCTACATTATCCTCATACTCGAGTCACTAGAGAAGGTGACTTTCTTGTGGTAAATATTTCTACGTATCAGATGCATAAAACAGTATCACGATGAAATTCACGTGTTTGGTACGGAAAATAACAATATGGAATGCCCTTTTAAGGTGGTGGTGAGGAAGGTTTTTGTCCATATCTGGCGTTTAGTTCCGGAGATAAAAGACCATGAGTTAAAAAAGTGGTTAGATTCTAAAATGTGAATGTTGAAATTGTTGGATGTGGACCTCAGTGGATGTTGAAACTTTGAACGCTAAAGGTAACTACGCATCTTTTAAGATCGCTATTGATTTTAATCTTCTGAACAGGTTGACTGATCCCAGCCTTTGACCCATAAACACTGGGATTGAAAGGTTTTTTCTTAGTAAGAACTATTTAATGGGTAGATCTCAAGATAAATCTCAAGTGTAAAAGTGACTAGATGTTGACCGCAAGAGCCACTTGCTCAGATTTTTATATCTAAATATTCAATCAATTAGAAATAAAGTGACGGATCTTGAAATACTTCCTCAAGAAAGAAAATGTGATGTACTCCTGTTAACCGAGCTTTGGTTGCTTGGTGAGAAAGTTAAGTGCTATGCAATTAATGGAATGAAACTTGTTGCACATTTCTGTAGAAGTGACAATAGATGTAGGGGTGTTGCGGTATACTGTCAATCTGGGTTACCCTTTACACCTGTTAAGTTAAAAAATAATATCGAAAAGGTCCATGAGTGTGCTGCTGTTATTTTTAGGTCAAAAATAACTCACTTAGGTGTCGATGATGCCTTTGATCAGATGATGACAAAACTGTTTAGTCATGAATGCAGACAATCCTGTCAAAGTATGCTGTAGACATATACAGAGCTATCTTATCTATCTTATTTCAATGTTTGTCACAGCTGGCTTTTATATTTGTACATTTGCCTCTAATGGTTCACTTTTCTATTCACAAAACAAAGAGATCAAGCCTTTTTTTTTCATCTCGACTTATACTTCATGGATTGTAGTCGATATTTTCAGCCCAAAAATAAGCCTTCAGACTTATACTGGAAGATATACAGTATTTTGTCGACTGAAGAATCAGCAGTGCTTTACCTTATTGCAGTCCCTTTCATCAGAGTCATCTCCACATTCAGATTCCCCATTGCATAGCTGAGAAGGGTGGATGCATTTCTTGTTATCACATTGAAACTGTCCAGGAAGGCATACAAATTTTGGACAACCCTTGGGCTCATCTGATCCATCTCCACAGTCATCCTAAAAAGATATAAATGCACTTAAATAATTCAAAATTGTGCATATCTATAAGGCAAGATAGTAACAACATCGAGGTAGAGTTTAGGAAGGCCTCTTGGACACTAAATAAATTATCCAAGAGCCTTAAAAACAATTCTGCATGTAACTAAAAATTGAAAAAAATACATATAATAATTTAAAACAATTGTCACTGAAAGAAGACAGTAAGAGAACACACTGTTTTTTAATGTAAGCATATTAAGTAGATACTCAAAGGTTACATATAAACTAAGACCATGGATACATATTTTCAAAGGAAGACATCTCATTTAAAGACAGGGTAAGGTTCTAGGATAAAAGTGCAATGAAGAAAAATTTCACTGACCGGAAGATTGCTTTATGATGCCTCCATTCAAATGATGAATTTATTCCCAGAACATCCACTCACTCTGATATGCTTATTTATGTAACTATTTCAATATCTATTAAACGATGGGTGAGAGTAAATTTACCTAAAATTTATTTAATTCCAAAAAAGTAATTATACTGCAGAAAACCAAAAGATATTTATTCAATGTTGAGAGCACGTGGGATCTTTATCAGGATAGTATTATGGAGGAGGACCTTACTTTCTTTCAGAATTTTGTAGGATTGAGCTGTGAGGAAGAGTTGAACAAATATCTTGGTGAGGAGACAATAAATCCTAGGCGTTCAGAAGATGAACTATGGATTGAAGAAGGACTGGTGAATTAGCTCCTTGAAACGGCTTAAGCAGTTGGCAACAAAATATCTGTGTATTCCGTCTACTACTGTTTTCAGTGAACGTCTGTTCAGTACTGCAGGAAATATTTCTGACTAAAAAGGAATAGATTGGACTCAGATAGGGTAGAAATGTTGATTATTTTAAAAGCAAAACCTGGAAAAAGCACCAGTAGCTGCCTGATGGAATGTGACATATTGGCCAATCATGCTTTCTTTAAGAACATGTTAGTTTCACTTTTTAGACTTGGACTAGTTTTGTTAGACTTTGCTAATAAAATGATGGAGAAGATCTTAAGCTTTATTTACTGATCTTCCTGATTTATTTGCCTCTTCAATGACATTACTGTCATTCAGTTCATGTGGTTGTTTGTTGAAATTTTCCATTCATTCAGAAAATAAAGAGTTCATTGTTGGAACAGAGTATCGAGAACCAGGAACCGACGGGTAAGAACTGAACTGGTATCGAGAACCGGAAAAATTTAGGAACCAACTCATCCTTATCTAAGATCATTGTTTTATCATTTTGATTGAAAAAAATTGAATTTTCTCTTTGATTATTTGGTCCAGTGAAATAATTATGAAATGAAAGATGGCATAGAGTGAAATTACTATAACTTGAATAGGCATAGGCATAGATTAAAATTACTAACTACTAAAACTCAGTATACTTAAGAATTTAACCCTTGTAGAGTAATCTATACATTAGAGGAACCTTTCAGAAATGCTGAGGGCTTATTGTAAATTTGATATAACCCTTTAGAAAATAATAAAATTCTTGGATGTAATTTTTCAAAAAATATACCTACAGCTTACTTTTAACTTATTAGATTAGTTAAATTGTTAGCAATAATCTCACATTTTATCACCGTAACAACAAAAAATTAGTTTTAAGCTAAATGATTTTACTATATAGTCCAGTCAATGGAGGTTTTAACCCAGACAAAATACATAACTTTATGAAAATTGGCATGTTTATAGTTTAGGGCATATACAATTTAGAAAAAAAAATTATTTTGCGGAATTCGATTATCAGAACCCAAAAAATTTTTGAATTTAAACAGAAAAATGTAGTTTTCCCCATTTTAACACGTTCAGTGCGGGTGACATCTTAAGATGTCATGAGTTTCTCCCATAGGTGGCGGGTGACATCTTAAGATGTCATCCGTGGTATAACGTTTTATTAATTTTTTTCGCGACCGGTATTGAACCAGAATGCCTTTTTTTGACGCACGTTAGTCAATTGCAACCCGTTCTTTCTATTGGACACTGCCGTTCCTGAATTTAAAGATTTTTTTATATCCACTATATTTTTTTCTTATACTATTTTTTCTCAGTTTTTCAATGTTGTGTGCTATGCTCTGGGGCATTTTATGTAATATTTGTCTTATTTCATTGTTATTATTATGTGACTTTTGTATGATGGAACTGCGACGGGCAGGGTGGCAATCATAGGTTTTTTACCTGGTCAATGTTTGTTTCAAAGTGAGTTTTTTTCTTGCTTCAAGATGGCTACATTATCCTCACTCCTCCGTTGCCACGCGGCACAAAATTAACTATCCGGTGAATATGAGAAGTTCGCAATACATGATAATGTGAAGTTCCCCTTAGGGTCTTATATTGTTTCATATACCTTGCTTACCCTAACCCTACCCTTCAGTCCTATAAGGTATTCAATCACAACTTGTCCGGAAAATGCTCCACTCCGGAGCTTACCCCCAGAGGTTGTAACATTGCTTCATTACCACCCTCTAGTCCGACAGTATTCATTTCCCCACATTTTCTTCCACAGACAAAATAAAGCACTGTAAGTGAATATCTCATTGAACTACGACCATGGCTGTTCCCTTCTGATGGATGGCCCGTGGTGGTAATGAATCATTAAGATAAGGTGTCATTAAGATAGGAGTGGGCAGTCCCCTGTGGGAAGCTGCGGACTCAAGTGGTACCAGCTCATCTGAATCATTAAGATAACTGTGCTGGGTTTATTAAAGATATGAGTGACATTGACTTTGAGGAGCTGCAGATACGTTGGTGATGTGGTCGTTGGATAGCGGGGAAAGAGAGGTCTTCGCGGGTAGAAATTAGACTCGGGAGTCTAGGGCAAGTCAGTGTATGGGTGAGACGCAGTGAGCTTCGGAGCGCAACTATTGCGCGTACGGCAATCTCTAACAGCACACACTTCACTAAAATTTTAGTCACTAATGGTGCTCTGTTTTACCATGCCATATTGCGATTCTTCACTTCAGCTCAGAGTTCAGCTGACATACGTGTGACCGTAACATCTTGTTTTTTTTAATAGTATACGTTCGAAATGCACAGAAAGAAATATACAGTACTTCCCATACAGAAGATACCACCACCACCGTGTGTACTTCTGGTAAGTACTCACCACACATTCGTTCATATTCAATTTCTAAAGATAAATATCTAAACATTGCATTTATATTTGCATACTTAGGAACTGGGAATAGGAGAAAGAGGAAGGCGGAAGAAGATGAAAATTATAGCAGGAAAACTGAAATGGAAGCAGGACCATCTGTCTCCGGTGAGTTTCAATAAAGTTGTATTTTCGCGGGTAGAAATTAGACTCGGGAGTCTAGGGCAAGTCAGTGTATGGGTGAGACGCAGTGAGCTTCGGAGCGCAACTATTGCGCGTACGGCAATCTCTAACAGCACACACTTCACTAAAATTTTAGTCACTAATGGTGCTCTGTTTTACCATGCCATATTGCGATTCTTCACTTCAGCTCAGAGTTCAGCTGACATACGTGTGACCGTAACATCTTGTTTTTTTTAATAGTATACGTTCGAAATGCACAGAAAGAAATATACAGTACTTCCCATACAGAAGATACCACCACCACCGTGTGTACTTCTGGTAAGTACTCACCACACATTCGTTCATATTCAATTTCTAAAGATAAATATCTAAACATTGCATTTATATTTGCATACTTAGGAACTGGGAATAGGAGAAAGAGGAAGGCGGAAGAAGATGAAAATTATAGCAGGAAAACTGAAATGGAAGCAGGACCATCTGTCTCCGGTGAGTTTCAATAAAGTTGTATTTTCGAAAACTTATTTTATTTTAAACTTGTTATATTTTCTAGTTTTTCCCAATAATAATATAATTTTTTCTGTTAATAATTAGGATGTTCAAAGAATGATCCTTCGCGACCCCAACCTCATAGAATGACCGAGGACGAACTGAGGAGGCTGCTTTTGAGACGGATTCATCGGGAGAAGATGACGAGTCATGGGAGGATAGCGCTGAAGATTTCCATACTGAAGATAGTGACAGCGAAGAAGAGAGCAAGGATGAGGATCTTGGAGATTCTGAACATGACAGGACCAATATTTCTACAACTGAAATGGAGAGACAAACGGGACGTTTTGGTAATTACCTCTGAATTTGGCAGCCAGTTGTTCGAGGTACGAACAGAAAAGGGATCATGAAATTGAAACCGGAACCGGTTGTTAAGTACAATAAATATATGAGAGGCATTGACCACGGCGATCAAATGCTATCATATTACCCCTGTGTGCATAAATCGGTCAAGTTATATACGAAACTAGCAATCCACATCTTTCAGTTGATAGTTGTAAACAGTTACTTACTGTATCAAAAATATAGCGGACACAAAAAAACACTGTACGAGTTCCGAATAGAGCTAATACGCTCCCTACTAGGAGCACAAACAGCCCCTACCTCACGTTCGTCTGCACCAAAGCCACCCGAATCTCATCTTCCCGACTTCCTTACAATTCCCATCGAGGGCGGGAATAGACGGAAACAAAAGAGGTGCAGCGTTTGTCATACAAATGGAATCAGGAAGACCATCACCACCTTCTGCCCAGATTGTCCTGATGAGCCAGGATTATGTCTTCGTCCCTTCTTTATTGAATACCATGTGAAGAAGCTCAATAAATACTAAATGTGTATTTTTATATGTAAATGCAAAAATTATCCTGTTGCATATTTTTACAGTAATTTCTCAATGCTATATTTATCAATTTTTCAATGTTGTTTTTTACTTTAAACTTGAATAATAGGTTAAAAATGAAACAATTGTAATGGTTTACTTTAAAAAAAACATTGTAATTGCCATGCAAATAAAGTTAACAGAAAATTATTTTAATCTAAAAATTGAAGAAAAATTTTAATTTCCTTGATGAATAATATGTTCATATCCTTGTTATCGCTTCCGCGGAGTATTTCTTTGGAAAGATCCGGTCTTTCAAGCGTGAACTTACACTTATTCGGACAATAAATGGAAGCTCGCGGTAGGGAACCAGATAGACCGGAACTTTCCGATAAATATATTTATAAGATTTTGTGTTCGATGTGCATAAAAGACAAGATATTTCAAGAATTATAACAATTAAAAAGTGTAAATTAAATGCAGTTTTAGTTATTCTTTAATGTTCGCAAATTAAATTTAGAACTAACGCAAGGGTTTGTCGCAATTAGAATAATAATATTTGCGGGTAATTGTGTAGTGCTGGTTGCATAAGTCCATTTTTTCGCCGTGACGGATGACATCTTAAGAGGTCATGAAAAAAAAGTTTAAAAAAAAATATTTCCCGGGTATTATTGGCAGTCATCGATATCAAGGCATCCTTTACATACCAAAATCTGTTGAAAATTAAAATAAAAAATTTCCGTCATCAGGAACACCACAAATTTTTTCTGCCGCACAGAATGTGTTAATCAAAGAGTATGAAATATTTTCAACATTGGATTTAACAAGGGGAAAGAGCGTGAAATTCTAGACCAAAAAGGTAGGTATGCAATTTTCACCAAAGTATGTAATTTGTCAGGAAATGGCATTGAGTATATTGTTTTTATCCAGTTACTTATCCAACAAGTTACTTACAAGTATATTATCCAGTACACAAGAAAGGCCCTAAAGATGACCCTAACTCATATCACCCTATTTCAGTCATATCAATCATTGGGAAAATCTTTGAGGAATTTATTAAATCTCAGCTATACTACTACAGTAGAAACTCGAAATTACGAAGTTGACGGGACCGGAAAAATCGGCACTTCGAAATATCAAATTTCGTATGAACGAGTATCTTTCAAAAACATCGCGATGAAGCTCTTTTTTTGTTTCCTTAGATTAAGATGTACTCTTGCGATGTACTTGCATGATTTAGGAAGTTATAATTCATGAAAGTATATTTAAATGTGCATTCATGCCCACAGGGTGCACTCATTGTCAGTTGAACACAACTTATTTGTCTGAGTTTTATTATTCCTATTTTCGGGAATTTCAAATTTGGCGCCACCGGATAAGTTATTTTGCCGTTGCAGCTGGCGGAGCGGCGTGCAGCAACTCGCGGATTGGTACTACCCCTCTTTTCCATGACGAATTTTAACAATATTATCTGGATATATCAATTTGCAATGTTTATTGTTTACTTACGTCATAAATTTTTACGGATGGTTCGGAAGTAAGACGAAAGCCGCGTTTCAATGGAAATCGACTTCCGTGTGTCAAGCTACCTTCGCATCAAATCGATGCATTATTCCGTTCACTCATTCGTTTTGTGATGACAAATGATTATTACCGGCAATACGAGGTTCGATTCGGGTTATCGTGATGAATGGTAAAATATCCTTTCCAGGGTATTTGGAAATTGCCTGACGAGCAGTCCTTCCATCCAGCTATCCCTCTCAGTCACTCAGCCGGAAACATTAAAGCTGTCAGATTTTAGGGTAATAACTCAGTCGGATCTGAACAATTGGCGCGTCTAAACCGGTTTTTCCCAGAAGACCCTTCAAGAAAAAAGTTATTTGTTCCTTATTCCTAGGTGCGACGACATTCATCTGCGAGGGACTCATTCGGCGAGAAAGAGAAGGGGGTAACCCGAGAGGATCACTCCTTCACCTTATCTGTTATTATCTACCCTCACCCAGTTTCGCTTTTACCCACGTGGCTTTCACTAGTGGGGAAGGGGGTTGGGTCTCCTTTCAGTGGACTCGGCAGCCAACACTAGGTTGATACGGCCGATGATCGAACGAGGGAGCCGTTATTTCGGTCGATTCAAATTGTAACCTTACCCCGGTGGTAGCTGTGAGGTTGACTTCGCACTCCTTCGTGATTTTTCCACAACCTGGGGCCTGTTTCTCAAAGCTACAAGTCCACAAATTACAAGTGTGATTTTACAAGTGTTACTTTCGAGTAACATGTGAAATTCTGTTTTTCAAACATACAAGTCTACTAATTACAAGTAACGAGTCCATTTCACAAGTTACAGGTGTTTACTCACAAGTGTTTTCATTGTTACGACACATTCTGTTCCTCAAACAGACTTGTGAGTAACAAGTTCTTGTAACTTGTAAGGAAATTTCTACAAGTCCTTCGAGGTGAGTAAATCGCAGTCAATCGGAAAGAATAACTGGGAAAACAAATGAAAAGCGACTAGCGATCTCTTTTTCTCAACTGTTATGAAGGCGATAGTGACGAACAAGGTATCAGTAGATAGGATTTTTTACTGACTTTTGACATAACATGCTCAGTTTAAGTTAAAAACACATCGTTTTTTTATAATTTAAAGTTAAAAGAAAAGTCTTTTAGACTAAGACGTAACGAGAAAAGAACACCCCCGCGGAGACTTAGTGAATAAACAACGAAGAAGAAAGATTTATTTCCAACCGAGACAGGAATGTTGCTTTTAATCGTGCAATTTATAAATGATCTCATTTGATAAAGAATACATTATTTTGGGGAGGTAGTAAAGGTTGAAAATGCGAAAGTTAAGCGCAAGTCTGCTAGTATTATTTATTACTAATTATCAATATAAAATACCTACTTTTCATGTCACGTCATTATGTTTATACATTGAGAGGTAAAAATGCAGAGCATAAGCTCCCGTACTTAAATGATAAATCGCTATGAAATATCAAGTCGCGAAAGTTCAATAGGAAACTCCATACGTAATTAAAGTCGACATTTTTATGTGACATCTCGCAAATGCTACGCTAATGTGCTGTGTTTTTTTCCTAATACACCGTAGGCATGTGTCCGATACCTTTGGTGTAACTTGGGGATCAAGAACAAGTGAAATTAAAAATAAATTGTGCATCAGTTCTAGAACGAAGTGACATACACTACGTTTACCAATCGATCTCAGATCGGTCTGAGTTCAGACCGATCTGAAAGTTCAGCACGGAGCTGACTCTGATCGCCTGGTTTACCAACACGGTCTGAAAATATCGATATTGAACTATCGATTTCAGTAGTTTGAATTATTTTGAGATTTCTTGCATATTTCAGCCGCACACTTCTCTCCTTTCCCTTCGTGCAACAAGTCACGTCGTAAATGACATCGATTATATTTTGTTTACCATCGGCAACCAAAAGAAGGACGATGAGCGCCACGCTCCGGCCTCTTCGGATCGATCTGAGATCTCAGACCGGTTAGGGAAAGCGGGCTGACTCGGCTCGCTTCTCAGATCGATCTGGCCAGCGCGCTCCGTTTACCATACCGAGCTGAGCCAGTCAGATCGATCTGAGATCGATTGGTAAACGTAGTGATAAATTGGTGGTAAAATATCTCCTTAGCCCATCAAAATGATAGAGGAAAAAAAATTACCCCGGCGGGGATCGAACCACCGTCCTATGCTGCGTGAATCTCGCACTCTACCACTACACCAACTGACTCCCTTTACCTTTCGTGATCCCTTTGGGTATTAATATTGAACATTCAAAATGGCTGAAATAGTCTTCGCTTGTCTGACGATAAAACGCTATTCCGCTATTTATTCGTACCTATGAAAGATAAACACTGCACAAGATGATGTCTCGACATGCTAGAATTGTGAATAACCTTCATTTCGAGTTCGTCTTTCCTTTCCTGCGATGGGATAAACGACTTTTCCTCATTATGTTCAACTTTTGCAGACGATTCCTCCTCGCTTAAGATATTTTAAGGTAAACTGTGAACTAAAAATTCCGTTTATCCTGTGTTCACGCATTTATAGACACCGAGCAACATAGCACTGACTCTTGGTTAAAAAAGATTCAAGAAAATGTACGTCCCGTACGTATCCCATCCTTGCCGTAATATTGTTATTATGTCTTACGAAAGTGGTTTGAAAGATAAACACAGGACAACAATATATCTTGGCGTTCAAGAATTATAAATTACTTTCATTACAAGATAAAATAGCAATTCATACATTGGAATAAACGATTCCAATCGTACGTATCCCATACTTGCCGTACAATATTGTTATTATGTCGTACTAACGAAAGTGGTTTGAAAGATAAACACAGCACAGCAATATATCTTGGCATTCAAGAATTATAAATTACATTCATTACAAGATAACAATGCAAATCATACGTTGGAATAACCGATTTTTCCTTATTATGTTCAAGTATTGCCGATGATTCGTCCTCGCTTGGGATATTTTAAGGTGAATTGTACACCAAAAATACCATTTATCATGTATTCACGTATTTATATAAACCGAGCAACGTTGCAGTGACTCTAGGTATTAGTAGATTGCTGGAAATACTCTCGAAATATATTTAAAGGTTAAAAAAATAGCTAAATACGGACAGGATGACGACCGCCATTTTCACTTGTAAAACATTAGTTGGAGAAAGTCCTCCGTTTTCGTTTGAAACACTTGTTAGTCACGTAAGTAACACTTTTAAGTCACACTTGTGAGATTAGACTTGTAACTTGTGGACTTGTAGCTTTGAGAAACGGGCCCCTGAAATTATGTTGCGTAGCACCCGAGAGAGCTTTGAAACGCATCGTCACATCAATGGGATAAATAACGTAGTGCATCGATCGGCACATGCGAAGAGAGAATCAGAACTCTAATCTGTTTTTACTTCCTTTTATAGGAAGCATCATTCACTTATTGAAGTGGAGACCACGCCAGGAAATCCATTTTTAGACTGTTGACTTTTACATCGCCATGCTAATAGATTAAGAAATTCTGTTTTCACCGTTTCGCGCAGGAAGGATGTTGCTATAACTTATTTCATAGGGCTTGATACATACTTGTGCGTACTTTATATCAACCACATTGGAGAAAAAATTGGTTAACTTGCCTAAAATCGATCATTTCGCGGAAAAGCTACTCGGCTATGAGAAGTGATACGAAAATGAGCTTTGATATAAGTTCTAGCTGCATCGTTCATCTTTCAATGCGGATATTCCTCAAGTTGGTATGCAAGTTTAATACAATTACTGTAGTCGTGTAAAGCAAAGATGTCCAGCACTTTTTTCCAAAGGCATTCGTGCCGAGCATTGGCGCTTCCGGCAGTCCAGCGAACGGCTACGCGTCCTTGGCCTGGCTCTTGCTCTCCCCTCCACCTCTCTCTCTCTCACTCTCCCCCCCACCCTCGGCTCGGCGCTCATAGTTAGGGGGTCAGAGTAAAGTGATATTTTTTCTCGAGTCCGCATCACATTTCATCATAAGTATCACATTTCACTCATCGCTTTCCCACACCCTAACTTCACTAGTGGCTTCCAAAAGTTGGGTGGAGGGGGGTGGGCATTGCCCGTTGGGAGTTCCTTATCAGCTATGAACGCGAACCAAACGTATCACCTTTCACTCATCGCATACCCGCCCTAACTTCTCAGGTGGTTTCCACTAGTTGGGATATCCTTTCGAGGACATCCTATAGACATCCTTTCAAGAGCATCAGCAGCCAACTTCCATGGTTCCAATTAGTTCCTACATCGGCTGCAACACAGGATGACCGTTATTTAGGGCGATTTTAATGGTATCCACTCCCCAGTGTGAATTTTTTTATCTGATCCAGATCCGATTTTTTAAAATTAATTAGGATCCGATTTCAGTATCCGGAGAAAAGTAATACCCGCGGATCTTTAGATCCGATCTCACCATCCCTAAATAGTATTTTCCCGGCGAATCAGATTGTGTCTTAGAGGACGAACGAACAATTTAAGGGCACATTTTGGAGCAAACTAAGCACGTCTTATGGGCCAGGAAATACAGTAACTACAATTTTCGATGCCTGGCTAACGTTTTTCAACTTACGAACAAGTTCTCGGAACGCATCTCAATCGTATGTAGAGGACTTACTGTACATTGGATGAGTACGTCAGTGACTTCCGACTGCTGGACGGATGCCAGACGCCCCAGCGAATCCACACCTTTACTAGTGAAGCATTGAAAATGAGATATCGTTCTGGTAATACATTCAGTGGATAATGTATTCGGCGACGATCATTAATTAGATGTTTCACTCTGAAAAGGAGCGCTGAAACGTTACTGTGATCTATCACTATTCGTATAAACGAGTAACTTTTTCACGTCGGGACCAAGATCCGAGGTTCGTAATTTTAAAACTTCGTTATTTCGTAATATCGCGTACTGTTACATACACTTAGATACCCTTTTGGTCGGGACCGAAGATTTTGCTTCGTAAAATCAAGATTTCGTAATTTCGAAGTTCGTATTTTCGAGTTTCTACTGTATTTGGAAAATAGTGGCTTTTTTAGTTCATCTCATTATGGTTTCTGTAAAGGTAAAACTACCACACAAGCTGTTCAATTTATCACCAATATCATCCACAACTCTCATGAAGACCAACTATCTGTTGCTTTAACCCTTTGTGATATTACCAAGGCTTTCGATTGTGTTTCTCACTCGTTATTACTGGAAAAATTGAAATACTATGGGATCTCAGGAGTTGAGTTGTCTCTATTCCAATCATATCTTTCTCAGCGTCATAAATGTGTTGAAATGGAGGGAGTGCAGTCCTCTTCCCTCCCTATTCAATATGGTGCTCCCCAGGGGTCAGTCCTTGGACCCATCTTATTTTTAATAATGATCAATGATCTTCCATATAGCATTCCCACAAATTCCATTCTCTACGCTGATGATACAACCTTAATGGATGTTTGTAAAAGTACTACCACTGCTGCTGAAAGTGCAGAAAATCACCTAGCATTGGCTAATGATTGGTTTAGAGTTAATGGTTTTGTCCTTGACAGGGAAAAAACTCAAAAGTTAATCTGTAGCCTGAAGTCTGCCTCAGGTAATCTGAAGCCAACAAAGTTACTTGCGTTTTACCTTGATACTAAACTCAGCTGGAGCTATCATTTTACTGAGGTTAATAAAATCTTTCCAAATCTCTCTTTATTTTAAGAAAGCTAAGCTTGATTCTTCCTTCTGATTTCATGAGATGTATATATTTTGCTTTTTTAACAGCCACTTGGACTATGGCTTGGAATTATGGGGGAATTCCCATGACAAAATCTGTATTTTTGTTGCAAAAAAAGGCCATTAGAAAGCTCACTAAATCCTCATCTCAGGAACACTGTCGCCCATTGCGTATAAAATTGAAAATTTTAACTGTTTATAGTATGTATGTGTACAGAGTTTTGATATATGTGAAAGAAAATCTTGATCTCTTCCCTACAAGATGTGCAACTCACCACTACAGCACAAGAAATAATAATCTCTTATCCCTTAACTGATGCAGACTAACTAAAACCCAGTATTCTCGGCCTAATTTAAGTATCAGGCTCTTTAATCATCTACCAATTTCAGCCAGAATGACTAGCTTGACTAAATTCAAGAGTGTGATTCACTCATGGCTAGCCTTACCTGCTTTGTATTCTGTTGGTGAGTTCTTCACGCATAATACTTGTGATATTGCATTTTAACATACAGCTGATAAACTGTAATTATGTGTACTTTTTGTTGTATTTTTATGTAAAATTGAACTTTTTCCTGATGAGGTCTGTGTATTTTCGGAATACTTTTGACCAATAAAACTATTATTATTTTAATTGTTACAGTTGTAACATGGCCCTCCGAGTCCCCGGCAAGCATCAGGTTTCACTGCCGTCATAATGGCCGAAGACTCGAGAGGGGTTGGGCAGTAATCGCAGCCACGTCCGATGCCCATCGGATGTGTGGCTACACTGCTGTCGGGTCATGCGTCCGCAGTAGACGGAGTGACCCCAGGATGACGGCCTTCTGCATGCGTGCAACTAGTGATTCCGCCTGTGCCACGCAGGACGGAATTCACTTGATGTTATTTAGCAGCGAGCCCTTAACTCCACCGAGCACACCTATGATGAGGACCACCAGTTTCACAGAGTGTCCGTGGTACATCTGTCGAAGTTCGAAAAGCAGGTCTTGATATTTCGTCCGTTTTTCCACCTCCTTCGCATCCATGTTAGTTTCAGCCGGAGCCGAAAACTCGATCACGAACATGGAGCCTG
This sequence comes from Pyrrhosoma nymphula, assembly GCA_963573305.1. Classification (NCBI taxonomy): domain Eukaryota; kingdom Metazoa; phylum Arthropoda; class Insecta; order Odonata; family Coenagrionidae; genus Pyrrhosoma; species Pyrrhosoma nymphula. The sequence continues at coordinate 150,653,930 of OY754330.1, forward strand.
TGAGGTGGTCGAGGAGAACGATATCAGGCTTAGTCGCCTCCAACTGCCTGGTGGTGGAAAAGGAGTAATTCCACCAGATCGTGCATTTATCGTTCTCCACGACGGACTCAATATCTCCAGGGGCATAGGGCAGCACAGGTGTTCCGTTGATGCCATAATGGTGTCGAAGATGGAAGTATAACACCCGTAGGGCCGCGTTGTGCCGAGCTAAATATGCTGACTTAGCGTAATAACTACAGCCGGAGAGAAGGTGACTCAAAGTCTCCGGCTGGGCTCGGCACGCCCTACATCTCGTGTCCGCAACCTCTGCCTTGAATATAATGCGGCGGTACACAAGTGTGTTTATGACACCATCCTGGCACGCGAGGACAAAACCCTCGGTCTCGGACTTCAGACCGGCGGAGCGTAGGAAGGAAAACGTTAGCTCCTTCGATAGCCCATGCTTTTCGATGTTTCGATAGAAACCTCCATGCATGGGCTTATCGGTATGCACCTTGAGCAAGGCCTTCTGCTCGGCTTTTTTATTTCGAGCTTGAGGACGTCTGCCTTCAATGACAAAATGGTCGTGTCAGTGTCGCTTCCGTCGGATGACGGGTCGAAGTCGAGACCGGTTTCGTCCGCTGCCCTCTTTGCCGCCTGGAAGAGAAACGACCCTGCTCCCGCACTCTCGTTATCACTCACGAGATTGAGCAGGGGGTCCCTGCTTTTCAAAACTCGGCAAGCTGTACCCAGGACAACTCTGTTGTGGAGACATTCCAGACTCAATAGTCCTCTACCACCTACATTGCGAGGGAGATACAATCTGGCGACGGAAGATTTCGGATGAAGACTTCTATAGATGGTCATCATCTTCCTCGTTCCCCTATCGAGGTTCTGCAACTCGTTGACGTTCCACTTCATGCATCCGAAGGGATACAGCAGTGTAGGAACTGCAAACATGTTCATGGCAAGAACCTTGTTCTTGCCAGACAGCCCAGAACTCCAGATGTTCCTGAGAATCTTGTCTGTATTTGGCGGTGAGCCTTTCCTTCACTGCTGCAACCGCCTGCATTCGGCGCTGGGGGATGCCGAGATATTCATAGCTGTGATCGTCCTCGAGGTGACGAATGACAATCTCATCAACAAGTTGCACATCTTCCTTGATCTCCGAAAATCTTCCTCTCGCCAAGTCATCCATATAAAACAAATGTGAGACCTTATGCTTCCTGTCACCTGGAACACCGCACATGTATCCTCTACCTCGTCGCAGCCTAAGGGACAGGGGAAGGAGGGATATACAGAATAGTAAGGGGCTCAAGCTGTCGCCTTGAAAAACGCTTGTGGAAACTGACCGCTTGCCTGAGGTCAGAATGAAGCGCGTTTTCCAGAGTGGTAACATGCGTTGGATGCAGGACACTACCTCTGGGTGGACTTTCATCAACTTCAGCATGGCGATCAAAAGCTCATGCGAAGTGGTGTCAAAAGCCTACTTGTAGTCCACCCAGGCCATTGATAGGTTTCGCTTATGCCAGATGGTATCCTGGCTTATGCACCTACCAATGAGCAGGTTATCCTTGCATCCCGTGATTCCACGCTTTGAGCCCCTCTGCTTGTACACCTCCTCCCACACAGGCTGGATGTGGTGGAGGATAGTAGCATCAATATGGGCGTCCGAGCGCAGACTCTAAAACGTTAATTGCGGCCTTGTTAATAACAATATTCGACTATGGTTTGGTGTATATGTCCCACCCACCCCCCTCCCCTTACCCACCTCAAAACATTTCCCAAAATATGCTTGGTTCCTCTGAAATTTTGGCTTTTTACCAAAATAATAGTTTTTTTTTTCGCTTAATAACAATGCCTGCGATAAATAATTAACAGCGATGGACAGAGGAGTTGATGGTTACAACCCACCCGCCCCCCTCCCCCCACCTACGTCAATATATGTATTGAAATACACGCGGATATATAAAATTTTAGCTATTTATCATATAATAGCTTATTTCTCACCTGTTAAGAAACTAACGAAAACCTGAAAGGTCACATTCGATTCTAATTGAGAAGATACACATAAATAGTCCTCTTCATTTTTCATCTACGTCTTCAAATAAGCTAACTATAGTCAATATAAAGAAAACACTATTTTTTCAACAGCAAGGTACTCGCCTGTTAAGAAACTAACGAAATCCTGAAAGGTCTTATTCAACGGTAATTCAGAAGATATATATAAAAGGTCCTAATAACTTTTTCGCTGCGACTAATATTAAGTTCGATATAATCATTTTCATATCTGAGCGTAATCATTCCAAGTCCAGAAAATTTTTAACCAAAAAATTTTTTTTAGGAACAAATTTTCAATTTTTATTGCGAATTCATATTTACAGTGGTGCGTTCGGGAATTATCAAGTTGCGTACGATTTTTAAAGTTGATAATAAAAAAGTTATTGTTTATAACTATAAGATATAAAACAATATTTGACAATGTAATAGATGATTTATAATGTATAATTTATGTTATGTAAGATAGCGTTTAAAGCACTAAAATCCAATCACCCACTTTTGAGTTATACTGATTAGAACATCAGAGTTTTTACTTTTTCTATATCCCATGTTAATTTTCCCTACTGTAAGGTTTCTTCTTAGCGTCCAAAGTCGCGTCGACCTCGTACCTCGGTCGGCCGTTACCCGATTCAAAGTCGGTCACCTCGTTTCCACCCACCTCCCACCAAAGGTATGTGACCTCGTACAGCCACACTCGATTTCTCCACTGCGAAAGCCGCGTCACTCCTTACTGCAGCTTCGTTGGAGACGGACGCTTGTGTGCCCCGCCAGTCGCCTATCTCCGGGAAGAAATTATCAGTGCGAAAACTTTTTGTATTAACGGTGAGTTATATGCTTCTTCTAGAGATAATTATTGTACTTATGTATATGAATAACATTTTAAACCAAAATGAGTATTGAACTAAAGAAACTATGCTATTTTGATGTGAATTTTTTATATTTCCACAGTTAACCTACGACGAACTATTATAAAGGAAGTTAGTGATAATAGGCACACCGTCGTCATTTTCATCACCATACATCACGACGTTGAACATTCTTCAAAATTATTTCACCAAGTAAGTAACTTTTATCTAATCCTGTGTCGCGGAGTGCTTCGACAAAAAAAAGAAAGTCCAATCTTGGGTGTTGTGTCTAATTATTGTGAATGATAGGGTTTTTAAGTGCTTCGAAAGTGTTTTAAATACTTAACGAACATTCCTGTGTCGCGGAGTGCTTCGACAAAAAAAAGAAAGTCCAATCTTGGGTGTTGTGTCTAATTATTGTGAATGATAGGGTTTTTAAGTGCTTCGAAAGTGTTTTAAATTCTTAACGAACATACGTAGGCATACGCAAAAAAAAAAATGTGTGTTAAAGTGTGATTGAGTGGAATCAGGGGGTGAATTAGCATTACAAGTATAAAGGTATCGAAAGATTCTTTTTTTCTATTGATAAATTTAATATAACGAATGAGGATTTTAAGTGCTTCGAAAGTGTTTTAAATACTTAACGAACATACGTAGACATACGCTAAAAATGTGAGTTTTAACGTGTAACGTAACGTAGCCAATATCCATCTCACCTTTTTTAAAACAGTGAATTAGTTTAATAATAGTAAATCATATTCGCTTCATTCACGTAATACCGTAATTCACCAGTAAAAAAGTTTAAAAAAAAAAAGAATTAGTTACATTGAAATCTGTATGTAGCTTTCATATAAGAAATACACGTGAAGCTGAATCTTCTTTTGTCTGCAGACCTTTTTTATTTCCAAAAAAATTATAAATAGTAGTTTTATGTTATTGGGATAGGTACCAATAGGAAGAAAATAAAGATTGTTATTCATTCAACCAAATTTCGTATTCCAATCGAAATGTCCGATATATTAGCTAAAAAACTATCGATTTGCCGCAATATTTTAGCGTTTTTAAGGCATCGTGTCGTGGAATCGAGCTTCCGTGTGTATCCATTAACTCAGTAATTATTCGAACTAAAATATGATATGAATGGTTTATTACAATCAGCGTAAATGATAATATTCTTCCCATTAATATTCAACGGGTACCTTAATTCTTGAATAAGCGATAAAATGAGAAATGCACAAAACCATCAATCAAAAAGTAAATTTTTTTAATTGCTGGAATTAAAACGTTTTTTTTATCCTATATTTTTAGGGTACCGATTCGTTTGCGGTGGAGAGAACATGCTGATTTTGGAGAAGGACAGCGGCTGCAAGATCTAGCAAAGGAGTGATTTATAGAAGAAGAAAAAATATAAGAAGATTTATTTTATTGCTCAAAACTTTGTAACTGCTGATTATAATTTATAACTAATTAAAGTTTCCCAACCTGATTTGCTGAGACGGACCACCGAGAGGAGTAAACCAAGTAAGTCAATCCATTTCCCTGTTTCTAGGTAAAAAAAAAGTGATCCTGTAAAACATGTTATGTATTTTCAATCCACTGCTCATCAACAATTCGTAACTTACACCAACGGAGGTGTTTCTGTAAATCATTTCATTTATAGTTGGTTACGGTTTATTAATTTAATTCATCATTCTTAACATCATCTTCTTGACATGTTTCTTTGAAAACATAATTCTTCTCACGTCTAACAATTCGCTCCACGAATAATCATCAATATCTATTGAATGCAGAGAACCAGAAATATTGTTGTAAACACATCCCTCAAGACCCAACTCCTTGCATGACAACATCTTCGATTATATTTTCTATCAGCACTTTTTTATCATATCAACTTGAAGAAGAACATCCAGTGTATCCCCATCTCTTCTTGTACATTCCACTTCGAAGGATATCTGGACGCACTTCCCAGCCGCTTCTTTTCACAATTCATTTCATGAATTAGTAAATCATTTCACGCGATTGGGAGCATCGCGGTGTAAGCAGCACTTAATGTTTTTATTCAAGCGACTTCTCTTCTTGTACATTCCACTTCGAAGGATAACTGGACGCACTTCCCAGCCGCTTATTTTCACAATTCATTTCATGAATTAGTAAATCATTTCACGCGATTGGGAGCATCGCGGTGTAAGCAGCACTTAATGTTTTTATTCAAGCGACTTCTCTTCTTATACATTCCACTTCGAAGGATAACTGGACGCACTTCCCAGCCGCTTCTTTTCACAATTCATTTCATGAATTAGTAAATCCTTTCACGCGAGTGGGACCGTCAAGGTGTAAGCAGAAAATCATTTTTTTATTCAAGCGACTTCTATTCTTCTAGAAGGACATCCAGTCACACCATTCTCTACTTGTACATTCCACTTCGAAGGGTATCTGGACACACTTCCGCATCCCAGCCGCTTCTTTAACGCGAGTGGGAGCAGAACATCATTGTAATTCAAGCAACTTCTATTCTTCTAGAAGGACATCCAGTCATACCATTCTCTACTTCAGCATTCTACCTCGAAGGATAACTGGACACACTTCCCAGCCACTTCAATCACAATTCATTTCATGAATTAATAAATCCGTTCACGCGAGTGGGACCGTCAAGGTGTAAGCAGAAAATCATTTTTTTATTCAAGCGACTTCTATTCTTCTAGAAGGACATCCAGTCACACCATTCTCTACTTGCACATTCCACTTCGAAGGGTATCTGGACACACTTCCGCATCCCAGCCGCTTCTTTAACGCGAGTGGGAGCAGAACATCATTGTAATTCAAGCGACTTCTATTCTTCTAGAAGGACATCCAGTCACACCATTCTCTACTTGTACATTCCACTTCGAAGGGTATCTGGACACACTTCCGCATCCCAGCCGCTTCTTTAACGCGAGTGGGAGCAGAACATCATTGTAATTCAAGCAACTTCTATTCTTCTAGAAGGACATCCAGTCACACCATTCTCTACTTCAACATTCTACCTCGAAGGGTATCTGGACACACTTCCACAGCACAATCGCTTCAATAGCAATTCTCATCTACTCGCTTCGACCACACCCCAAACATATCCACTAGCGAATAAAAGGGTCCCTCTTAGGAGCAGAATCATCATTTCCAGCCGAGGTTCCTCTGAGGAAACTTCAGAGACCAGCATTTACTCCCAGCTTCTGGTAAATATCAGAAATTACAAAGGATCTGCAGACCATCTCACTAAAGGATTGTAAGTGTCAACCCCTTGTGTGTGTCATAGTATATAATATTTTCCCAATTAGATTTTCTGAATATATTGCTTAAAACGCATGGGCTATAATAGAGCGTAAAACTAGAGAGATTCCATTGAGATTTGTTACGCGACATAGTAGTTTCTTTTGCATGGTCATTAGAGAAAAAACCTTAGAACACGTATTTCCGCTTGAAGTTATATGTTGAACGATAGTTTATTGATATCAATATTGTCGGTTTATTTTCTGTAAATTATTTTCTTTCTATTCAGTGCAGATTTGCCAGCGCTAACCTGAAAACATGGCATCAATCGCAGAAATTCTCGAAAACTTTAATTCTGGACGATATAACACAGCACATGAACTACAGCAGGGGCTTGCAGACATTTACACCAAAAATGTATTCGAAAACCAAAGCATAGACGATATCGAGACTTATAGTAGAATGAAAGACGCATTAGACGTAGCAAAAGGACAACGATTTTGTACTTATTGCGAACTCTATTATAAGATAGACGAGGCGAATCCACACGAAAACACTATCGCGCACAGGTTAAAAATTAACGAGCAGATAGGCAGAGGATTTAACGAAGTCGAGTCGGCGATCAGATCGAGACTGAAAACATTTTGGATTACTCCCGAGGAAGATGGTGGTCGGGACGTAATTTCCTTTCTAGACGGAATTCGAGGTGAGGTTTTTGCAAAAATAAACGAGCAAGTAGATTTAAACAATGCAATAAAATTTAACCTTGTTTTGATATGTAAATTTCGCAGGGGTGAGAGAGAGGAAATGAACGCTTCATTCAAAACGGAGAATAGACGCGCTTTCGCAGCAGACGAAATGAACGAAATTATTGACGTTGCATTTTCAAAATTGTTAAAAGAAAAATCGGAATTTCAAACGAAAGGATCAGGGTGGTCTCTGTCTGAGATCATGGGTCTGGAATTACGAATCAATAAATACGTGCCATTGCGAGGATCGACATTCATAGAATTACCATCTAAAATAAAAAACAGAGAAGATATCATAAACGTGCAAAATAACGATCCGTTCTGTTTCAAATACGCAATATGGGCAAAGAACATTGTAAAAGACCCTCAAAGAGTTTCAAAGTACGATACACCCGCTTTTCGAATGGGCTACATTTGGTCATGCGTGGAATATCCGGTCGAATTGAAAGACATTCCCAAATTTGAGCGTGCAAATAACATTTCAATTAATGTATTCGGTCTAGACGAAAAAAATAACGTGTACCCTATTAAGGTAGTTGAACGAGAACTTGACGATCACCGCGACTTGCTATATCTCACAAACGAGTCGACTGCGCACTATTGCTGGATAAAAAAATTCGATAGACTGGTTAGCTCTCAAATAACTAAGCATCATTCTAGAATATTCATTTGCAAACGATGCTTCACTCATTACTACGACGAGACTAAATTGGAAGTGCACAAGCAATTGTGTAGAGGAACGGGAGCTCCGAGTAAGATCATAATGCCTGACGATAACGAAAAAATATTAAAATTTACCAACGTAAACTATTCTTTCAGAGTACCGTACGTCATTTACGCAGACTTTGAATGCCTACTCGAGAACGTGAGCACTTGCCAACCTTCACCAAACTCATCCTATACCAACAAATTTCAAAAGCACGAGCCATTTAGCTTCTGTTACATGGTGGTCACACCGGAAGGGTGTCAAACACCGTACTTGTACAGAGGACCAAACCCGACGCGAGTATTTCTAGAATGCATGAAAGAGGAGGCTAAGAAAATATTCGAGCTATACAAAAATACCGTCCCCATGAATCCGCTCACTCCCGAACAAGAGAACGCGTTTTACGAGACGACATCATGCCACATTTGCGAGAAAGAACTTAACGCGGACAGAGTTAGAGATCACGATCATTTGAATGGACAATACAGAGGTGCGGCACATTCTTTTTGTAACTTGCAATATAAAATGCCAAAGTTCTTACCTGTATTCATCCATAACCTGTCTTCGTACGATGGACACTTTATCGTTCGTGAACTGGACTACGATGACAGGAGAATATTTGTGATCCCAAACTCTGAAGAAAAATACATTTCTTTTTCTAAATCTATCGAAAACAATTTCAGCATCAGATTTGTCGATACTTGTCGCTTCATGTCAGCTTCACTAGCGTCACTAGTGGCCAACTTGACCGATTTAAAATACACGCGAGAAATATTTTCCGAATTAACTAATCTGGTCAGTCGTAAAGGTGTATATCCTTACGATTACACAGATTCTATGGAAAAACTCGAAGAAAATTCGCTACCGGAAAAGATAAATTTTTATAATAGACTAAATGATAAGCACATTTCATACGAGGACTATGATCATGCCAGAAACGTATGGACCGCTTTCAATTGTAACAATTTGGGCGATTATAGTGACGTATACTTAAAAAGTGACGTCACACTCTTGGCGGACGTTTTCGAGAATTTTAGAACCGTTTGTTTCGGTGCATACAAACTCGATCCAGCGTGGTATTACACTGCGCCGGGATTGACGTTTGATGCAATGCTGAAGCATACGGAGATCGAGCTCGAACTAATGACCGATTACGACATGCTACTAATGATCGAGAAAGGAATTAGAGGAGGAATTTCCCAATGTTGTAAAAGATATTGCGAGGCCAATAATAAGTATATGGAAAACAACGATTCCGAATCGACTTCTAATTTCATTGCGTATTATGACGCGAATAACTTGTATGGATGGGCTCTATCTAGACCACTACCGTATGCAAATTTCAGATGGCTAACTCCCGATCAAATCGAGGACAAAAAATATCGATCAAATACCAGACGATAACGAAACGGGATACATTCTTGAGGTAGATTTAGAGTATCCTCGAGGCCTGCATGACAAGCATTCAGACCTCCCCCTTTGCCCCGAGAACAAAATTCCACCGGTCGGTAAACAAAAAAAACTATTGACCACTCTCGAGAACAAGACAAAATATGTAATTCACTATGTAAACTTGAAACAGGCTCTCTCACTAGGCTTGGTACTCAATAAAGTGCACCGAATCATTCAATTCAGTCAATCGCCTTGGTTGAAGTCATATATAGACTTAAATACCGATCGAAGAAAATTAGCCAATAATGATTTCGAGAGAGATTTCTACAAGTTGATGAACAACTCAGTCTTCGGCAAGACGATGGAGTCCGTACGTAAGAGGATTAATATGCAATTAGTGACGAATGAAACAAAATTACAAAAATTAATTAATAAATCGAATTTTTTGGACAGAACGATTTTTACCGAGTCTTTGGTAGCCGTTCACATGCGGAAGGCTACCATAAAAATGAACAAGCCTATATACATTGGTTTCTGCGTTTTAGATTTAAGTAAAACGCTAATGTATGATTTTCACTACGAAACTATGCTTCCAAAATATTCCGAAAAACTATCCTTGATCTATACCGATACCGACAGTTTAATTTACGATATAAAAACCAATGACATAAACGAGGACATGCTAGATAACCTAGACGCTTTTGATACATCAAATTATCCTAAAAATCACCCTTGTTATTCCGAGAAAAACAAAAAGGTCATAGGTAAATTCAAAGACGAATGCGATGGCAAAATTATGACTCATTTCGTGGGACTTAGAAGTAAACTCTACTCGTATAAAGTCATGGGCTGTAAAGAGAAAAAGAAAGCAAAAGGAATAACTAGAGTCGTGAAAGATAAAAGTCTAAACTTTGATGATTATGTACGTTGCCTACACGAACATTCCACAGAGTTTAGAAAGATGAATGTAATTCGGAGCAGCAAACACGAGATATTTACTATTGAGATGAATAAAGTGACTCTAAACGCATTCGATGACAAACGATATGTATGCGAGGATGGGATAAATACGCTTGCTTGGGGGCATTACAAAATCCCGCGAAAGAGAACACACGAAGAGGCGTTTGACGATGACGATACCTAGTATTATTAGTTCAGTATCAATCCAACAGTCGATCAGATCTTTTCATAGACGGTACTGAGAACACACAAAACTTCGATGAAATGAATCACGAAGGTAAAGATCAGTATAAATGTTCACGTTATCGTAGCAAAAACAAATAGAATTCGCTATTTTACTTGTGCATTAAGAGCATCACGCATCGTATACTGAAGCGAGCCGATATAAAACAGTCCGTAAACTTCCTTGCACGATCACTCGCATAAATTTGTACATCAAAGTCAAAGCGAATGTGGTTAAAATACTGGACGATTTTAAAGAAATACTCCCGAATAAAATATTCTACCCTTTGAGTACGTTTTTTTAAATAATATCTCAGTTGATGAAACAGATCAGTGTAAAGTATGACGTTACCATGGAAACATCCTTTCACCTGCATTTGCGCAGGTCCTTCTGGGTGTGGGAAGACCACATTTGTCACGAAATTTCTAGATAATCTACCGCACATGATAGATCGGGACATTGACGAGATAGTTTGGTGCTGCAGCCCAGGGAGTGAACCAAACCTATATTTACCGCGATTAAGATTTCGACACGAAATACCCTCGTTTGAGGAGTCGAGCGGCACACCGACTCTGTACGTGATAGACGATTTGATGGGTGAGGGGGGATACAGCAAAGAGGTGTGTAAATTATTCACGAGAGGGAGTCACCATTTTAACATTTCAGTATTTCTGATTACGCAAAATATTTTTTATCAAAGCCCTCAATCTAGAAACATTTCTCTGAATGCAAAGTACATTGTAACGTTTAAAAATCCTCGGGACCGGTTACAATTCGGTCACTTGGCCCGTCAGGTTTATCCCGAAAATTCGCAGGATTTGGAAAGGGTATATAAGGAAGTTACGAGAGATCCGTTTGGTTATTTGGTTCTGGACCTCGGACAGGACACGGATGAGCGGTTCCGATTTCGTACTAAAATCTTTCCCGAAGACGAGGTAACTGAAGTATACATGCCCGAGTACGATGAAAAGATTAAAGAACAATAAGCATTTGCTTCACGTGTTAAAATCTGCCAAGCCTAAATTACGCTCTGCAATAGTAAAGACTTCAGATAACGAGTTAATCAAAGCCATTTGCGACTGTTGCTTGAACACGCTCAACGGGAATCACAAGTTAAACGGGAGATTAAAACATAAACTCGCCAAGCATCGTAACACTTTGAGAGCCTTGGCTTCGCGAGGTACGTGTCTCAAGAAAAAACGCGTCCTTATCGCGCAAAAGGGTGGCTTTTTGCCAATGCTGCTGGGCTCCATACTAAGCGGTGTCATTGGAAGCCTTATAGGGAAATGAGTTTGCATAAAATGCTAGTCGTCAGCCCCGAGTCTTTCGAGCGAGGTCGCATGAAACGGAGAATGAATGCGTTAGATGCGGAAATGAAATCTATATTGAGCAAGAGAGGCATCAAGGATACAGACAAGTGGCACATGTACAAGCGTGTTCTGGATAAATATCTTAACACATCCTCAGACATAAAGGCGCCTATACACATTCCGATAGTGAAATCCTTGGGTCAGACCCAGTCACAAGGAAGGTTACGGGACAGTGAGGGGGAAGGGGAGGAGGAGGAGACTCGTTCAGTGAGGAAATCCTTCGCCGATGTGAAACGTGCAAACGCGAAATTGGATAGGACATGGGAGCTCATATCCGAAAGACTGGAAAAGATGGAGAAGCTGGTGCATCCACTCATAAAAACAAAATCTCTAAAGGTAGAAAAGTCGACACAGCCACTGGCAAACGTAACAAAGTCGCGAAAAAGAAAAAAATCGTGGCAAACCAAAGAAATGCCGTCACCAAGAACATTACCCAGGCGAAGCGAGCGAGAGAGAAAGCTAAAAAAATTCGGCGCAGATTGGATTACGACGTAATAGAGCAAGTGTACAACGATCCTGAGCATCCTGCAAGTTTTTCAACGACGGAAAAGTTACACAAGGCTACGGGAATTGGAAGAAAGATAATTCGGGAGTGGTTGGAGGGTCAGGAGACGTACACTCGACACAAGCCCGCGAGAAAAAAGTTTGCGAGAAATCATTACGACGTGTCGTATATAGACGAGTGCTGGCAGTGTGATTTGAACGATATGCGACATTTGAAAAAATTCAACAAGGGCTACGCGTACATTTTAACAGTTATTGATATATTCTCTCGTTATAGTTTCGTAAAACCGTTACGCAGTAAGAAGGCGGAAGAAATTGTAAATGCTTTCAGGGAAATATTTCGACATAGACGACCACTAAAAATTCAAAGCGATAAAGGCGGCGAATTTGTCAACTCGAAATTTAGAAATTGTCTCTCCAGTCGCGGAATAAAATTTTATACTACCAATAACCCGGATGTCAAGGCTAGTATCGTGGAACGCTTCAACCGTACTCTGAAATCTAAAATGTACAAGTACTTTACAAAATATTCGACAAATAATTACATAGATATCCTCCCTAAATTGGTTAGTAGCTATAATAAGAGCGTTCATTCGAGCATAGGTTTCGCACCAGCCAATGTTAATGAAAAGAATGCATTCGCTGTTGCTAGACGGAAGTTGTCGTCCGTGGTAAAAAAAGCCAAATTTAACGCAGGTGACTACGTGAGAATCAGCAAGGAGCGGCTTCCCTTCGCGAAAGGATATACAGCTAATTACACTAGGGAAATATTTCAAGTAACGAGCGTGGATCGAACGAGAGAGATACCCACCTACAAGTTGAAGGATCTGAACGGTGAAGATATAAGCGGTAGTTTTTATCCAGAAGAGTTAGTAAAGGTTAGGGTTTCCCAAGAGACGGAATATAAGATTGAAAAAATTCTAAAACGAAGGGGACGAGGTAGAAATATAGAGTATTTCGTAAAGTGGCTCGGATATCCCCCATCGTTCAATTCTTGGATTTTCGCTTCTTCCGTACGCAAATTATGAACGATTTTTATATCACTCTGCCTAGCGATAGTTGCAGGGAGTTTTTTCCCAACAATACTATTTCACACTATCGCACAAAATTATCGCACCGCATAGATTTAAAAAATGACGAGTGGCAGGTGGGTTTGGCCGAGATTTCCATTCCTTCGATAGATGGGACGGTTCATTCTCGACGCGTTCGAGAAGAAATTGATACTCCTCCTGAATCATTACCGGGAAATACAAATGTACCCGAAGACGATGATGTTAGAGAAGAAGAAAAAATTATTACTCCTCCTCCATCAAAGGATAATAGGACCCGGACCGAAGATGGGGTGGTTCGTGGTGAGATAGGTGGACCTCAGGATGAGGAGGAGGTTAGAATAAAATTAAAGAGCGGACAGTTTTTCACCATTCCAAACGGGGTTTATGACAGTGTAGCTTTTGCTTTCGCGAAACCATTCATTAGTGCTTCTATAGTTGAGAGGACAGAAATTGTAAACGATGTAATGCGTTACGTAGATTCGTTGAACGTGCGGGGTGCATCTGGTGGGTTACAGTTTGTGAGTCGAATAGATGCGCGCACATCATCCACCGGTGTGCGGATTATAAGTAAACAAGTCAAATATACGTTGTTACCCGGGGCATACAACACATTCAACGAATTATTCAATAAATCTCTAGCAAACTTTAACCGTATTGAAAAAAATAAAATAAAAGAAGATCTCGAATTATTATCGGCAGTTTTAATAATTTTAGTAGAGGAAACGTCAACTCGGGGTTTAGACAATATTGTCACGCATGCTAGGGAACTACTTCGCAGTAATAATAATAATAGAGGAAAGAGAAGTATAGTATCTAATCCCGTAAACATTTACGTTTACAGCGATTTAATAAAACCTCAACTCGTTGGCGACTCTCAGAGTCGATGTATTCGCATAATTAATATCGAAGCAGGTGCGTATCAAATATTCAACCCTATATATTATTTTCCCGTGGAGAAAAATAATATCGAGAGTGTGGAAATTCTCTTGGCAGATAAACTAGGCGAAAGAATTAACTTCCGTGCTGGGGAACAATCTTCTATTGTTGTTTTGCACTTTATAAAAAAGCAAAACAATTAGTTGGTTCATCATTGAGCATCGAGATGGCTCCGACAGCGGATCGATATTATGCCTACTATGCGAAACAGGTGGGGGGAGAGATAGGACCGACATATAGAGCATCGTATCGCATGCAGAAAGGGCGTGGCATTGGGAGTTTTCTCACAGGGTTGTGGCGTTTTGCAAAGCCTTTACTGTTTAGCGGGTTGAAGACTGTGGGGAAAGAGGCTGCGAGCGCGGGAGCCGCTGCACTCGCCGATCTAGGAACAAAACCGGTCAAGGAGATATTACGCAGTAGACTAAACGAGGCGGGGCAAAACTTGAAGCGGAAAGCAGAGGAAAAGTTGCAGAGTATGAAAGGCGGCTCAAGGATTGCGAAACGACCTCGATTGAAGAAAATAAAATCTAGCGTTGCGAAAGCAGAGCGTCATTCGTCGAGAGGGCGAAGAAGGGGAAGGAGCATGCATAGAGATATTTTTTCATAATGACGGAGCACATGCTGAGTTCGTTGGATTTATTCCAACCTAATCCGCCCATACAGACTAACATTTTAGCAAAACGTCTAGTTTCCTACAAACCCATTTCCTCGCTAGATAATGGTTCAGTTATCGAATTTTTGATCAAAGATTCTGGTGACGCGTACAAGGATTTGAACAGTATATTCCTAAGGCTAAAAGTGAAACTGTGTAAGAAAAATCTCGTAGATTTTGGGGCGAGTGATGGAACTAATCAACCGGGTGTTGTCAACAATATTCTACACTCTTTATTCGAACACTGCAGTGTTTATTTCAATGGAACTTTGGTGACTCCTTCGGAGGATAATTATCAATACAGAAGCTATTTCGAAAACGTGCTAAACTATGGTGTGGATGCGAGCAGAACGCACTTGCGTAACGTTGGATGGGAATTGGACACTGGCTCGGATATCAACAAAACTGATTCCTCCAACCCCGGGTACGTGAAGCGAAAAAGTTGGTTTAAAAACAGCGCGGAAGTCGAGTTATACGGAAAGTTACATGTAGACGTTTTCAATCAAACTCAATTGGTGCTCAATGGCGTAGACATTGGCATTAGATTAATGCTCTCCAACCCCAACTTCTATCTTATGGAAAAGGACGGTTTGATGAGAATCTTAGATGCCACCCTATACGTCCAACATTTCGACATCAATCCTTCAATATTAGTAGCGCATAATAAAATGTTAGAAAAAACCAATTGCAAATATCATTACAAACGAACGGAGATGAAAACTTTTACGATTCCCTCTGGAGGGCGAACTTTAAACATAGACAATGCCATCACCGGTAGAATTCCAAACGTTATAATATTCGCCATGGTAGATAACGAAGCGTATGCAGGCCACCTTGAAAAAAATCCGTTTGCGTTATCCCACTATTCGCTAGAAAATTTTTCTCTTTACATTAACGGTGTTCAAACACCCGCTGAAGGACTACAATGTAGCTTTACCAGTAAAAATTATTGGGCACGTGCTTATGATACTATATTCTCCGGAAGTGGAATAAAACATTACAATAAAGGTAATCAAATAACTTACGATATGTTTGGCCACGGTTATTTTATGCTCGTATTTGACCTCACACCTGACGATTCCGGGAACGAGGACTATGTTAGTCTTGGAGATAGAGGCGTGGTTAGAATCGAGGCTAAATTCGATAGAGAATTGGATAAAACCGTGACGTGCTTGCTCTTTGCCGAATACGATGCTAGCATGGAAATAGATAAAAACAGAAACGTGATCACAAATTTTTAGTATCGACATGGATAGCGTGCAGATTGATGGGCTATTGCGGGCATATAAAGAGTTTTGTGGAGTCTATCCTTCCGACAAATTACCTCGCTCTCCGAGAAACGGTATATACGTAATAAATTTAGACCCTTCCCACTTGCCTGGGTCTCACTGGGTAGGAGTTTACATAAATGGTCTATTTGTCGAATATTTCGACTCCTACGGACTAAAACCTTTCGTTGAAAACATATTAGAATTTTTAAAACATTTCAATCTCACTCATAATCGTGTTCAGATACAAAGCTATCATTCTGACATTTGTGGAGAATACGTTTGTCTATTCGCGCTATCGAAATCACTTGGTCAAACACTACACGAATTCCTAGATCAATTTTATCATACGACTCCTCATCTCAACGATTGTCGAGCCCTCCGGCTATTTCAACACAACTTCAACGCGTTGAGGGAGAAGAGTACCTGTCACCCCCTAGCTCAACGTTGTTGTTCTAGAATAAAAAGTGGATACTTTGAGTGAAAGTGAACATTAGAGAAAAAACTTCCGAAAGATGCAGATCATCGCAGCGGTGACATTTTCAAAGGGGGGAGTGATAGAGCTCGCTGCCGTTGACGTGGATTCCAGTCGGATGTTTTGGGGTAGCTTTAAAAAGTATGGGAAGATCGTTGGTGCTGGTAAGAAGCTCAGGTTACATGACCCGCTAAACTGTGATGATGAGACGAGCTTCGACAATGGTTTCATCTCGCACGTGGAGCTACTGCCGGCATTGGAAACCATCATTGAAGGTGCCACGGCGTTGTATGCATTTAGCGAAGCTGAATGTGAATTCCTCACAGATCTCACCGGGCGTACCTTCATCTCTATGAAAAAAGAGTTGAATTCCCCCTCTCCTGAGAAATGCTCCTTCCCCGCCTTCTCCTGTCTCAATCCATGCCATAAATTAAGGAACAGTACGTGCGCATTAAGGGATGCGCATTCCTTGGCGCAGTGGTTTCAGTACAATCGTCTAAAGGTGGAAGTCGATCCTTGCCCCTCCATAGATGACAACTGCTCCCCTACCCCTCCTCCTCCAAAACCTTCATAGTGACATTATTCAATGTCCAACCATCAGTCGATATGGAACAGTCGCAAGGAGAGGTCGTGACATCTCCTCCGGCTAAGCGGAAGAGACCGGCTAATCGAATTCCTAACTTTACTTCTGACAATAAGAACATTCTGTTGCAAACCGTGTATAATTTAAATGTGGGAAGAACAAAGAGTGTCTGTGTGGGTTATGATCCCAGTAGAGACTTTGAACCTGTAGTGCAATTTTCCCATGTGAATAAAAAAACTGTTATAATTACTGGTGGTGAATGGACAAATGTTGTAAATAACCAGCATCTAGTGAATGATTATTTTTCCACCGGCACAAAACAGCCGCTTTCTGTATCATTTATCTCCTTTGCAAATTTCTTTGGGAAGAGACATTTGTCGATTAAGCGAGATAATAGCTCGTTTAATTTAAATTTTGAAGAGTGGAATTATTTAAGTACACTGTCCAATTTAATAACAATTATTCTTAATAATATCTCGGTAGAGTGTGAAGTGGTAAAAGAATTTGTTTCCAGTTTTAAAACTGGAAACTTTGTCAAGCCATTGAAATGTAAATTAGATTTGGAAAGATTGGAATCTGAGATGGTACTCGTAGCGAATGAATGAAAAAAGTAATCATAAAGTATAGCCTAGCTATACTCTGATTACGTGTGTGTGAAAAGATGTCCAATTCATATTTGAGCGAGTTGGATATTCTTTTTTGATAATTTGTCAAACCCTGGCATCGGTTAACTCCGTGTAATTTGGCAGATTATCGGGACGAGTACTTCTGTGGATTCTGATGACGAATCACTGCAATCGATGTGCAGTGAAGTAATGGCATTCATAAATAACCAACACCACTCGCGAGAGATATACTTAAGAGTATATTGTATAGTCTATATGATAAACGAACTGAAAATACTTCTCAAGGATATTTGTGTGGGAGTTTGTAACTTATGTTAATTTTGCAATTGTAAATAAAGAAATTATAATAAATTTGTAAAACTCATCCTCTGTGTTTTTATTTTTAATGAAACCCCCTATCCTCTTTAGTCGCTTCGTCTAAAATAATGATAACATTATAAGACGTTATGTTTGACAAACAAAGCCTTTCTATCGAGCTGGGGAAGACAGTTATGTGAGACATGATTGATTAGGGCTGCTAATAAATCATGGCTTACAAACTGTCCTTTCCATTGATACTAATTATTTGATTATTATTAAGCGAGATATAATCCATAAGGTAATGAAAAAAAAGCTAAATCCGCGTGTATTTCAATACATATATTGACGTAGGTGGGGGGGAGGGGGGCGGGTGGGTTGTAACCATCAACTCCTCTGTCCATCGCTGTTAATTATTTATCGTAGGCATTGTTATTAAGCGAAAAAAAAACTATTATTTGGTAAAAAGCCAAAATTTCAGAGGAACCAAGCATATTTTGGGAAATGTTTTGAGGTGGGTAAGGGGAGGGGGGTGGGTGGGACATATACACCAAACCATAGTCGAATATTGTTATTAACAAGGCCGCAATTAACGTTTTAGAGTCTGCGCTCGGACGCCCATATTGATGCTACTGAGGATAAGGTCACTCAAAATCGAGGTGAACGCCTTATATACAGTCTTGAGGCAGGTTATAGAACGGTAGTTCCTTGGATTGGACAAGTCTCCCTTCATAGGTATCAGAACCGTGTGTCCCTCAGTCAGTCAAGGTGGAATAGGATCTCTACCTATCAGAAAGCACGTGAAGATTCTGGCGAGGTGTTGATGGGTGGAAGTAAACTTCTTCCTTATTTAAACTTATTATTCCTTAACTTCCTTAAAACTTATTGATATTATTATTCATGAAGCGCGGGGTTCCTTGGTTTTGCGCCATTGAAAAATACATGAATTCCCATTGCCCACAGAATCCGTCATAACTCGGCAAAAAATCATTGGATTATCAAAAACCAAAGTGCGTGATGTTCATGAAGCCCTATGCTTTCATATTCCTGAAAAAGTTCCTAATTTGGTAATTTTGAGTATGTGTTTCACTTGTTTTCAGGGTAGTTTTACTGGAAACTTTAGTTGAGCTACTAAAATACAGTATATTTTCCAAATTCCTGGATTATATCATGAATCATTGTGCATATAGCTTTCAGGTACCTTACATTTTGGATTGCAATGATTTAAATTTTTGTCAGTTCAACTGGATAAAAATGGAGTTTCTTTTACTTTCTTGGTTTATGAGGTCACGGGTACGGATAAGTAAATTGATCCTCGAGACCTCATCTTGATGATCCTGTTTCTTAAATTTTGCTAGGGATCGATAAATGTTGAGATTTCAAAAATGCACGAAGACACAAATTCTTCAATTTTTGAGATAAAATTAGAATATTATCGAATTACAGGACTCAGGATAATATGTTATGCGTGGAAACACAAGAGGATGAGTTCCCAATACGTTCCATATAGTGAGCTTTTGCTTGGATTATCGGGACAAAAGAACTCATTCCAACAAAAGTCCCCTTCTCGACAGCATTAGGCAAGAATTCCTTCAGGCACCATGCTGGGTGAGCACCGTGCTGCGAGAGATGACAGAAGCCAGTTGTTTGTTGTTGTTACTTTACGTGAGTTTACATACCTGCATTTCAGAGTTTTCCAATTTAACTAGTAAATTGGTAAAGATTTTTCAGTTTTGGAGATTGAGAACATTCATCAGCAAAGTAGGAACATGTTATTCGAACCTGTACAATAAATGTGAGCCATTTTTGCACTGCCCAACAAATGAAGAAGAACGGATTATTCTACACTTCATTGTGTGCCTCATGCTTAACAAATTTGTGCACCGATTTCAATAAAGAAATAGCCAGTGAGAACGATGAGCCTGATGATGAAACCGATGCTCCAGTAACCCAAAATGAACTTGAGGAAGACGATGAATTTTTGTAGTATAGAAAAGTATTCAATATGTTTATTCTCAAAAGCCCTAACCCATTCCATCGATGCTGTAGTTATAATCATTCAGCATTGTTTCCTCAATAATATTCTTTAAGAAACAAAATTTTACTGGATTTTCATGGATGAATTTCATTAAACAATGTTCTAAATATGTTTTACATACTTCCTATTTGTTAAATGCCAATTTCTTGGTTTCCTTCCATATTTTTTACATGGGACAAATTTTCTTAATTTTTTTTTAAACTGGGTAAACCTTTAGGGTTTAAATTGGGTAAACTCCAAATATGCTTTTTTATGCAGAATTGCATGCTCTTTCACCCTGTTAGAACAGTTTTTGAATAGCGCCCATACTTTTCGAGAAAATTGAAAAAAAATTAAATTTTTGGGTTAAAATACAAAATGTTTTTAGTTCTGATAACCGAATCCCACAAAACAATTTTTTCCCAATTCTATATGCCCTAAACTACTTACATGCCAATTTTAAGAGAGTTAGGAATTATGCCCAGATTTTGGCAAAAATATGACACTGCGTACTGTACTATATAATGAGCGTCACGAGCCAATACATCAATTGTCTTGCACTTTTCGCCTGGGAAGCTGAAGCCTGTAGCTCTAAGAGGGATAATATTTACTTTTATATAAAAAAGTACTGCTGTAATTCTTTAGTGATCATAAACTAGGGCTAAAAATTAAAATTTAAAAATTAAGCCAAATAATGTAAAATGAACAGATAAAAAAGTCTATAAGTCACTACAATTTGTAAAAGATAACAAAAACTTTTAAAAACACAAAACTTCAAAAAAATTTCAAAGACAGTTTAACTTAATTCTCAAAATTAATCTACTTACCTGAGTGTCACATTTCCACCAAAATGGTATACATTTATATGTTGTAGCACACAGGAACTGGGCAGTTGTGCAGTTGCTAATGCACTCTCCTGATTTTCCCTTTTCTTCACTAAGAATATAATTCTCAGGGCAAGCACATTTATAACCACCATTAGGAGACAAGAGGCAAAGAGTGCTACAACCTCCACCATTAGCACAAGGATTGTCCTTCACTGCAAAATGTTAAAGGAATTGAGGGAGAAATCACAAAAATACATTTAGTCACATATTTACACATGAGGTCTCTCAAAGAACAACGCTCAAACTTTTTTTATGCATTCAAAAAATTATACAAGATAAGCCCAAAAAATATTTTATGAATGATATGTGAGTAGCTAGGAAGAACTGCACAATTAATTCTTGATGCAAAACAATGTAATAAGAACAAAGAGCTACTGTTTAAGAAAAGGTCCATCAAAATCAACTTCAAATCTAAAAAAAGTTTTATAGTGCACAGGAACCCAGGGAGAGCATGCTGCTGGCACAAACACATGATGTTCAGAGCTGTATCTCTAGCTGGCCAAGCCTCTGCATGCCCTGTAGCACTCAGGCTGCTCCTATTTCATTTTTTAAATACGATATTTTCCAAATAATAAGACTTTTCCCTCGAAAGAAATCCATGAAAAATCACAGATTATAGGCCAAAAGACTACCGGAGAACATCTGTCATCCAGGCTCTGCTCTCAAATCATTGAAATTATAATTAAAACACTGAGGTCTCCAGTACTTAGAATATAGGAAATAACCCGAGACTTGAGCACCACAATTATAATTAGAGGGCATGATTATGGTATGGTATTAGAATTATAATGTTAGGGTATTTATATCATCCTGGATGACTACTGTTCTCCACCCAACTACTCAAAGGTTAACTTAAGTCTGAAAAATTTCAGTTGAGCGTGTCAATTTCACTTTAGATTAATCGGCAGAAATATTGTTTTAACAAATATCAGTGGTTATATCTATGACAACAATGTCTGAGATTTTTTAAAGGAAAATTCTTTGAGATCTACATGATGCAAATGTCATAATTATACAAACAGAATTTTGATATAAATAATATTGAAATATAACAGAAAGTTCATTTATTTTCCCCAAAATCTATGGCCAAAAATATGGTATGTCTTTTATGTCTATGAGTCTAATTAGTTGGAAAATATGGTAATTTATTTCAATTTTTCTACTGTATTCAAAATTTTAAAGAACAGCTTTTGTCATCATTCTTTTGGGTTAAAGGCTTTTGTTTCATTGGTATATACAGAAAAGATTAAGGCACATAAGAGTAAGTTGAGTATGATTTAACTAGGACCAAAAACCAGATACAGGAAAGAACTGACCCATACTTAATGCTCTCAATAATTAAGAGCCATCCTATAGGTATCGGCCAACTTTACAAGCACTGCAATGGGGAATGAAATTGATGATAGGAAAGTCTCTAGATATGTACAGAGATTATTTATTTCCACTCATAACTATTAGTATAAAAAATAGGAGGAAGAATATTGTAACGGCAGCACTTTCCCTTTGTTTTTGCGGAGTAGTCATTTACTCATTTTTCTCGTACGATCGGAACTCTCTCGCATGTTTACTTTTCCTTTCCCTTTATTTTTAGTTTTAGAATTACAATCACTTGCATTTTTTGTATTATTTAAAGGGTAATTTCACATATGATGTCAAGCATTATTAATTTAGTACTGAATTGTACAGTGACAAGTTTGTGTACATTCCCCCCTTCCCCCTTGAGAGTTTTAAATCCTGCGCTCGATGAAAGTGCACGCAACGAGTGTATTACAGACGTCAACTATTGAGTGTGCATCGGAAAGGTGGTGCTCAAGTTGTGATCATGTGGCCCCGCACGAAGAAGGAGCAGAGATCGTAGTATGTGCACAAGCCCACTTGAAACCCTGCGCTCGACAGAGTAACACGCCTTCGTCCACCTGCCTGATCATCGAAGTCGCCCACTGTCTTGTCTATTGAAGACATCTTGGGATAAGCATTAAAGCAGCGCATCCTGCTCCCCCTGCCCCGATCAGAGTTGACGATTGGACATCGCAACCCTATTGGATGTACGCGATAGAGAGGGATGGAAGCCTGTCCGCTTCTCCTGCACAAGATCAGCTGTGCCTGACAATTCCCATACTTGAGCTCCACGTGTCTGGATCTTCACTCTTCTCACCCCATCCGCAGCTGAAATCAATGACTGCAGCCACATCTCTTCATCACCTTCAAAACATCACGTAAGATGGGATTTTCCCACTATCACCACCCCTAAAAGTCGCAATCACGTGTCGTTTCCCACTGATGAACTTCTGTGTACGACCCCAGTGCTAATTGCCGTCGAACTAAGAAGACGAGTAACTTTTGCATCCTCAACTAAATGAGGTGTGCTTTTGTCTATGTTCATTACAATAATCACCCATTATTCTTGGCATTGTACATGGTCTTAAACCTAGATTGACTGTGTTGATTCACAATTACTCTAATTATTGTATTAGTAAAATTAGTTTCTTTGGTTCGTTCTCTTATGCATGTCGTGCTAATTTTAGTTGATAGGTACAAGAGTATTTGCTTCATTGTACTTGGAACAATAAATGTGTAGGTTTTTTTGATGAAATTCCTGCTTTTCCTTGGTGACGAGGGTTTCCTTTGCCACGTTCCTACTCCCTCCCCCCCTTTGCCACATCGCCTATTCGCGCCTAAATTTGCTTGATTTGGACATCGCCCTGCCCTGAAATAGCCCACAATCCCTTCCCATTTGCATGTAGGACCGGGGCATGCGGAGATTCATCTTCTGCCATTCACGGACCAGGTAGGTCTCCGCGATTGTAAATGAAGTCCATCACAATATATGATTGAACCATTTTATAAAACTTAAAGTATTTTCATGCACAAACCTGGTAACTGCCTAAAAGGATGGTATACATGAATGTCCATTGGCCGATGAACTGCAGTTGTAATTGTTTTGCAATGTCCTGTTCCATGCTTGTGACATCTTTCCACTGATTTGGTTTCCCAATCAGTCCAATAAAGAAAGTCTTCATAAATGGTGAGAGCAAAAATGTGATTTAACATCAATGTTGAGTCCACAGCTTCAATATGGAAGAAAAAGATAAAATAAAGAGAAAATTAGAAACCCAAAATAGGGAGCATAAAAGTTACACCTCCTTAGATACAAGAAAACCAACAAAGAAAACATTCCACCTCCTGGATTCCTTGAACATCTCAATTATGTACCTTAATAGAATTGACGTTATTGTATGTCCAATAAAATGAAATACACTTCAAACCTGCAATAAATACAATTATTTTTTTAGATAACCTACTTGAGATGAAAAAAGGCTACTACAAGATGACAGTAGATGAAAAAAATAAAGCAACAAAAGCAGCTTACTTTTCACACAAAAAGATATACCATTCAGTGATAATGCAAGAGAAAAAAGAAACCAATGACACTTTTATTGCAAGTGCTAATAACAAATGTAAAACAGCATGGCAGATAATAAAAAATAATAGGTTAGAGGTACCATTAGGTATAATAGAAAAAAACTAAGCAAAGCTTCCATGTACTTACACCGAGTTTTTAACAAATTACCTCTTGGTGCTAAAACTACAATTAATATTAAGTATAAACAGATTCTTGAAATCTGGCAGAAACAAAACCCATTTTATTCCATGAATGAATATTTCCAGCACAACATGAATGGTCTAATGTTTTGAGATATACTATTTCTAATGTACATATAGTCTGATAAGTTTATTCATGTCAAATTAATGTAACATATTATTATATAATGTTTCCTAAGTATATTTTCTTGTATTGTGCATGAATTTCATTTCAGTACTTACACTGTATGTATACATTTATGACTGTACTGACGTTTCTGTATGCATCATGTAAGTATTCTAATTGCATAAAGATATTCACAGCTGCCAAAAATATGGCGATGAATTACGTAGAAATTGCCACGAGAAAAAAATCAATCTGAACCGGGAATCAAACCACGGGTTTGCCAAGGTTAGATTCCTGGTACAGGCCATTTATTTCTCATGGTATTTTCTATGTAATTTACTGCATCAAATTTTGACAAGATCTATTCCACTTTATGTTGGCTCAGTGATATACAGTGGAAGCCCGGTTTAATGAGTGCTCATAATACCTCGGAAATCACTCACTAAATCGAGCGCTCGTTGTATCCGAAAGTGTTGAATAAAGCCACCTAATTCTCATAGTCGTTCGTATTTACCGTTTTTCTTTTGTTTCCATGGTATTTGACGAAGGTAAACAGCAAAAAAAGTCGTTTCAGGCACAATTTGGTGGAATATCAACTAATTTTAAGAAAGAAACAGGACATTTTCCATTACATAAAATATTAATTTCTCCAGTTTCAGTGTTTTTCTTCCAGTTCTTCTATTTTTCGATTGCCGAAGAAAGCTGTAAAGACACCATAACTAATCGGAATTAAGATATTAGGTATACTGTAGTTTTTGGATAATTTTGCGAATATGTCATGACGATAATATCAACTTTGTCGAGTTTTCAAATGTTAACCAGTACGTCCATTAGTTGGGAAAATTGGCCTGAAGGTTCACTGAAATACGGCATGTACCGGTGGTCGAAGATATTTCTCGCAAGATATTCCTAGCAGTTTCTATGATTCAAATCAATTATCTACCGCAAATTAGTGTCATCGAGTATTTATTTACACTATAAAAGAAAATACCTCAGTCGATTGGCTACCACATCATGTTTCGTGCAAGTGTAGTCAGCTTTCGTCTTTAACATCGGACCGTTTATGGGCAGTCCTGCAGACCTTTGCTGACAAAACCACTTGAATAGTGCAGATTCCATTTGAGGATGTTCCCCATGCCGCAAATGTTTTTGACTGCTAGGTTGTCCTAGTTCGGTCACTGCTGCACGAATTTTATCTTTGTTCTTTAATATTATGAACAACGTAGATGACGACACACCAAACCGCCTCCCAATATCATTCTTTGAATACCTGTTACTTTCTCACTCGCCTATAATTTTAATTTGGTTTTAAGGTCCAAAGATTTACGTTTCTCGGACATGATGCTGCCGCACAAACCACATGAGACAACTCCGCCCCTCCGGCCGAGAAAACTCCGCCCCTCCGACCGAGTAAACTCCGCCCCTCCGATCGAGTAAACTCCGCCCCTCTGACTGAGTAAACTCCGCCCCTCCGACCGAGTAAACTCCGCCTCCTCCGACCGAGTAAACTCCGCCCCTCCGACCGAGTAAACTCCGCCCCTTACCTACATCACAACTCTCTGCTGCCGTGTTATTGGGCGCATCGAGTTGACGGATTGGTTTGAGTTTTTCAATCGCTCCGACAGATCGCTCTAATTCTGCTGAATGTTCCCTCTTCTACCCTCAACTTGCTTGTCGTCCGCCCACTCCCCTCTCACTGATGACTGGGCCTAACACAAGAAGAACGTAAAATGGGGGCGCGCACAGCGTACTCAAGGCCGTAAATCACTAATGTTTGGACATAACTGGCTTTACGTGTTGCAGATATGGCTCACATCTTGAATATTTAGTTTAATTAACAGATAATACAAAACAAAATAGTTAATTTTTGCTGGGTGGTGCATCGCCCTTGAGAGATATCTGTCGTAATACCGAGCGTATACCGTGGAAGGAACCTTTTGGCCTCACTATATCCACTTTATTTTACATGTAAAACAAGGCCTTTTGGCGGTACAAAGACAATCACTCGCTAAAACGGGATTCTCGCAATAAGCCGTATTCACTATACCGGGCTTCCACTGTATATAATATTTATTTTTTGGATTTGATAATTAGCCATTACCATCAATTTATGAAGAGATCAAATGTAACTCACATCTGCTGAGAACAATTCTTCTATTCTTTCCGTCCAAATCAGATACTGCAATATAGTCTTCCCGAGCATCTGCCCAGAAAAGCTCACCAGTTTCATAGGCAATTGTCAAAGCATTAGGCCATCCAAGTGAATCATTCACAATAATTTTACGACCAACTCCATCCATTCCAGCTTTTTCAATGCATGGTTTATCCCCCCAATCTGTCCAATACATGTACCTGAAAATAGAAATAAAATATTTCATAATCATGTAAACTTTTCATAATCTACACTTTTCCCCAATGTCCATAAAAAAATTGCTATCGGCCTAAGCATTAAATATATTATTCTTGGAAGAAGGACTCACATTCCCATGTAAAGTTTTTCAGGGCAAACTTTAATCAGCATGAATGACTGAATGAGAACCTGAGAAAGTATGTCAATGTGTGAATCTCACTCACACCATTACTCCACAAACAATAAATTTGGTAAAACCACCATAAAGCAAAATTTAAAGAAACAAAAAAGTATCAAATCCATGATTGAAAAATTCATTGTTACGAAACCAGGTACATATGTATAAATTTGTCAACTCCACTATTCTGAAGACTGATTCTGAGCTGAAATGCTGAGTAACACCATGTGAATATAATTTTTTTTACCAATAATGCCCATGAAAAAGTGGTAAAATGTCTCCTACTTTATCTTTTTAATTGATAAATTCAAAGAAAGTTGCTGTGGTTAAATGCTGGTACTAGTACATACATGAGAAGAAATCTGCTACCTCTGCTAGTGCTGCAAAGATAACATGGTACAGTCAACTCTCGATTATCCGTGCTAATGGATGCACGACGAGGCACGGATAACCGAAAAACATGGAAAATGTGGTTGCGATATTGAAATTTCACTTCGTAGGATGGAAACCATTTCACATAACAGACTGCAGCGGTTACCGCAAGACAACTAATGAAAAACTAAATATTTATATTATTTAAAAATATAATAATACCATAAACATTTATAAATTTATAGCTTCTAATGCTTGAAACACAACATAATGGGTACTTACTCAGCTTGACCACGTAGATAATAAAAGCTGACATCTTGCTTATTTTCAGTAAATGTATGACATCGATGTGATTATATAATACAAAACATTGTTATAATTGTGAGCCTCTGATATCTTGTGATGTAATATATAGATTCGGCATTAGTAGGATTAAAAATATTTCGCATTTCAATTGACTGCAGGTGTTACGCCAAGAAAACAAGTGAATAAAGAAATGCTAATTTTCCAATTTGTTTATTTCAAATATCATGAAATCTTCAACGTTCATCTATTAATATTTTCTAATTTAATAAATAGTTTCTAATGCTTTAAACAAAAGATAATGGGCGCTTAACTTAACCATATCGATAAGAAAAAACAATAGCATATCTTGCGTATTTGAAGCCAATGTAAAAATCATTATCGAAGTGAATGCAAATGCAATGCAAAAAAAAGTAAAGCAAGAAAAAGAGGAATTGATTTTTGACACAGTTAGTACTCTAACTTAGCTAACGTACCTTTGGAAAAATTAGACGATCCAAACTAACAAATCTAGGGAGTTAGTGTGAGGTTAACTTAACTAGGCTTTTAACATCACATACTGCCCAGAACTTAACTTCAAGCATGGGAAAATTATTTGATGTGAAGAACATTATCCAAAACACTGAAACATCCATTGTGCAGACAGCAGCATCCATTAATATTATGAATAAACTTGACAGCACAGTGCTACTTACTTTCTATTTGTGCATGCAATCTACTGTAAAAGAAAAAGGTGAAAAAGTTTATGTCCTCCATACATTGCTGAGAATCAAGACAGAGACAACAGTGAGTTTGTGGAACCTTGTGTAAAAGTGTTGAGCGTTCCATGTTCAAATGCAAACTGTGAGCAACCTATTTCTTCATATGGAAATATACTAAGTGATTTGAGAACCTATGCTTCCCCAGAAACTTTGGAAATACAACTTAACATGATCTTTGGCTCTTCATGTGACTGAGTTATGTCACGATATGTGATTCCTGTATATGTTTATTTCTCATGTAATTTCTTAATATATTTATTTCTTATTTTATATATTTATAAATGATTACATCTTTCAACATGAGTCAACAATGAAGTCCATTGTATGTTTCAGTTGATAAAAAAACAACTTTTTCTTTTTACTCCTGTTTCATGAAATACAAGATTTTTAACCTGCTGTCACTATGATTTTTTACAGCTTTCCCTTGACATTTTTTACCACTTTTTAGGGTCCCTACACATTACGCTTTGAATACGCAAAGAAGCAGTACCGAAGAAATTAGGAATAGGCAACCCACACAACACAGTCCTCACAGGCTGGGTGGCCATTGAGTCACCTTTGTAATGGCCTGTATTTTGCGTATATCTGTGTATTTTGTTAACTATCAATGAAGATTAGATAGAATAAGTTAGATATATTAATTTATGTCTCTAATACAATTCTGTGTTTGTTTAAATTGAGAAATACGTAAATATGTTTTTTACCACCGGAGCATGAAATTTGCGATTTTTGCACCGCTGGGGCTATGATTTTTACACCGCTATCCCTCGAGCTTATTTACCACTTTTCAGGGTCCCTAAAAATAATGCGTTCCCAAGTTTCTGTTGAATGATTTGAAACTGTAAGAGTACTATTATTAAGGACGATTCCGCAGAAAGTAAGTCGTGGCCATGGCGAAACCACATTAGATTCTTACGATTTTTGATACAAAAAGACTTTTCGTGAAATATAGCTCTTAATATTGATAAATATAAAAAAAAAGTGCTTCAAGATTCTAAGTAAGCGCAAAGTGGCACCCCACAGCTCCAAACTTTGACCCCAATGTATTTCGATCCAATGACCAGGTTTCGAATATAATGACATTATTACAAAAAGGAGACAATCATCTAAGCTTTATATTAACTTTTGGCGAAATCGACATCAATTCCGGGCTTTAACTTGAGTTTAATTTTATCATTTTTTTCAATTTTGTTTTGTTTATGGCCTAATAAGTCTTCTGATAATTCTTAGAAAAACCAGCAATAATTTGATGAACATTCTTAATGCAGAACTATACCTTAAGAATGCATACATTTTTTATGGTGCACAACCACGGCACAATGGATGAACAACATCTGAAAGTAATAAGAACTAAGATATTATAATTTTCCACAGATAAAGTTTTAATCGACCCGGGCTGGACATCTTTGCTTTACACGACTACAATAATTGTATTAAACTTGCATACCAACTTGAGGAGTATCCGCATTGAAAGATGAACGATGCAGCTAGAACTTATATCAAAGCTCATTTTCGTATCACTTCTCATAGCCGAGTAGCATTTCTGCAAAATGATCGATTTTAGGCAAGTTAACTAATTTTTTCTCCGATGTGGTTGATATCAAGTACGCACAAGTATGTATCAAGCCCTATGAAATAAGTTCTAGCAACATCCTTCCAGCGCCAAACGGTGAAAACAGAATTTCTTTATCTATTAGCATGGCGATGTAAAAGTCAACGGTCTGAACGATGTATAATTTCCTGGCGTGGTCTACACTTCCATAAGTGAATGATGCTTCCTATAAAAGGAAGTAAAAACAGATTAGAGTTCCGATTCTCTCTTCGCATGCGCCGATGCACTACTTTATTTATCCCATTGGTGTGACGATGCGTTTCAAAGCTCACTCGGGCACTACGCAACATAATTTCAGGTTGTGGAAAAATCATGAAGGAGTGCGAAGTCAACCTCACAGCTACCACCGGGGTAAGGTTACAATTTGAATCGACTGAAAAACGGCTCCCTCGTTCGATCATCGGCCGTATCAACCTAGAGTTGGCTGCCGAGGCCGCTGAAAGGAGGCCCAACCCCTCCCCCACTAGTGAAAGCCACCTGGGTAAAAGCGAAGCTGGGTGAGGGTAGATAATAACAGATAAGGTGAAGGAGTGATCCTCTCGTGTTACCCCCTACTCTTTCTCGCCGAATGAGTCCCTCGCAGATGAATGTCGTCGCACCTAGGAATAAGGAACAAAGAACTTTTTTCTTGAAGGGTCTTCTGGGAAAAACCAGTTTAGACGCGCCAATTGTCCAGATCCGACTGAGGTATCACCCTAAAATCTGACAGCTTTAATGTTTCCGGCTGAGTGATTGAGAGGGATAGCTGGATGGAAGGACTGCCTGTAAGGCAATTTCCACAAACCCTGGGAAGGATATTTTACCATTCGTCACGATAACCTGAATAGAGCCTTGTATTGCCGGTAATAATCATTTGTCATCACAAAACGAATGAGTGAACGGAATAATGCATCGATTTGATGCAAAGGTAGCTTGACACACGGAAGTCGATTTCCATTGAAATGTCAAGAGTAGCAATATCTCCAAATATATCACTACTTGCAGGGCATCTTTCGGCTTTCGTCTTACTTTCGAATCATCCGTAAAACTTTATGACGCAAGTAAACAATAAACATTGCAAATTGATATATCGAGATAATATTGTTAAAATTCGTCACGGCAAAGAGGGGTAGTACCAATCCGCGAAATGCTGCTCGCCACACCGCCAGCTGCAACGGCAAAATCACTTATCCGGTCCCGTCAACTTCGTAATTTCGAGTTTCTACTGTATAGAACTCTCCTGATGCTGCTGAGGTACATATTTCAGCTTAAAGGGAGCTTGGTGGCCTAGTGGGTAGAGTGCTTGGCCAATGAATGAAGGGTCCTAGGTTCAAATCTGGGTGAAGCCTTTGGACGCCCCCAAAACAAAAATCCTCGGGGTGCGAGGTGGCCTGGGGAAAGGAACTGGGCCCCCTACCCTGTATGTGTGAAATTCACATGCTTGTGGCTTAGTCGGTGGTGAGCACTATCCTCAACTATCCAAACCAACCTTCGGATTGAATCACTGAGTGATATCATCTTAAAAGGTATTACGCATTGTTTTCAGAATGCAAAGGCCTATTTTCTCATTAAGGTTGAGTAATTTCAAATCAGCTCTTTCTAAGGTTTCAATCACTCATTTTCTTTTCAGAATAGAGAGCTAAGTCCCCTCTCCCCTCCACTTTGAGGCAGAGAAGTGACTCACTATTACAACTACGGAATATTTTAAAATGGAGAAAGGTAAGACATTAGCAATTTTTTCTTTGTCATTTGCACCAAGAAGAATAAGCAGGAAGATTGGTTAGGGAAGGATTATTGGGGAATGACAGAAAGGCAAATGGCAGTGTTGGCTTAGCCTACTCTTAATAAATGCACCAAGAGGTCCACAGTTTAATGTTCCACACAACAATTGGAGAACTACACTGGAAGTGCTCTCTCTATATAGCACTGAAGTAGTGATAATGATTCCCCCAAAAAATCTCCACAACTGCTGGGATTCGAACCCATGCCCTTAGAATGGAAAGATAGCACACTCACTCCAATGACCTAATCCCCATGAGGGTTAAGCCCCAGGCCTCAACCTTGATTACACACCAAAGGGCATATCACTGAATAGCTTCAATGTTATAGAAAAAAAACCTACACAAATCCATTTAAGAAGACAAAGTAACTTGATTAGACATATTCTAATGAAGCATGTGAAATCAGGGAGAAACTTTCAATATTTTTAGTGTCATCTTACCCATGGTATGGATCAAGGGTGATTGCACGTGGCTCCTGCAGTCCAGTATTAATGAGAACCTTGCGATATCTCCCATCTAATTTTGAGACTTCTATGGTATCATGTCCTTTATCACACCAGTACAGGTTACGACCAACCCAATCAACGGCAAGGCCATCAGGATTTCGCAAAGTGGCAGAATGAAGCACCTGTAAAATATGTAATTTTTATTGGACAATGAAATATTAAATAAACCTACAAAATAGTATGTACTTCAATTTAATTAAATTTAAGGCAAGGGCCTAGCCACGTTGACACACCGGCTCCCATCAGATCACTGAAGTTAAGCAACGTTGGGCCCTGACGGCAGTTGGATGGGTGGCCCTCTTCCATGCCTCTACCGGTGTGGATGGAGGGGTGATACTCCCTCCAGACCTATACCGGGAGGCCAGAGGGAGAACCTAGACCGGGAAGGTAGGAGGGAGGATTCCCTCCATACCTGTACCGGGTAGGTTGGGGGTGGCCCATCCTTCATGCCTCTACCGTGGTGCTCTTGTCTGCAAGTGGCAGGCAGGTTAAACGTGGGATGGCACAATGGACGAAAAGGTCTGAGTGCCAGGAAGGCTCCAGAAGGCCCTCGCCCACCCTTACAATCTAGCATCTAATTAAATTGAACACAATATTTTACCTTCCAATTTAATTGACTTACTTATCAAATTCATTTCTTTAAAAGATGTGTAAACTTGAGTTGCTGAGCATCTAGGAAACCTGATTACAAGTTAAGTGCTAATTAGGATTCTAGGGTTCAATGAGCAATGGGGGATACCAGAATCTAATGATAAGCAAAGCGAAAAAAGTAAAAACAGTAAAACCTCTCTTTTTACACTTTTGTAATGTAATTTCAGGGGCGTTAATGTGAGATTTCAATGTACTAGCGACGTTATCTAGATTTGAGGATTCCATCAAATCTTATTGAATCCATGGATTAGTGATTTGAGCAAATCCTTCCAAATACCCTGGTTGCACAAGTAGCATATGTGCCACGTCATGGTAAACTGTAAATTGCAGTAAAATATAGCCTCGGAACTTAAGCATCTCGACATCATTTTACTACAAAAGTTTTGATACTTTGCACGAAAATTCAATATGTCATAAATATAAGCCTAAGTGGAAATTTTATGGTTAATAATCATGGAAAGTTTCACTTAAAATTCAGCATATGGAGCATGCTCACACTGTCCTCATGACCTCCCAATGCATCATTTAAAAACCCTAGGTGCATGCCACAGGCCATCATGCTTGCCCTTTTTTTGGGTGTTCAATGGAAATGCTGAGCTTTTTTCTTTTAGTCTTTGAAAAATGAAGTTTTGGCCTACAGAAAAATATATCCTGCTTTCCTAGAACACCTTGTCAAAAATCACTTTTTGCACGTCGCAAAAGTTGTGAAATTCTCTCATAACCATTTTTGTTGCTCCATTGTGCCATGTTTTGCACCCCCAATATAAGACCATGCATTTTTAGCAGAGTCCCGCATCATGACTGTTCGGTAAAATTAAGCCTCATCCTTTCTAAGCATTAATAAAGTGGTTCAAAACATGGACAAAGCTTGGTTCAAAACATGGATTAAATGAAAAATTGGCAAAAATTAAACTGTGCTGAAAGATGGGAATAGAGGTTTTTGAGGCATTGTTAAACAAATAGCAGCTCAAATTTATTTCTCCTTTAAAGCTAAATTATTAGATTTGTGCTAGAGGGATAACATGGAGCTACTTATTGGTATATTAATTAACCCTTGGAATGCCAAAATCGGGTCAAAATGACCCATACTGTCATAATTTCAATTTTTCAATGCCTTAACTGTTATGCACACAGGTGATATTCTGTCTATTCTTCAGGTAGATGTTAAGAAGTTTTTTTTGAAAATAAAGTGACATTCTTTGATAATTTAATTGTTTAGTAAATATGAAAAAACCGAGATGAAGCATGCCAATCGGAATAGAGCGTTACTACAATGTACATCTTTTTGATACAGATCACAAACTGTTATTTTAGATTTATTCCTCCTTCATTTGGCATTTTTTTAATAGAAAATAAAGGCATAAATATCATTAAACTGTATGCGTAGCTTCTGTTCGGAACAAAAAACATAGTCCTAACAGGAAATATATGTGGGTCAAATATGACCTGATCTTGGCGATCCTCAGGATCCAAATGATCTTGGCGTTCCGAGGGTTAACCAGAAAATTAAAAATCGATTAGTATTTGTTTTATACAAATATGTATTGGTAATGAAAAGGAACTGTGATTCATTGTTTGGTGAAAGCAGGATTCGCATTCGAGATTGAGTATTTGAGATTTGATAAAAAAGATACGGATTCAATGAAGTTTGGATTCGACCCATCACTATTAAATGCCATATCTATGCATGAACAACATATATGTTTTTACCAAAAGTTATTTAAAAATATCAGATATACTTCATACACAGGGATATATTTGTAAGACCATGCTTGTTTGGCCAGGTGCCTGGCTCTCAACCAGGTGCCAGGCATGAACCCTCCCCCACCTTAGGTAAAGGAGGC
Source organism: Pyrrhosoma nymphula (assembly GCA_963573305.1). NCBI lineage: Eukaryota > Metazoa > Arthropoda > Insecta > Odonata > Coenagrionidae > Pyrrhosoma > Pyrrhosoma nymphula. The sequence goes on from OY754330.1 coordinate 150,688,804, forward strand.
AACATCCTAGGATAGTGGCTGTACTACTTCAAGCCTCACAAGTAAAAAAAAGTAATCTTCTCAAAAACCCTTTTAGTTGGACACTAGCCTCCATAGAGTTTTATAGCTCACAGGTATCAATACCGGGTTATTGACTCTCAAATGGGCACACCACACAATAAAATATACTGTAACATGAGCAGAGAGAAACTTATATATGCCCTTCATTAGAACTATGAAATTACAATGAGCAGGAACATTTTTAAAAATTACTTTCTTTGACAAAATTATGATGCATATCACACATAAGGGTGCATAGTACACACAGAAATAGGGTATTCAAGGAAAATTTCATGCATAGGATTAATACATGTTATGTAGCACCAAATAAAATTTGCCAGTAGATTTCCTAATTCCTAATGAGTCTACCAAAACTTCACATCAGGTGTCTTTATTCCACCTTCAACAAAAAATGGAAGCATTTTTAATGTGAAGCTTACTCTAAAAATAACTAATGATTACATGAATTTCATGGCAAGAGAATAACTGAAACTACTTCAGGTGATATGACTTACCTGAATAGTGCTGTTTCCCTCACACATGCGCTTCAAGCTACTACCCAATGCAGTAACATCTGACCAGTATATGCAGTTATCTTGCCAATCAAAATCCAAAGCAACAGCATTGGTAAGGTTATGAGCCAAAAGGGAAACATGTCCCTCAAGATCTACCTCTCTAATGTAATATCTATTGGAAAATATCAACTTGGGCTCCACAGCTAAAGTTGAAAAATAAACAATGGAACATTAAAATCCAATGAATAAAAGTTTATTTGTAAAATCTAACTATGTATCTAAAAATCCAACCACATCTAGCATATGAAGAGAGTAAAAACAACAAATTTTCCATAGCACAAGGATATGTTCTGCAAGGTATTAGTTGAATCCAAGTTGTAGGAGATATTTTTCTAAAGTGACATTAAGGTTTCATTCAAATACATGGAAAATCTGCACAAAAAACCTTGTTTTGCAACAATTATGGCAAAAAGTCACATAATACCCATGCAATATGTCTTGGGAAACTCATGTGCAGCAAGTAGGGCTTTCATCCTCTCCTCACCCTCTTCACACTTGGAACACAAAACAGTCCAGGGACATTAACAGTCATATTGAATGAAGAACACATTCCATTTGTATTTGGTACCGTCATGATGATGTAGAAGAAATATCTACCAAACGGTCACTACATAGCGACTTTTCCCCATTCATCCTAGATATACTGACAATGTACATGACGTCAATGGAAAGGATGACAAAACGAACGATGTCAGGGAAAACTAACTGTGTGAAATTTTTCCATGGTGGAAAAAAGGACAAACTTTGCAATATTTAGTTTCTTATTCACGACCTGGGTTTCGACAGTTTATGTCATCTTCAGGTGCAAAATACAGAGATTCACTCCAATATATACTCACAGGGTGGGAGTGGTGGTAAGGGGAGAGGAAGTAAGAGAGGGGCGGGAGAAGGGGGTGTGTGTTTTCGGTTGGAGAAGAGAGGTGGGTCGGGGAAGTAGGGAGGAGGGGAGAGGTCGGGGATTTAACGTACAATTTAAAGAAGAGTTTACACTGTCCTGCTGCGCAAGCACTTTTAACAAAACAAATGATATCAGGGGTAACTGTGTGAAATTTTTCCATGATGGAAAAAAGGAAAAACTTTGCAAATTTCACTATTTAGTTTTTTATTCACACCCCGGGTTATGACAGTTTATGTCATCTTCATGGATAAATTTCACACAGTTACCCTGACATCATTCTTGAGATGATTTTGCCAGCGCTTCTAAATGCTATGGTCTTTATTCAGCTAACACAAACTAATTTTAACTAAATTTCACTTCTGCCTTTCCCAGGCTCGAAATCTTTTCCCTCGTTTTATCAACATTCAGGGCAATTTTCCAAATTTTACTCGATATCTGTGGTATTTGAGAGATTGGAAATTCTTTCCCTATTTTCTCAATTGATTGAAAGTGATCGACCAAAGAACTTTAAAGGTCACAAGCAAAAAAGGGTAATGCCAAAAGGTAAACTTAAAACTATTTCTTGAAACATTTGGTTAAATTAATTGCTATGAAGGTATCTTGACATGATTATTAAATCTTGCATGCACAAAACAGTGAAAATTCACTATCATACAACTGCATTTGTGCTAAATTAAACATAGCATTGGTAAAGATTGGGGAAATTAGCACCTATTGCAATCACTGCAAACAGTTAAAATGTGTTTGCTGGCACTACAATTGAATTCCTCTACATCCCTGGGAAGTAGTGGTAGGTAATACTCTAACCTACTAATACAGATGCCATTGAAATGAGTACTGTTACTGCATTTATTAATATATTTGTAAGTGATATTAATTTACTTAGGCCATTTTCATTCAAAAAGAAAATTCTTCCAGAAAGCTTTAGTTTTCCAGTCAGCCTTAGGAATAATTTGGTCATTTAAACAAGTACTATTAATCCATTCAAATAATTAGTAAAGCAGCCAACTAGCTAATCTTACATGAATTAGCCTTGCAGCTATGCTGGTTGTTTCGCAAGAAGTATCCAGGAATGCAGGAACATTTATATGAGCCAAAAGTGTTTCGGCAGATTTGAGAACAGGGGCTGGGAGCTCTTCTTTCCCCTCTTTCAGGCTTCACAGATGGATTAATATTTAAATCCGTTTTCACTTCCATTAAGTCTGAAACTCCACCTGCACATTCATCAACATCCACACACAAGCTAGGATCCTCAGGATGAACTTGAAATCCTGGGTTGCACCTGCACTCATAACCGATTCGAAGGTTAATGCACTCATGAGCACATATTCCTGGAGTTTCACATTCATTGATATCTGCAGAATTAAATGAGATCAGAAATTATGATGCAAATATGATTTAGACACCCATTATTTATAAGTCTCTAAGTTACAGTGGTGATAAAAAATACATGGAATAACATCAAAATAGGAATAGCTTCTCCGTTTAAAAAATATAAGATTCACATGAATACAGTAGAAACTCAAAATTACGAAGTTGACGGGACCGGAAAAATCGGCACTTCATAATATCAAATTTTGTATGAACGAGTATCTTTCAAAAACATCGCGATGAAGCTCTTTTTTTGTTTCCTTAAATTATGGTGTACTCTCGCGACGTACTTGCATGATTTACGAAGTCATAATTCATGAAAGTACATTTAATTGTGTATTCATGCCCACAGGGTGTGCACAGTTGAACACAACTAATTTGTCGGAGTTTGATTCTTCCAATTTTCGGGATTTCCACCGCGAAGTTTCCTTAGATTAAGATGTACTCTCGCGATGTACTTGTATGATTTACGAAGTTATAATTCATGAAAGTATATTTAAATGTGTATTCATGCCCACAGGGTGCACTCATTGTCAGTTGAACACAACTTATTTGTCTGAGTTTTATTATTCCTATTTTCGGGAATTACAAATTTGGCGCCACCGGATAAGTTATTTTGCCGTTGCAGCTGGCGGTGCGGCGTGCAGCAACTCGCGGATTGGTACTACCCCTCTTTGCCGTGACGAATTTTAACAATATTATCTGGATATATCAATATGCAATGTTTATTGTTTACTTGCGTCATAAATTTTTACGGATGGTTCGGAAATAAGACGAAAGCCGTGTTTCAATGGAAATCGACTTCCGTGTGTCAAGCTACCTTCGCATCAAATCGATGCATTATTCCGTTCACTCATTCGTTTTGTGATGACAAATGATTATTACCGGCAATACAAGGCTCGATTCGGGTTATCGTGATGAATGGTAAAATATCCTTTCCAGGGTATTTGGAAATTGCCTGACGAGCAGTCCTTCCATCCAGCTATCCCTCTCAGTCACTCAGCCGGAAACATTAAAGCTGTCAGATTTTAGGGTGATACCTCAGTCGGATCTGAACAATTGGCGCATCTAAACTGGTTTTTCCCAGAAGACCCTTCAAGAAAAAAAGTTCTTCGTTCCTTATTCCTAGGCGCGACGACATTCATCTGCGAGGGACTCATTCGGCGAGAAAGAGAAGGGGGTAACCCGAGAGGATCACTCCTTCACCTTATCTGTTATTATCTACCCTCACCCAGCTTCGCATTTACCCAGTTGGCTTTCACTAGTGGGGGAGGGGTTGGGCCTCCTTTCAGCGGCCTCGGCAGCCAACTCTAGGTTGATACGGCCGATGATCGAACGAGGGAGCCGTTATTTCGGTCGATTCAAATTGTAACCTTACCCCGGTGGTAGCTGTGAGGTTGACTTCGCACTCCTTCATGATTTTTCCACAACCTGAAATTATGTTGCGTAGCACCCAAGAGAGCTTTGAAACGCATCGTCACATCAATGGGATAAATAAAGTAGTGCATCGGTGCATGCGAAGATAGAATCGGAACTCTAATCTGTTTTTACTTCCTTTTATAGGAAGTATCATTCACTTATGGAAGTGTAGACCACTCCAGGAAATTATACATCGTTCAGACCGTTGACTTTTACATCGCCATTCTAATAGGTAAAGAAATTCTGTTTTCACTGTTTGGCGCAAGAAGGATGTTGCTAGAACTTATTTCATAGGGCTTGATACATACTTGTGAGTACTTGATATCAACCACATCGGAGAAAAAATTAGTTAACTTGCCTAAAAGCGATCATTTCGCGGAAATGCTACTCGGCTATGAGAAGTGATACGAAAATGAGCTTTGATATAAGTTCTAGCTGCATCGTTCATCTTTCAATGCGGATACTCCTCAAGTTGGTATGCAAGTTTAATACAATTACTGTAGTCGTGTAACGCAAAGATGTCCAGCTCGTTTTTCCAGAGGCATTCGTGCCGAGCATTGGCGCTTCCGGCAGTCCAGCGAACGGCTACGCGTCTTTGGCCTCCTCTCTCTCTCTCTCCCCCACCCTCAGCTCGGCGCTCATAGTTAGGTGGTCGGAGTAAAGTGATATTTTTTCTCGAGTCTGCATCACATTTCATCATAAGTATCACATATCACTCATCGCTTTCCCACGCCCTAACTTCACAGGTGGCGGCGCCCTAACCTCCAAAAGTTGGGGGGGCGGGAGGGCGTTGCCCATTGGGAGTCCCTTCTCAGCTATGACCGCGAACCAAACGTATCACATTTCACTCATCACATACCCACCCTAACTTCTCAGGTAGTTTCCACTAGTTGGGATATCCTTTCGAGGACATCCTATAGACATCCTTTCGAGAGCATCAGCAGCCAACTTCCATGGTTCCAACTAGTTCCTACATCGGCCGCAACTCAGGATGACCGTTATTTAGGGCGATTTTAATGATATCCACTCCGCAGTGTGAATTTTTTTATCTGATCCAGATCCGATTTTTTAAAATGAATTAGGATCCGATTTCAGTACCCGGAGAAACGTAATACCCGCGGATCTTTAGATCCGATCTCACCATCCCTAAATAGTATTTCCCGGCGAATCAGCTTGTGTCTTAGAGGACGAACAAACAATTTAAGAGCACATTTTGGAGTAAACAAAGTGCGTCTTATGGGCCAGGAAATACAGTAACTACAATTTTCGATGCCTGGCTAACGTTTTTCAACTTACGAACAAGTTCTCGGAACGCATCTCGTTCGTATGTCGAGGACTTACAGTACATTGGATGAGTACGTCAGTGACTTCCGACTGTTGGACGGATGCCAGACGCCCCAGCAAAACCACACCTTTACTATTGAAGCATTGAAAAATGAGATATCGTTCAGGTAATACATTCAGTGCATAATGTATTCGGCGACGATCATTAATTAGTTGTATAACTCTGACAAGGAGCGCCGAAACGTTTTATGATCCATCATCTTTCTTTAACTTTAACTTTTTCACGTGAGTAACTTTTTCACGTTGGGACCATGATCCGAGGTTCGTAATTTTAAAACTTCATTATTTCGTAATATCGCGTACTGTTACATACACTTAGATACCCTTTTGGTCGGGACCAAAGATTTTGCTTCGTAAAATCAATATTTTGTAATTTCGAAGTTCGTATTTTCTAGTTTCTACTGTAACTGTAAATCGTGTACTACAAAAGTAATTTCTACATCTTTCCAATGAGGATATTTATAGGAAATACATCAATCAAATGTGTATGAGTATGGGAAAACCTCTGTATGATACAAAGCCAAGGAAACAAGAAAATGCAACTTCATTTTAATTGTAATTTTAAACCAAATTCACTGTATTTCAGATTCAAATACTTTCAAATTTTAAATGAATATACCAAATAATTACAAATGCAAGGGAAAATGGAACATGGAAAACGAGATAAAAACCACAGGCAATAAAGGATATCACGTTTTTCAAGCAAATGCTCTATATGAATATGAACCATCCAGTTAACCCTGATACTAGGTTGAGTTTGCCATCATCTTTATCCTTGAAGTACATAGAATCTAAGGCTTGGTATTGAATATGGACACTTGCGAATCCTCCAGGCTCACTGGTGCATGTGTTGTGGGCACTGACGGTAGCTGATGACAGCATGCAATGAGCCATGAACATATGGCATTGGGATAAGGTTCCCTCACTCAAAATGGAACACATTTGAACTTGGGGCTGATAATAACAGGAAATTTTCAATTCAAAATTCCAATCCAAGTGATCTTAGGATAACTGAAATCACGGATATGGGGACATTAGATACTGAGTGATAAAAATGTAAAGAAGTGAAACCAAGAATTAGGGATAAATTTTTCATAGCTTTAATATTCCAATTCTCTCAATAAAAAATAAAGGCACAGAATATTTTTTATGAGCAGAGTTTTTCATGGAAAAACGATAAAGATGTCTTTCCTGTAATCCATTTAAAAGGTTGAGATGGTATTTCCTCAACCCATACACTGAAATAACTTTCATGCTTTTTCCAGGTTTACCTAGTGGCAAATAAAATTATCGTCTTTGGAAATGCAAACTTAGATGAAGACAAAATCTGAGTATATCTGCAAAGATAGTCTGTAACAGGAAATCTGATCAAATCTTCCCTAACATTGAAAGTAAAAAATCCTGAGAAATGCTATATTTGTAATTAACACACTTTTAAACAGAATATTGTGAAACCTTGCTTTTATTCCCCTGGACTTTACGTTTTCCCTTAATTTATAACATTTTCCTCAGGTCCCAAGAATTTTTTAATCCTTCTAATGTAATCTTATCCCACTATTTACACTTTCAAATTTTGAAATATCCCATGATTTAAGACAATTGATGAGAAACAAGATGGCTGGTTCACTTAACACGAATCAATTGAATATCCAGCGATGATAATATCTACGCTAAAACATTATATATGAACACTGTTTATTTGATTTTCAAAGAAAAATATTTATGTATTTGATGGCAGTGCATTACATTGCTGAAAAATATAAATGCCAAATATTGTAATGGTTGTGATTGTTGCGTTCAAAGTTATTTTGAAATGAAACAATTTTGTAGAATGGTACATGTCCATTTAAAATTTAGAGAATAGGGTAAAGATTTTAATTAGATGCAATTTGGCTAAATAACGTAACTAATTTGCTGTCATAATGGCAAAAAGGTTAAAATAGCTGTTAACTCCCATACTCATACTTCACAGCCACCTTTCTTTTTTATTTCTCATAACTCACACAGTTTTTCTGTTCATCTCATGTTTTCAGTAAATTCACCTTTTGTTTTACTATATTACTTATGGCAATTGTGAGGAACTGTATTTTAAAATGGCAAACAAGCATGAGAGAAAATCATTATTATTGAAAGAAAAAAATCAACATTTTGCAAAGAGTTGTCTCTTGCATGGGCATAAGTTGGTCCCTGGCTAAAGAGCTTGATGTACCAATTTCAACATTGAACACAATAGAAAAATCCCACAACAGTATAGAAAAAAGAGCAGAGGAACTCGGACCTCTGGTCAAAAGGCATACTATACATCAATTACTCCCAAGTATAATAAACTTGAAGAAATATTGAAGACATGGTTTCAATCTCCCAGAGCTGCAGGTATACAGATTAGTGGAGTTTTGTGAAAAGAAAAGGCACTACATGCAGCATCAAGACTAGGCACTGATGACAAAGCATCAAATGGCTGGATTGACCATTCCAAATTAAATATAGTATTGTCTATAAAAAAATGTGGTGAATCTGAAAATGTAGATAACTACAGTTTCTCGCTCTAAGTGCTCAACTTAATATAATCATGTTGATGTTTATATGGTCTAAAAGACATTTTGAATTTGGAGGAGACAGGTCTGTTTTTTTTAATATAATGCCACACAAGACCCTAGACTTCAAAGGGGATTCTTGCCATGGGGGCAAACACAGAAAAGCTCACCTCACTGTTATATTAGGATATAATGCAGATGGTAGTGAGAGACTTAAGCCCTTTACGAAAATCCAGATATCCATGTAGCTTTAAAAACATTAGGATCTTGCCTACAACCTATGCAGCCAACTCAAGGGCATTAATGACATAAATTATTTTTGAAGGACAAATGCATGCTCTTGATGTAAAGATTGGGGGTTAAAACATAAAAATTGTTAAGTCATTGGACCGGTGCCCATCACACACAGTTAGCTGGAAATTAAGGAATACTAAATTAGTATTTTTCCAATTCAAATGCACCAGCCAGCTCCAGCCAGGAGATTTAAGTATAATTCATTCAAATTGAATCAAATTATGAAACATTTGGTAATGATTTTTCTTCCATTTCCAACAAATTAAGATTTCCCTTGATTTACATTTTCCTGCAATTTACACCCTTTTTTTCTTTGTCCACCTCAAAAGTGTAAAAGAGAGGTTTCACAGTAAAAAAAATTAATTTAAATATTTCCACACCATGGTATTTCTCGGTGTTGCATAAGAATGTACAACCATGGTTTCAGAATATTAAATAATCTAGGATAAACTTATATTCCAGCTACCAAGTCAGCATTATTACTGCAGAAGAAAAAAACTCAAAACCTTTAAGAAAAAACAAACACTCACTGCAATTATCCTCATCGCTGAAGTCTCCACAATCATTCTCGCCATCACATGTCTTGTTCTCAAAGACACACAAACTATTTTTGCATTTATAATACCCAGGTGCACATTCTGATTTCGTTGAATTCACTGGAAAGGTAAAAAGATACACCTAATTAGATCAAGATATCACACAAAATGGCAACCAGATACAGGTTAACTCTCATTTCACACATGTTTCTTTGACATTCTTTTGCTTTAACCCACTCCACAGATTATGATAACCTCCAGACTAATGCATTCTTAATTGGTTTTTTATTTACATTATGAAGTGTGTTCTTAGGGTGTGTATTCTATCTGCAACATCCTCCCTGCACAATATTTATGCAGTGGTTATTTATTTGTGCACGTGTGACTGTTCTGTAGGTTAAGGTTCCATCATTGTCCTCAAAAGAATCCATTCCAAGAAAGAATCCTTTCCATATCACTGTACATATCTACATATGTACATAGCTAGGTGTCCACTTCTTTGAGCTCATGAAGGAAAAACAAACTTTACTTATACTGGATTTTCCTTTCAAGTGATCGCAAATTAAAACATGGATGTGGTTGCCCTTCAGGAAACGAGATGGCCATATGCAGGGAGAATAAATACTAATAAATATATAATTTATTATAGTGGATGTGAAGAAAATAGATACTATGGTGGGGTAGGTTTCGCTGTAAATAAGAAAATTGCAGAATCTGTGATACAGTTTGAAGCTAAAGGCAATAGAATATGCAATATAAGATTAAAAGGAAAGTTTAAAAACATATCCCTGGTCAGCTTTTACGCACCAACTGAGGATGCGGATGATGATGTAAAGAACAATTTTTATGAAGTTATTGAGGAAAAAATGGCGACGCTACCAGGATAGGATATGAAAATTATTATGGGAGATGCAAATGCCGAAGTAGGTAGAGAGGAAATTTGGAAACCAGCGGTGGGAAAGGAAAGCTTACATCAAGAGTCAAACGACAATGGATCCCGACTGGCAAGTTTTGCACTGGCAAGCGATGTAATAATTTCAAGTACTATGTTCCCTAGAAAGGATATTCATAAATACACATGGATATCCCTGAACGGAGCTACAAAAAACCAAATTGACCATGTTTTAGTGGATTAGCGACACAAAAGTAACATAACTGATGTTAAAAGTGTTAGAGGAGCAGAATGTGGGACTGACCACTCTCTAGTTTTAGTTAAAGTGATGCAAAGAATAGCAACTCAGAAAAGGAAGGAGGGCATTGTGAATAGAAGAAAAGATACTGAAAAACTCACAGACCACGATGTATCTGAGAAATTTAAGCTCGAACTTCAAAATAGATTTCAGATTCTGGAAGGAAGGGAAGAAAAGGACGAAAGTTTAGATACTAATTGGCAGAACTTCAAAGAAACCGTCTTGGAGGCAGCGGAGGGAGTGTGTGGCAAGAAGAAGAAAATTAACAAAAAACCCTGGTTTGACCACGATTGTGAGCGAATGATAGAAGAACGGATAAAAGTAAAAAAGGCTTGGATTAACACAAACAGTGTGGAAGCTAAGGAAAGCTATAATAAGATAAACCGAGAAACAAATAACCTGCTAAGGAAGAAAAAAAGATTGTATATAAATAGTTTACTTGACAAGGAAGAAGAAGAAAACACAGCAAACAAGTCAAAAGAATTTTATAGAAAAATAAGGTTTTTTAAGAAGGGATACATTCCAAGCCCTTATGGGGTGAAGAACAGAGAAGGACGGTTATTAATAGTAAGTCAAAAGGTAATGGAAAGATGGCGTGAGTATTTCTCTGAATTGCTAAATGTTGAAGAAGTAGGTACCCAACTAAACCAAGGCGACCAGGCCAACTACTATCATGTTCAACCTAATGTGGAACCTCCAAACAGAGGAGAAGTGAAGGATGCTGTTAAATTCCTAAAAGGCAACAAAGCATCAGGAAAAGATGAAATCACAGCAGAATCATTGAAAAAAGGAGGTGACATTATAATTGATAGACTATGGGGAATAATATTGAAAATATGGGAAAAGGAAGCGATGCCAGCCGATTGGCAGGAAGCAATAGTAGTACCCATACACAAGAAAGGAGAGAAAGAAGATTGCAATAATTTCAGAGGTATTGCGCTTCTCAGCATTCCATATAAAGTCCTCGCAAAAATAATTAGTAGCCACTTAGAATGTTATACGAACGAAATTATCAAAGAGCATCAGGCAGGGATCAGGGATATGAGGATGAGAAAAAACTAATAGTGTTCGAGAATAAGATATTGCAAAAAATCTATGGGCCCACATACGAAGAAGGACAATGGAGAAAAAAACACAACAGAGAAATCAGGAATCTATAGAAACATCCAGACATAACAAGTGAAATAAAGGCAAGAAGAATCAGGTAGGCTGGACATATTCTAAGGAAAGAGGAGGGATGTCTGCTGAAGGAGGTACTAAATGGGATTCTTGAAGGAAGAAGACCCCAGGGAAGACCACGGCTAAGATGGTGGGACCAAGTGAGAACGGATATGCAAATAATTGGAGCAACAGAAAGAGAGGCAGAAGATCGATCCAGGTGGAGGGGATTTGTTGATGCAGCTAAATACCGCCTAAGATATCTATATGGCCCTGGGAGTAAGTAAGTAAGAGTAAGTGATCGCAAAATAAAGGCGGTGTTTTGGGAGGGAAGTGTGCTTTCAGGGTCAAGATATTTGCATAACTCTAACTTGATGATCATTCACTCCAGGATCTCATTTCACTTCCAAAATAATACTTTTGTAATAGTTCTATACTTTTTGTAGTTTTCAAGGCATGATAACACATTCATGGGAAAAGGTAAGGGGAATTTATAGACTCAAGAGAAAAAGCTATCAAAAAGGTCATTTATTGACAAGTATCTCATTTTTTTACCTGAATGCACTTTACTCGCTGGTTGTCATGGTGAATATTTTCATAAGCATATATTTGTTCCACATCACGATGTTTACGAACCTAGTTCCAACAAATGCCACAGAATCTTCCCATAATTCCAAGACAGAGGCACTTAGTTATATTTTGACTTAATCTACCAAATACAATTTTCACATACACTGGCGGAAGGCTGTAGGTTGTCTTACGATTTTATGGCTCGTTTCAGTGTAACTGGAGACCATATTTTTTGTGCGGAACAAACCTAACTAATGGCTAATGTTTTTACTGCTTCGTTTTTGGGAATGGTGCAGCAGTAATTGTACACAATTTATTTTAATTTACAAGCATTGCTTACAAAAAATATATCAGAGTTTTTATACGGGCAAAATATTTATGATTTTACCATATTTCTGAACATTCGATCATCATGCCTACCTTCCTCCAGCATAGTGGTCAAGTTTTGAGCATCCATTGATGTGTCACATTAATGACCAAGCCTACAGTCAGGTAACTTTCCGTTGAGGAAATATCTTTAGCCTTGGCTCAAGAAACATTAATGAGCGAGCCTACAGTCAAGTAATTTTCTTTTGAGGAAATATCTTTAGCCTTGGTTCAAGAAAAAATTGAGGGGGATTCAATATTGTCATTCTATATCTGATTTACGAATTTTTTATTCACAAAAGCGTTCTTTGGAACCTAACTTTTAAGAAACTTGAGAGTTACCTATACAGGCATACCTAACGTGATCACAGGATTAGGTTCATCAAAAATGTGTCCGCTGAATTGTCAAAGAGCAAATTCAACGAGATATGCTTCTTCAAAGAATAATTTCACAATAATCAATACATTGGTAGCAGTTTATTTACTGAAAAATAACTTTATCAATATTACACAAAGCAGAATTAGTGGTCAGACGAAATTGGAAGGTTGGATTCCTTGTCTAGTAAAACGATTTTAATTTGAAACAGGTAACCTTCCACCTTCCTCACCAACATTGTGTTTGTCTGTTTTGTGTATTCCCTATCACTATATTTCCCCTTCTACTTGATTGCCAAGAATAAGACTTATAGGTAGAGACCTGCAAAAGGTGGGGTTATTTTATAGCCAAAAGTGGTGTTATTTTTTTGCAAAAGCGGTGTTATTTTACCCTGAAATCGGTGTTATTTTCACGACAAAATATTTGGTGTAAATTAAGTGCTCTCCTCCCAGCAGGCCCTGTGGCAAAAAATGTTAAATATCATTGATTAGGGAGAATTTAAACAATTAATACCATGCTGTATTCACATTTTATATTTTTGTACATTTCACGTACCTACCTAACCAATTTACATAAAAAGGCAAATTACAGTTAAATGTCTGTATTTTCAAATGCAAACATTGCAAGTGTGGCTAAAATTTCTTCATTTAGATTTGTTCTCCTATTTGTTAGCAGTGTTGTAGGAGGATAGAAATCTCTCCGAGTCCACATTTGCACAGGGGGTCCAAATTGCTTCAAGCCACTTTAATGCAAATGATGGTTCAAACAATTTTAGTACCTGAATTGCTTTCATTATATCCACTGAACCCTGGAAATTTTGTTGCTGTAATATTCACCGTAATTCCCCAAACCCCAACATCAACTTTACCATCTCAATTGACTCAAGGCTATGAACTTTTTTTCAATTTTGTATTTTTGGCAGGGCTCACCTCCATTGTGAGAACTACTTGAGGGTCAAAAGCTGTTTTCAAATCTAACTCTACTTGGGTCTTCTACTACAAGAGAGCAAAGTTTTATTGATGCCTTTGATGCTATCTGCACTAGTATCGACTTTACAGCTTCTGTTTAGAAGTTCTTAGAATACCTTGCGAGGAATTAGTAGTTTTGTAAAAAAATGACACTCGGAATATTATTATGGATGCTTGCCATTTATTCCACTCCCACCGGTAGAATTTATTTCAACATTAGCCTTATGTTTTTCACTCAATATGTGTTTCGTGCAGCTGTCCTTCCTTTTCCACAAGATATTTGTGTTGTAAAAACGGCAAAGAATTATTATGTTATCAGCACAATATAATCTATGTTGTCGAAATCCTGCCTAACGCTGCTTTGCCGTCACTGTCCACTTAGGCATTATAAGTTTTGTTGAATGTGATAAAACTGTCACAAAAGAAAATCACTATGCTGATGCTATGACACGTGCCCCTTGAAAGTATGCAACCGCTCCTTGCATACCGTAACTTCCGTAATTTTCGTCGTTTTGAGTAAGGTTCGCACTTAGGTAAGTACATACTAACGTAAGTCAAGGCTTACGTAACTCGGGGAATGCCTGTATAGCAAAGTTTTGGCATGCATTTTTCACTCCTTTTGTTCATGTTCACAAAACTTGATTGAAATATTATATCCAAGTAACATTTCTAAATTAAGTTGTACCGGAAAGGCATTTTCCATATGTACTGCCCAACTAAATGTTTACAGTCACAATTTTAACTACAGAGGCCGCGAAAATGAGGAAATTCATGGTGTAAATGTTGAAATTCGCGATTTAAATGTTGAAATTCGCGATTGAAATGTTGAAATTTGCAACAAAAACGAAGCGGAAAAACCCCAGAATTCGCGCAAAAATTCGCGTTGTCGCATTTGTGAGTTTTGCATGTCCCTACTTATAGGTAAATACCACCTTCTAGAATTTTTGTGAACAATATGTACACACACACATACATATGCTTTAACACAATTAATTCATCATAGAAAACACTGCATGATTCCCTTAGTACATCTAAGAGTGACAAGTTTTTTCTTCAAAAATGGAAGGTATTGTGAGTTGGGGCGAGTTCGGACATGCGGGGCAAGTCTGGACGATACTTATGGCTGGGACTTACATTATGTTTTCTCCTGAAGTTCACTTTATTATACAATTTAATCATTTATTTGAGACAAAGAAAGATACAATGTAGCATATTCTGTATAAAAGCAGTGGATCTGTATTGGATCTGTTACTTCTTATTATAGTCAATCTCATTAGTTTACGGCACAACAGTAGGGTGAAATTTCGTACCGCCGAAATAAACTACATACTGTGCTCTTTGGTAAGTGCTTCTGAATGTTATGAGATTAATTTCCTTTAAACGCTGCATTATTTTTCATTACATATGAAAATTTTTGTTTAAATACTATGAATATTCTATTCACTAGAACACATTATTCAATTTTATGTAGCTCCGTGGGCGGAATGGCAAGGAGGCATGAGAGGATCACTGGAGGCAGGCGCTCACACAGGCACGATTAGAGGCAAATTGAAAAGGCTGATGAGGCTATAGAATGTGGAAGCATGACATTTCGGGCTGCGTGTAAGGAGTTTGGGAGTACCATAATCAATGGTCCACAGTAAACTGAATAAAAAGCACCTGAATAAGTCTGGGGGACAAACTATTCTATCCACCAAAGAAAAAGATCAGCTAACACAAGAGATTCTTAAATTTGCTGAGTGGGGAATTCTCTTATGAGCAATTGACCTCCATTTAGTCATACAGGAGTTCTTGAATAGGATGGGATGACGAGAAAAAAACATTTGAAAAAGACTTCCCGGGAATGGAGTGGGTGAATGTCCACACATTCACCCACATGTCAAGACATTCTGTCGTAGATTACGAACGTGATCGGTGAGTGTTTATTAACATAGATTATTTTAGGAACTGCAGAGTCGATAAGAAGACGCAGGGAAATTTGAACTCTGGAATCCACATGGAGGAGGGAAGGAGGTAGGGGACTGTATAATATGATGAATAAGAATTCATGGCAAAAGACAGAAATTCATTTTTGAACTGCAGGCAAGTGATACCGAATCCGTTACTCGGAGAAACAGACATGGTAACTTAAAAGTTGGAAATTGGGGACAAATAATGTGTTTACTTTTAATATTCAAACTCACTTCATGTGTAAAAGTATATGATTTCATGCGTAAAAATGGTAGTAACAAAGAAAAAGCAGAAAATATTTCTCACTTTTGAGTCTCGAACCTGCGACCTTCGTGCCTTCGAACTAACACTCTACCCACCAGACCAAAACCTTCATATGAAAGGTGAAGCAAAAAATAGCTAGATCTGGCAAGCTAATGGCATAAGTACGAGATGTCGGTGTGAATAGATTTGGTGCATATTATTCAGTTAATTCATTCTAAGGATCTTGTTTTTCCATGAAAGCTACCACTATTTACAAAACTCCAGTCAGGAGTCATGCAGGAGGAGTCATGGAGGCAGCTAGTGTGGAAGTAGAGAATTTTGATAGTCACTTACAAGATGATCTATTCTCGCCAGGAAATAAAGGGTATTTTGTCCAATGGTTCTTAATTACTGAACGCTTGACGCTTGATATATATGAAGCACGGTGTCATTGATTGATATATATATATATCATCATTTTACGCCGTTTACAATGCCTTATTGAAAATTATTTTGATAATTTGAGTGAGGGCTCTACCTTTCATCATTAGAAATAGTTTATTATTAATTTCTACCACAATATTGTTCGATCATTCAACATACTCCCTTCTCATTGTAAAGAAAAATGGTACCATAATGTCCAAAAGTATACTTATCGGATCAAAAAACTAATTGTTTATTAATTAGCTGCATAAAATACAAGAAGCATTGTATATTGCAGGGACAGGGCCTCGAAACTAGACCAGGTGATTTTTTTATGAACGTCGTCAATTTCCCATCCTTACCATTTTCGTTGATTCTCAGAAAAGTCTTACGAAATATTTTGCTTCAATTTACCCTGGAATTTGATCATTTCTCGCATTTAAATATTTTTTGAACACCCGCCCTGTTAAGATCAAGCATGACTTCTTACACCCAATTGGTCCTTACCCTGAAGTCCGTTCCATTCCTTCACATATTAACGTGAAATTTTCCCTAACTGTCACATACCTTTCAAATCTCTATCAGTCAAGTGGAGCCAACATAAATTTTAACTTCACTACTTGGCTGAAAGAGGCACTGCGGATTTTGCCCACAGACTTTTACAAATGTCTGCACCTTTATTCACATCTATTGTGTATTTTCCTTCTCTCCACGCAGCAATGTCCATTTTAAGATTAATACCTCGAACTGCAGTTGAAAGAATGTTATCAATATGAAAGCGCAATAATTGTACTCGACCTCACATTAAAAACTTGCTTAACAATAATCAAATAGTTGATCATTAGTTGATAAAAATCAAATTACGATCATACACTTGCGGGTTAACAACATCAAAGTAAGAAAATACGTGAAAACATCACAACATATGTTTTATGACACAGGAAGCGCTCCTATGATCATTACCAACAGTTTCATTAATTTAAAAAACATGTTTTTGTCGATGAATGTCCACGAATTGATCTCTGAAAGACAAGTACGGCAACAAGATTGACATCAAAATTATTTTTACATTATGTTAACAGGGATGGGATTTATTGGTTAAAAATAAATCCTTTGGTATTGTGATTATTCCGCCGTGGTAGACAATGGCATCACCTCATGAAAAACTACCAATAAAGGGAAAATAATATCATCGGATTCACAACTACATCCACACTTCACAAAAAATCAACAAAACACTGCGGGAATGCGCATGGATTCCACTGGAGAAAACTTTTAACGTGGCCTCCCATCCTTCGCAAGGCTCCTGTCGGAGACAATTTTAGTGCCAGAAGGTGCTCCGTGACAATTACAGAATACGGATTGGAGAAAAGGAGCCAAACAGTTTCCTGGCGCTTGTGGCTAGCTCTTACTCCGAAATTCAGAATACCATTGGGAAAAAAGAGCTAAATTAGTCTCTTTTTAGCAGTTAGCTCTGGAGAAACGATTTTCAGAATAGGACCCCAGAGAACATTTTCAATTATGATGACACAAATTTTAATGGTTAGCTGATAAAAACAGAAAACTAAAAGCATCTTGCAGTATTTTAACATAACTACTATTTATTTTTAATTTTATGGCCTTCATTGGACCACTTTAGTCATCTTCTGGATTTCTTCTGTTTTCTGTCATCCCAGTATTTCTTCATTCGCTCAGATTGTAGCTTTCTTTCTTTGTCTGAGATCACCCTTTCTATTCTCTGTTTGTTGATCTTGGTTAGTAATCTGATCTGTTTGTCCTTGAGTTTCACGATAGCATTTGTCTTTTCTTTCAAATCTTCTATTGTAATGTGTAATTCTTCAATCATTTCTGCTATCCATCTTGCACTGGCCTTACTGTTCCATATTATTTCTGCAATCTTTTTGCTTATTCTGTTTTGTGGTGTTCTGATTAGGTGTCCAAAGAATGAGATTCCTTTCTTTCTCACAGTGAACTTTCTCATACATAACTACTATATTAATAAATGATTACTTTTAATATAAGGACTCACCCCACTCCGTGAAGCATGTCTGGATGGTGTAATTGAATATTTTCCAGATTTAAAACTAAAGCAACTGTCCTTCATCCTTTCATCCTTTTCACAATGTTTCCAAAGGTTTTTAGATTTTTAATTACGGTTATCATGCATATTGGTAAATATGTTGATGCATAAATAATGATCAGGTATAAAAAAGTGTCCAAACTTTCCCCACAACACTCTACTGCCATACTGGCCCATTCCATTCAATCAATATTCAGAGCTCTCAGGTATTCAAGGTAATAGCCTGCTAATACCCAAAACATCATATTAGTCCCTTTTAAAATCATTTTCAATTGGATTTACCACATTTAAATGCATCCAATCAGTGATCTGTCAGATCAAAGACTTGTTTAAAAAAGATACCATCACAGGAATATTTTTGAACACAGAGTTGTGAGATAGGGTGACAACGTTAAAGTTGCCATTTCCTCCAATTTATTCTGAAATGATGTTTGATAAAACTCATAAAATTAACACAAAATAGGAACATTATGAATGGTGATGATTAGTATCGGAATTTGTAATTCTATTGAGAGGTCATAATATATCACTCACCACATACATCTCTGGCTTCATCTGAACCATCACCACAGTCATCAATGCCATTACACACCCAACGCTTAGATATACAATGTCGATTTCCACAGGAAAATTCATTAGGACTGCAGCGTGTTGGAACACAGTCGATCGGTTCATCAGAGGCATCATCACAATCAGCATCACCATCACAGTAGAATCCCTAAGCAAGAGACAATATATTCAATATTCCAGGAAATACTTTACATATCATATAGTGACAAGCAACATATCAAAATTATATTCCTGGAAAATCATTCCATGGCTTATTGGATTCCATGTTTCCACACTCTAGGCTTGTCCCATGTTTTGAAGTATGTATGAAAAAAAAACTCCTTCAAACTTTTGCTATTCTCCATTTTACAAAATTTACTTTGCACAAACAATAAGATATAAACAAAAACCAAAATATAGAAATAATTAATATGCATAAAAAGAAGTATAATCTGGGCAATAACTGAACAATGTTCTATGCTGGAAGTGAGCAGTAAATTGCAGGAGTAATATAAACATAAGTAATTTTTTTTATTCAGTGACAGGGCATATGGTGGACTTCTGGGCAGAATTTTTGGCAATGGATCAGAGGGTCCCAGATTCACTGAGTTAGTCAATTGGGATGACACCTTATCATCTAATAACATGGAAAGTAAAAACTCAATCATTATAGAGAGATGAAAGATCTGGTGCTTTCCCAGCGAATCTGTTGAATTATGGTTTCTTGAGTTTCCAACCTGGTGAGAGGTTCCATTTCCGACAGTTTGAGGTCGACGCAGTCCTCATCATCTGGCATGCTGATGATAAGGCATCAGCATCAACATTCCTGATGACGAGGACCATGTTGGACCTCAAAACGTAGGAAATAGAACCCCTCACCTGGTTGAAAACCCCGAGAAACCATAATTCACTATAGAGAAAAATTCCTGAGACAACTGAACTGTCAATTAAATGAAACATGAAAATAAAGTGGCTGGACATATTACCATTTTTGGATGTATAAGTGACCAAAAAAGATTTCAGAACCCACTCAAAGTACTGAAAGGGGGGCACACACTGATCCTGATTATAATACAACCTCCTGTCACCATCTGATCTGGATGACTACTGCAATTAAAGCAATGAACCTTGACTTGCAGTCAGTATTTCAATGCTCTACCCACTCAGCTACCACTCTGTATAGCTATGAATATGATCTACAAAAATATCTAAGAACAATTTGTGTCATTTTCCACTTATACTCTATAGTGTCCATTCTATCCAAAGAAAAAACAAAAAAAACACTGATCAGTAAGTAATTTCTTCATTAGTTAAATATCAACCAAACAAGAAACTTAAAAAATTCATCTCTGAGATATTTAACCTTTATCTCACGAGGTATTTCACCGGCATTATACCTTCACAAAAGATTTTTTTAAGTTTGGCAACAATAAAATGTGAAAGGGAAGAAAAAATATCAAAAAAACTATTTGTTACATCAAATAAAATGGTCTTATCTATTTATCGTTCATGTAAATTAAATGTATTGGTTAAAATTATTTTTTAATATTATTTCTTACAATTTTTAAAAAGTTTGTCAAAAATGTAACAATATTTTAGCAATTATTTAGCCAAATAATCACTAATACTTCTCCAAATTACAAGTAACAAAATGTTAATAGTTCAATTTTAAAGGGCTTTCTATAATGGCATGATACACCTGAAAAAATTGGAAGAGAAGGGGAGAAAAATATAATCAAGAAGTATATCTTCCTCTGTCCAGGCAAAAGGGGTCAGTTTCCTCCTCACACATGACATATACAAAATCAGACAATAGGATTACATCATTTGGGCTACAGACCTGGGTGAGAGGAGACACATCACTCAGGTGACTTAAGATCAAACGAAACCTAATATCTAAGATATCCATTTAAAAAATTCAAATGGAAGGGAGATCCATTCCCAGTCGAATGCCCCTTTAAAAAGGTTTCCTGTTATTTGTTAGTCACTGGGGCCTTGAAATTAAAAGAATGACACAGTCAGCAAAATGAACATGCTCAGTAGTCTAGGGATTTTTTTTGCCTGAGAGACACGCTCATAAGATAAAGGTTAAGCAAACTGCCACTTAACACATTCAATGCGGAGCATGTCAATAGACGTGCTTCTGGCTACACCGACTGATGGAGCTCGTCAATTAATAATAATAATAATAATAGTTTATTGGTCCAGCGATCAAGTACATGATATAGGACAGGTCAGACATCTTAGAGTTTAATTAACAAATTACAAGAATGAAAAAACACTAAAACAATATTAAATTCGGTCATTAATGAAATCAGTAACTATATAGTACATTTTATGGAGTAAAATTTCCTTGATTTTGGACTTAAATATAGAAAAACTATTAATACATTTCAATTCATCGGGTAACGCATTGTACAGTTTAAGACCCATTGAGTTAGGACCACACAATGCAGTTGTAGTGCGTACATATGGTACATGTAGGTCGTTGGAGTTTCTAGTAAAGTAATTGTGTACAGCACTGTTTTTATTAAATTGGTTAATATTATTGTGAGTATATAACAACACATGTAAAATATAAACACAAGGAAAAGGTAGAAGGCCCAGCTTTCTAAAAATTGGTTTGCAAGGGGCAAGATAATGAGAATTCGCTATTAGTCTCACAGCTCTTTTTTGCATTTTAAAGATTCTGGATGCATGGGGTGAGGAACCCCAGAATAAAATGCCATATGTTAAGTGGGAGTAAATCTGCCCATAGTATAATGCTATCAGCACGTCTTGAGATACAGTGGATCTTATGGATCATATAAAAAAACATTTGGCACTTAACTTGTTGGTAAGATTATTAATATGAGATTCCCAAGTCAGTGAAGCATCGAGCTGTAGCCCAAGAAATTTCACACAATCCACCTGGGGAATTGGTTTTTGGTTAACTTGAACACTAATAGCACAGTTTGTTTTGTTCTTATTTTTAAAATAGACAATTTGGGACTTCTCAACATTAAGATCAAGGAAGTTGTTGGAGCACCAGTTACTTAGATTGACGTGGTCGTTCCATTCCGAAGGCCTTTAAATTTTTTAAAGCCGATTTTGACGACTTTCATGAAAATTGGGTCTGCATTGAATGTGTTAAGACCTCAACTTCTAACTAATATGGAGAATAAAAACACAACAAAAAACAAGCAGAATCATCTCTCCAATGAGTATTACATTGATTCCTTACCCTCAATATGCACTGATGATTGAGACACTGGAAGTGGTCATCATCATCACAGGCATTTAAAGGGTTGACCTGGCAATCTCTTTCCGAGCTCTCATCAGATCCATCATTGCAATCTCTTTCTCCATCACACACCCAATTTTGTGGAATGCATCGGCCAGTTCCATTGCATCGGAAATCAGTACTTGCACAAGTCCTAACCTCTATAAATTAAAGAGAACATCAATATGAGAATTACAGCAAACAAGGATTCAAATATTTTCCTGAGGTTTTAGTTAAGAATGTTGCATGTGAGAAACCTATTATTCTATAGAAATCTAAATGAAACTTGATGATGGCAAAAGTTATGAAAAAATAGTTAAAGAGTGGCTGAACTAAACTGTAACAGAGGAGGTGAATAAAGGAGCAATGGGACTAAAAACATTTCTTTTCAAACCTTACCAAACAAAGTGGCTGATTCATCAGCCTCAGCCACTCAGGCTAAAAGGCCAAGCAGCCAATAGGGTAGTTTCCTTCATCAAAGAAAACATAATTCATTTATTGCGACAGGTGCCCCAGCATAAACGTATTCATTACACGCAAATTATTTGGATTAAAAAGTCTTAGTTTACAAGTAAATTGAATGTTAATTTTAAGTTCATTTGAAAAGGCTCGGAAATGGCGGAACAGCGGCAGCTCTTATGATGACGTAACAGGTAGATAGTCAACATTGCGAGGTATATGGAATTGTCATCGACTGTACTTACTATAGTATTTCAGAGTCCCTAAAATCTGGTGAACATGTATTAATATACCTCGATTAAAATGCTCAAATTTCGGAAAGTCTCCTCCGTTGAGCATGCCATTAAAAGAAGTTTTCTAGGCTCCTACGCTACCTGCTAATACAGAGCTACCGCGAAGGAGTTCTTCGCGGCAAGCGTCGCATGCGCAGTGAAATGAATAACGAAACTGCGTACCTGTGACTTCGCGTTCTGTGGTGTTCTGGCCTAGATGTTTACGTTTTGATCACTTTCGTTTTGACAAACATTTCCTTTATCTCATCTTCTATTCCTTTCATTTACCATTCATACCTTGCATATTTCATTAGTTACCTTTCATCATCAGTTCCTTTTGCTGATATACAAAGCCACAATGTTTCATGAGAAGAAGTTCAATGGCTTTACAAACTGGTTTTGTACGGACAATCTACCGTAAGTGGATGTGGCCATGGTGGTGGAGTTCTTTAGAGAAGATGTTCGGTTTAGTGCAGGTGAAATCAGAGGAGTAAAGCAAGGTACTACTCTCTTCTGACAGCTTTTAACCACAAAATTCTCCTCTTCTCGATTAGTGGAACCGCAACGTAAGCTTTCTTGCTATCGCTAAATGTTGTTGTGTGATACTGCGGCACAAAACAATTTTTATAAAGCAATGTTCTCGGAGGCATGTTACTGGTACTCCTTGGAGAATATGATGCTGATCAGCTGATGCATTGAATCACGAGTTCCCATCAATGGTCTGTGATCACGGTGAGGGGTGATCAACGCATTTTAGTTGTTTTAGTATTTGCTCATACATAGTTTGCTTCGAGATTTTGCCATCCATTACGCTATTGATGGTAAGCCTTTTTTGCTAATTTCATGTTCTGGCAATGACACCTCGACAAAGTGGATGAATTAAATTAATGTGTAATCGTATCGTAGCTGCGGCGCAGCACCTGCTCTCCGTATAGTTATTAAGTGACGATTTCGTGCTTGCTTGCGGGAAATATTTCGAAATGAATACGAACAAAATGGTTTATTTCATGCTTTTCATACTAACTTTACCTAAAAAATAGGAGCTAGCAACATTAATTTGAGAATATATTATACTATATGATTTTCATTCCCCATACCGTAACCATAAATGTTTCATTATTTTGACGAGGTTTCTCTATGCGACTAGAGCAGCTAAATTAATAAATAAAGCTCATTTCCATTTTACACCAAGTTTACTTTTGCAAATAGTTTTTTCCCCGTCAATAAATTTATTATTATTACTAAAGCTTTCTTGGTGGACGTCGTCTGCAGATAAGCAGCGGCGGCGAACCACCTAGCGGCAGATTGCGGTAGTTGCGTACGTACCTGTGACATCACACGTAGGATTAACCAGCATGCAATAGTTTGCCGTCACGTTTTCGCGCCGTTGAATTTTTTCACTTTTTAATTAATAAGGAAAAATACTTAACGCCATTTAAAAATCGAACGGCTTCAAACACTTACTCCAGGGGTTATAAACTTCAGATCTAGGCAATAAAAAAAAAATAGGAAACCACCCTATTTATAGGTAGCCAATTAAAAAGTTCTTTTGACAGCTAGTTCAAACGATCCCCTAATCATTATTTCACCGATCTGCAATATTGTTATAATTTTCCTTCTGTTTTTAAATTTTTTTTCTTGAATGTGATTTCGGTCAGCCATTTGAGAATTTACAAACAAAAACACATTACTTCATAGCCTTGCACTGTTTGAGAAGGTCTTAGCCAAATATTACCAAAGCAAAGACACCTGGAAAATATTCTACCAGAGCAAACGTTTATTTCACTTTTAATACTATTTAAAATTTTTGAACCTCATCAACGACTGTAAGCCATTTCGGTTACATGAGTGACCTTTTCTTCCCATTACCTTTCCCTCCCAACCCCAGTATGATCCCACGGGTAAACCTTCGAGTAGGTACCACCTATTGGGTGCCCCTTACGCCAATAGTCTTATTTCTTATCTATGTGGACAATAATCTTTCATCTATCCCTGATTTCTTTACGTTCTATCGCCGATCTATCCTTATTTTTAGGGATAGCCTATCCCTAATCGGGATGACCTATCCCTAACGGCACAGATATTAACCATGTCTTTAGGGATATGGACCACTTTGTGATGGCTGGGTTGTGATTTTATTTCACAAACAGTACTTTTTATAACTTTCAGATATTCCTTTTTTTATAAACTGTCAATGAAGATTTAAAAGAATATCATATTTCATTCATGCACTTGTTTTTTAAACACAGTCACCCATGTCCAAAAATACATATAAACTCAATTCTATTTAAAAATGTGAATCACTAATGACTGAGATACATCCTTGATTTTAGCAGATTGCTCTTAATATAGAGAACACAATTCCAAGTACGGCTGTTGGGTAGTCAGGAAAAAGAAAGGAAAATAAAGGGATTTTGAATTTGAAGAGGGGAAATACTTGATAATAAGACCTGAAGGAGGAAGTAATAATAGAAAATAGGAATGTTGTTAAATAGAATATCAAGTGCATACGCCACAGGACTCAATTAAGGATTAAGGGGTAGTAAGCTCTTTATTCTATCCCACTCCAGAGGATACTTACTACAGTGAACAGTTTCATCAGATCCATCATTGCAGTCAGGAGTTCCATCACATTCCCAAGTCATAGGAATACATTCAGAATTTTGACAGCTAAACTGGTCTGAAGAGCATGTGTATTCTAAAAAATAAATTTTAAAAATTAGATAACCCAGCGATAATGGTGGATTATTATGTTGCAATGGTTTGTGAAAGCCAAAAGGATAAATGAAACATCACATTTCAAAATCTTCATACTAGCCAGATAAAGTTACGTAAAACCTCATTATTTCATGGAAGAATTGTCCAAAAAATATGATACACAGAAGATTATTGATATATATTTTGTCAGGCTTCATATTTTGTGAATAAGCTAGAACATAAATCATAAATTATGATAAATACTTGGCTGGTGTTCCCTTGTTGCCTGGAAAGTCTGTAAGGAAAGTTGTCCATTGCATATCCTTATTGTGCCAACAATTAATGCTTCACAAATATTAATCATGGTAGCAAATGCAGAAATCATCAAAGTATGCCAAAATACCAGTTGAAAGTTATTAGAAGATGCAAAGTGAGGGATTTCCTTTAGTTTTCTTCTGTCATTAGAAATATTTTATCATTAATCTTGACCATAATACACCTCATACAGCTTACAAATTCCTTTTCCTTTCTCAATTTAAATGGAAAAGGCGCATGCATGTTGAAAAGTGTATTTTTATCATTAAAAAATTATATTTTAAATTAAATAGCTGCATAAAATACAAGGTTCATCCATACGGAACTCAATTGTTTCGTAATTGGATGATGAGGCATTGGCTAAATAAGAAATTTTACAGGAATTACCACCTTAGAATAATCCCCCGCCACACACCCTTGAGGTGAGTTGCATGTTATTCTGCAGATTTAGAATTGTACAATAAATGATTTTTCTTTCTCCATGTGACGTCACAGATGCAAGAGAGTAGGGATGTGCGAGTACTAGAAAATTCGAGTCGAGTCGAGTAGTTGGCACTTGACTCGAGTACTTCGAGTATTTTTACAGATGCAAGAGAGTAGGGATGTGCGAGTACTAGAAAATTCGAGTCGAGTAGTTGGCACTTGACTCGAGTACTTCGAGTATTTTTACAAAAGTCGAGTCGAGTCCATGGAGCCGCCGAGGCCAATAGGTTCAGAAATCGGCCGACAGGAAGCGCTATCATAGTCAACTTGCCTAAAATCGATCATTTCGTGGAAATGTTCCTTGGCTATGAGAAGTGATACAAAAATGAGCTTTGATATACGTTCTTGCTGCATCCTTTATCTTTCAATACGGATACTTCTCAAGTACGTAAGTTTAATATACGTACTGTAGTAGTGTAGCGCTTTTTTCCTCAGGCCTTCGCGCCGAGCGCTTTTGGTGGTCCAGCAAACGGCTATGCGTCCTTGGCCTGCCACTCGCTCTCCCCTCCATCACCCCACCCCGGGTCTCTCTCCCGCCACCCTCGCCTTGGTGAATCGGAGGGTCAGAGTGGAGCTATATTTTTTTTTCGAGTCAGCATCACATTTCATCAGAAGTATCACATTTCACTCATCGCTTTCCCACGCCCTATCTTCTCATATGGCCTCCACTAGTTTGGGGAGGGGGGAGAGGTGTTGCCTGCTGGAAGTCTCTCATCAGTTATGACTGCGAACCATAAGTATTACATTTCACTCAAGCCCTAACTTCTCAGGTGGCTTCCACTAGTTGGGGGATGAGGGGGGTGTACTTTCGGGAGTCTCAGCAGCCAACTTTCATGGTTCCAACTACAGAAAAACCCCCAAAATTACACTTTTCCAGGGACCCTAGAAAAAATTGTAAATTGCGGGAAAATGCAAATTGTGGGAAAAGTAGAATTTTCACTTCTACATCCATGTTCTCTTACTGGAGTCAGGGTAAAAATAAGAAACCATGATAAACTGAAAAAGAGCAGTGTTATAATTTATTCCTTGAACTAGCACTTTTCATTTATTTATATTTGATGAAAAAAATACATTAAACATCTTAGACGAATATAAAATTGAAAATTAAGAAAGGATGAAGATGGCAGGCAAATTTACATTATATTTGTTATTAGTAACCACTGAAACTATCTAATGAATATAGCATGATTGTTTTAAAAAAAAATTGATATTTTCAACTGCTAGGACTTCCTCTGCCTAGTAATAATACTATGCACTTTAGTTTCAATTTTCTGCAGATCCTCATCAAGCATTTGCTCACAGCAATCACTACCTAATAAGTAATTTCTTAGAGTTTGAACAGCACACACTGTATTTTGCCTATCATTGTTATAACTCGGGAATCGAGGCAGTGCAAATTGATCTCAGTTGTCCACCATGAGTTCTTTCATTTTTCATTATATCTGGATAAGAATCCATTTTACTTCATAATCATAAATGTTGTTTTAAGAGATTTTGACTCTGCACTTTATTAAAATATTTCCTTTAATTGCTGGAATATAATGTAACTTATAAGTATTTTGCGATAATTTCATTAAAATATAATTATACACGCAATCTAAATGAATTATACGATTAAGTTATGCACATTGCAGTTTGAAGTCCTCACTGTTGGCCGCTACTTTTAGTCTTGTGACCGCTGAGAAACCGCTACTTTTAGTCTTGTGACTTACTGTGGCTACGCTACTTCATGGCGCACACATTTAGCCTTGTTTTAATATAATGCTTTATTGCTTATTCTCTGGTTGTAAGGTGCAAGAAACTTCATTAAAATTTTTTGCTACATACGCACAGATATTACGACCATGTCCGATCTGAGCGAGCGGAGCGATGCCAGCTGCGTGAAGCGACAGTACAAAGCTATTGGTTGCAGAAAAAGTAGAAGTTTATCCTCACCAGCCTCTTGATACCGCAATGTGCATGAAGCAGACTAAACTGCTCCAATGAAATTTGCCTTCATTTCTTAACTCCTGACATGACGATAGTTTCAAAAACGATGAAACAACTGATCGCCAATCGCATTATTAAATCGGCCGCGGCAAGGAGTGTTGCGTCATGAAAATGTTTCGTAGTTTTTATTTTTATTTCAGTAGGCTCAAATTTTCCTCATTATAGTAACAAATATATTTTTGAAGTTATACTTCTTTGCGCCCGTTGGAGACTTTTGGGATGGGATGTTGGTCGAGAAACCGCGTCACGCTCTTTTCCGCATCACGCTCTTTTTTGGGTGAGAAAAATCCACAATTGTACTCATTGATACGAATTCCTGGGTATTTCTAATCGAGCTAAAAGGATGAAATTTTCAGGGAAGGGTTCAAATTTGGTGTCGAGTCAGGAAAAAATCGAAAATCCCAATATTTTTCATTGGTTTCGAGTCCAGATAGGATTTTGTTTTTTAATGGGTTTAAATGGGAAAAACGAATAATTTACGTGTAGAGTAATTTTCATTCATTCATTAAAATATGAATTAATTTAGATACAAGTTTCATTCTTTGACTGAAATGAGGCCAAAAGATCAATGCATTTACTTCTTGCAACCGATGTTTCTCTATCGATCGATAAATTGAAATATTTGAAGTTTAAACGCAAAATTAATGCAAATTTCGATCTTTTTTCATTTTCGTTGCTAAGCAATTTTTTCATTGTTCCCGAGACTTCCAGTACTTTATACGCGTGCTATAAAGATTAAACTTAAAGGAATATAACATTCTCCGTGCGTATTTCAATCGCTTTTAACGATATTATGCCTTAGAAATATAATTTTTACAATGTTTTATAATTATATACATAAACTGTTTCGTAGCTTTGACACTCCTCCATTTGCTCATGCCTACGAAATCCGTTGGGATCGCTCCAGATTCCTCCATTTTGCTTCTGAAACACTCTTTACACCTTATTCCGGGTTTCCCTCTCTCTGTTTTTCCAGGAAACATTAATCCTTGCACCTACTTTCTGAAATGTACCTCGAAACTCCATTCTACAAGTCAAAACCATGTAAAATGATAATGTTCTATGATGCATTATCTCTTGGATTTTGAAATTATGAATTCAAGTACTACGCCATGTGTTTAATATGTAAATTATAATAATTGAGATCAGCAAAAATAAAATGAAATGTGAAAATCCATAGCATTTACTTAGCTCATATTGATTGAATTTCATACTGCCAAATAACTGTAATCATGTTTAATTACAAATATTTACTTCAAAATTGCTCAATGGCATGAAAATAAAAGGAAAAATATAGCAATTACTAAGAAGAACAAAGTACATATGTCATGGGACCATTCGTTTTATGCTATTATCTCATTATTATATTCTTAGGTCAAAAATTAATAGGTCAAAAATTACCCAGCTAAAATAATTTCCAAAAGAAGTAAGACCTTATTGCATTCGTTTTTAATGATTTACAATGTACTATCATACACTTTTCCCCTTTTGCTTGCAAACTGCAAGCACCCATTTACTCGTTTTGTACGTTCGAACTTTGAAAAGAAGTTTTGTTTAAAATAACAATATATCGAAGAGAAATATATTGAATAATAGAGAAAAAATGTCTTTTATTTCATTTATATATCCTGTATGCCTGTGTGTGTGAGCGGGTGTGTGCGACCGGCCAAAGAAGTATAACTTCCACCGTCTGGTCCGACGCAGACCACGTTTTTTTTCTTAAAATGACTATTTGCAAATTAAAGCTTTTGGGGTGTCCAAACGGGCGAAAGGTTCCATGTTTTCCGGCGTTCGATGTCTGACACGGCCCTCGTCGTCAGGGGCATCAACAGATTTGCCGGAAAAGTACTATATTTGGGTGATTTACAAAGTTAAAACTAGATATTTATCATCATTTTATGCATAGAAACTGTAAAAGAACAAAATTATAGAATTATCGCTAACTGGATTGAAAATACCTTGCATAAAAAAGACTACGCTTCATTTCATAGCTTGAATCATAACTGGCAGATTACGAGTTGATGTAGTTCAAATTTCTGTTACTAGAGGCACTGTATACTATTCCCACCACCTTCAAATTCTTCCTTACAATAGGTCCTATTGCTGCTCTCTTCCGTATGTTTTCCACATACATGTACAAGACAAAGTCACTAAGTGTTTTACAAAGGATGATATGCATGAGTAACGGACTTGAGAAGTGAATTTTATATTTTGAAAGAGCGCGTTGTGGTGCAAATTGCGGGAAAACTGAAAAATCTAGTCTAAATTTGGGGTCCTGCATACATTGGAAACATAGGAAGTTGAATGGGACTTAGTAAAAGTGGTGTAAATTGCGGGAAAACGTAATTTCCGTTAACGCAAATATGAGGTTTTAATGTAGTTCCAACATCGGCCGCAACACAAGATGACCGTTATTTAGGACGATTTGAAAGGTATCACACCCCTCAAGACGTGAAGCATGTTGCACTTCTTCATTGGTGGTTTGCAGCGATGGTAGTGCCAAGGCCAACCTGGGCCTCCGGTTCAGCCGACTTCTTCGTCTTTGCTCTCTCCCCCCACCCCTTCCGACACCAGATACTTTTTTTGGATTTGCTTCAAGAGGACGATGGTAAATTACAGAAAGAAGAAGAAATTTGAAAGTTTCCATTTGAAAGTTTCTTCTTTCTGTAATTATGAGAGTTCCACAAAGTCAAGCCTGAAACTATTCGCTTAACGATGGTAAATCATTCCGTGATGAACACAGGCTGACAGTGTCTTCCCCCTCTCGGCTCGTATTTCGGCTTGGGTGATTCTTTGACACCACCCAGGATTATCCGGGGGTCGCATCCTGCTGCTCCAAGGCTCACTGACTCAAAAAGCATTGACAGCTAATTCCTCCTCGTGCCCCTCTCACACCTCACTAGGCCACCCTCTTGCTTAGGATGAGAAAACATCACCGCTAATTTTTGGACAAGAAGAAATTTATGAGCGCGGGACACATTCTGCGAGAACGATATGGGATTCATGCGAGAAGATCACTCCTTCGCCTTAAGTAAACAATGAATGTTGCCATTATCAATTTGCAATGTTCATTGATTACTTGCGTCATAATTTTTACGGATGATTCAGAAGTACGGCGAAAGCCGAAAGCCAACACTGGGTTGATATGGCCCGTGCTCGAACGAATCGAGGGGAGCTGTTATTTCAGTTGATTCAAGTTATAACCTTACCCTGGTGTTGGCAGTGAGGTAGATTTCGCACTTCCTTGTGATTTTTCCACTATCTGAAATTATGGTGCGTAACGCCTGAGAGAGCTTTGAAACGCATCGTCACATCAATAGGGTAAGCACCTAGAACATCAGAGCATGCGAAGAGAGAATCGGCACTCTGATCTCAAATTGGGTACATTTTCTTTTCAAGGTCATATTTTGCCGCAGAGTAATTTCTATTTGAATAGCTTTGTTGCTCGTTGAAGAAGGTGCCTGTAAATTATGCAACCTTGATAACAAAAACAAAAAATCGTACTCGTTGTGGCGATACGAGAGAAATAACCACTCACTACAACCGTCCAACTTCGTATGTTATTACCATGAGACAAACCATTGGTAAAAAATTACTCAATACAGCTAGATTCTCGCCATATTCCAAACACATAATGACGGACTTCTACCGTATTAGGTATTGATAGTCAGCTTGTTGCCTAATTTTAATTGCTACGACTACTCTGGGCTCTTCCTGGCAATTTTGGATACACAAGTTATCAACCCAATGCAGTCATTAAATAAAACTGTCGACAAATTACAAGAGGTTAGTTCATTTCAATTGTTCTATTGGAACTGTTCAAGAAACATAAATTTAAATTCATCTCCTAATTCTGACACGATTACAATAAACATTCATTATCCCAGTTTTCCTTCGAAATCAGGTTATATGTTCAGAAGAGAATATGCATTAGGAGATTGGGAAAACGTGAATATGTTGGTGCATGCATTATTATATTGCCAGGTTGGGAAATTGCCATAGTTCATACGACTCGACTCGATACTCACAAGTAACTACAACTCGACTCGATATTAAAAAGTACTACTCTCACATCCCTACAAGAGAGATTTAATTTTCCTTTATCACCCTGTTGTTTCTTCCTTCCTCATAAAAAGGAAGGTCAGAGAAGGAGAAATGAAAGTACAATTCTTTACTCGAATCAATGCAATTCTCTGGGCTGTCGAAGCATGGGACACTGTAAGCGCTGACAGATAGGAAATCATATAGTCTTGTCTTCATCTCAAAGAAATGTGCCATGGATATGGGGCCTGGGCCCCTTTCCCAGTTCTTGGTTTCACACCACATCCCCAACGGTTTTTGCTAAAGAACAAATATTTGCTTCTTGAGAGCAGTACAATGACCCAACATCTAATTTCTCCAGCTACAGTATAACGTCCACAAAACAAAGCCATCGGGACCAGAAAAATGATGAGTTTGTTGTACACAGGTTCATAGTATGTAGGTTTTTGCAGGTTGTATTGTCATAGGGGAATCTCTAGGTTATATCACGATCAGGGCCTTATTTTGCAATGCAGGGTGAATAAATAAACGGCGAGTGAGCTATGCTGAGGAAATGATCAATGAAATTATGATGACTTTCATTGTATCCATATACTAAGTCATAAAAATAATTTGAAGTAGTGCGTTGACCTTTGTTTTCAATTCATTATCAAGTGTTAATTATGTCCTAATTTAAATATTTGTGAATATTTCAACCCAAATGCAATGCAATTAAATCTAGAGTACACACCTGTTTTTCATTATTCGCGGCAAATACTTTAAAATTACAATAATAGTTGTACAACTTCAAGATTTATGATAAGGTTTTTCGTGTGTTTTTAAAAAGGGTGAGTTTCCTAACTTTTTAAAAATTGCAAAAATAAAGCTGATCCACAAAAAAGGTGATGTCGATAATATAGAAAATTACCGGCCGGTATCCTTGTTGACTAATGTATCTAAAATTTTTGAGCTATTGATGAGAGACAGGATTATGAACTATGTCATCCAATTCAAACTATTAAACATGGAACAATTTGGATTCCAAAAGGGGAGAAGCACCAATGATGCCATTACTTGCTTTCTAAAAAAAATCAGGACTTCTTAGGACAGGAATGAATTCTCGGTGGGTATATTCAATGACCTTTCACGGGCATTTGACACTTTTTGTGGATCAGCTCGACCCTGGCTAAAAGTGGATATGTTCTGAGGAATCTTGTGGATATTGTTTATTCAAATGTTCTGAAAATGGTCTATTATGGTTATTTTCAAGCCCATTTGTCCTATGGAATTATTTACTGGGGATCATAGGGTTCTGACTAACAATAAGCCTGTAATCTTGCATGTTAACCCTTTCGCGATGGGGCCACAAGTTGGAAAATGCTACTTCCCTCACAAATGCTACTAAGATTTCTTTGTATACCCAGAACGGAGCTTTCACTCAGTAAGGATTGCTCAGGCAAGTGTTTCCTCAACTTGGGGCCGGGCGCAGCGGGGTGCCAGACCTTTTTCTCGGTCACCGGGCGGAGATAATCCTGGCCCCTTTCCACTTGAAAAGCCCATTACGGCATGTGGTCACGGTCAACTATTTGTTTATGCAATGGTTTTGCGAAAAACATTGTTGCTGCAGCCTCGAGATATATTTAATCGGAAAAGAATTCTTTAAGTTTTGCAGTCCCTTCATAGCTTTTAAACAAAATTCTACAATTAATATTAAGCTGTCTAGCAAACAAAATCATATCAATGGTTAGACAAATAATTTTGTTATTTTATTTCGCACTCTTAAATGATTTTATCCATTACTCAACGATAGAAATTATTTAAAATTTTAAATATGCTTAGTTGGGCTATTGGCATCAATAGAACGCGAATTAAAGAATCTGTACTTAGTAATTTTCACTCTGTTAATTCATGAGATGTACGGTCTAGGGAACTTTTGTTTTTGGATCCTTTTAATTCGGCTATCATATTCTTTTAAATTCTAAAACTGGAAATCCCTTGCGTTGAAGTACAACGTGTGATCATCGGTGTCTTGTAAACGTTCGACCGTTAGTACCTATATAGGTATTTTGCAATTACACAAATGGACAGAGACTCAAGAGTTATGCTGAAAACATAAAAGACGATCTGTTAGTGCTAGTTAGCAGATTAGGATACTATCATTAGGAAACAAATACTCTTATTAACTATACTACCTATCGACAACCCTAGTTGAAAGTCTCATAGGCAGCTGTTCCTTATCATTCGTGGGAAAAATGACATTTTAAATTTAATGGGAAAACCTATATAGGGAAAAATAAACAATTAAATTCGCTACAAATATGGCTGTCAATTCATATGAAAAAATGACTTTTAGTTGTTTACCTAAAACATGATAACTCGCTAACTAATGAAAAACCTCACAAAAAATTACTCCTTAACTAACTAAATAACTGACAAAAAATTAGTTCGGAGATTCCTTTGCACAAGAACTACGTTAAAAATAATGGTAGAGCTCCGTTTAAAATTTGTAATTGTAGAGCTATACATAAGGCAACATACTTACAACCCTCAATTTGCGAATTACACGACTTAAATTTGTTATTCCACCGCATCAATTAGCAACTGACTGTGGACACATGGGCATTTACGCCATTTTAAAACATCGTTCGTAGTGAAAGGGTTAAAAATAAAGGATAGGGTCGAGTTGGGAGCATGTGGAAATATTACAATGTGTATGGTCAGATGAAGAAGTGGAAAACGATTTTTTGTATCTTTCGACCTCCCCCCTCCTAAACCTTCCATCCCAAACGCCCATTGCTAATTAACCGATCACTTACGGGGGAAAAACTCTGCCTCTTAATCCTCCTCCTCAACTACAATGTTGTCATGTACCCTACCCCCTCGCTCACACTCCTTCAGAACTATAGGGTTCCTCCCCTTTTCTCTTCCCTAACGCACACCACGCAACATAGGATCCCCCTTCCCCCAACCAAGAAAATGCTTCTCTTCCACCCCTCCTCACTTCCCCTCCATCCCAAACAATTCAAAGCCTAGATAAATGACCTGGCTGCTGGGATTTTTACCTGTACATGACGTTCAACGCGGAAACCCAAGTCATATTTACAAAATAATGAAACCTTGTTGAACCAACCAATTTGTTAAACCAATCACGTGAGTTATTTCTCGATTTGGTTACAATGTGACGCCAGAGGTGATAAGAAAGCGAATGAGGAATCGTTCTCGTTACGGACGCCACTTGTTTTGAACGCAAACAGAAGCAGGTGGACTCTCACCCCTCTTGAAAGCTACTTCACTCAGTTTCAAAATTTCTACCCCATGGGGTTCATGTGCCTGGATAGGCACAAGCCTGCAAAACGTAGTCGGTGATCTAACAATGGAAATCCCTCCGTCCGCTGGGAGGCCACTGGTGACATTTCATTCCATCGGGAAGAAACAGGAGTGAGGAGACACAAGTGTTGCCAACCTGAGAATGCAGTCGTGAAAGGTTTTTCTATGGATGTTCAACTCTTTAGTTGTCTAACAGCAGGAAGAAGGCATAAAAAAGTGCACTCTGAGAGTCTGCGTCGCTGGCTGAAGGCGCGCAAGCCTTTTTATAATGTGATATGAATAAAAATTTCTATGAACTATTCCTTTGGTAATGTTTTAAAAACTACTAGGAGCGTAATACTGAATTCAAGACAAAGTCAACCATGTCACGCCCATGCCCCTGCGACCCGTACTAACGGAGATAAATTTGTCCCGCAAAATTAACTACAACACTATAACAAATACAGTTTCAAACAGAAACTTTCAAAACAACACTAACAAAGGTTGAGGAAATATTGTGTTAAAATCTGACGACGATTGAACCAAGAGTAATTCTACAGTAATCCAACAAAGTTAGACATTCCTGCTAGAGGCTCAAAAAAACGTGACTCTTTATTCATCTCGCGCGAGAAAGAGCATTTCGGAAAACATGATCAAAATAGCTTTTAAAACCATTCAACGGAAAATAAAACAGAATACGTGTCAGCGTTTTTTTCATTACAATCGGCCCCGGCATTCTCTAAATATTCGACCTCAAACTCAGGGTCGCACAATTTTTGCGCCGAGAATTGGGATGGAAATAACGCGCTTTTTGTAGTGCTACAAACTAAGATTTTTCGTCTGACAATAAGTTAAAAAGTTATAAAAGAAGGACCTCATGAAAAACTAAAATCTTTGATAACATTATCTCGGAACCCCATCGCCCCCAACAGCATACGAAGAGTTTCAGATTTTAAGTATTTAAAAAATGTATTAGAAATCTCCTGCCAAGAACTAATATCTGGGCATCGCTGCTTTTGTTACATCGGCTGCTGAGTGATCCATAAGGGGCTCGACAGCAATGATAACTTCTAGGATGCGATGCAAATGACAACTTGCGGCGGTAAATATGTAGTAAATTTTGTTATACGTTTTAATAGAAAGTTATGCTGCTGCACATCGCAAAGTTATGAGCTGAAGGAAGGAGTACAGGTTTGGCATTCAGGCCATTCATTGGGATCCTACTGAGAGCTACACTTGTGGCAGAAAAAATCACCCAAACATTGTCACTGTGAAGAGAAACGCCGAACATTATTCCAATATCAATGGTAGTATTACCTATAAATGCAGGAAAAAAATATTTCTGGCAACACAATTTGTTAAAAAGAGGTAACTTCCATGTTTGGTCCCACGTGCGGACTTTGTTCTACTGAGGTTTCATAATTATAGAGGTTCGTTAAGGGAGGTTTTTTCGCATGTATTGTACATGGGAATGTCCCGGGACCGGGGAGATGACTTCGTAATAGGGGGTTTTTCTAAATATGGAGGTTCGATATTGGGAGGTTTTACTGTATATCACTTGTGTATGTATGTCAAAGATAATATAAAAGACCTTACTACCAATGGTCAAGTGCATGGAAGTACCACTCGCCATAGTGGGGATGTACATATGTACTGCTACTCTACTGCCATGTACAATAAGAGCCCCTTTCACATGGCTACCAAGGTTTATAACGCTCTGCCTCCAAGCTTGAAAAAATGCTCTTACGAGGGCAAATTTCAAGTTTAATCTGAAACTCTTTCTGGTAAACAAAGTCTATTATAGCACAAATCAGTTTCTGGAGGAATTTGCTTACCACAGAAGTGTATGATTTTGAATGTGTATGTATTTCTTGTTTTTGACGTGTCCTATATTTTACAATGTAAAGTCCTGGGACTAATAAAATTATATATCAGAATGAAAATACAAACCACAATTCCTTTCATCCGAGCTAGGGAGGCCATGTTGTTCATCTTCATCCTCGCAATCATTATCCCGATCACACCTCCAACCCATGGATATACATTGCCCATTGCTGCACTGAAATTTTGATGAAGGACACTCAGTTGATTCAGTACCTGCAACAAACAAACACATTTTTTTATGCATCCTAGCTGTCCTACAATATTAATCATTACAAAATCAATCCAGTCTTGCTCATTTCAACCAGAAAATTTCTTTTAAAAATCAAGAACAACAATAAGAAATAAATTTGACTCGGAGGTGATTCAAATAATACAGGTATACATCATTATATGTCCTTAATTGGTTCCATGAGGCATGACCTGAGTCGAATTCTGTTATCAAATTTCAACTTGAGTCTATCTGGAACCCCAAAAACCCCCTTATATATTCACTATTTTAAGTATTATGAATAAATAATAAAATGCATTAGTGTATATACAACAGGCCTAGTTTTAAAAACATTATTTCAATGTTTTTAAGTAAAAAATTAACAATCGTATGCAAAAGTAAAATACCGTATTTGCACAAATCTAAGACGAGGTTTTTTTCCCTCCCAACTCCTGCAGAAAAGAGGTGTTCGTGTTACAATCGGATGCAAAATTCTCGACTTCAATTGGGTTGCATAATCTACGTCGGAAAAAAAATTATGGATATCTGAGTTTGCCACCTGATAGCTATACAACGAAAAACCAATGTTAAAAATAGCGGAACAGTAATTTAGCTGATTTAATTTTGAGTTTAAGTAAAAAAATATTTTCCATTTTTTGGCAGCAGGCAAAGATTCGGTGCGCGCCGATCAGTCGCCGGGTGCATTTCTGCTGTGTCCACAAGTTCGCCTGCTTTACCCTGGGTTCGGCTCCGTTCGAGTTAAAGCTTGATCAACTCACAAAATGTTCATGTGACTGGTTACAATTTACCTAAATTGTAACGTTAAAGCCTCAATGCCGTCGCGGAATAAACTGCTACAAAGTCATTGCATTTGTCTCAGAGCAACGGTAAGAAGGCAACATGATTTGCCTCTGATTAGAGAGATCGATTCAGTTGTGATCCCGTGCCTTTCAGAGTATTACGATTGCAGAGAAAAGAAGTCATTACACTGCCCCTTTCAAAAGAAAAGTTATATTATTTGCAGAGAAAAATTCCAATTCTGCAGCTGGAAGAGTATTTGGTGTTTCGGAATGTAATGTTAGACGCTGGAGACAAGATTCGATTAAGATTTTCTCGTGTGTAGCAACAAGGAGAGCATTTTCTGGACCTCAAAAAGGAAGGTACAAAGAAATGGAAACAAAACTTAGTGACTTTGTTATATCCCAGCGGGCTAAAGGACTACCAGTTTCTAGCGAAATTATTCAAGTGAAAGCAAAAGAATTAGCTCGGACTTTGGGAATTCTGCGGACTGAATTTGGAGCAAGTCAATCTTGGGTGCAGAAGTTCATGGCTCGGAAAGGATTTTCTCTTCGTCGGCAAACTTCGATTTGTCAAAAACTTCCACCTAATTTTGAAGAGAAGCTGGTTGAATTCCAGCGTTTTGTGATAAGAAAACGACAAGAAAAAGGATATCTTCTTAGCCAAATAGGTAATGCTGACCAGATGCCAGTTTACTTTGATATGCCCAGTGCATATACAGTGACAAAGAAAGGGGATAAGGAAGTGAAGATACTTTCTGCCGGTGTTGAAAAACAAAGACTAACAGTGATGCTGTGCTGTACCGCTGATGGCTTTAAACTGCCACCATACATAGTACTCAAACGTAAGAATGTGCCCAAGGGTGAGAATTTTCCTTCAAGAGTGATTGTAAGAGCAAATGAGAAAGGGTGGATGATGAGTGAAATGGTAGTTGAATGGCTGAAATTGGTATGGTTCCGACGGCCTGGACACCTTCTTAAATTAAAGTCTCTACTTGTTCTGGATTCCTATCGAGGGCACATTACTCCGGCTGTGAAGGATGCAATGAAAGAAGCAGATAGTGACTTGGCAGTGACTAGGAGGTATGACATCCCAGCTGCAGCCTTTGGACGTTTACGTTAATAAGCCTTTTAAAGATCAATTGAAAAGGTTTTATACAGATTGGTTGGCATCTGAAGAATGGGAGCTGATGCCATCTGGACGCGTAAAGAGGGCTCGTCTATCTCAGTTAGTGCATTGGATTTTAGCTGCATGGAAAGGAGTGAAAGAGGAAATCATTATTAAAGCATTTAAGAAATACGGTATTTCTAATCTTATGGATGGAAGTGAGGACGATGAACTTTGGCAGAGCAGTGATAAAGATTCAAGTGGAAATGAATGTGATAGTGACTGTAACTAAAATGATTCTTCGTGAATTATTTTGAGCATGTAAATTAGGTAAGTCACCAAGTGAAAGTATCTTCTTTCATCATTTCTTGTTAATCAAGCCATAGTGTTACATTATAGTAAGAACTTGTGAATACAACTTAATATGTTTGCATTTCCTATTTTTCTGCTTACATGCACAAATGTTGATAAAATTAATCCTTAAGTATTTTATCATTTATTGCTTTTGATAGGAGTATTGGTTTATGGCCACTTTGGAATAAAACAACAAGAAATACCATGGGCCACTTGTATTAATCGCCCAATTACGACGCAGGTAGTGAATATGACTCTCCGGTCTGGAGCTCTCTCTCACGATGACCGTGGTGGCAGGGTGTATATAATCTTTCGCTGACTACTGACTTTCGTATCCTCTCCAAGCTCTCAGCTGCATCTTGGTGATAACAAGGTGATAAGCATGACTTTCGGGTTATAGTAGGGTATTATCATTTCGCCGAGCGCGTCAAGCAATCTCGCGTCGCCATCGCGGCAAGCAATAATGCTAAAGGTGATGGACTCACGTGGCAGTGCTCGCAACTGTGGGAAACAGGAGTAGCGTTCCGCTACATCTATCATTAATATTAATTCCTCAATATTTTGGCGCCGAGATAAATGAAATAATATAGAAATTTACTATATTTATTGGAGTTGCAACCTTAAAACTCCCGTGACGATGGTGGTCACTCGTTGAGTCACCCCTTGATTCCGATTTGCTTGGAGATAGTCTGTTGTTTAAAGATGTCTTCCGTCCATAGTGTCTGTTGTTTACGCACGAATATAGAGATAATAAGCCATGGATTTACGTTAAAAATGACGAATTTCCGGTGAAGTTGCATTGATTCTGAGGTAATAAATTTATCCGAGTTCATCGGTACCCTGTTCTACTCACGTGTATTTTGTCTGTTAGGTATTACGCACGCGAGTGCAGTGCGTAATACCTAATGTGTTCTATTTCATTCATTTCACCGCTATCCATCAATGTGTTTAATCAGTTATTCGTGCAACCATGGTGATACTTAGTGATATTTACCTGCAATGAATATTGTAACAATGTAGATTCATTGTTTGATTAAAAATTATAGTGGTGTTGCGTTATCTTTCGGTTGTGATTTGGATTAATGACAATGTTTTATTGCTAAGTTGTAATAGTTAACAGAATTGTGCTAGAACTGTGATGAAAATGGCTCAAATAATGTATGTATGGTATTATAATAATAATAATAAATCTGATACATTTGTATGCATAGATATAAGGCACGTCATAATCAAATACATATATTCACATATTATATACAATTGAATATTTTAACATTAAGAGTCAATGAGATATTCATCGATTGAATAGAATAGCTTATTTTTAAGTACCTTTTTAGATCGGATTTAAAAGCA
Source organism: Pyrrhosoma nymphula (assembly GCA_963573305.1). Taxonomy (NCBI): domain Eukaryota; kingdom Metazoa; phylum Arthropoda; class Insecta; order Odonata; family Coenagrionidae; genus Pyrrhosoma; species Pyrrhosoma nymphula. The sequence goes on from OY754330.1 coordinate 150,730,194, forward strand.
TTGTTTCTTTTTATTTCTTTTAAACATAATGGCAAATTATTGTACAGTTTAATGCCCATTTCTTTGGGCCCCATTTTGGCAGCTCTTGTTCGTACATTATTCTGATGAATATCATTTTTTGTCCTTGTGTGATGATGGTGGAATGCACTATTCACTTCATAATTGACAATATTGCTCTTTACATACATTATGGTTAAAAATAGATATATACATGGAATCGGAAGGAGATTCAGGTCCTTGAAGATTGGCTTACTGGGGGATCTGTTAGACTTTTGAGCGATGATTCTTACAGCTTTTTTCTGAATTCTGAATATTTTTAAAGATAAGCGGGTATATCCCCAAAAGATGATACTGTATGAAACATGTGGGTAAAAACCGCCAAAATACAGACTTAGTAAAATTTCCCGTGTTACTGTCTGACTAAGCTGTCTAAGTATGTAGCAGCTTGAACTAAGCTTACTGCTAAGAAAATTAATATGCTCTGCCCAGGACATTTCATAATTAAGAAATAAACCCGAGAACTTACTGGAGTTGACTTTTTCGATTGATTTTTGTTCCATTTTTATTAGCATACTTTCAGATGGCTGACTGCTGGTTAAAAAGTGTATCATATTACTTTTTTTGGAATTAACAATTAGAAAGTTATCTTGAGCCCATTTACTAATTTTATTGGCAACTAATTGGGCTTTGTTAGATAAAGATTTACGTGAAATGTACGATACTATAACTGTTGTGTCATCAGCATACAGAATAGAGTTAATGTTGTCAATACCAGATAAGGCAAGCGGTAAATCATTTATATATATCAGGAAAAGAAGCGGACCCAGTGTAATTCCCTGAGGTACACCGACATTTGAATTAGGAGGTAAAGATACATGCCTAACACCATCAACAGTTAGTGTTACACCCTGAGTTCTGTTGTAAAGATATGATTTCATCCACTGAAGAGCAATGCCTCTGATACCCAATTTTTCAAGCTTAAAAAAAAGATGATCATGATTTACCAGGTCAAAGGCCTTAGTGAAATCAAAAAGTAAAGCAAGTGTTTCTTTTTTGTTATCCATAGAGAGTAATATTTTGTCTATTGCCTGATACATGGCAGAAATGGTGGATTTTGGTGGAATGGTGGAACCCATGCTGATCTCTAGAGAGAAGACTGTACTTATCCAGAAAAGATACTATACGATTATATACAATTCTCTCAAAAATTTTTGAAAATGAATTTTGCAGAGCAATTGGTCTGTAGTTGTTCAAATCATCTATACTCCCTTTGTTTTTATAAAGAGGAACAATTTTGGACGTCTTCAGAGAAGCTGGAAAGACACCCATTCTCAGAGATTCATTCACTAAATGAAGAAGTGGAATTTTAATCGTATCATAGCTACAGGATATTATCTTTGCTGGGATTCCATCTGGACCTGAACTTGAACTGCTTTGGCTGAGTTTGGATATGACTGACTTTAATTCCCTGTCATCACAAGGCCTCATAAAAAAAGACATTGTATTAGCCATTGCAGTGTAGGTGGAGTAAGGAACTGTAGAGTTGGGTACTAAAGCAAAATGCTCATTGAATACATCAGCAAGGTCAGAGTAGCAATTTAGAGTTCCACCGCGTAAAGTTTGGATATTGGGCAAAGCAGACGTTTTATCTTTATGTTTAGCATTGTTTATAATTTTCCAGGCAGCCTTAGTTTTGTTATTTGCTTTAGACAAAATGTCATCATTTTAGACCTTTTTGCTTTGGTAAGAAGTGATCTGTACTGATTTTTTACACACTTGTAATGCTCTTTACTTTCAGCACTACCACATAGTTTCGCTTCATATGCTAGATTTTTGAGGAATGATGAATATGAACGAATTTCATCAGTGATCCAGGATTTTTTTCTTTCTGCATTCTGAACTTTTCTAATCTCGAGAGGGAAAGCTACATTAAAATAGTGAAGGAAAATTGAATAAAAACTTTGAAAACTCTCCTCAAAGGATTCAGCATTGAAAACATCTGCCCAGTCTTGAGAGATGAGAGTTGTTCTGAAGTAAGACATATTTAGATCCGAGAAAATTCTAGTTGAATATGTTTTAATTTTAGGTGGCACAAAAAAACTGAATGTAGATATGATAGGCAAGTGATCACATATTTGCTCATCCAGAACCATTGTGCTAACATCATTATGGTCTATATTAGTAAGAATATTGCCAATCAAAGTTTGAGTGGAATGAGTTACTCTGGTAGGCATAAAATTAGTTACATCAATGTTAAAAGCTGCGATAGTATTGAGGAAGTCAATTTTGTCATTTGTCTCTTCAAGTAGATTGCAATTGAAATCACAAGTAATAATTATTTTGGAAAACCTCTTAGCATTGAATATCTCTTTAATCAATCGGTAGAATTTATCCAAAAACACCTGAAGATCAGTTTGAGGTGATCGATATACCGACACAACAATGACATGTACATCACCTTTGATTATTTCTGTGACACAATATTCGAAAAGCCTGTCTTCTGCTCCTGGCAAACGCGAACACTTTAGGGGAATATAATTAAGAGATTCATGAGTAAATATCATAACTCCTCCATTCTTACAAGATGTACGGCAAAAAACATTGGCGATATGGTATCCTGGAAGATTTATAGAACACATTTCGGCAATTTTTAACCAATATTCGTTCAGACAAACAACGTCAGGTTTATGTTCATGAACAAGTACTTCCAATTGCAACAGTTTGTTTCGTAAGCATTGCACATTAAGGTGTAACACTTGCAACTTCGCTGGAACTAACCCGGTGGGGACTTCTGGATTGCCTTCCAAAAAAAATACCTGTCTACCGACACATATTCAGGCCATACACCCTGAATGAGAATATTGCCAATTTCGGGATTGACAGAAACCCGGAAGGAGGCATACTTATCATCCCTTACTTTTAGTTGCTTGATGTCCAAGTCATTACATTTTACCTTTCATTTTGTTATCCTTTAGCATTAGCGTACTTGATTTTGGTTACTATAATTAAACAATGGTTGTTGTTTGGTAGATTGTGGTTTGCTTTCGAATCAACTCTTGATTCTGTTGATAAGTTCATTACCTCTAGAATTTATGCACATTGTCTTCGTTATATAGACGTCATGAGTCATGATTTGCTAGTGAAGGATTATTGCAAGTGGTTGGTAAAATAGTGTTGATGTGGATGAAGTTCTAAACAGAAACATATAATTCATATTATGTCATTGATGTGCTCCTCCATGCTATTGATGCAAGTTATTGGGATTGGTATTTGATACTTTTTAATTTATCGTTGGCGTATTTGTATCAGAAAAGTGGGACAAATAAATGTTTCAAGTATTATTGTTTTTCTTACATTTACCTCGATCCTCAACTATCAGTGCAGAAATTGATACCTTACCTCAATTAGTTTCATGAATAAAATAAATCAGGGATTATAATCAACGAATAAAGGAATAATATTCAAACATTGGTTACTTAATAGCTGATGTATATAATAGTAATGTCTTGAATTGTAAAATACCCTTTCCTTTTGGCATTCACTTTCCCTCCATACCCATATTTAGAGGTGGATAGGTTTATATTCTATGAATACTGAAATAATGTAAAAATTGTAATATTTTCTTTAATATAACAACTCTGGTGCTTTATTTTTCATAGTTTTTTTTACTTGGGTCTATTCCATCAATGCCTAGTGTACTTCAAATTTATGGCCAAAATGTGTAAGCTCATTATAATGCCTATAGGGAGCAAGCAAGTCTGCAGTGAAAGGCAAGGAAGGTTAAAAGGAGAGTAAATTACATACATCATCAGTAGATACCTAAATATTGTGAAGTCGTTGTAGGAGAATGCATTTAATGAGGTGGATAAATGGTCACAACCGTCACTGCCTAATGCTGAGCATGTTTTGAGAGCACGATGTGCATATTTTGAGAACATGCTGAACATATTTTTTCTGCATATGTTGAGCATCCTTGGCACATCACACATATGCGGTGAAAATGTTCTAAGCTTATGCTGTAAACAAATTGTGCTGCTATGGAATACACATAGGTAGTTATAGTTGTTGAATTATTTCCCATTGGTATATAACCGTTTCATTCAAGATTTTCGGCTAGCTCATGAGTGAAAATGATTGAAGCTCACACATTGGATATTTTTGAGTTATTATCATATCCTTTGTTGCCCTTATTAGTGCCTAAATTATTATTTTAAGCTATTTATAAGTTACTTCTATCGTGGCATGAAATAGATACTATCAATTTTGGCCACTTCAAATGAAATTCCACAAATTCCAGCTGATTCTTGTACCTACCATCTGAGCATCAATTTTATTGCAGTGAAATATGAACAAAATACTGTACATGCCCGTGGAAGTACTATTTACAATATAGCTAAGTGATGATATCACATTACACTCGTAATTTTCAAGTTGTCTGCTGCACCACATGACTTGTAACAAGGCCACTAATTAGCTCAGAAAACTGTTCTGAAGATTCTCATACACTCCGAAGTCGCCTGTCAAGTCGCCGGGGAAATATGAGTCACTCCCGGTTCCGTAATCGCAGTGGTGACTCGCGAGGGGGTGAGATCGAATGAGTAATGAATGAGTCACCAAAGATTCGTAATAGCCCTCCTGGACTCAAACTTGGATCCCTTGATATCAAGCCGAGTGCTTAAGCCAATGAAGCTACCAAGACATGCTTTTTCCCTGAAGAATTTAGTGGACTTCAAATGAGCTAGATGTTCACCACTGCCAGACATACAATGCCACAAGGCAGCCAAAACATGCACATATCACTACCACCCATGTGGTGAAAACAAAACTTTGACCATTAAGGTGCTCACTTTTCACAATTTTTTAGAATACAGTGTACTCCCGATTATCTGGGCTAATGATGGGGAGAGGACGCACGGATAATCAGAAAACACGAATATACCAAACTTTCACTTTTATGTCTTATATTTTTCATAATATACGTAAAAAACCATGTACTATCATTTGCGCACATAGTCCGTTATTTTAGATTGTTTCATGGACTCATTGCGAGATTTCTTATGGCGACCGCATATCTTTTTAGCAGCGATAATGCCGTTGTAGTCGTATTCCCACTGCTCCGTATACTACAGCAAACCACCCACGAAGTTGAGCGCCTGGGTGTGACTCATGCGTTCGATGCTCCCCTCATCTTTATCCCTGCTACTTCAACTCTCCCCACTCCTTTCCTCTTCCCCTTGTATATAATAATAAATTCTGCTGAAATTATTTGAAAACTTTACTGTTTGTGTCAATTTATTTGTATGAGTGTGAGTGTGTATGTGAATGAAATATGCGTAAAGTTGGAGCTTACTGGACATAACTTCGAAATTACTGGATTTTCCATCATAGGTGGCTTCATAAAAAGGTGATTGCACGTGCTTTTTCCACACCATAGTTAAAATGCCTTCACCACTTATCCTCATTGGAGATGAGTCACTATGATGTTTGGGTTACACACTCATCCGGAAACAGTTGTCCTCGGCGGTAGGTCTTTGTTATGGAATTAGGTGGTCGTACCGCCGGGCCGGGTCGGGCCTTTGAAAAACAAGTGTTTTCCTGGAGTGAAAATGGTCAGTTTGCAGCCGCTTCCTACAACCTTGGGGATTCTTACCCTGAGAGGCTTATTGTGAGGGGGGTTATTGGGGAAAATATAAGGTCTCATGTCTCTGTACTGCTCGTTTGAAAACTCGTGGCCCCTAAATGTGAAGAATGGTTGCGAGTGGAGGGGAGGGTATGTTTGGGGTGGAACATGGGAGGGGAAGGACTTCTGCCTTACCGATGGTCACTTCCTCCAAAATCCCCGGCGGGAGCCGTTCGCAGAAATAGACTCGTCCAGGTCAAAAAAGGGTTTCTGCGCACAGGCCACAAAAAAGCAAGCTTCTGCATTTCGCATAGGATTGATGCCATACAGCGAGATATTTTGTTCAAATAAGTGAAAATCTAGTGGACTTCCGGATTTATTAGTAAATGATTTATAAGAAAAAAAATATTTTCAGGAAACAAAGCAGAGAATTTTTCCATTATTTCCACGAAAATGCCAATATAGGCAACACTGTAATACATTATACTAAGTCGTATACTTACATTTTCGAGTAATTGGACTGTGAACTTTCAACTAAAGTATGGCTTGGATACAAAAAGCCGAACTCAACCCGAAATTTAACTTAAAAACAAAAGTAATTAATCCGAACATGCAAAGGCGATACCATGGAGCCGGCATCGACACTGCGTCGACGCAAATTAATTAATGCTAAAATGTTGTTATTTATATCATCAAAACTAAAAACATAGAAAAAGGTACCATTAAATAAGTTTTTCAAAAGATTTCATTAAATTTACATTTGGCCATAGGGGTTGGAACTGATGACTTTAGTGGAGCTGAATGTGTTAAACATCTCAAGGTACTGCAGTGATTTTTAATTGATCTTTTCTCAAAGACATACGTGCAAACATCATAATTATCAAAATAACCACCTGGAAGATCTATTTTTAATGTGTTGTGGAACCCAGCCTCAGTATTTCCATAGGACTAATGCTTCCTCCAAAAAAGGATTAGGGCAGTGTGGTATAATTGCAGAATGTAAGCCCCAGGCTCAGGGAAGTTTCATTGTACTTATTTTTCAAACAAGGGAGGATGATAATCAAAGCAAGAATGATAAAATGCTAATAAAGTTGACATTACATAATCAATGTTCCTGATCATAATATGAGAAGAGAAATATGTAATGTGAAAAATCAAAATGTTCCTAGATCTACCATCCAAGTGTAGCATTGAGTATTTAGAATGAAAATAATCAAATATTATTTTAAAAGGTTTATATACAGTGTAAATAATGATAAGAAAGTCACATTTATCAGAGTGAAAAATCAGTAAAGGACAGAAGTCAGGTGGATAGCTTCTTGACTGTTACAATGCCATCACAGCTTTAGCAAAACATAAGCTCTATGGCACCATTCATAGACTTAAGCTAAAATGTAGCAAGAAAAGTAATACATTTCATAAGGCTTTAATAGCTACAAGGAAGTAAGGTATTAAAATGATTGATAGATAAAATAGATCCATTAAATGAAATGGCTTAAGCTTTTCACAAAAATTAATAGAAAGTCTTTGGATAAGTACAATATATACGCAAAGGAACTTACTCTTATGGTTATGGCAATCCATTTCATCAGAATTATCCCAGCAGTCATTTTCTCCATCACATACCCATGTAGGATGAATACAAGCACTCGTGAACTCACATTTCACCAAAGGCTCGGACGTCATGATATGAAGAAGGTTCTCCGAGCAATTTTTCGGAGCTGAAAAAGACAAATTTGAGATTCTGGTGATGCATAAATAGCTGTAAAACTGAGACATTAAGAGACCATTATCAGTACAAACATTTATTACATATTATAACCTACATTAGGATAAATTATATTGAATTCAAAAAACTACTGCTTAATATTAAATTTCTAACAAATGGTAAAAAAAAATACACCAGAAGAATATTCCAGTTAATAATTTTCACAAATTGTCCTCAATTTCATGGGTAAGTTATCATGTTATTAGAAATTATCTGCCTTAGTAAGTTGAGTAAGGTCGAAATTTTTGCAGTAGTTTCCCATTTTACCCTCAAACTTTAATGTCGGTCCCACAGATTGCACAGCTCCCACTGGAAGGTCACCTTTTCTCCTCACCCTTTAGCATGTAACCTTTTATACTTATGTACCTTCCTAATTAAAAGAAAGAAAACCATCCTTCAAATAAAAGGGTACGGTACTTCGAAATATTTTTTTTGTTCTGGATACTCAGTCTGAGAGACTGACCTAATGTTAAAGTAGCTTTTTTTAAAAATTAATTTAAAAAATAAAATGTAGGACAGGAAATTTACTGTTAAAACTGCTATTCAGCCTTAAATTTCTTGTTCTAAAAGCCTATACATATTATCATAAGTCTCTTTAAAGTGAAACACGATATTGTATTCCCCCACATAGTGAGAGGTTAACTTTATGTATGTGGCCAGGACTAGATCAAATCTTATCGAATCCATGGATTCAAGATTCGATCGAAACCATCCAAAATAGATTCGAATCCTGGTTTTGCAGGTGGCATATGTGCCACGTCACGGTAGAATCTCGCATAGGCACTTTAGCATCTCAAAGTCATTTTACTACAAAAGTGTTGATAATTTGCGTGAAAATTCATCACATCATAAATATGTACCTAAGTGAAGATTTTATGCTAATTAATCACAGAGAGTTTCATTGAAAATTCGGCACATGGAGCATGTGCACACCATCCTCACGGCCTACCAACACATCATTTTAAAACCCTATGTGCACGCCAGAGACCATTATGCTTGTCGTTTTTAATGTGTTTGACTGAAACGTCGAACATTTCTCTTTTTTTTCTATGAAAAATGAAGTATTTAACTGCAGAAAAATATACAACTACATATCCTAAAACACTTTACCAAACATTGATATTTGCATACCGCAAAGTTGCAAAATTTTCACATATCCATTTTTGTTGCTCCGTTGTACTGTGGTTTTGGGCCGCAAATATAAGGCCATGCATTTTTAGCTGAGTCCTGCATCATGACTGTTCAGTAAAATTAAGCCTGGTCCTTTCTATGCATTAGTATTGGAATTTATTAATTCTGATCATTGATTAAATTTAAAAAAAGAGCAAAATAAACTGGTATAAGAGACCGGAATAGATTTTGATGTCACCAGATATTAACCTTCCGGCAGGCACGTACGTGTACTGAGTACACGGCAGTCGCTTTCCGGCATTTTTATCCATTTTACCGTAATGGGACCAACTTGGGACCCTTTGCTATTCCTCATTTGTACAAATAGCCATCATTGTGTGCAGAAATTATTTTCTTAGACACAGTTTTTGGGGAAAAAGAAAGCGAAATACGTTGTGAAGTCCGTACGTTGTACACTGCGAGGCCCGTTGAATCAATGAACAATCAAGGCAATAATGCATCAATACAATTTTTTATTAGTGAAATTAATTTTGAAATCCGAAACAGATATTTGAAGCCAAACGAAGCGAGGAAAGTAAATAATTCATTGCTTGGATTCTAAAAAAACGTGACCCTCATGTTATACGTTCCAAGACCCAAAGCCGTCATTCGAATGCCTACAGCACATGACTCACATGACATCAATGCAGCTACCAACAGACAAAAATAATAACACATTACAATGAAACTTAAGGTGCAGTAAACACAGTTGATAAAATGTTCGTAGCTCGTGGCCCACCACTTGCATGATATTTTGTTTTCTTGAATATAGCTGGCATTAACTCCGATTTTGTCTGTTCAATTAAGATGGTATGATAAAGAACAGGATCGAAGAAGAAAATTCAGAAACGATCTAGCTGTGGGTCTCAAAAAGGGGCATTTAGTGTCAAAATCTACGGTTTTGACTCCGCCATCCGATTGGAAGCGTACCTGAAGCGCTACCAATCCCAAGTAAAAAATACTTCTCCCATGAATTTTGTGAAAAGAGGGAGATGTAAACTATGCGTAAATAACACTTCTACTGTGATATTACATGTGGTAAATACGTTAGCAAAAAAACATTAACGAATCTTTGTCACTTGCCTCAAGTGCCTACAAGACGCCGAGGAACAATTTTCTTCGGCAAGCTAGACAGCTATTATAATATGTAATAATAAAAAAATAAGCACGTGAAATGTGAACAGTTATGTAAATAAATAAATAATATAGGTAATCAATGACAAATTAACCATTATATAACAAAACATCTAATTTATTCTTTATTAGCGTCTTCGTGTACTGCGTACACAATGCGACCACTCGTGTGACTGAAAAATGCGTGCCTGCCGGAAGGTTAAAAGAAAAGTGAGGTTGTTGTCTCCATATCACGTCTTTATATTTGAAATGCAGCCTTTAGACTGACATTAATTGGAGTCAGTTTTAAAATGCCTCGTGCCATTTTGTGCAAGATTCAGAAGTATTTAAATCGCCCTATCATTCATATCTATGAATATTAATATATATTACTTTAACCTTCCTTTGTGCCAAAATTCCCAAGTATCAAAACCAGTCGGGCCACGAGTACTCGTGTAACACTATTTGTGTAGAATCACCCAATGGTGAAATTCAGTATAACTTTTCACAGAAAAAAATCGGTGATTCAGTCATGATTTTTCAACGATGGCATCTCTAAACCCACAAAAACTATCAGTTCCAGCCTGTGAAGCAGCAAAAGCCTGAAATTTGAACCAAAAATAATCACAGAAAGGTTTTGAAACACCTTCAACGAAAACATCTTTAGACTGCTCTGCTCTTTTAATAGTCACCAGTACTCCCAGAAATTTAGTTAACAATAAAAGAAACATTAGGTCCCGACAGTTTAAGAATACTCCATTTCATAAGCAAAAATTACCAAGTTACTTGTGTTTACTTCACTTTCTTTAGCATTTTTAATTCAAGAATTAATAAATGTCATTGTGAAACAAATTAGGTACTGCTCAATTTTATTTTGGCTTCAAAGCTTAATTATTGTGTTTGAGGTAAAACCTAGAGCTACTTAAGAAAATTAACAATGGATTAGGATTTGGTTATGCATATATATGCATTGGTAATGAAAAGGAACTGGGATTCATTATTTGTTGAAAGCAGAATTCAGATAAGATATTCTGTATTTGAGATTCGATAATAAAAAGAGGTTCAGATTCCATTAATTTTGGATTTGACCCATCACTAGTTAAGTTCCTTGAAAAATTGTGCCATATAAAACAAATATAAAATGGGGAACATTGAGTTTGGTTCATGAATCACAACACATAATGCTAAATTGAACATGACATTTAGTAATTACTCAATAATACAGCATTGCAGGAAATGATTTTGTAATTGTACTACATTCTTAGCCAAACATTTTTTTCATTTTTTACTTGTTTTTTCAGGAAAGGTATCTGGTTGAATGCATTACTAATTTCAAATAAAAAGTGTCCTGTGATAAATCATTTTAATACTATACACTATGGGGTATCCGCAGAATTAGGTACTTCAACAAAAGATTTAAAACTATAACCTTTTGCACATATTTTTATGAGCTACTTCTGATGCAACATTTAAAAGTGTCTTACCAAGAAGAATGATCATATCTAATAAAATCAAGTAGGCTAACTGCATTTATAACGAGTAAGATAACTGCATCATAACAAAATCAAATCTTGTGAGATCACACTATTCTAGGGTCAACTTTATAGTGAAATTTCTAAGTAGTGAAAGTAGGATTTCATGTGTACTAGGAAACTTAAAAAAACAAAATCAGTCTCAGTCTTTCTTGAACAGGCTACATACTGAGATACAGTTATAGGTAGACTTCAAGTGTGGCCCAAGACAATTCTTCTTCTGCCAAAGTGACCCTAAAAACCTGGCTTACAGCATTTAAGTTTAGCTAACCTTCCATCAATGTGTATGAAAAAAATAAAAGATAAGACTAATTAGGATAAAACTTACGACAGCCAATCTCATCACTAGCATCAGGGCAATCAGGATCAAGATCACACCTAAAATGAAGAGGAATGCAATGCCCTGCATGAGCATGGCCATGGATCTTGGCAACTCCTTCTCCACACCTGAAATGCTCTGGTGGGCAGGTGCAATTGACTTCATCACTTCCATCACCACAATTATTCACCTGATTACAGGTTTGGTTCTCTGGGATGCAACGATTATTTTTGCAGAGGAAATAGCCAGCCTTACAGGTTCGGTTGTCTGAAAATTTGAAATTAGAAGTTATCAATATTTTTACCATTATAGAGAGAAAAATATACATAGTATGTGTATATGTGTATATATGTGTATGCGTGTAAGAGGTGCACCCCTCTTTTTATGTGTCGAAGTTGAAGAAAAAATTTGGGGCTATTTTTCTCCTATTGTGAGGTTTTGCGGGCCTAACTTTGAACTTACGGCCATTGTCAAAGCCTTCCGCTTGCGATATTCTCTTATAATTTAAGTGGCATTTTTCATAGGCATATATGGACCTCGGAGGTAAGTATTCATTTGTAGCTTTAGCCTTACAATGCTTTCATTGTTTATCTCCCTTTGGAATGAGTGGAGCAATTGATATTCATTAAAACAAAACAAATCTGACCTCGCTACAATTCGCGTTTAGTTGGTAAGTGCAGACAGTCGCACCGAGCTCTGATTTATAAATCCGAATCTCCCCACCGTTTTCCTAATGCACAAGTCGTAATTGCTGTGAGTCACCTTTTAAAATGCGTTTAACTTTTACAAATTATATTTTGCAGTAAACGATGATGAGCGGGAATGCGAACACGTTAAATACAAAATGCCCAAGCATCAGCCGCGTAAAAAACGAATGATAAGGCGTAGATACATCAAAACCTGAAAAAAATCGAACTTTATTCTTTGTCACTGGTGTTATCGCTCTCTCCGGCCAGTGGCGAATACATGGGGGGGCCCAGGGGGCCAGGGCCCCCCCCCCCCCGAATTAAGGCTGCATGGCTGCGGCGAGAGGCGTTCGGCGCATGCGCGGATACCTACACTACAGCCGGTCACCGCTAGCCAGCCGGTCGGCCCCCCCCAAAGTTACAACCTATATTCGCCACTGTCTCCGGCGGAACATAAACTTTCTCAGTCACTGGTATCCCATGTCATATATCATCTTCGCTACCATACAGATTATTGGTAATGCAGCACTTTTTGAAACTTTTTACAACCAAGTCTTCTGGAATCAGTTTCCATGAATTTATAATCCACTGGCATATCTGGGTCAGTCCTGGTTTTTTCATCCTTCCTGTCGGCATGGTTTCATGCACTGTTCCCGCCATCCACTCCATGTATTGCCTCATCATGTTAGCCTTGAAGGGACAACTTATGCAGACATCTAGAGGCTGCAGCATTGACGTCATCCCTCCTGGAATAATGACTGGTCCGTTTTATGACTTTATTTAAGTATTTTTTCATATCCTCTGTCAGATGACTGCGAAAACTGTCCAGGACAAGCATATTTGGTAGGTTTAGCAGAGCTCCTGGGCGACATTCCCACACACACTTTATCCAGTCCAACACTTAACTGTTGTCCATCCACCCCTTCTCTTGCGCCTGAACAATGATGCCCAAAGGTAGTTTTTCTTTAAGTAGAATTTTTCTTTTGAAAATTACATATGGTGGAAGATTCTTCCTATCTGCCAAAACGACAACCATGACAGTGCACTGCTGCTTTTCTCCTCCTCCAGTTGTCAGCTTCACGGATTTTGCTCCTTTCTCATCAACTGTGCAGTCAATGGGCATTTCATAATTAACTGGTGTTTTATCTGCGATCCCAATTTGGCCTATTAAATACAAATTGTTTTCTCTCAGGCCAATAACATAACGCTGAAAGTTAAGTAATTTTTCTTCGTACATTTTGGGAAGGCGTGGACAAATGGTTGTCTTTCTTCTAATGGAAAAACTATTTCTTCGATAAAACCGACGTACCAATCCTGCACTTGGCTTGAACTCGCTATGGCTTCGGTTCATCTCTCTTGCAATTTCAAGCACCTACAAAACACAAATTTCCGTTGACACTGCATAGCCAAATTGTCGTCTACGCCTAATGTATTCCAACAGCCTTTGTTCAAGGAGAGGATAGCTTGCAGATTTTCCCAGAAAAGACCTTCTGTCCCTATTGGTAGAGATTCGTGAAATTCGCGAGACACGATATTGCGAAATAACGCAAAATAACGCGATATACAGCGAAATCAGTAAATAAAACAAAATTGCACTTTTATCGCAAATTTTACATGAATTAGTGAAAAAATCGCAAATGTAATGAGTCAAAATTGATAAAAGCCTAGGCCTTCATTGTTTAATACTGCTGAAGTTCATTCACGCTATCTCATTATGATCCAAAGGCCAATAACTTGCATTTTTGGGCACATATTGCATTCGCGTAATATATTTCGCTCACTGAACTACATCGTAATCCCCATTCCTTCTTTAGGTTTAGTAAAAGAAAAATGTACTAAAATTTTAATAATTCAAGTTCCACACAAACAACACCTCACACACTAATTTTATAATCTACCGCGATGCACTACTTTTTGGATATGTTTAAAGACCGGTTGTGGTGAGCTCTGCTCACCGGAACAGTGCCTTATCTTTGCGCCTTCGGCGCTGTCATTCCCGCCTCGACGTGATATCTCCACCAGAATTCGCTGTTAAATTAGCCACGGACTCTCTCTTCGATTTCCATTTATCAATCCTCACATTCTCTTAAATATCTAGAACGACGAGCTTTCTCTCCTGAAGAAATGGATGTTTGATCCATGATGCGCTGAAAGAAATTTAACAAAAATAACACAGCCACGGAACAGCGGAAATATAAGCTCACGTGCCTGGAACGCATCGATGCGGAGCAGCAATTCACCGTAATGCAGTAGACAGCTTCATTGAATAATTTGTCACAGGAAAACCACATTGGACGCGTTTCACAAGGACGTGGATGATCCGCCCTCCACACTACAAGCACGGACAGCTAAAAATTATATTGCATGGCTAGAGTGGTTTAATTTTAAAAGAATATTTGTAATGCGGAGATGTAGTTCTCTTCATATAAAACAATAAAGCGCACAAATCAAATATTTTGGCCGTTACGGGATAAAGAAGACAACCGTTTGGCCGTTCTCCTAGTTTTTCGCATGTTTTTCAACATTCTTTCGATCGTAGAAGCTAAAAATTTACATTTAAACACTTTTCAATGAATCCATTTTGTAGTCAAATAAACAAGGAGTAAAACAATATATTACATGACTCTATGGAACTCCGGCGGAATTTCATGCAAATGCTTGAAGTTCAGCGTTCTACCTTTTTTGCGCCGACAGTAAGATCCATTGGCATTAATGGAAGCTTCCACATGAACGCAGACCGTCCGCACGCGTATGGGCCACAGAGACAGGTTGTTGCATACACATGAACGTGGACAGCTTGTGCGGACAAAGCAGGTTGTAGTTTGTTGTGGGAGCTCGGTGAAATGCCACTGCGAGTTGCGCTATGGATGGCTAAATAGACACAATCTTTCGCTCTCTTACTAAGATCTCGGTGCTACTATAGGGTGCACCCAAAACCGCATTTGGCAGGCATTTTTCGTTGTTTCATAGCATGGTATTTACCAATTACTTTAATTACACTAGGTTGGAGGACGTCCTCCCAGCTTGGCAACCTCAACACAACTGGGATTGCGTCCTACGTGGACACTCGGATATATGTCGTCCGCGCCAATGTGAAAGGAGACACTCCACGTGCGGAGCACGGATCGTCCGTGTCCATGTGAAACAAGCCTATTTTTTTTCTAGCGGACGGATAGTCAGATATTCGGTGCTTCCCTGTACTTCAATGCAAATAAAATCATTTCAACACACCCCCATGTCAAGTTTCTTTGTTTCCTATTGTGTTTAGTAATGTGTGCTTCTTTCACTGCTTTTCTTGACCGATTGCGATTGGCAACAGCTGTAATCAATACTAAACGATTTTGTTGCATCTATTTCTACCTACCTTCCCTCGGCACCTTTTATTGCTCATTCTATAATATTAACGTAACCTGAACAATTTTTTTCATTTGGTTTTATCAGAAATTTAGTACAATCAACATTTTATTAAATTTATTATGCTTAATAAAATTATATCCATTCACAAAACGTGTACCAAAAAATAATAAAGCACCTAGAAATTTGCAAAAAAAAATTTAAATTATAATAACACCGCCAAGATTTTCTATAACACCAAAGTCGCATAGTTTTAAAATGAATTTTATCAAAAAATAAAACCACTTTCACGGATCTACACCTATTGGTATGGAAGAGTGCAAACTTATCCTTCCTCCATCTTCTAATGCATGATTCTGGCACATCATGCTTTCATCCGGCAGTGCGATTTCCTATTTCCTCAGCGTCTTTGATTACTGTAAGTTTTTCAGCTGCCGTGAAAGACCGCAACATTTTGCCCTTGTTCATTTTGGAACAACACTGACCTATGGTGGCATATGCACAAATGTTAATATTCACAGAATTCTCTCAGTTGTGCTTAGGGCTGGTGCATACAGTTTAGTCACTCAAAGTTGTCCATTGACAGAAAATGAGAAAGTTAGGGGGGTGGGAAATTCTGGTGCTTGCACTTGTCGCGCGGCCAATCGCTATCCCCCAATTGCACCCCACACCCTTGCCTTGTCATACAACAAGTTTTTAGAAGTTTTTAGGCGACTGCATCCCCCGTAAACAAGCGAGCGAACGATTACCTCCCCCTTGATGACTCATGCTGAGCACCAAGGTCACTCAGCTCTCCAGGGAATTGCCTCAGCCACAATACGAGTGGCGAGGCGGTAGACGAGCGGCAAAGTGGCAACGCTGAGTTTTATGTTCCTAATGTTCGACATGGAAAACGCTCGAACCCAGCCATAATAGACATGAGCGGCAACGTGGCTGCCACTCTACTGCCGCTCACCGCCAATCCCAGACATTAAATTTTTTTGTGCCGCTATGCCATTCTACTCTATCTGTGGCAAAATTTCGGCCAAGAACGTTTTGTCTAAAGACAGTATGTCCTGCCATTTCTGCTTCTGAACTAACCTTAGGTCGAATCACCGCTTGTATCGTGGCCGCTACCGCCCTGCCGTGATACTGCTCTGCTGCCTGCCGCTCATATCGTGACCAAGGCTTAAGGCAGGCAGATATAAAATTCGTGTAAGACGCGCACCCTCATTTTCGGCTGCGATTTCTGGGAGAAAAGGTGCGCCTCTTACACGAGTTTATACGACACATATTTTTTAAGAAAATCACAAATAATTCTTTGGAATTCTCCTCCTTGTCTAACTCTGCTATCGTTATCTATAATACCATATGTAAGGACAAATAATTGTATTCACAAGCATACAACACAGTAAAAACTTAATGGTGTCATATTATTATGAAAGCATGAACCACATGTCCTCTAGCCATTGAAATATCACTTTGCTTCCACCACGACAAACATTTTTTTGCTGTTAAAACCACAGAGGCAATGGGAAACACTGATGAATTGGAAGATGATGATACCCTCAGTCAAGATGATGACCAGAAAATAACTACCTGGACATGCTAAAATGTTGGCTATCATGCCTTACACATCCACATGGCCCATTAACTAACAGTTGAAGAGGTTTTAGATGAATTGCATGGGAGGTTGATTTGAATTGATTTATTTCTAATTTAATTGCTCTTCGTTTCAATGTGTAAACTTGCACCTTTAGTGGTTTAGTCTGTATTTTTGGCTGAAAAGGCTACTTCAAATTATACCATAAGTTGGGCTGAGTTCGGATATGCAGGGCGAGTTCGGACGATAGCACCGGCTGGTACTTACATTGTGTTTTCTCGGGAAGTTTACTTCGTTATGCAATTTAATCGCATCTTTAGACGAAGAAAGATACAATGTAGCATATTCCATATAAAAGCAGTGCATTTGCTTCTTTTCGTCGTAGTCAAGCCGATCAGTTTGCGGCGCTACAGTTGGGTGAAATTTCGTATCGCCGAAAAGAAACTACTGTGCTCTTTGGAAAGTACTTTGAATTTTATGAAATTAATTTCCTTCTAAATTTGCATTTTTCCTATTACATATGAAAATTTTCGATTAAATCCTATGAATATTCTATTTACTAGAACACATTTTTTGATTTCATGTAGCTCCTCGGGTGGAATGGCGAGAAGGAACACGAGGGTCATGGAGGCCGGCGCTCACACGAGAAGTGATTAGAATATGCAAATAAATAGGAATCAAGTTTGTAATGCTTCCTCCTAATGCAACCTATTTATGCCAGCCACTTGATCTTGCTTTTTTAGGCCACTTAAGATCATAAGGGGTAAATGTCTTGACCAGTGGAAGCCTAAAAATCGTGGGGTTCTTCCCAAAAGTGAGTTCCCCAGATAATTGAAATAAGCCTTTGATTCTATTGGATTTTTCTGTCTGGTAATGCTCGTGCAGGGTTTAGAGCCAAGGGAATTTTTCCATTCAACAAAATTCGAGTTATCAACTAAGTCCCTATTTTAAATCCGGAGGAAAATTTGGCCAAAGCCACCGTGGCCAGCATGGTCAGATGCATTTCTGCTATGGCTAGCATCATCCTGCGTAGAAACACCTGTAGGTAAAAAATTTAGGGGAAAAAACTTAATGTTCAGCCAGGGAAAAGTGATATGCGTAAATGAATCTATTTTTTAGGAAGTGGGAGATGTTTCCTCAGAGAAAAATTCAATTGTTGATGAGACTAACAATTTGGCATCACAGTCTAACAATGTTACTGATGACAGTAATTTTGAAACCCCCGGCTCTATCCCTGAAAATTCATTCCTTTTATTAAAGTTAGAGATCAACAAACGGGACAAGCTCTTTGTGGGAAAGGTTATAGAAGTCTGTACTGGAAACAGATTCTGTGTGCATGTGCCTTCGGAAAAAAACTACAGTCAAGGAGATTTATTTCCGGTTTCCTGATGGTGCTGATGAGTGCATAGTGCACAGAATGCAAATTGTTCGTCAGCTGGCTCCGCCAAGGGACTTGTGAAGGGGCCGCTTCGTTTTTAGTTGGTTAACTAACATTAATAATGTTGATTAATTTATTTAGTAGTACAAATGTCACTGTTTACTTGTGTAATATTTTATTTTGATGTGTTGTTCCCACTTCATCTGAGGTGTCAAGGTTTTAGTTTCATCCATCGTTAAAGATTGCACTATTATGTATGAATGATAATTGAGGAGACCATTCCATTGTACCCTTTTATAAAACGAATTAATAAAAATGTTACGTCCAGTAGATATTTATGGCTACATTTCATTTCAATATGCTCCCGTTTTCATCAACAATTTTTTCAAAATGCGGAATTTTACACTTTTCGGTCTAATTTAGTGGTTAAAATAAAAGAAATATTAACCCCTCTCTAAACTTTATAAGTATTTAAGAAGAAAGCACATTCAACTTCAACATTTAATCTCTAGAATTATGATGTAAAATTACTGAATACCCGAGTCACATCTATCAATGCAACAGTCGCAATATTTTCCTACCTTATATCACTTTCTTTCGTTCACAATGTTTCCAAAGGTTTATAGATTATTAATTGTGGTTTTCATGCATATCGGTAAATATGCCGATGCATAAATAACGATTATACATAAAAAAGTGTCCAAACTCACCCCAACTTACGGTACTCCATCTGACTTATGCAAAGATATTTGATACACAACATTTCATATGTATCACACACACACACAACATTGAATACCTCAACCTATGGTGACACCTCTCAAAGACTAACCTCAACCTTAGAAAATATGAGAAACTAATCCAGTCAATATCATTAATTTTATTACCACAAAAAGCAGGATCTTCATCAGAAAAGTCTTGACAGTGGGGAATTCCATCACATGAAAACCAATAAGGAATGCAACCTCCACCAGTACAATGAAATGCTTCATCTGAACAGTTGGCAGGTTTCCCAATACATTTGGAACCAGTTGATCCTCCATAGATCACCAACTGACGACCAGAGAAACAGGAGCAAACAACAGACCCCATTGCATCTAATCCACATTTATCTTCACATCCTCCATTGTTTATGAGGCATGGATTACCAGAACCTGAAGAATAAAAAATACATATGTATTGGTTGAGTAAAATTACAAGCTTATGTAACATGATGTGATTTATTACTGCATCTATTTCTGCATTAATAAATGTTAACAATACAAAAATCAAATTTTCATAATATTTTGAGCATCTTGATCACAAGAAATCACTGGGGTGCTACTTAGAAGACTCCAGGTTCAGACCAAAATAATCACAGAATAAACTTTCGCAGAATGCAGAGGTTATGCTCCCCAGTAGTGCTTCATTCAGTGGATCTGATTTTAAATAATTATTAATCTTAAAGTAATGAGAATTCCATTCAAAAATGGATTTTTCAAATAATCCTTTCACTTCCTTTCATCCCTTCACTCTCTTTCTTTGGACTCATTATGAGAAATGAGGAAGCAGCACTATGCAATGTACTAGACATAATATGCTACCTTACAATATGCTTGGAGTCATAGCTGAGGTAAGAGACAGAGTGGTCAAATGCAGCATGCCATATAAATAAATCTGAAGAAGATTACTAAGTGTTTTATTCATCAAGAATGAGAACTATGAAAAAGATCAACATGATAAAATTAATGTGAATTTTTTTCATCCTCTTAGCAAGTTCCAAAGGAATCTGTCAATGTAAAATATAATATGTAATTACTAACAGTGGTCAGTGTCATTTGCAACAGCAACTATTCCCATTGGCCGTGAAATTTCTCTTCTCAGCCAAACCACATCTTCACCAGTGTATTTATTTGCTCTGATTACAGCATGTAACACCCAGTCAGTCCAAAATATGTATTCTCCATACACAGCTATGTCAAATGGATGCTGAGGAGATACTTTGGCAAGAACCTGAAAATAATTGGTAAAGACATGTCTAACTGCATTGGATAATGTATTTCATTCAGAATATTTGGTCATCTTAAGTTCTGAATTTGAGCTTTATCGATACTATCACGAGAAATCTGGAACCAAGATGAAATTAAGACTAATTCATGATTTGAAACGTTCCCTTTTTTGATGGTTTTTTAATTCCATCAGTTTCATATCTGCCATGGCAAAACTATAATTTAAATGATTATGTAATAACTGGATTTAGACTTGCTGAAGGGCACAATCAAAATCCAAGTCCAACCATTATTTAAGAATCTAGAAAATCATATAAATGCAATGCTTAAATGTGCAGACAGAGAAAAAATTAAAACAATGTTTGATAACCGATACCAAAGCAATAAATTCATCTAAGTTTACACAAAATATGATTTGAATTACAATAGCATAAAGACAAACTTCACATAGAAAACATGCACATGATTGCAAATGAACATGCTATATGTGTGTGAGCCTCTTGATAACTCTCTCATCTCATCACACAAAGAATTCTATCGATATTAGAGACATCTTTCCAGTATAATTAACCAACAACACATACACTTTATACCCAAAACTATTTGCAATGATAAAGAGGACAAGGAAGAACTTTGATAGGTAGAGCAAAATAACAATGAAAAAATGAGTGTTAATACTTTCCTCCCTGGAAGATACAGTAAGAAGGAACAGGTTAAGCAGCAAGGAAGAAGAAATAAAAAAGTTTAATCAAATGGAAAACTCGCTCACCACTCGATTAGAACCATCATATTCAGAACGTTCTATCTTGTCTAATCTTGCATCACCCCAATAAATTTTTTGTGCTTTATGATCCAATGACAAAGCATTTGGCATCCTTATTTCTGTTGTGATGATTGATTCCATGTTGCTTCCATCCCAGTGAGCTCGCTGAATGGAAGGATGGTGTGAATTCCAGTTCGTCCAATATATCCTCCTGAATAAAGAAAGAGATATGACAAGATAGTAGAGCAAATATTAAACATAATTACTCCTCGCATGGAATTCATTTAACTCAGTGACACTGTGGTTGGCATAAGATACTAGGTGTGGAATTTTTGTTAGCATTTTTAGTTTTTAATATAAAAGGTAGATTGTGAGAATAAATTGCAACCGTTCAGCAACCACATATTTTGTATGATACTTTTATTTTCTAGATGCAATTATTTGTGAATTTGGTTTTCAACCTTCAAATTAATCATTTCAAATACTATTAAAAAATAATAAGTAACAGCTAAAATTTCCTGATTTTACCTAACTGGCCACAATGGCCATTGCATTTTTTCACCATTTTGGACCCTGGTAAAAGAATCAAAAAAATCAAGAAAACTGCCGTGATAATTTCTACAAGGCTCCCCAAAAATCAAAAGATAAACAAAAATAATATTTCAGAATAAACTACTTACGACTGACATCCATCAACTGCAATTCCTCGGGGTTTATCATTAGTACCCAACTTGATAATGGTTTTTACATTTCCATCAGTTGCATTATCAATAGCAATACAACTAAGAGTAGCATCATTATTGCAAGTCCAATATAGAATCCTGGTAGCCGATTCAAAGGCCAGCCCTTCAACCGATCCTTGCTCTGAAATTAAGATAATAGAGGCAAAAAATAATTAAAATAACTGATTATTAAGAAGAAAAAGTTTTAGTAACACTATAAACACCCAGAAACAAATACAGAAGACCCTTGCTCATTTGGACCCCTGTACGATCCTGGCAGGCCACCAGCATGTAATGGATTGGAACCAACTGTTTTGGTTGATATGGTTACTTGTCAGTAAAATTGAACGTCTAGAAACAGATTTTACCAAATATGTACATAATATTTTTTTGTTATGATCAAAGTTAGCAAACGCGCAATGGATGTGAACGCGATAAGAAAATTAATGAGAAGATTGCAAATGCATAAAACTCTTGATGAGTTCATGAGCTACATCGTCTGCCTTTTTTAATGTGTGCACCACGGTTGAAAAGGATAATTATTTAGAACACATATATTCTGCAGGTTGCATACTGCCCTTGCCAAATTACCATACAACTATGAATAATGACATTGCCATGAAGAAAAGTCAATGAGATATAGAAAATGTTTCACGAATTCTTCAGCAATTTGACTACTTTCTGTGTGATATTAGTGCATTATTATCAGTTTTTCTCCACTATTTTGTGTCATTAGCCAAGGAAATTCTGAGTGACATTCTTTTAATGTGCTCGAAAATAGCTTTTTAGCCCCCCCCCCTTTTTACAGCTGATATTTGATAAAAATAGGTGGCTTATATTTGGACACATATGGCATATGTCATGAAAGCTATTACACAGAAGCGGATGACAACATGTATGTCATGGATCTCTCCTCACTAAGCATTGCACTACGGAGCTCTGAGCACATCTGCCCCTACATTTTCAACCTCCAGTAGTTAATATACCAAACCCCGTGCAGGAAATTGGATTTCAAGATCACGGGAAACCAGGCATCCCATATGGTTTTTAGAGAATATAGAATGTCAATATTTTTAAGGTCTATATTGGTCGATGTTTCAAATTTAGCCCAAATCGGTCTATATTTGGGGGCAGGTTCTATATTTTGGCCAAAGGTATGCTACAATTTACACTGAAGCAGCTGGGACAGCACTGAGAAGTTTGAAAATGTGTGCCGCGGACAGGCACTGCTGCTATGTTCGTCTGACTCCAGCGGTGTAGCTGAGGTGCTCGGCACTCGTCTCTGCAGAGGTACAATGTTACCTTTTGTAGGACCTCTAGTCTCTGCCCGCCAGCGCGCTTGCCAGGCTGTTTCTTCCCCCCTCCCTTGCCACCTCACCTCACCCTTCCACCCCCCGTGCCGGCTCGCCCGCCTCAACAGGCATCGACAGGATTGTTGTTTGTTTACATTGTCAGACAAGCTAAGCATCGTACGTCGCGCTGTCCTGGAGTGCTGGCGCCAGCAGGCCAGTTTTTCTTCAACCACTGTTTTCTTCATTGCTGAGTATAATGCTGAGGTGGTGAGTGTGGTGTTAAAAGTGTGGTTCCCACGGCGCTCCCAGTGACAGCAAACTGGTGCATCTTGCAGATTACGTGATAACACGTGGAGTGAAAAGGTAAGTTTCCAAATGAAATGACGCCGGTGTCTTGTGACAGGGAATCGGGAAGATGTGAGCGTTTCATTCTGCAGATAAGGTCCTTTATTTCTTGTTTTCAATCAGTGGGATTAACACGGCTATGGTTTTGTTCGCTTCCAATTTTCTTATTGCCTTTCGTATTATCTGCATGTCGTTTCCGTTTCGAAAGCATGTTCTTTGTTCTTCGTGTATCATTGTGGAAATGTGCATTCGTGTAATTTTCCTCCCTTTACGCTTTTAATGTAATGACGTGCCACCGCGGTGACCAATCTATCTGTGCAACTACACCTCCCGTCGCGCAACGTTAATAGCAGCTGACCGCTGCGTGGCTGCGTGCTTATTTTTCATTCGAAATGCACTTAACTCAGGGTGGCGATCGTCAAGGAAAACCTGGCACTGTCAGGGAATTTCGAATTTCTGGAAAAATCAGGGAATCCTCATATCAGTCAGGGAGAAACTGGGATAGGAAATTCTTGTTATGATCTACCATTAAATTTATCAGCCAGTCTTTCCCGCCCTTTATTTCACCAAGTAAAACTAATGTCCATCGCTGACGTTCATGGAATAAGCTCTATAGCCGTAAGCCGTAGTAATTCGTTGAGCATTCAGTTGTGAATCTTAAGAGCTATTTAGTTGTGAACCAGATGTACAATTCCTTTTGTATATCCGTGTTGCGATATTTGCCTAGTTGTGTTAAAATTCATGATCACAATGCATTTCGCTCATCACACGGAATCCGAGGCTATGTTGTTCTGAACATTTTACCTCTCTTAATTTTAACTTCTGAGACTCAGGTCGAGAGGTAGCGGGAGCACACTAGCTCGTAGTAAATACATTATTACTGCTCTAAAAACACGATTGTTATTAAAATGGTAATACAAGTATGATCTCATGTGTCAACATAATCTTACGCAAGATCATCTTCGATTCCCATACTCCCCTTCGTGATACAGCAAGAAGAGCCCTCCTCCCCTCCCCACCTTTCACGCTCTTTGAATAGCCCCCTTACCTCCCTCTCAAAGCAATTTAGTCAGGTCACAAACCACCTCAAAAATGATGTATGATGCTGCTGTTGCTAATTGCCTCCTGTCTTCACTTGCAGACTGAGCAAACATCGCGCCTCGACGGCGCCGTAATCATTTTTCTTAAATCAAAACGTTGTAACACCCTTTACGATTGAGATAAAGAAATGATTTTTTCACTAAAAACAACTTAATACTTTTCTTCACATTTCATATGCAGCATTAATGGACCTACAACGTAAAATACCTAAGTTAGCAGGCGACTACTTTTTACCTTATAAAAATTCAATTTTTTGTCCTTAAGATATTTACATCAGTATAACAACATTTTAGCTCAATTAATCACTAAAAACATGTGTACAGTTATGAAGAAGATAGTATGAGGAACCTTTATGTAAAAGTTTTAATCCAGCATGGGGAACGGTTTGCCGACAATCGAGTGGATTAGTGAAAGTGAATTGAGTGAAAAGAACCGAGTTTCTAGGGGAAGTTTAAGGAAATATTTTTTATTAATTTTATCGAAAAACTATTGACAATACTAAATAAAACGTCTCTGTATGCATTATGGCACATTTTTATACAGTGCCTTGTGCAATATTAATTTTTATGCTGCATTTGACAACAGCGCACCTCCGCCCTTATGGAGATTAACATGGGAAACGAATCTCAGTAAGAGCCCATACTGTCAACTAAATGTGGAAAGCACTATAGTGTTGTGCAGTTGATTAAATTTCGCGCAATTTTGTGATTTTTCCCTTCTATTTCGTTTTTCTTTAGGTGCAAGATGAAGAAAGTTTCAGATATTCGATCATTTTTCAAGAAAACTCTCTCTCCCTCTCCAAGAAATGATCAACGTGAAGATGATGATTCTCCCAGAGACGACCACACATTCCCCTCCTCTGCTCCATCAATGTTTGAAACTTCAACGAAACCCACAGATGTAAAAATGGAAGTAACCGAGGAAAGAGCATCTGAACAGACAGATCTTGGTACTTTGGAAACTGGACCGAAACAACTGAAAATTAATTTCCTGAAAACACTATTTGGTAACAGAAACCGATCATTTTCTGATGCTTACTATGAAAAACACCAGTCATGGTTGGAGTACAGTGTGGAAAAAGATTGAGCATACTGCCTTGTGCGTAGACTTATCTTCACCGGGGTTGTGCGAGACCAAAACGAAAAGTTTATTAAAACGGGGTTTTGCAAATGCCAAAAATTAAAAGATGCGATCAAAAAACACGAAAAATCAGGATCTCATTCGGATTGTCATCAAAAGTATATGGGGTACCAAATGGCTAACGCATCTGGTACTGTACACAAGAGAGTCGTAAATCAGAGTAAAGAAGAGATTGAAGAGAACAAACATTACTTGACAGAAGTAGCTGACATCATTTCCTATCTCAGTCGTCAAGTCATGCCACTGAGAGGACATGATGAGAGCTCTGAATCTCAGAATAGGGGAAACTTAGTTGAATTGTGTAAGCTTTTTGCGAAGTATGATGACTTTTTTGCAAAACATTTTGAGCAGTGCCTTAACTACTGCAGCCCAACGGTTCAGAACGAAATAATAGAAGTTGCAGCCGGTCTAACTCTTCAAAAAATTGTAAAGGAAGTGCGGGAGTGTGGGTTTTATTCATTGATGGTTGATGAAGCCAAATGTTACAAAGAAGAACAGTTGTCAGTAGTTTTGAGGTACGTAAGAGGATTGGAGCCCTTCGAAAGGTTTCTGGGTTTCTTATATTGTTCCACAGCAAGAGATTCCGAGTCGCTAAGCCAAATGATTCAAGACTTTTTAAACTAAATACAGCTTGAACGATATACCAATGATTGGACAATCATACGATGGTGCCAGCGTAATGTCAGGAAAGAATGCAGGTCTCCAGGTGAAAATGAAAGAGTTACACCCACAGGCAATTTATATCCACTGCTTATCTCACAAAGTAAACTTGGCCATTGTCTATTCCTGCAAAGATATCCAGGCAGCTTACATTTTCTTCAATACTCTTGAAGCCCTCCATATGCACTATTCACAACCTGGTAATCATGCCATCTTAGCAGAGATTCAAAAGAAGCTAGGCATTAAGGGTGGGAAAGAAATGGGGAGCTTAAGTAGAACCAGATGGTGCTGCCGTTACACATATTGTAACGTTGCAATAAATAACTTCAACGCAATCAAAGAAGCCCTTGAGGAGGATATCAACTCAGCACGAGATGGGGGGAATGGTGGAGGCCATCGGTTTGTTGAGATCTATCGCACAACCTGAATTCGTTGTTAATCTTTTCGTAATCCATTCAGTTTTATCGGTGACCAATGTGCTGAGTAAGTATTTGCAAGGCCCAGATGCAACGCACGGGAGAACAAGTGCAGTTATTTCCAGCATCCAAACTACTTTCGCAGAGCAGAAATAATTTTGATAGTTTATGGGCCGAGATAGTAGAATTCGCGAACAACAACGACATTTTGCTAGAGCCTGTGTCTGTCTCAAAGAAAAGAAGTCAGCAGCCGCCTGCAAAAATGAGCGATTACTATGTTGAAACTACCGTAGGAAAAAGCCGACCGACCTACCATCTGACACCAACCCCAACACTTGAGAAAACTGGAAAATCAATGTGTACAACAGGGTTTGGGATAACGTAATTTCACATTTTCAGCACAGGTTTGAGTCCGTTCCCCTGGCAAAGGCAGTGGATGCCTTTACACAGTTGAACTTGAATGAAGCTGAAGATTTCATTAATAATTACAAAGAAATTTTGAATATTGATACCCATTCCTTAAATGCCGAGGCAACAGTATTGAGAAATATATTAAAAAACAAGGAACTAGAGGTCAAACTTAAAAATGTCAGAGCAGAAATAAATGAAGATATCATGCCGAATATTTACAGACTTCTCCAAGTAGCAATCGGCCTACCCGTCAGCTCGGGTGGATGTGAAAGAAGTTTTTCAGTCATGTGAAGAATCAAGTCGTGGGTTCGGTCTGCAACTGGCCAATCAAGATTTTCAAATCTATCCATTCTTAACATCGAAAAAGAACTTGTTAAAGAAAGGGTTCCCAGCACTACCATCATTGAACATTTTTGTCAAAAAAACAGAAAATTCCTTTAAAACCAAATTTTTTGTTTCTTTTCTTTGTTTTCACTTTAAATTAATATTGAAGTAGTGAATATTTAATTTATTAGCAGATAACCATCCCAAAGTTTACTATGATCCCTCTGAAAATGTGTGAATTTGTGAATTGTGAGTTGGAAATTAAAAGCTATTTTATTTTCCAACTCGGTGTGATCATTTTCTAGCCTAGAGCAATCCCTTTCAGTATTTTACAAAAATGTCATCAGCAATTAGGCTTAATTTCATTTCTGAGAAGGTTAAATTAAAAATCATTTCCGGGGGAGAAACACCCCCTCTTGAACCCCCCAACTCCCCCAGAGGACGGGAGGTCCCATGGCCCCCCCCAGCCAAATTCCCTGGCTACGCCCATGGGTTTTGTCAGCAACATATTCTTATTTGCAGGACAATTGACGGTAACATTGTTGGGAGATGAAAAACAAGGCCTTAATGAGATAATGTATTATATTTTCTTATCATATGAATGCCATATTCAAGCCGCTATTTATCAGAAGGGCTTCCTTTCTCACTGAAAGTGATTTAAAGTCATCAGTGACAATCATTTCCTTAAATAACTCCACAAATTTTCCTTTTTAGAAATCTACAAATAATCCTGGCTCTGCAAAATCTGGACTACCCCTCAAGCTATAGCTACAATCTACAAGCTACATTCCAGATTAGCAAGGATGCATTGTTACATCATTTTACAAGGCTTTTCCTCATGCACATTATTTTTTAAATTTGAAAGATGCCGTTCATTAAGGACAAAACTTTCTTTTACTGCACTTGAATCCCTATCTCCATACATATAACAACTAAAAAATGCAATAAGAGAGATCTAGGAGAACTATAAATAAGTGATAAGAAATATGCAATAAAAATATTAGCATTAATTTTATATTCTAATTTCAAATATGTATCTATATTCTATAACCAACAGGGAAGGCATGAATAACTCATGATCAAAGTCCTTCACCATTACAAAAAAGCAACTTTTTCATTCTTCCAGTCCTCATTAAACTACAGATTAAAGACAGGAAAAAATATAGAGAAAACAATTAGCAACAGAGCCTTGAATGAGAAGCAGTAACTTTGTAATTCCACATGTATTTATTTTAAACGACCTAGGTTTCGACATAGCACGTCATCATCAGGTGTGATGACGTGCTACGCCGAAAGTGTGTGGTAGAAATCAGGTGTGATGACGTGCCACGTCAAGTCAGCACCTGATGATGACGTGCTACGTCGAAACTTAGGTCGTTTAAAATAAATACATGTGGAAATACAAAGTTACTGCTTCTCATTCAATACGCTAAGCAAATTCCATAAAGTTACGCCTGAGACAACGGAGCAACAGAGCCCTTAGGTATAAGGAAAAAAAGCAAAAAAGAATCAACTTACTTTCTACGACGACAGAATGCCCAGTTCCATTAAAATATACACTATTGATGCTCCCACGCTGAATATCTGAGTAAAATATTCTTTTAGTCATGTAATCAAAAGATAAGCCAATAGCATTCCTCATAAAATCCTTAGACTGTATTTTTGGATAAGGAGCATTCATATTCATTTCATTAAACATATGGATACTATCTATTCCCACAACACGAGAATACATCAAGAAAGCATCATAATCTGAAAATCAAAAGAGAATTAAGAGATAAAGAGCTGAGGTGGATGTACAATGTCAAATTCATTGAGTAGCAATATCAATAACCATGATGAAAAAAATAACTGGAAGCTGAGAGGTGGCCAAGTTACCTTCACATGTCTTCCCATTTGCTGCAACTTTCCCATGGGCACAAGCACACACTGGATGTGACCCATTGAAGAGGCACAATTCTTGGCATCCACCATTTGAAATGGCACAGGGATTGGTTCCTATTTGTCTGGATTTTGAAAATATCTGCACAAGAATAAGCCATGCACATAAGATGGATATTATCTTCCCATGACATTTTTAAAGGGATAAAACCAAAGCATAAAGCTATACTTGCCTGAATATCTTTAAGAGAATCACCAAGGCCACGCCGTAGAACTTTAAAATCTGATAAGTTGGAGAGTGGAGCTTCTTTGATGCTCCCAGATAAATGGGTACTGTGAGTAACAGAAGTACACTCATTAGCTCATGAATGGCAAGATTCAAGTGCTACAGAAAATAAAAATTCATATTATCTTACATATCAATCCAAAAGATGCGGTCATTGTGGATAGCAAGAGCATATGGGTTTTCCAAATTAGTTCGATGAAGAAGTTTTTCTCTTACTGAGCCATCAAAATTCATCCTTTCAATAGAATCCATACTTGAGTCACACCAATAGAGCTTGTGGTCCTTGAAATAAAAATATCCAAAATTATGGTATACTGCACAAAAAGGTAAAAAAGTATTTTTAACAGTCATGAGAAGGAAGGTTCAAACACTTTCTGAATTTCTAGGATGCTAATAAGGTAAATAACCTATCGGACTACAGACTAAACAGGATATTAAGATAAGGTACTTTCATGAGAATAAAATATATGTAATTATTAGCGCATTCTCACCCTATAGTCAATTGCAAGGTCATTAATATGACTGACAGATTCATTGGCTAGGATTCTACGATTGGAGCCATCAAGGCAGGCACTTTCAATTCTTGGCGAGGTCTCTTTTCCCCAGTCACTCCAAAACAAAAGACCATCAACTGGGGATACTGCAATGCTCATTGGCTTCTCCATACCTCTCCCAGCGACCACAACATAACGATGAGATCCATTCAAATGAGCCATTTCAATCACACCGAACTTTGGATCAGTCCAATATATATTGCCTGAAAAGGGCCAATTTTCTAGATTTAACTTTTTCTGTGATTTCACAACAATAGAAAACAAAATTTGAAGCTAGCAAGCTAGTAAAATCTTAAATGAAAATTTCCAAAACACATAAATTTATGATTCTTACCTCCAATCCAATCAACAGCCAAACCTGAAAAGTAAACTAAGTTAAAAAGGTTTACATTGATTGCAATAAATATTACATCTTTCACAAGACACAAAGCTTACCAGTTACCCAGTCTACAGCAATGCTATCAACAGACTCAATATGCTCTACTACAGTCTGCCTTCCAGTGCCATCCCTCCGAATCCTCGTCACTCTACCATGATCACTGTCAACCCAATATAAATAATCAAGCCCTGTAAAATTCACAAGACTGATTAAGAATCACAGATTATGCATAATGTAGTAGTTGAAAAGTTGGTATTAAAATGATGATGAATGAATAGCACATAACTTGCTGGAAAAGATAAACACTATTTTGGATTTGAATAATGATTTTAAAAGAACACATCTATTTCATACATGGTGTTTCATACATTAAATACGTACACCTATTTTTCAAATAAACTAAAGTATGTTATAATAATGATAGGAAAATGATAAGGAAATAATTACAATTTGAATTACTAATTATTTAAAATCAACCAAGTTTTACAGCATAAGTAAAAAAAACTGCTGAAAATACCTCCCTTGCCTAGCCTATTTAAATAATGATGATAAATTTAAATACAATGGAATAATGAAATATAAATACAATAAAAATTATTTAATACATAAATAACGATCAAATTATAGCACAGAATTTTTTTAAATGGCTAACCAAGTGGTATGACACTACAAGTCACAGTTTCAGGCTTAACTTTGTGGAAACGCGAGACATGAAATAATTTCTCGCTTTGTACATCCCACACTTTTTTATTTTCACAGACCATGGTTTCGACATACAATGTCATTTTTAAGGCTCATCCTTGAAAATGACATTGTATGTCAAAACTATGGTCGGTGAAAATGAAAAATGTGGAACGTACAAAGCGAGAAATTATTTCAGGTATGACACTCTCTTTAAATAGTTAATACACTAGACTTTGGATAAGAAGTTTTCCCCTCTAGGAAGTTTAATTTTTCAAGTCCTAAAATAAAACTCATAAGGTTCACGCTATTTTTTCCCGTGTAAGAAGTTTCCACTTATTAAGTTTTCCCAGCTAAAAGGCCACAACCACTGATACCCAGATGGTTTATTTTTTTATGAAATTCTACCCACATACTAACTTTAATAAGATTTGTGCATAAATTTTATTTTTTTGTCTTATTTTGTAAGAAGTTGTTAGCGCCGATTTTTAACTAAACTCCATTGGCAGCAAGTAGTCAAAATTTCTTGGAGAAATCATTTGATCTTGTGAAATGTGTGACTCCCTCGCAATAGTGCTCCCAACCCTAGTTACTGTGAGGCTTTGAATGCTCAATCTGTGTTTCCGGCATATGTTAACAGTGTTTCTGGTGTTCCTGAAAGCACACTTAAAACTTGAAAGAAGTGGAATCATTTCTTGTAGCTTGAAGGAAAAGGTTTCTCAAACAAACAACTCTGCATTCCTTCTTTTCCTCCCATTATTGACTCAATATACTGATTGGAGTTTTTTTAAATGAAATGAATTTGTATTTATTTCCTAATACAGTTGAGCACCCTTAATCTGGCACCGTTGGGACTCTAGCGATTCCGGATTAGGGATTTTGCCGGACTACAGATGCTGTGGTAGTAACCAGTATACTTATGGGGTCAGCGATGTTTCATTTTTGAGGGAATTCGATAGATTATAACAAACTCAATGACATTTGAATAAATTCTGTATAATTTAATAAATAATTTGAAAAAAATAAGAAATAAACTTTCTAAATTCACAAACACAAAATCAGTCAACCGGTAGTATCGCAAAACGGCAGAGTGAAAAGAATGTGTAGAACATGTAAACATATTGCTGCACATCCAACGGTATGTGTGTTGTAATGTTATTAGTTGATAAATAATATAATTAATAACAATTTTTCATTGCTTCCAATGTTCCTTGCGATCCTTATTCCACTGTGTTTAATACGATATGAGCTGATTCAATGAGCTGTTTACGCTGCACCATCAACGCTCGCTGCTACTGGTGCTCCCATCTGTGCGGCTATCCGTCAATACATCAGGAGCGATTGAGGAGCAAGCCTTGGAGGAAGATTCTTGTCTATCCTTGGTTGCCTTTTTTGAACATATCTACAATCTATCAAATTCTATCAAATATTTTAGCCTGCTTCTTTAACATTTGGCCTGAAATACTGAGCCCTTCACTTCGACGCAGTCGAAACCACTGCTTAAGCACGCGATCTAAAACGGCCCAAAATAGACCCGTCTTTCGTGGTTTTTCTTATCGCCATCCCTTTCAGTGTCACTTTCACAGAAATAATTTGAGGATCTTCTCTTTCTGTTCTTATTGTCATAGGCTGTCGAAGATCCAACGGAATACACATCACATGTAAAGGCGCTTCACTGATGTACCAAAAACAAGTTTTTTCAACACTTTCAACAATGTTCTGCACTTTCGCTTCGCTCCCTTGCTGCTGCCATAACTTCTTACGTTAGACATAATTATGGATAAAACTATACAGATGACAGATAGTTTTTACTTCGAGTTGCCACTAAGTATAAAGCAAACATGCGTGCTCCATGTAAGACTGGTACTGTCCATCTCCGAGGCACCACGCACCCACGTCTCAACAGTGATGTGTTGCAACGTCCGCAAATATACCTTCAATTTGCTGAATAAAGATGACCTTCGTTGCATACAATAATTAATATAGACAACAATGTAAGCAAAAAATCTTCCAATACTCGCTCTTTAATTAGAGAGTTTTTGTTAAGAGTGGGTTACAGTTTCAGAAAATACGAAGCAATGATTCAGCAAAAAAGTTTCTGTTTTCGTGAGAAGTATGCCTTGGAAATATTGCTGGATTATGGATGTTTCTGGATTAGGGATTTCCGGATTAGGGGTGCTCAACGGTATTAAACGTACCACTGAATATCCTATCAATTTGACCAGCTCTTATAAAGTTTTTCCCACTTAAGAAGTTTTTAAACCGCTAGTTTTTCCCACTTAAGAAGTTTTTAAACCGCTGACCCTTGAAACACTTCTTAACAGGGTTCTACTGTAGATTAATCACAAAAAAATATTTATTCAACCAGATATCCAACCTAACAAAATAAACATACATCCTCCTTAAGGTCAATCTGGGAAAAATGCTAAAAACTTGTGCTATTCCACACTAAGGGCTTCCAAATATTGGCACCCCTAGATTGATATATGTGATACTTTTTAGTTAAATGATTAAAGATATAATACAACAGAGATGCAAAATTTTAGCATGTCACTCACCAGCATGAAAGTCAACACTTGTTGCCATTGAGACTTTAGATATTGGTGCCAAAACTTGTGTCTTGTTGTCTTCCCCAAGTGGGAGGCCTTTGATCTCCCAGTTGATGGAATAAAATAGAAATTCTTCAATTCCTACAAAAATGGAAATCAAACACATACATAAGTACCATACTAAGTTTGCTTTTAATAAGCTATGAGGAGGGCAAGCTTACGATATTTAATCATTCAGTTAAAATATTAAGATGACATTATTAAATAACACTTTCCCAATTCATTATGCCAATTGAGAATTCCTGATTTTGTCATTATTCACCCAAAAGGGCAATCCTTCTGTAGCGAATAGGGTATAAAATAAGTACTGTATTAACTTGTGCATAGTCTCACTTTCTGAGACCAAATTGTTGGGCAAAAAATTGCTGCTCGGGCAATAAACAAGTAATACTTTTTCATGGTTTTAAAATCTTTCTCAGGACAGACATCTTCATTACTGTTCAATTCCCCACCTCCAAAACATATCCGTCATCATAATTATTAAGAGTACAGTAAGTCCTCGACTTACGTGGATCTGAATCACACAGATCCAGAATTACAAGGATGTTCAGCTAGGCCGGTGACATGCTTGAGTTTTCTCCACGTTTCTATTTTCGTGACAGATACACTGGGTGACGACCTGTGACTCATTGCCAAGTGTGCAAGAGTTGATGCCAAACTGCAGGCGTTAGGAGCGCCCACTCGACCACTACAGCGCAATAAGCGACGACACGTCCACCAGTCCTCGGTATGGGGAGTGTACATCGGCTATTTGTCATGACCTACCATAAACATGAAATGCAGTGCTTTCAAATCTGTCACTGGTTGCAAGCCTGGTCAGCTCCATAAGAATCTGTGTTGGACCCTTTACTAGCTGTTGCCGCATATCCGTCGCGGCGACAGAAACGAGAAGAAAACGTAAGCCTGTCACCGGCCTTACACAGCATCAACGTCTTTTTTTGGCCTAGTTTGACCTTCCCACATAAGTTGATACATAATTATCTACTCCATAGATGAAGCCTGTAGTCCATCACAGCAAAAAAAAACCACCTTCGTGCAGCAGACAGACGAACTTGTGTTCCCGTTGTGATATGATCATTGGGATCGTAAATTATCTAATTCGAGAAAGTTTTCTCATAAAATCATTAAAATCGTCTTATGTGTTTGTTTTGGATGTGAACCCTCATAATGGCTGAGAAATGTAAGAGTGGTGAGATTTCTATGAGTGGCAAAAAGAAAATGCAGGCTATACATTTGGAAAAGAAACTGGAAATTATTAAGAGACATGCCAGGGGTGAAAAGTTTGTTGAAATTGCACATGCTTATGGGATGAATGATTCAACAGAACAATTGTACATGATAAAAGTTGAATCAAAGAGCATATACGTATTAAAATGAGTATGATAATTTTAACAAATTTTCAATTTGTTCATGTTTTGTGTAATCATACTTATTTTAGATTTAAATATCCAGTGAAATTTAGATTGGATTTGTGTTACTCTCGGAATTGTCGTATTATATTAACTTAACAGCCTCTCAAAAGATGGCATATTATGTAATCATCGCAGATTGCCACCAATAGCAGTAAAAGCACCACCGCTAATGGTTCAAAAATTTTAGTTGTAAGTAAGTTGGTAAGTTGTTGTGTTTCGCCTTACGTGGATTTCTACTTACGCGGAAATTTTTGGGATGAATTAACCGCAAAAGTCGAGGATTTACTGTATTCTGTATTTTCCCACTCATAAAATGTGCTGTTTTCCCATGATAACCCACGGAAAATCACCCTGTCATTTTAAAACATTTTCCTGGATTGGAAATTATTTTTCCATCATGCATTTAAAACATTTGCGATATCTTAGAAAATTGCGGCTTTTTCTGAAAAAATTGAAAATACATGCTGAAAACATATAACCTATCAACTCATGTATAAAGGACAATCACAAAACTGAGATCCTGCACAGTCTCCTCACCACACAAAATATAATTACCTATGCATTTAGTATTATCATTTGGATCATTATGATATCCTGTGGCACATTTGCAGACCCTCTCATCTTTTGATACTGGAAGGCAAAGATGAGAGCATCCACCACCCCTGCCACCATTTGATGCATGAGGAAAGCATAAATTTGTCCCAGTTTGCAGCTCTGGATCATACACTCGGAGAGCCAGTACTCCTCCCGTATTGTTGCGGAGCACTATGTCTTCTTCACCCATAGTTTTGTCAGCCATATGAATAGCTGAATCATTCCCATCAGCATAATATAGAAGGCCATTATACACAACAGCCGCAGTTGGTTGTGCTGATGGTGGAAGAGGAACTGTTTTCACTTTAGGAATACCAGTGGATAATTTCCCGTCAAATTCATAATATTGTACGAGGTTGCCATTCACCCAGTAGAGACGACGATCACTCATGTCGACAGTGAGACCTGTAAGAAATAGTAATGATATACATACCCAGTTAGTACCGACAAATTCAAATAACAGATACAAAGAGAGAAATATAGGGCAAAAGAAATAGCTTTGATGAAAATCTTTGGCATTTGAAAATTCAAATTCCATCCACCAATTCGTTTAATCCACGAACAAAAATGTAAAGCCGGTGTCCCAAGGTCCAATTTGGATCCAATTTTTGTATCCAATTTGGATACAAGTGGAGTGCGCCGTGTCCCACGGTGAATTTGTATCCAATTACCTTTGTGCCCAATCCGTTTCATCCAATTCCATTTGGTCCAAACGGATAGGACATGTTCTAAATTTCCATCCAAATGTACGATACCAGGCAATCAGAGGGCTGAAGAAAAAGAAGCATCACTATGCGTTGTAACCTAGGTGTTCACTTCTTGCAGGGAATACTTCTTGTTTTGCAATTACAGTGGATAGCGTGGTCGGGTTCGTGTGTTGTAATTATATTAAGACATGACCAAATGAGACACAAAATAAAAAAATAAGAAATGAGACACAAAATGAGCATAGGTTGGGCGCCTGAGGCAGTTGTTACGCTCATCGAGCAAATGCAACAGAACGAGTTCATGTACAGTCCTGTTCATTAAAAACTTACCACCTCTGAGCCCTGTTCATAAAAAACTTACCACCTCGGAGCCGAAAAATTTCTAAGTCTGAACTTGAGGGAAATGTGTCAACACGGCCCACCCTCCCTGAGGGGGGGCCGAAAACAAGAACCCCTCCTCCCCGCAGTTGGGGGAGTAGAAAGACCGACCGAAGGAAAATTTTGACCTGCGAAAAGGATTATTTCCGAGGGGAGGGGTAGGGTTTCTTTTCTTGTGATGTGTGAGTAAGAAGAAGGGAGGTCTGCAAAGTTCAGACGCACCAAGATCCCTCGTACACGACATATGCTTGATACGTTAACATTTATTTAGCTTGTTCAACATTTTAGATAGTGTATTTAAGTGCTTCTTCAACCTCGCCTGGTGCATGGATATACCCGGCATGAGTGAAATTTGATGACACAATTTACTTCACGAATATGTCCAATTTCCAATGAGAATAATCAATTGTCTGGACTAGGATCTGAAACCAGATCCCTTGATTCTGCAGTACTGTAGCTGACGATGTCAGGCTCGGATTGTAATACATACATCCTATTCTCGCGAAAATTACGGGCAATTTTTTTCTAGCGGCAATGTATAAATGCTCTATGAATATCTACTTAATGGTTTCAATAAAAAGCAATGAATTTTTCTTTCATATCCAGTTCTTATTCCTTTGCCGCGTTTGGAATAATGCGACTACACGTCTTCGATATTTCATTAGAGATTTTCCCTGCGAATAGTAGTGAAACTTTCACTTAGGAGATTTATTTACTTCAAATAATGATTAAAATAGCTTGATGCTTATCGAATGCTTTGGACACCAATTTCGAACAACTCAATCATAGAATTATGCCTGTGCTCAGTTTTTGTATTGTGGTAGAAATTACTGTGGAATAAATTTACTGGTTGCCGGACAGACACATCTTATTGCTATGCAATGTCGAGACTTGGCACCACTATGTCTCACCGGCTTTTATTACACTGCGACCTAATGACCGAATGCTCCATAATTCCTAATAATCTTGTATCGAGAGGCAGAGACTTATCAAAATGATTTCCCAGGGGAGCCTTCAAATATCAACCCTTGTGCTTTTCACAGTCAGACTATGTGTTGCTTAAATCGCATTTGAAAAACGTAGCATTAGCTACTGGAGTTTGAATCGCATACTTTCTCTCGATATTGTTTTTTAACTTGAATCTGCAAGTGACTCTTATGAATTCACCTTAGAGTCTCTAATGCTTCTTCAGTCCTCTCAATTAGTGAGATCAGCTTTCACTCAATTATCCAGGATCTTTGCAAAGAGGCAAGACCCTGACGACCCCATCCATTCTTTTCTGGGCAGGCAATAAATTTTCCAAACGAAGCAACCCTCCCCTCCATCCTGGCTTGAGGAAAGGCTGTACCCCTCTAAAAAGTGACCTGAAAGGGGCTGCGGTTTCTTTTTCGGCTGGAGGCCGAAGGAAGGAAGAAGTGGAGTTTAGGCTGATCGCCCCTTCCATTCGATCTGGTCGTTTTGGGCTTCCGTTTGCTTATGAGTGAGGAAGAAAGAGGGAAATATCTGTGCATTTCAGATGGATTTTTCAGGTTTACAATCAATGAAGGCAAAGAACGTGCAATGCGAACCCCAGCAGCTAATGCTACGTTTCCCAAATGCGATGTAAATAACACTTAGTCCGACTCTGAAAAGCGTATGGGTTGATGACTGTTTAATCTTTCGGGATTCATTCCGCGATGTTTAAAATTGCAAAAAACAATATTTTGCTGGTTCCACCTCCTTAGCTCTTGGAAAAGGGTGGACTTCCCAGCGAGACCTGCGAAGGAATTTGGATGGAATGAGGCAGCGACAAAGTATACTGCTGGGAGTGGGAGAATATTGTTTTTTTGCAATTTTAAACATCGCGGAATGAATCCCGAAAGATTAAACAGTCAACAGTATATCCGCGGAAGCCTACGAGCTAATCGTATGGGTTGATGTTTGAAGGTTGACCAGGAAAATCATTTTGATAGAGTTCCTGCCTCTCGATACAAGTAAGAATTGTGGAGCATTCGGTTGTAAGGTATCATACGCCCATGAGACAATGTGAAATCAAGAGGGTCTATCGCCGCCAGAAAAATTTTACGTTTTCTTCGCAAGAGTAAGCACTGTTACCATTCGAGTCTGACATTGTCTGCTACAATAATGCAGAATCAAGGGATCTGGTTTTTAACCCTAATCCAGGCGAATGGTATTTCTCGTTGGGAATTTGGTATATTCGTGTAGTAAATTGCTTCATCAAATTCCACTCATCCCGGGTTTATCTATGCACCAAGCGAGACTAAAGAAGCACGTTTATGCAGTACCTAAAATTTGCTTGGTGAAACTTCATTACTTGCTTTTTCCATTGCATTACATTAAAAGGCAGGACACAAATATCCATCGCAGGTCTGCATCACAGAACGGGAAACTCCCGCTGAAAGTGATACATCGTCCACTTTTTTATATCACACAAAGGCAATTATCACAAATTATCGTCGCTCAGAATCGTGTCGAATCGAATGCATAAATTAAACTATTATATTTACGGTTTTGATGGTAACAATTCCTTGTCAAATAAAGAATAGTGATTCTATAATTTTGAAATGATCAAGAGTTCATCAGATGCAAAGCAGTTCTGCTTCTTTCGATTATTTACTTTATCTTGTGCGGAATGTCTCAACGTATGAGACATTTAAAAAATTTAAATGGAATAATATGCCAATGAAAATCATTTTTCCGGTACATATTTTTTTGTCGCACAGGAGAATATTTTTTGTAAGAAAAAGGAAAAGAAGCATAGCGAATTCATATTTGTCACTATGTTACTACCTAGCCTCACTTAAGTTCATTATGGCCCCTGTAACTCGATATGTCAATACCCAGTGATGGCAAAATGGGATGTGGAATTATCTTCGTTCGTCCAACTCCACAATGGGAAGAGCTCTGGCAGATACGAAATTATACGTGTCCCGGTTTCGAGGGTAGGTCTTTGGACTTCCACATTTATTTTGCGAATCTTTTCTAGTAAAAGCGGAGTGAACGCATAATATACACTTGGATGTGAATTTCTGCATTGATAGCAGCAAAGCAACCAAAGTCATCAAAAGCATGGGATGAGTACGAAAGGTGCATTTTTCAATCCGCACGTCCCTCTCTTGAGCCTCGACTTATCACGAAAATATTTGCTAAAAGATCATGAAATTCAAAGCTTATAATTTTTAAATAAAACAGTTGTTTGCGCATAAATATATCGCCCCTATAAAATATTTTCCTAGAATACTTTGCAAGGAAATTTGTGCACAAAATTCGAGCCTGACATTATCGCTTAACTCAGAGCGTAATAGAGTGATCCAGTTTCAAATCCCATCCAGGCGATTGCTTTTTTCGTAATGAATTTCACATATTCTTGTAGCTCATTGTGTGTTGTAATTCCAACTACTCCAGGTTTATCTACGCACCTTATGAGATCAAATAAATACGTGTAAAAGCACTTCCTAAAATGCTTTTCATGATTTACTTTTATAACTTACTTTCAGAAAGAATAACTAGGGGTGTGATTATAAAATTAAACAAATTGTGCCCAAGTCAGAAACAAACCAAATGGCTTAGAACATATCACACATTTCAAGTATAATATGGATTTCGATATCACAAGGACATCCAGATAATGAGAATGTGTAAGACATTTCATATAACTTCACGTCAATGAGTACGCGTATAAATTAAAATACTCATAAGAAACGAAAGGAACTCCGGGGATTGAGACCCTTGAGATCTAAGATAGGCTTTTGTTTTCCGTGACTGCTTGCATATGTCGTGTACGAGGGATCTTGGTGCGTCTTAACTTCGCAGACCTCCCGTCTTCTTACTCACACATCACAAGAAAAGAAACCCTACCCCTCCCCTCGGAAATAATCCTTTTCGCAGGTCAAAATTTTCCTTCCGTCGGCCTTTCTACTCGCCCGACTGCGGGGAGGAGGGGTTCTCGTTCCGCTTGGTGAGGTTTTTACACCCCCCCCCCCTCATGGAGGGGGGGTCCCATGTTGACACATTCAGCTTAGAAATTTTTCGGCTCCAAGGTGGTGTTTTTTATGAACAGGGCTCCGAGGTGGTAAGTTTTTAATGAACAGGACTGTACAATACGAAAAACGTGATGTATCGCAACCGGAATGCCAGTGGAGGTGTTTTGGAAACTATTAAATATTTACTTCTAGAATCCCGGGATCCAAAACCCGGCACATTTTTTTCATAGACTAAAATTTTGAGGCTATATTACTTTTTTATGCGGAGAAGTACGATGGAAGGGAAGCTAATTACGAGCCTCTTCTTCATTTCACACGAGTGGCAGTGAAGCAGCAAGTTAATACTCAATGAAATAAGGAAACAATATAAGCATACTAATAGGTTTTACGCTGCCGCCGATATTATGCTAATGAAAAACGCTGGAAATCAAAATAATTTTGGAAATAGGCCAAACATGATGGTAAT
This sequence comes from Pyrrhosoma nymphula, assembly GCA_963573305.1. Taxonomy (NCBI): domain Eukaryota; kingdom Metazoa; phylum Arthropoda; class Insecta; order Odonata; family Coenagrionidae; genus Pyrrhosoma; species Pyrrhosoma nymphula. The sequence goes on from OY754330.1 coordinate 150,771,808, forward strand.
ATAAAAAAGAAGTATGCATGTATTCAGTTAAAACTCGCTCTTTTAAACAGGTAAAAATTTGTTTCTAAACCACTTAAATCACGCCAATTACCACTTTTCACGAATTCCATGATACCTCTTTTCCTGGAGGGTATTCATTGTACAGTAAAACCTCCCTATAACGAATTCGCTGGGACCGGAAAAATGACTTCGATGTACGGGGGTTCGTAAGTAAGGAGGGTATATGCGGGTTGCGTAGTCTCAGGGGCCGCCGAGATTTCGTGCTGCTTTCTGACGCAACTCACATTAATTACTCACTCAATTATTTCTTGTCATAAGCCGCATTTCAAGAGTCACTTTAGTTTCATTAAAAATATTTAAGCACTTCGAAAAGCATACGTCTTATTTTAGCTGGGCTTTTAAGACAATTATTATTCGAAAACCAGCAAGGAAAATTGTTGACGCGAATTTTAATTCTACTGCGATTGCGGTGAATATATTTCCCTAGCATTCTTGATCGTGAAACCTGAAACCAAATTGGGTAGATTAAGGAGACAATTTGATTCTATTTTATGCAGATAATATAAGCACAAACGAATCCTGATGGCTTAAATTTGATTATGAGTGTCATGCAGTGGCAGATACAGAAAAAACTCAAGGGGGGGGCGCAAGTTATCGCGACGATTGTAGCTTTCAAACTGACTGCCTGGCAGTGACTCTGCTTCCCTCATAATGTAGATCGGTTGTTTCGAGAACATTCCGTGCCAGAATGTTCACTTCCAGACTTTTAAGGAGTGTGAACAAATACAAACAGTAGAATATTCGCGACTTTTCTCGAACAAATGCCGGACAGAATAACGTATCGAGATCACTAGAATGGCCGCGACTTTTCTCGTAGGTTAGCTATCTATGCGCCAGGCAGAAACGTATAATATACGATGACGCGGACGCGTGCTACATAAGAAAGTACAACTACTTGATAACTCGACTCAGAGTCGACTGACGAAAGACACGAACGAACAGCGTGCAGGCTGACTGGTGGGGGCTTCCAAGATTCCACACGACTGAGGACGTTTTCCGGAGACTGATGCTGACCTCTGATCCATTAGTCAGTAGGGACTCGGGGACTTGCACAGTGGTCCGGATCGCGAAAATGAGGGACAAAAATCATTTTTGTCAGATTAATTTGAAAATTGTCATTTATATGTTTTCAGACGCTTTTAGTTCATTTTTGCTGTTATTTTAAACAAAAAATAATTATTTTAGAAGATATTGGGAATTTTAATGCTAAATTAACCGATAATGAGGAGACTGCATAGAAAACGCCTGTTATTATTAAATATGCAAGTATATAAAAAGTATTTGCATAATATGACTTCTAGACCTTTAACTTAGTAAATAATTATTAAAAAATGGGTAAATGTAAGGCAGTTAGGGGAATTGATTCTAACGTTGAAGTGATTGCGATTATCAGCTAGCAGAGGTAGTGCCGCTGAAACAAAAAAATAAGTAAATATTAAAACGGTTTTAAGTGCAAATTAACTCATTTATGTAAATAAAAACATACTTAGTATCTTATTAACTTTACAATTTATGTAATTCCAAATCAGATTCTCCTGAGTTCCACTCCTCTTCCTCGCATTCACTCGCTGAGTCAGGATATTCTTGCAAGAGCTCACGGACCTCTTTAGGCAGATCTTTTAGGACACGGTATTTATTTAATTCAGCACCTAATGTACCTACTGACTAATGGATCAGAGGTCAGCATCAGTCTCCGGAAAACGTCTTCAGTCGTGTGGAATCTTGAAATTTTTCTTGCATGATGCGATAAGTTCTTATATCTTTATTCCGCAATTCCTGAGCCTCCTCCGAAAGCTCTCCAATTGGAAGAAGAGCTGACTCAATCACATCTGCACCATGCAGCAGAACTTTATGCACTGTGGGTGGCATGTAGAACCACTCATAATATTTAACATAACATTTTGCCGTGTCCATAAATTATTCTTTAAATTTTGGGGGTTCAATTAGAAGGCCGCATGACGAAGCTCTCAAAATATTTGAAATTTTATTGATAGGTTCTTTTTCTACAACTAAAAATCAATTTTATATTTTATTTCATGTGAAAAGCGTTGAAGTAAAAGAAGATTTTTGTGAAATAAATGGATCCTTACCAGTACTTTCAGCTGATAGGCGGGCATTTTTGCTTTGGTAGATCAACTAATAGACCCATTCTACTTTTAAATTTCTCCTGAAGTATTTTCTTCCTTTTCCCTCTTCCACTTTTTCAATACTCATTTACATACCATATCCGTGTAGGGGGGGTCATCGTATTAACTAGAGACGCTTCTGCGCGCTATGTCCTCTCTCTCTTAGATTCATGGCTGTAGCAGAAGACAGTTCTGCAGGAAAAGTTTTGATCGGATAGTGACATCCGAAAATTGTTTGTTTGGCCTACCCTTTCTTTTATTGTATGTGCTTGATAAAAAAGGCTTATTACTTAGACAATAGCCCAAGGGATGTCATATCACAATTAAAACACAGGGAAAATACGACCCTGAGGTGCTTGGAAAGTTACGATACACAACATCAGGGAAATGAACGATTTGATCCAACCAAGTCGCATCCAAAAAAGAGTTCGTTCAAGAGCAATCTCGCCATCTTTTCTCGTAACCAACAAAAAAATTTACTTTCAAAACATTTTTGAGCTCATTTTTTGCGTTCTCATCTCCGTGTAAAATGTAGGCAATCCTCAATAAGTCCCGTCAAATTACTTTTCCGGTCGTCCATTGGCTCCTTTTTTCTCCTGCATTTTACCGTGAAGTTGCTTCCACGTAAATGTTAACAACATGGCTGTGCATTAAAAATTAGACTAATTGGTTCGTTAAATACTGAACAATATTCTTCATTCTAGAAAGTTAGCAGTTTAAACGGAAGCAAAAACAATGCTCAATTTAGTGTGGTACCCCATACTAGATCAACTTCAAAAACGGAAATAAAAGAGAAATAGCATACCTGATTAATTATCCTTATCGCTGTGGTGGCCAGGAACAAAAAAATCATTGAATCACAACACTATTCCGAATTATCACAACACTAACACTTACTTCAGAGATCACTTCAAATCACGAAGACTATTGCCAACCGAGTACCCAAAGACTAAGAACTCGCATGTGTACTCATCGATGGAAAAGGACCAACTGAAGAGCACCAAAATCTTTCGACTGAAGCATGGAGGAGGCTAAAAAGAGAAGTTCCCACCACCCACAAGAACCTGGGTCTACCCCCGAGGATAGCCAGGAGGGTTTTTGGTGGACCGCATAAAGAGAAATGTGCAATGCCTGAATTTTGTGAAAAAATGCCTACCAGCATCAGCCCTCCAATAAAACCCATCTGGAAAGATGCACCTGGAGGGTAAATAACACATCTGTTAACACGTGCAATTTCACTTGCAGGTCAAAGAAACCGCCTTAAGGCAATAAACACAAGTTGGGTGGTGCGCTAAGAAGGTATAGTAAAATATACCGACGAAGGACCCTTGGGTCCGGCACGTGTGCGGGTAACGGGTCTCCTGTCACTTAGGCTTTGAGGAAAGGGACAGCCAGAGGTGGGTTTTCTCAGCAGCAGTGCGTATCCGTGAGCAGTGCATACAACCAGTCTTATATACTTCCAACGATGAACAAAGTTCGATGGGAATCATACTGAAAAGCGATTGAAGAAAATATTTTCCTCCTCTTCCAGGTTCACAATCTCGCTTAGTATCGCAGTCTGAAATTCATTCTCTCGCTCTTTCTAGAGTAAATTTGGCCAAGAACAGAATATAATAGAAAAAAAATAAACTTCTTCATTTTTAAAATCCTAATCAATAAAACATTGGAAAAGACGTATTTTACAATGTGTCTCCACTGTGACGAGCTCGCGTGTCTAGTCCCGGCGTTCACGTCCGCGGCAGAGAGTCATATAAGTCGTTGTAATTCACTTATTTGCAAATATTTGCAGCTTAATCCTTTACTAATATCTTTCTAATATAACCCACTCTTGCCACTATAAGAATCTCTGTGTCACTCGGTGTCACTCTTTTTATAATCCAACGTGTATGCGAAATTTGCGAGAAAAAATGATTCCTCTTGAAGAACTCCTTCAGCGATCATAACAACCACTACAAGATTGAAACCTAGTTTTTCTCATGGTAAAGTGCCCATAAAATTATAGTCCACACTCATTTTACCAATTTTTAATACGAAATAGAGCAAAAAACTTGTTACAAATGTGTGTTTTTTCGAAAAAATTTAAAGAGTGCGGTTTAGCTAAAATTAGCTCTACTTTGAAGCAATTTACTAAACTTAACAAAACTTTTTATGCAAAACTAAGTGTGCGGTTAGATTCCCCGGACATTTTGCTACAAGAACTGCATATTTAAAGTGAGTTTCAAGAAAGTCGAAAAAATGACTTTTGTCCGCCTTTTTTCGGATCCGGACCACTGTGCGGCTCGGGTGGCAATGCGAGCGGCCCCGCAAGGGGGGGGCGCGTGCCCCCCGCACCCCCCATATGTATCCGCCACTGGTGTCATGCGATGCAAAATCTCAATGGAGGATGAATACGTCATATACTTCAGATAGTCATTTGACGCTCCCCTTCGTTGCATAACCAACTTCTGTTCTCATGGTACGCGAAGTATTATTTGCTTAAGGGACATAAAATCCAATAAATGGCAAATAAAAATCTGATCACTTTCTATAAGCTGCCTTAAATTTCGTGAACTTATGTTGTGATAAAATCACATTGCAACGATTTATGAATTTCTGCAGCTATTGACTATGATGCATTATCTCATTTAACAAATATTTACGGCACAAAAAAAGAAGTATCTGCCATAATAACCTTATATTAGAATGTGTTCACTTATCTCCGTAAGAACACACACGATTTTAGGCTTACTTTTGAAAAACAGATGACGATCGTAATTCGGGGGTTCAGGCCTGTATCTCTCGGAGGCTACGGCTATCCATGGCTATGGCCATGGATACTAGAATTTTGCTACGGCCAAGGATGCTACGGCTCAGCATATTGAAGGCACGGCGATGGAACCAAAGTTTATCACCTGTCGACATGTAACGACGCGGCAACCAGGAGGACCAGAGTCAACTCATGCAAATGGCGGAGACCAGACAAAATTTAGCCTTGGCAAAGGTTTAAAAATAAACTGAAAACAATCATAAGCTTTTGAGTGCCATAGTTTTCAAGTAGGTACCAAAATAATGCACAATCCGGGCTTGCTGAGAATACGCCAGTTAATATTTTTGGATATTTTTAATGCTCACTACGTTAAATATAACATGAGATTTTATGGACCCTGGCGGAGGGATTAAACACCCCGACAACCCGATGACAAGCCAGTATTTAAGCAATCATTGAATTCTTAACAACCGCTGTTTGTTTTCCTTTTCAGTACATAAAAAATAAATGTATCCTTTTTACCCAGATGCAAATACGTGCTGGTTGCAGTATTAAAACTACGAACTGCGATTATTAGTGATTCAGCCACGATCTAATGAGTAAACAAAATCTAAATTAGGATTATCTAGGGTCCCAAAAACACTCTACGTAAGAAAATGTAAGAAGAGTGTAAATCCCCTCCCCCTTTCTCGTCTTGTTTTATTCTTGAATGACCCCTTACTCCACCCGCTCTCAAAGCTGTTTGCTTTGTCATCTCAAGGTCACTGACCGCATTTATTCCAAAAAGTTTTGAGTAACAATAAGCCTGTAATCTTGCATGTTAACCCTTTCGTGACGGGGCTACAAGTTGGAAAATGCTACTTCCCTCACAAATGCTAATAAGATTTTTTGTATTCCCAGAACGGAGCTTTCAATCAGTTAGGATTGCTCAGGTAAGTGTTTCCTCAACTTGGGGCCGGGCCCAGCTGGGTGCCAGACCTTTTTTCTCGGCCACTGGTCGGAGATAATCCTGGCCCCTTTTCGCTTGAAAAGCCCACTACGGCATGCAGTCACGGTCAACTATTTGTTTATACAATGGTTTTGCGAAAAACATTGTTGCTGCAGCCTCGAGATATATTTAATCGGAAAAGAATTCTTTAAGTTTTGCAGTACCTTCATAGCTTTTAAACGAAATTCTACCATTAATATTAAGCTCTCTAGCAAACAAAATCATATCAATGGGAAGACAAATAATTTCGTTATTGTATTTTGCACTCGTAAATGATTTTATCCATTACTCAACAATAGAAATTATTTAAAATTTTAAATATGCTTAGTCGGGCTATTGGCATCAACAGAACGCGAATTAAAGAATCTGTACTTAGTAATTTTCACTCTGTTAATTCATGAGATGTACGGTCTAGGGAACTTTTGTTTTTGGATCCTTTTAATCGGCTATCGTATTCTTGTAAATTCTAAAACTGGAAATCCCTTGCGTTGAAGTACAACGTGTGATCATCGGTGTCTTGTAAACGTTCGACCGTTAGTACCTATATAGGTATTTTGCAATTACACAAATGGACAGAGACTCAAGAGTTATGCTGAAAACATAAAAGACGATCTGTTAGTTCTAGTTAGCAGATTAGGATACTATCATTAGGAATCAAATCAACTTATTAACTATACTATCTATCGACAACCCTAGTTGAAAGTCTCATAGGCAGCTGTCCCTTATCGTTCGCGGGGAAAATGACATCTTAAATTTAATGGGAAAACCTTTACAGGGAAAAATAAACGATTAAATTCGCTACAAATATGGCCGTCAACTCATATGTAAAAATGAATTTTAGTTGTTTACCTAAAACCATGAGAACTCGCTAACTAACTAAAAACCTCACAAAATATTAGTACGGAGATTCCTTTGCACAAGAACTACGTTAAAAATAACGGTAGAGCTCCATTTAAAATTTGTAATTGTACAGCTATATAAGGCAACATACTTACGACCCTCAATTTGCGAATTAAACGACTTATATTTGTTATTCCACTGCATCAACTAGCAACTGACCGTGGACACATGGGCATTTACGCCATTTTAAAACGTCATTCGTAGTGAAAGGATTAAAAATAAAGGATAGGGACGTAACGTGTTGGGAGCATGTGGAAATATTACAATGTGTATGGTCAGATGAAGAAGTGGAAAACGATTTTTTGTATCTTTCGACCTCCCCCCTCCTAAACCTTCCATCCCAAACGCCCATTGCTAATTAACCGATCACTTACGGGGGAAAAACTCTGCCTCTTAATCCTCCTCCTCAACTACAATGTTGTCATGGACCCTACCCCCTCGCTCACACTCCTTCAGAACTATAGGGTTCCTCCCCTTTTCTCTTCCGTCACGCACACCACGCGACAGGGGATCCCATTCCCTCAACCAAGAATATGCATCTCTTCCACCCCTCCTCAATTCCCCTCCCGTCCCAAACAATTCAAAGCCTAGATAAATGACCTGGCTGTTGGGATTTTTACCTGTACATGACGTCCAACGCGGAAACCCAAGTCATATTTACAAAATAATGAAACCTAGTTGAACCAACCAATTTGTTAAACCAATCACGTGAGTTATTTCTTGATTTGGTTACAATGTGACGCCAGAGGTGATAAGAAAGCAAATGAGGAATCGTTCTCGTTACGGACGCCACTTGTTTTGAACGCAAACAGAAGCAGGTGGACTCTCACCCCTCTTGAAAGCTACTTCACTCAGTTTCAAAATTTCTACCCCATGGGGTTCATGTGCCTGGATAGGCGCGAGCCTGCAAAACGTAGTTAGTGATCTAACAATGGAAATCGGAAATCCCTCCATCCGCGGGGAGGCCACTGGTGACATTTCATTCCATCGGGAAGAAACAGGAGTGAGGAGACACAAGTGTTGCCAACCTGAGAATGCAGTCGTGAAAGGTTTTTCTATGGATGTTCAACTCTTTAGTTGTCTAACAGCAGGAAGAAGGCATAAAAAAGTGCACTCTGAGAGTCTGCGTAGCTGGCTGAAGGCGCGCAAGCCTTTTTATAATGTGATATGAATAAAAATTTCTATGAGCTATTCCTTTGGTAATGTTTTCAAAACTACTAGGAGCGTAATACTGAATTCAAGACAAAGTCAACCATGTCACGCCCATGCCCCTGTGACCCGTACTAACGGAGATAAATTTGTCCCGCAAAATTAACTACAACACTATAAAAAATACAGTTTCAAACAGAAACTTTCAAAACAACACTAACAAAGGTTGAGGAAATATTGTGTTAAAATCTGACGACGATTGAACCAAGAGTAATTCTACAGTAATCCAACAAAGTTAGACATTCCTGCTAGAGGCTCAAAAAAACGGGACTCTTTATTCATCTCGCGCGAGAAAGAGCATTTCGGAAAAAATGATCAAAATAGTTTTTACAACCATTCAACGGAAAATAAAACAGAATACGTGTCAGCGTTTTTTTCATTACAATCGGCCCCGGCATTCTCTAAATATTCGGCCTCAAACTCTGGGTCGCATAATTTTTGCGCCGAGAATTGGGATGGAAATAACGCGCTTTTTGTAGTGCTACAAACTAAGATTTTTCATCTGACAATATGTTAAAAAGTTATAAAAGTATGTAGGACCTTACGAAAAACTAAAAGCTTTGATAACATTATCTCGGAACCCCCTCGCCCCCAACAGCAAACGAAGAGTTTCAGATTAAAAATATTTTTAAAATGTGTTAGAAATCTCCTGCCAAGAACTAACATCCGGGCATCGCTGCTTTTGTTACATTCGCTGCTGAGTGATCCATAAGGGGCTCGACAGCAATGATAACTTCTACAATGCGATGCAAATGACAACTTGCTGCGGTAAATATGTAGTAAATTTGTCATACGCTTCAACAGAAACTGATTAATGCTGCTGTACATCGCAAAGTTATGAGCTGAAGGAAGGAGTACAGGTTTCGCATTCAGGCCATTCATTGGGATCCTACTGAGAGCTACACTTGCGACGGAAAAAATCACCCGAACATTGTCACTGTGAAGAGAAACGCCGAAAATTATTCCAATATCGATGGTCATAGTAACTATAAATGCAGGAAAAAAATATTTCTGGCAACACAATTTGTTAAAAAGAGGTAACTTCCATGTTTGATCCCGGATCGCGGACTTCGTTCTACGGAGGTTTCGTAATTGTAGAGGTTCGTTAAGGGAGGTTTTTTTGCATGCATTGTATATGGCAATGTCCCGGGACCGGGGCCATGACTTCGTAGTAGGGGGTTTTTCGAAATATGGAGGTTCGAAATAGGGAGGTTTTACTGTATTCATAATTCCCCAGAGCCGCCGGAGAATTGACTACTTTGAACCCTGCAGCCGCCCGTTTCGATCGCAATGATTATTAGATGACTAAGGTCCTCTTTGCGACTGCTCAAAGTCTAATTTGGAAATACAAATTTCATTTCAATGAACGTTTATAGCACTACAGCGGCATAAGTATAACATCATCGCAACTAATATGTCCGTTTTTAAATTATACACCTTTTCCTTGCGGGAATAAACCTCCTCATATTGGTGTTCTGGTGCTTTATTCTACCCTCAACCTAGCTGAGAAGGGACATGAAAACATCCTAACTCATTCTCAAGTAATTTCAATAGTTTTCGGGATCGTCAGCAACCAGCTCCTTCTCCAACATGATAAGCACGCCTCTTCCGACACCTTCATCTCTTCTGTCCAGCCAATGCCTATTCCACCATTGCCTTCGCTTTATTTTCTTTACCTCTTATATTTTTAATAAGCCTGCGCAGCCAATTCCGACTGCTAAAACTGCCAAGACGGCATCCTCACAATCCGTAACTTCCATATTTGTGTACTAAAATATCGTATTTCGTTTGTTTTACATCTTTTGGTCCAAATGTGATGCACCGTGGGAAATACCATTTCCATTGTATAGAAAATTTGGACCAAAAGCATTTGGACCAAATATTTGGATACAAAAATTGGATAAAAAATGGACCGTGGGACACCGGCTTAACAGACAAAAATGCACATATAATTCACATTACATGCATGTATAACTAACATTTGTACAGAAAAATGCTCAAAGGTGTCAAAGTTATACTTGGCACACAAATAGAAAGTGGAGGAAAAAGATCAGGGAACACACAATCTCAGTTTGAATCCCATCCCAGGGAAATGATATTTTCTCACGAAATTCTTGCAACAGTGCTATATGTGAATGAATAAAAAATTGGTAGTCATATATACAGTAGATCCCTGCTTTACAATGAGTTCACTTTATGATGAATTCACTTTACGATCTGCTGCTACGAATTTTAAAGGGTGCTGATTTTGCACGCGCCCTTTAAAATTTCCCATTTCAATGATCTTTTGCACCCACAATTTGTTATTCATTCAGCATTCTAAGCCTTACTTGTCAACCTCAGAGCATTTTTAGAAAAGCAAAATTTACATATTTAATTATACGAGTAATTATTAGCTGTTCGCATGAATAGAGAAAAAGAGCTACCACCAATCAACTTTATCAAAATAATGCAACATTCCTTGCATACTCAGGATCACATCTACGATAAATCAGATTAAGGCTTTCATTAGCCATTATAGATACATCACTTTGTTTATCATCATGGAAAAATATAAGCACTTCCGCTGAAGAGTAACTTATTGTTAGAGTGCATTACCTACCAACGAAGTAATATGATTCCTTAATAGATAAAGCTGGTGCCAGATAATAAATCACATCAATGAAAAGAGTTGAATTATATTGTAACATTTCTCTGTAAAAGATAGGGATGAACTGTAATGGCTTATCTAAATCTGCATTGAAATTCATGCCCCTTATGACTTCACTCCAAGATACTGAGAGAATCTGCTTTGCAACTGTCATCTGGGTCACTAATGTGCTCCACAGTTGTGTGAATATCAGTCTTCAAAGTTTTTCTTCCATGCAAAGTTGTATTGTTAACAAAGGGTGTAGTTCATACTGTGAACCGTCAATTTTCCAACCGCTGCCAATTTTGGCATACTCTACGCCTCGCAGACTCGAAGCCTCGGAAACTTAGAGCCATAGGAGACTTTTGGGGTCTCGCAAAGTGCCAGGTAGAGGATGAGATAAGTGCAAGATCTCGCTCATGTCTGTGCGAACACTCATGTCTTCTCGCCAGTTTTGCCTAAAGGAATTTTACACCGTCCGTCCTTGTGCTGCTACCTTTTACACACTTTCAAGTCCAGTTGTGAACGCTCCCACCAATAGACAGTTCGCCAGCATCTCCCCTACTCTCCCCACTCCTCCCATAAACAGCTGTTTCCCCTCAAAGGCTGGCGAAAAGTGCCATCAGTGGAAGAGCCCTCTTTTCTTTCGACCGGCCAGAAGACCACATCAGGAGATTCTACTGAAGGTGTGCTGACTATGTTGGAGTGTGTGATTTTTATTATCATTGCATTCATATTTTTGTTGTATTGCGTTCATAGTATATTATTGGTTGTTATGTTATGTATGTATCTATGTGTATCTATGTACTTTTGTGTCTTAATATATGTCGATTACAAATGAAAGATGTAGTTGAGAAATTATATTCAATTAAGTATTACAACAGGTTATGGGCCCAGAACACCCTAAAACCGTGCGAAGTAAGTGAGAAGTTAAGAAATTTAAGACGACAGATAAGAAATTTAAGACGACAGATAAGAAATTTAAGACGACAAATAAGAAATTTAAGACGACAAAGAGTAAGATACCGAAGTCTAGATGGCCGCTGAAGAGACGAGGGAATCAAAGGTGCTTTTGAATGCCGATGGTTCTAATTACTACCCGTGGTCAAAGAGACTTGAGGCCAAACTGATTGACAAAAATTGTTGGAATGCTATCGACCCGGGGTTTGGTGACGTGATTCACGACATCGACGATGAAGATGAGGCGATAGGCAATCTCAATGCTGAGCAACTAAGAATCAACCGAAAGGCGCGTGGTATCATATTTGATGCTTTGAACAGCTCCACAATTTATGATGTCGGTGAATTTAAGCTCGCGAAGAAAGCATGGGACACGCTACGCCAAATGTACGGGGAGTTTGGCATTATTCACACAATGCTATTCTTCAAGCAAATGGCGAGGTTAGATAAGACGGCTGGTATGTCCATGCCCAAGTACATATCGACGATGCATGAGCTAATCCAAAAGGTGAGAATGGGAGGAATCCCTATCGACGATCGGTGCTTTGCGGCATTTCTTCTAATGGGGCTACCATTGTCCGAGTATGACTCGTTCGTGAGATCATTTGAAGGAAACATTGGCGAACTTACGTCCAGGAATGTCAAAGGAAGGCTTCTAATGGAAGAAAGGAGGTCAAAGCTGGTGGCGCCGTCCTCAAGCACGGAGGACACAATAGCCCTGAAGGTGACATCCAATCAGAAAAATAGTAGGCAAGACGGTGGTAAGTACAAGCACGACAATCAAGGTGGCAACAGTTCCCAAAGTAAATGGAAAGGAGAACACAGCCTAAGTCAGATGAAGTGCTACTCATGCAAGGGACTTGGTCACATGGCAAGGCAGTGTCCTGTGTGGCTTGCTTTCAAGGAGCAACAGACGAAGAAAGACGCCAATGGCAAAGCATCAGTGGCAAGCTGTAATGAGCAAGACGAAAAAGTGGAAGCAGTACTCCTTTGCGCTGAGGGTGATGCCCATGCATATGTAAGCAGAGGATCAGAAGGAAAATGGTTTGTCGACTCTGGAGCTTCTGACCACATGTGCAGTGATATAAATGCATTTAAGGAGCTAGACATATCAAGAAAGGGATCCGTGAAAATTGGTGATGGATTCAAGTTACATGTTGAAGGTGTCGGCACTGTTGAGGTGAAATCAGAGAGGACAATCATCTTGACTGAAGTTATGTATGTGCCTAAGCTCTACTGCAATCTACTATCCGTGTACCGACTGACAGAGATAGGTGGAAAAATCATTTTTGAAGGAAGAACTGCCATAGTGATGATGGAGGGGAAGACCATATTTCGGGCATTGAAGGTTAAGAAAATGTATGTTATGGAAGTAAACATACCAACGAGGCAAGAAAACGCACTCCCTTCTGTCGCACTGCAAGCAAAGTCCATGGAAACGTGGCACAAGAGGCTCGGTCATGCGAGTAAGATAAGCAAGATTCATGTGCTGAGTGGAATAAAGAAAGAAGACAGCGACAGATGCGAAGTATGTGTCCAGGGGAAGTTGACAAGGAAGCCTTTCCCTGTGAGCAACTCAAGAGCGAGCAGGCCTCTCGAGTTGGTTCACACTGACTTGATGGGAAAGTTTGACCCACCATCATGCGGAGGAGCACAGTACGTCATTGTGTTCACAGATGACTACTCAAGACATGTGTCGGTGATAACCATGAAGACCAAGGACGAGGTATTGGCGAAGCTGCGCAAGTACAAGACAAAGATGGAGGCCCTATCAGGCGAAAGGCTAGCAAAAATCAGGTCGGATTTTGGAGCAGAGTATGTAAATGCGGAGCTCGAACAAAATCTGGACCAGCATGGCATTATCCATGAGAAGAGCGTGCCATATTGCAAACAGCAAAATGGAAGAGGGGAAAGGCAGAACCGAACCGTGTGTGAGATGGCAAGGTGCATGCTAGCTGAATCCGGAGCTGAGAAGAGAATGTGGGCAGAGGCAATGTCCACAGCTGCTTACAACAGGAACAGAACTCCCAGCAGAGCCATAGGATTCCAGATCCCCTTAGAGCTGATAACCAAGTTACCTCTGACACTAGAAGATTATGAGTGCATAAGGCCGTTTGGATGTAGAGTTCAAGCCATGAGGGAAGTACGTGGGAAACTTGACAACAAGGCTATAGAGTGTGTCATGATTGGCTATGAAGAAAACACTAAGAATGGGTATCGCTTATTCAATCTTGAAACAAGCAAGGTCATTATAAGGAGGGATGCTGTTTTTCATGAAAGACAATTTCCATGGAAGGCGACCCAAGAAAGTGCTGTCAAGAAAATCAATCATTGCCCTGAATTGCTTGGCACAGACTCTGAAGAAAGTGAAGAGGAGAGTATATCACAGGATGACTTAAGAAACCAAGAGGACCCTGTGATTCATCGCATCCCTGAGCTACCTGATGACCAGCATGAAATAGAAGTGGAGGAAGTGGCACCCCAAGTGCCAAGGCGGTCACAAAGAAGACCAAAACCGAAGAAATGTGCATGTGAAGATGATAACTGCAGTGATAAGTCATGCTTAATTTGTTCAACGTTTGCAGCAGCATCAGCCTTCAAATGCAATGAGGAAGAACCTTTAAGTTTAAAGGAAGCCAAGGCTAGTCCGAGCAAGTCAAAGTGGAAAGCAGCCATGGATGAAGAACTAGCAAGACTCAAGGAGCTTAACACATGGGAGGTTGTACCCAGACCTCAGGGGAAGACTGTTATCGGATCCACTTGGAAATTCAAAATCAAGAGCGACTCAAGTGGAAACCCAAAAAAATACAAGGCTAGACTAGTGGCTCAAGGGTTCGCACAGAGATATGGCATCGATTACCATGAGACATACTCACCCGTAGTGAAGAGAAAAACCATAAGGTTGATGATAGCTTTGGGTATTGAGAAGGGTTGGAGGTGTGAACATGTTGATGTCGTATCAGCATACATCAACAGCGACATAAAGGAAGAAATATACATTGAACAACCAGAAGAGTTTGATGTGGACAAGCCACGTTCCATGGTGTGCAAACTAATGAAATGTTTGTACGGTCTCAAACAATCTGGGATGGAATGGTACAAGAAGATCAGAGGAATTCTCATTGCTATGGGATTCAAATCATCACATGCCGATCCATGTTTATTCATTGACCATGAAAGCAAGGTTTACGTGGGATTATATGTGGATGACCTGGCAATTTGGGTGGAGAAAGAGGATGATCTTAAAAAGTTTAAAGAAAATCTCAACAACAATGTAGAGATAAGAGAGCTTGGAGAGATCTCATACTTCCTATCACTCCGTATACTGAGACTTGGTGACCATCGCATGAGTATTGACCAATGTGCTTACATTGAAAAGATCCTGCATGAGTTTGGACTGACTGACTCAAAAGGGACTGATTGTCCATTAAGTGAAAACCTGTTTAATAACAAAGGAGACGAAGATTGTGATGCTGACCAAGACAAATACAGGAGGGCCATTGGTATGCTGCTGTACGTGGCAAATGGCGCCAGACCGGATCTAAGTTTTGCTGTGAGCTACCTAAGCCAGTTCCTGTCAGCACCTAAGAAAAGACATGAGGCCGCGGTCAAGCACCTGATGAGATACCTCAAGCATACTCGAGATTACTGTCTTGTCTACAGAAAATCAGGAAGTCCAATTGTTTTGTACTCTGATGCTGATTTTGCCAACAACAAAGCTGATAGAAAGTCCTTCAGTGGTTTGGTGGTACTGCTAGCTGGTGGTCCTATTGAGTGGAGGTGCAAAAAAAAAAACAAACAGTTGTTGCTACATCTACCAAGCATGCAGAGTATGTGGCAATGGCTGTCGCTGCCCAAGAGTGCCTGTGGCTGAAGAATGCTCTACATGATGTCGGGGTTGGTGAGAAGTGTTCCCAGCCCTGTATATTTGCTGACAACATCGGTGCCCTATCCCTGGCTGAAAAGGATGAGGTCGATGAGAGATCCAAGGCAATAGACATAAAGTACCACTTCATCAAGGACTGCGTCAAGAGAGGACTGATGAAGGTGCAGTATGTCATGTCCCGCGACAACCTAGCTGACCTACTTACCAAGTCCCTGACCGGCAGGAAGACTCAATAATTATCAGTAAGGATCGGGTTAACTGTTCCCTAAGTAAGACGATGATTTTTGTTTTAAAAGTTTTCATGGTACGACATAATTTTTTGCTTCTGTTAATTTAATTTTTGTTAATGGGGACCATGAACATTAGTGTTGATAATGTATTTAATTCAATAAAATCAAGGGGAAGTTTTGGAGTGTGTGATTTGATTCAATAAAAATCAAGGGGAAGTGTTGGAGTGTGTGACTTTTATTATCATTGCATTCATATTTTTGTTGTATTGCGTTCATAGTATATTATTGGTTGTTATGTTATGTATGTATCTATGTGTATCTATGTACTTTTGTGTCTTAATATATGTCGATTACAAACGAAAGATGTAGTTGAGAAATTATATTCAATTAAGTATTACAACAGACTATACCAAAGATTCACGGTACCTAGCCTACGGATTTACTTGAGTTGTAATATATTTTTAAAATATAATTGTTCCTGTTGGAAGTCAATCCCATTTTAAGGCTGTTGTTATTTCATTTTGTTCGACTGCGTCTACCTGCCTCTGACAGTTCAATCGCGATGATGAATTCCAATTGAGTTCCGTCGCACCGCATAACAATTCAAAAACTGTCCAGAAGTTTGTGGTTAAATGCAGGATGTTTCCGTAGTGACCATGCTCCCTATAGTGCAACTCAAGCAAAAAATAACATTTAAAACCAAGCAGGAGATGGTGAAGAAACACAATGAGGGTGCTTGAATTAGCACTTTATCATGTGAATAGGTTATTTACAGTCAACTATATCAACAATAATTATACAGAAAGGGCACCTGAGAGAAATTAAAGTGTCTGATGGATTCAACTCTCTGCCAAAAGGAAGAGAGTTAATTTCCAAAATAGAGAGACTCCTATTATTGTGGATCAGAGAGACTGAGTTGAAAGGTGACTCTGTTCCTGGACAGTTTAAATGTGAGAAAGCCAAGCAGATTTTTGAAAATCTAAGATCTACGGCACCTTCCATAAGTTTTACAGGCAACGAAGACTTCAAAGTAAGCAAAGGTTGGTGCGGTTGTTTCAGGGGATGGGCATCAAAAGTGTTCAAAGGAATGGCGAAGCCACTGGTGCAGACAGAGAAGCTCCAGAAAAATATTTAACAGAATTCAATGAACTTATTGTAAACGAAGGTTATTGCCCACAGCAGGTGTTCAACGAAGATGAGAGGGGCCTATTTAAAAAAATAGTGGGGCTCATAAAATTAAGGTACATGTTATGTATGTTAACTCTTGTTATGTACTATAGAATGAAAGTTAACTTCTTATCATTAAGAAGTGAAAATTAAAATAATGACCCTCCATATTCTTGCATATCTAAAAAAAATTCAATGCTCAGATCTCAGTCATAAGTCATTACTAGATGGCAAAAGACATAGCTATTTTTACCAACAAAATTCAAGAGAATGAAAGAGAAGCCTGTGACTAAGGAGTTACTGAGTGTAGTGATTACTTTTTGTCGCTTCCTGAGGAGCAGTCACTGCCTCCAGGATAGCATTAACTTTACGAAAAACTGCATTTTTTTCCACACTAGAAGTCAATTTAGAACAATGCGTCTTTGGTCAGGTCATAGTGAATGCATATTCTGAGGCTTTTTAACCTCAGTTCCAGGAAATCTCTACCCCCTTGTGATTTAAGACAACAATAGATAAAATAAGAATATCTGCATTGAATAATGATTAATAAGGAGAAACAACATGAATCCCACCTCCAGTTTATCATGAAAACATAACTATGTTAAAAGTACAGGGACAACAAGAGAACAAAGTAAAAAACGTATTAGCTGTATTAAATATGAGAAAGTTATGCTAGTTATGTACAATTCCTCAATGATTACAGTATTATTTTAAGCACACTGGCTACACCTTACTTGGTAATTAACTCATAAGTTTACTTTTTAATTAACTTACTGGTAGGCCCCGTGAATTCCTGTCCTTCTTCCTGGAAGTGAAGCACTTTCCGTGCACTGCCATCCATATTTGCCATCTCAACTACATGAGCCCTAGTGACTCCATTTTTCACTCCGCTCCAGAACAGCTTTCCTCTCACTGGATCAACCGCAAGAGAACGGAATTGAGTCCATCCTTCCTTTTTCACGGGTGAAGCTGTTGTCGTTGTAGTAATATCTGCTGAGTTATCATCTTTCTCCTCTTCAACACTTTCTTCCCTTTCTTCCAAAACCACTGATACATATTCACCTTCTAAGTTACAAACTGTGATAAAACTGTAGACAGCTTCCAGTGAGGAGATGAACATGTTTCCTGATATCCAATCTATGGCAAAGCCATTAGGATTGTCTATGGCTGTAATATTAAGAATAAACAATATACAATTAGCATTCACCTTTCATGATGCATAATGTAAAACTGTATTCCTCTTTGACTTTTTAATATTCCATTATTGTTTACCCATTAACATAGGGCTTGTTTGAACTTATACTTTTCTGTTGACTTGTATTCATAATATTTACAATTGGTGCAACCATGTATGTCAATTCCTTATGAAAATGGGTCTATCACCCGTGAATATTTTATTTATTTATTTATTTATTATTATTAGTTCGTTTGATCATGGGACATGACATTGAAACAAGTCAAAAAAATACAAAACAATAATTCAGCGATGGTACACAGATAATACATAGGAATTTGATAAGAATAAGTATAAAATACAATATAAAAGTTCCCTTATGCAAATCATCCTTTGGAAATTCTTACACTGTACAGTAGGCTTTACTAATTATGAATATCTCCACGACTTTCACTTTGAAAATATTCATGGAAGTTATGGCCTTAATGTTATTGAGTAAAAGCGATAAAGGGTGCTTCTTTTCGAACTCCTGACAGACCCATTCTCATATGCACGAAAATACTTACCCTGCAGTTTATTGTTTGTTAAGTTATCATTAAGGTACACAACATACACATCAAATGACAAGAACAAAGTATAGGTATTCAAGGAATATGAAAAAAAGAAAATGGAGGTAGTATTTTCATGAGATTAGGAACCATCCAAAAATGAGCTTAGGCTATAAAATGCATCATTTATTAGAGAAGTCTTCAGGGACTTTTAGATTTGTGTGATTGGGGATATACTTTTTATATCTGGAGGAAGTCTGTTATATATGATGGAGGCCATATGATGGGGTTCTTTTTGACAGGTTATAATCCAGGATATGGATGCCCATTTTGTGTCTGGTGTTGTAGTGGTGGAAGTCACTATGAATAAAGTTTATTGTTATTATTATTTAACCATTTTTGGCCAAAGTTGCAAAATTACCATTTATCCCAAAAAAGATGTTTTACATTAATTTTCTCCAAACCACTTTCAAAGTATTTCACAAGTAAGGTTAATAATGACTTTTGATGTAATAAAATTACAGTTTTTAAGAATATGTACATCCTTTTTTTTTTTACAAATATTCCAAATATCCTAAATTTCAGGACACCTGACTTTCAAGATAAATGTGTTTTTATGAGTACATATGGCATATCTCTTAAGTAAATGTTTGATTCATGTTCCTATAACACAAACATTCAATAAATAACGCTAAATTATAAGAGATTTAAGTTGAGATAAATATATTTTGATTAGCTGGATAATTTCATATGATATTCTACCCGTTTAAATATAAGAAGGGAGTTTCACCTAATGTAAACAGTTGAAAGAAAATACCTCACATAGAAAAATGAAACAGATATAAGTGATGACATCAATTGACTTCAAACCTGAAGACGCCAGCTGAAACGCCAGCAAAACTGTCGTCACGAAGATGGATCGACGTGGAGGACATCCCAAAAAACTAGCATCACCTACTCCAGCACTCTGTGGAAGCCTTCATCAATAGATGACAATGATGGTCAATGCAAGTGGCATTACTACCCATAGAACACCCATTCTGCTAATATTGCAGAATTGCGGAAACAGAACATTATTTTTTATTGCATCCATTTTTATCCTACACGTCCATGTTTGCTCATTGTCTTATTAAGTATGTGTATTTAAGAAATTAGAGGAAAAAATAGCAATTTTTGAGTGGTCCTTAACTTGGATGGTAATGGGTTAATACAATGAAATGAGAACATTTGAATCAGTCAATATTATTAACTTTCTTTGGCAAGGAGACAACATGAAACAGTGTGGAACAGTATAGCCTTGCCATGCTATCTCACTTATTGGAGGGTTTATATATTGAGAAAATATTTTGATTGCTTCTGGAATTTCAAAGACTATTATGTTATCGCCATATTTAAGACTTTGCAATACGATCCCCCGAACTACGGAAAAAACTAACAAAATTAGAAAAAAATGCCAAATGTAAGGCATTAAATGTAATTCTGACATGGACTATGACATACTAATAATAACTTTGTCAAAAATATGTAATGTATTTCGGGAATGTCACAAAAATGTTTCCCCATTGAATACTTGTTTTTTTTAAATAGATCCTTCTAGTCCCAAAATCGTACATAGCCATTTTTACAGTGGCACGCTTTCTTGTAGACTAAAAACATTTTTTCTGAAAATTCCAATAAAATGGAAGGTGTATTATATGCCGTCAAATATGGTACTTCCATAATTTAATCAAAATATTGAGAGAAATACCTCAACACCCATGGAGAATCACTACAGCTTACATAAATATTTTCAAGAAAGGCATTCACTGCAATGTAACCTTTCAATTACATAATCACCCACCTGTATCCAAAACAGTTTGTGTTACTCCTCCAGTAAGGCCATTCCTCTTCACTTCGTTCACTTGAATATCAGCCCAATAGATGTTCTTGGTGCTTGTGACAAAATCCAGCTGAGAAGGAGACAGCACCTGAGGAAGGCTGATGGTTGGGATGGTGTGGTAATATGGAGCTCCTAAATCAACTCCCCGGATCTCATTTGGACGAGAGAACAGCAAAACCTTCTCGTTCACTGCAGCGGGAGGGGAGGCGGGAACAGGCAAAAAGAAGAGATTCGGAGAAAGTAAAGGAGGACAGGAAAAGAGCCAGCAGCAAGAGAGGTTAAATCACCAGATTCCATGGGTGAGGAGAAGACGGAGCAAGAAGCAAGAGCCACACACCAAAATATGATTTGTTAGCCATTGCAAAGGAGGTGGGAAGAGACAAAATGATTAACCAAAAAGGAGATAAATACAAGAAAAAACCAGTGGAACCACCAAGGAAGAAAAATAAGGAAAAATCAGTGGTCGTAAGTGTTCCAGGATTGTTGCATTTGCAAATATTGCCATATGTACAGTTTGCAAGTGCAATGGCAGAGGAGACCAGACAATTCGTTTCATTTGGGATACAAAGAAAAACCAAACCAGTTTTCAAAAAACAAAAAAATAAAACCAGGACAGCACAGCAGAGTGAAGCAGTTATCCATTTGCAGGATTTAAGGACAAGGGAAAAAAGGAGAGAGAAGAGAGAAAAGAAAGAAACGGTGGATTGGTGGAGTATAATAATGACGAAGAAATACTGACTTTTCATAAGTCTATATGAAGTCCAAATTGAACATTGATGAAAAAAAAGGAAAAATAAAATGCAAACTTATTTTTGTTTTGATGAAATATATATCAAATGTTTTAGCTATGCAAAAATTAAGTGTGGCCAATGTAATCAGGTGATATATGCCCTGATTATTGTTTAATAAATAGTTCTACAGAAAAAACATCTACAGTAATCTTAAGTCTAACTATGAAAACATTTAATGCAGTAAAATGGTCATCATTGGCAATTGGACAGAGCCCTTCTTTTCTCATAGCACTAAATTAATTATTTTTATTCATGAATCTTCCATTATTGTAGGGTTAAACAAATCTACTTTATAACCACTGAAAATTGCATTAGAAATGAAAATTAATGCAAATTATTAACTGATGAGAAAAAAATAATTGAAATGAGGCAAACACATTTACAGATGTACAATCTCACTAAAGGATATACAGTGATTGGTATCACTTCACATCATCAAGTGAGTTTTTTAAGCAGTAGTTTTCTTCATCATTCAGTATGAAAACTGACTTTCCAATCCTATAAAGTTCATGAAAAGGCAAAAAAAAGAAAACATTTTTTATGAAACTGCCACTTGATCAGCATCACACTAACTGGGGACAGGATCTCAAAATTGGTAATCACAAATATTACTCCACTGCTGGTGGTCTTCTGAATAATACCACCACTGGCAATGTAAGAAAGTGCACCTCTTGTAATACATATGATTTACTGTTAATGTTAGAAAAGACTTGTAAGTAAGCCATCAACTCTTAACACCACTTTTATCACTAGAAAACATCTCGCCTTTAATGGTGTATGCCTCTGGTTAGTGTCCTGATGGCCACTCATGTTTTATATTCAATACCCAACAGGGCAATTATTTTTTATTTTTCTGTACAGTCACACCTCATTCAATAGAAATAATAAGCTCACACAAGTCATTGCACAATTCAAATTTCTGCAAACTAGAGCATTTTCACATGGAAGAGGTACGAATACATCATCCATGAATACCAAAAATCAAGTAGCAAACTTCATAAAAGCTAAGGGTATTCCATTTCGGAACTCCAAATGTTTTATGGCATTCATTATTAATATCACATATTACCAAAAGCAATTTGAACACAAATAACTTTGATAATGTTGTCACATAATAACAATGTTGTCATAAATAGTTCACATTCAAAAATTTTAAAATACATCACTAAATAAAAAAAAACAATAATTCCAATAAATATGAGTTTTGATGCTTAAAGTAATGACATATAATAAATACGAGTACTTTGATGTTCAAAGTAATGAAGCTTGACGCATTGCTATCTAGAATTTCACTGACTGGGAACTGGTTAAGTCAATGTCACATAGAAAACGATAATGCCTATAAAGAACAATTCAAACAAATGTAAATGAGCAACATGCTATCTAAAGATGTGCACACCCAAACTGGATCATTTCCCTCCTTTAAATATTTCACCACATACATAATAGCAACTCATATTGTACCATGACTACAAGTACTTCAATTTCAGTGTGGATGGAGGTGGGAGGATGTGGTGGAGGCAGTTTTTAAACTCCCGCATCACATCCTCCACAGCATCTGTAGGTGCAACCTCATTTGCATAACAGCAAAATTGCAAGTAATGATACATGGCTGAAAAAGTGTGTTCTGTGATCAATCACCTAAATAAAGAGTGCACCCTGCAATCGAAAAGTGCATATTGCATAATTTTTAACAAATGGAAATTAAATGGAAAAAGGAATTGAAACTGAGGACCATCAGAATTTAAGAGTGATGCTGTCAAAGATGAACTACATATGTATTACCTACTTCAATGTAAAAATAAAGACAATACAATGATACCTAGATTGATTCAAACAGATGAAAGATACCTGAGCATTAAAAAGTTGGGTAGCAGTGATGGCTCTTCAGTTACCTTTTGAATAAGGATGAGTCGATTCCAAATGTAGATTCTCGATTCCACCAATTCTCAGAAAGAATCGGTATCAAGAATCGATCGCCTAAAGTCAATTCCGATTCCAAATAGATAAATACAGTAAAACTTCGATTTTGCACACTGATTTTACGTCGTTCTTGTTTTTACGTAGCGATATGCAAGTCCAGCCGGGAACATAGGGAATTTCAATGGCAAAAACTTGATTTTCCGTAGTTTCTTGGTTTTACACAGTTTTTTTTATTTTACACAGTATAACTTCAGTCCCTAAGAGCAAAATAAGCTTGATTTTACGTAGTATTTTTGGCATTTCAACTAGGGATGGTCAGATTCGATAAGTCGGATCCAAAGATCCGCAGATATTACATTTTACCGGATACTGAAATCAGATCCTAATTCATTCAAAAAAATTGGATATAGATCCGAAGTATAAAAATGCACACTTTAGTGAATGTGTCCTAAAAAAGGAAGTAAAAAGAGGTCAGAGTTCCGATTCTCTCTTCGCATGCTCCGATGCACGGCGTTGCTATTTCTATTGATGCAACAATGTGTTTCAATGCTCTCTCGGGCACTACGCAACATAATTTCAGGTTGTGGAAAAATCACGAGGAAGTTCGAAATCTATCTCATCCCTACCACAAGGGTAAGATTGCAATTTAAATCGACCGAATTAAGGGCTCCCCTCATTTCGTTCGAGCATCAGCCGCATCAACCCAGTGTTGCCTGCACAGTCATCCTAAAAGGAGACCCATCCCATCCCCCCAAGAGTGGAGGCCACCTGGATCGAAGAGAAAATGGGCAAGGATAGATAAACACAGATAAGGCGAAGGAGAGATCTTCTCGGGTTACTCCTTGCTGATTGAGTCTAAGCTGTAATACGAGCCGAGAAAGGGGGAAGAAACTGTCAGCATCTCCTCATCATGGAATGATTTACCACCATCCTCGCGAAGCGAACTGAAAAAAGTAACTTCCAATATAGCCCTATCTTTACTATATTGAATCATGAAAACAGTAGTTTTTATCTGCCAGCAATCCATCGCAGCAGTGCAAATGCCAAAGGTCTGCGAACACATTTTTAGCAAGGTATCTCACCCCTGCATGAGTTTTCAATTCCTTTAGTTTACATCATGGCAAAGTCTCTGAAGCTGCTCCTTGGACTCTCCTCCATGCTGTCAGAAGCATTGCTTGAGCATGGAACAATGTTTCAGATGAAATCATAAAAAATTGCTGGAAATCAGCAGGCTATGGCGAGACAGAAATATATGTGGCTGAAGATACCTCATCTAGGCCATTGAAACAGCAGGATCTGCTTTCTAATGAACCTGGGCAACTCAATCAGGTTTGCCCAATAATGCCAGTTATTTCACCACTCACGTACAATCAGATAGATGAAGAGCTGGCTACAAATGAAGAAACAGTGAGTGCAGAATGTACCAACCTGCCTGCTTCAGATTTATTTAAGGGAGACAGTGACATGAAAGATGACAGTGAAGCAGTGCCTGTTCATCCTGCTCGTAGTGATATGACAGAAGCTTTCAGAAATTGATACAATTTTTGCTATGCACACCCATAGGTTGCAGAGGTCTACATTGAAAATCTAAATGCTTTAGAGACAGTTGTGCATCAAATTTTTGATAATGGGGTTCAACAAACTAAATTAAGTGGCTAATTTCACCCAAAATGAGTGATTTTATAAATGCATATTCAAAAATTCTGTTTAAATATTCCTTATTCATAGCTTAAAATAATGTATATGACAAGGTTTATTAAAAATAAAATGTATGAGACATCCTAAATAACTAGATACCTTTCTTTGCTGTCACCTCTTCAATGCGTACTGCATTATGAAATTTCAAGAAAAAAGTACTTGGTGAATTACTCGAAGAAAATCCTAAATCTTTTTGGTCATATGCGAGAGAGCTTCAGGGAAAATCTTCAATCGTAGATTCGTTATTTGATAAAGATGGCAAACTTGTCACCGATAATATTGACAAAGCTAACATGTCAAATTCCCACTTCGAAAGTGTATACACTACAGACGATACTGCATGTAATTTTGACATTTCATTCACTGAGGAACCGATGAAAGAAATCACTATTCAATGCGATGGGATTACTAAACAGCTACAGTCGATAAAAAATAGTAAATCTCCGGGTCCGGAGGGAATACCCGTGCGTGTCCTCAAGGAATTAGTGCAACAGTTCTTAGACATAATATTCAAGAAGTCATTGTCTGAAGGAAAGATACCAATAGACTGGAAAATTGCAAACGTTAAACCAATATTCAAAAAGGGAAAGACATGACCCAGGGAACTATCGACCAATTTCATTAACGTCGATTATAGGCAAGATACTCGAACATATCGTCGTAAGCAATATCATGACGTTCTTGGACAGTTATAACTTCCTTCATGGCTGTCGGCACGGCTTTCGGAAAGGTAGATCTTGTGAAACACAGCTCGTGCTCTTTCTTCATGACGTTCTCAAATCTGGTGAATCGAAAACACAAGTGGACGTATCATTCCTAGATTTTAAGAAAGCTTTCGACACAGTACCTCACAGCAAACTTTTATACAAATTACAGTCATGCGGGCTGAACGAAACAGTAGTAAACTGGATACGCGACTTTCTGAGTGATCGTAAGCAAAAAGTAGTTCTTGACGGAATTAGCTCTGATGTATTTAAATTGACATCGGGTGTTCCACAAGGAAGCGTAATCGGCCCCCTTTTGTTCATTATATACATAAATGCCCTATACTTTCGAATTAGCAGTAAAATACGTTTATTTGCTGACGACGCTGTCATCTATCGCAAAATTAGTGATCACTCTGACTTTGAAATTCTATCATCGGATTTAAACAACGTTCATGTGTGGAGCCAAGAGTGGGGACTCGAACTTAATCTGAGCAAAAGCACGGTGGTACATTTCTTGCGGAGGTCATCCAACTGTCCCCGTGTATATGCTGTGGATGGTGTTAAGATAAAGGCGACAGATGAAGTGAAGTATCTAGGAGTTACGATAACTTCGGACCTATCGTGGGGAGCACATATAAGAAATATTTGTGACAGAGCTCTGATGGAGATATTTTGCCGAACGGATAGGTATGGGAATTCGTTTTTCCCCCGAACAATAAGGGACTTTAATAAATGCAAGGCGTAATTTCATTTGAGCATTTCCTTTTTATATGTAAACGGCTGGTGTCCTAACACCCCCCACCACACGCCTATTGAGGCGGCTTGCGGGGTAGTATGTAGATGTAGATGAAAATCTTGATTTTACACACTTTGATTTTATACAGTGCCCTCATTTTGGTCCCTCCAACTGCGTAAAATCAAGGTTTTACTGTTTTTTACACAGACTAGAAGCTGAGAATATATTTGCTATTTGTCATTAAATACACTTTTTGAGTGACTTAATTGTCTTTGTTATTTTATTCCAGCCAGTACTTAAATTTAAATAATAGTAGTACGCTACTGGTATATCAATTTCCCACCTGTTATTAGGATAAAGAATCGATGGAATCGGAATCGAGAACCGGGAATCGATTTGAAAGAATTTGAATCGAAATCGAAAAAAAGTGGAATTGACTCATCCCTACTTTTGAACCATTTGAACCTGGACCGGTAAGAGTTAGTGCATTGTGCTCAGATTTAGGATGAAGAGGGGAAGAAAACCAGTCTTCTTCGTGCCTAATTATAACCAAAGGGATGAACCGAGATATTGCACCTTTTTCCCCAAATAAGGAACAATTTTAGGCATAACCAATTAATGACAGGTTTTGATGTCCATTTTGATTAGTAGCAAGATTTTCTGGATCAAAATATATAAACGTAGAAGAACCTGAAGCCCCCCACCTTGGATGCTAATTTAGTTTTAATTTAACATTAATCTTATTACTTAAATCTCTAAATCAATTTATAGCCCAACTGTAATAGTTTCATTCCCTTTTTATCCTTTTCCAACAAACATCAATGCCCTCAAGTAATAAAATGGGGTCCACTTCACACACTCAATGTAGATGCCTTCAATTCAAAACATGGTTCATATCCCTGGGTGGCAGATGCCCCTTGAATACAAGGTTTTGGGAAACATTTGGTCTCTAAACCAACTTTTGAGCCATATGCTTCATGAAGGGTACCATTTACTTCTCAGAATATCACTGGTTCTCAGAAAACTAATGAGTGATGTCTGCTCGTTTCCATCTCTTTGAGTGTAAAACTTAGGACACTCTAAAATCAATTTATCTTTTTTTTAAATAATTTATGCAAGGGGAATTTTCCTTGAACTAAGGCCACACTGAGTGTGTTAAGCAAGAACTGGGTTCTAGGTGTGAGTTTTGCTTAGACCTCCAACACCTGTGTGTCAGTACACCATTCATCTTACGTGTAGGAATAATTTATAGCCATTCAAAATCAAAGCTACTAATCCCAAAAATGATGTTAATATGTATATATACACAGCTTCACTTATCTGTACAATTTTTAATTTTTTTCTCTAATAACAACAGGTGCACTTTTTCATTTTGCCAATGGTAAATTAAGTCTTTAACAATTACCACTCCACCAACAAAGGAACAAAGGGAATCAGTAACATCATAAGGGGCAGCTGTTGACAGCCAGTTCCAACATACATTTCAATCCTCAAACAGTTCCTACCGCTAGGCATCATCTAATAACTCCTTGTGTAAGGGTAAACACATTCATTAAATTATAACTAAGTGCAGACAGCTCACGAGTTCACTCGTGTTTTGTGGGCCATTTGTTATAGACGGGTCATGAATATACCTACTTGTGTTTTGTACATGTAATATTTGAATGGCTGGCCACAGGGGAAAGCTAGATTAAAAATAAGTCCAGTCTTTAATATGTTAAAATAGTGGTCTGATAACATTTGGGATGGACATAATGACCACCCAATCAGCACATATTACTACTACTTATAGTAAAAAAATCATGAATAAATCTCTCTTGCCATCATTCACAGACTTTTATGACTGGTATACCCCTTCAATGGTCCATTTCTCCTAATTGTTCACCTCATGGAGAAAAAGTGGGGGCAATGGGGAAACACCTGCAAAACATTTGCAGTGCTGCATGAAATAGAATAGGATATATTAAGCTAATAGAAAGAAGATCCTTGGATGATGAAAGAGAGATGCTACTTTGCTTTAGTCAGGCCTCATGTCAAATATGCCACAAGCATTTTGGATCCTGTACAATAAAATTTACTACACGAAATAAACAAAATACAAAGAAAAGCAGCATGCTTCATTAAAAACTGCTACAAGCTATTTTCTTAAGAGTTCATGAACCTGTAAGTAGTTCTAGAGTTTCCCTCGAACTCTAATGTAACTAATTAATTAATCAGCTTGAAAAAAGAAATTTAACTGAGCTGCAAATTAAAATAATGTCATGGTCAGAGATGAAGAATTCAAATGATTGATTTTACCAAGGTATAGTGCATGTGCCCAGTGCCGGATTAACACCCTTGGGGGCCTATAGGCAGTACAACTAACGGGGCCCACGTTAACAAACAAGTCGCAAAAGAAGGAAGGGAAAAAATTCTAGTGGCCCCTCCGAGGCCCACAAAGCCTCGGGGCCTATAGGCAACTGCCTATTTTGCCTTATTGGTAATACTGCACTGAATGTGCCACCAGCACACAAGGATTTGAATACTTTTTGGACGAATTCCATTGTATCTTGAATCCATGGATTCAATAAGATTCAATTAAATCCTTGAATCCAAACCACATTACTAATTTAACCCTAGTTCTGCCAGTAGTTAACTTTTTCCAAATACCCCTATATCACAAAGCATGTACCTCCAGGTACAGTGGAAGCCCGGTTTAACGAGTGCTCATAATCCCTCGGAAATCACTCGCTAAATTGAGCGCTCGTTGTATCCGAAAGTGTTGAATAAAGCCACCTAATCCTCATTGTCGTTCGTATTTACTGTTTTTCTTTTGTTTCCATGGTATTTGACGAAGGTAAACAGCAAAAATAGTCATTTCAGGCACAATCTGGTGGAATATCAACTAATTTAAGAAAGAAACATGATTTTTTCCATAACATAAAATATTAATTCCTCCAGTTTCGGTGTTTTTCTTCCAGTTCTTCTATTTTTCGATTGCCGAAGAAAGCTGTAAAGACACCATAACTAATCGGAATTAAAATATTAGGTATACTGTAGTTTTTGGATAATTTTGCGAATATGTCAGGACGATAATATCAACTTTGTCAAGTTTTCGAATGTTAACCAGTACGTCCATCAGTTGGGAAAATTGGCCTGAAGGTTCACTGAAATACGGCATGTACCGGTGGTCGAAGATATTTCTCGCATAGTCACCTATTCCTAGCAATTGCTATGATTCAAATTCAATTATCTACCGAAAATTAGTGTCATCGAGTATTTATTTACACTAGAAAAGAAAATACCTCAGTCAATTGGCTATCACATCATGTTTCGTGCAAGTGTAGTCAGCTTTCGCCTTTAACATCGGACCGTTTCACCAAACCGCCTCCCGATAACAGTCTTTGAAGACCTGTTACTTTCCCACTCGTCTATAATTTTAATTTTGGTTTTAAGGTCCAAAGAGT
This sequence comes from Pyrrhosoma nymphula, assembly GCA_963573305.1. Lineage (NCBI taxonomy): Eukaryota > Metazoa > Arthropoda > Insecta > Odonata > Coenagrionidae > Pyrrhosoma > Pyrrhosoma nymphula. The sequence goes on from OY754330.1 coordinate 150,801,611, forward strand.
TACGTTTCGCGGACATGATGCTGCCCCACAAACCACATGAGACAACTCCGCCCCTCCGACCGAGAAAACTCCGCCCCTCCGACCGAGTAAATTCTGCCCCTCCGACCGAGTAAACTCCACCTCTCCGACCGAGAAAACACCGCCCCTCCGACCGAGTAAACTCCACCCCTTACCTACATCACAACTCTCTGCTGCCGTGTGATTGGGCGCATCGAGTTGACGGAATGGTTTGAGTTTTTCAATTGCTCTGACAGATCGCTCTCATTCTGCTGAATGTTCCCTCTTCTACTCTCAACTTGCTTGTCGTCCGCCCACTCCCCTCTCACTGATGACTGGGCCTAACAAAAGAAGAACGTAAAATGGGAGTGCGCACAGCGTACTCAAGGCCGTAAATCACTAATGTTTGGACATAACTGGCTTTAGGTGTTGCAGATATGGCTCACATCTTGAATATTTAGTTTAATTAACAGATAATTCAAAACAAAATAGTTAATTTTTGCTAGGTGGTGCATCGCCCTCGAGAGACATCTGTCGTAATACCAAGCGTATACCGTGGAAGGAACTTTTTGGCCTCGCTATATCCACTTTATTTTACATGTAAAACATGGGCCTTTTGGCGGTACAAAGACAATCACTCGCTAAAACGGGATTCTCGCAATAAGCCGTATTCACTATACCGGGCTTCCACTGTATTTATATTTCAGTTTGAAGACCGCTGGCCTGCACTATATCACAAAATGCTTTGTCGTGCTTATAATGCCACAGAGGATAACCCAACATTGCATCTTAAGAATGACTAACTGGTAATGAGAACATCTAGTTTGCAAAAACCTCCAAAAGAATTCTCATAAAACTAAGATGGCACACCTAAATGGCCATTGGTAGGTCTGAGTTCAAATCTCAATCAAGTCAAATGTTTTTTCACTGCAAATTTCATGTATATATATATAATTGCACTCATGCACATGACTGTATGCCATATCATGCATATTTTTCACAATCAATATTAGTTTGAAACCAAAGACGTCTACCAATTATTTGAATCAGCTCATATCAGAGTACCCTACTTTTAATTTAGCATTTTTCAAAATCTAATGAGCAATTTAAATATTTTAATAAAGCACTTTAACATTCATTAGGAAGCAGCAGTAAGGAAAAAAGAAAATAATAACATTTTACAAGGGCAATGATATCCTTGCCCATAGTGAGGTTAATGATGGTTTAGATTATGAAATATAGAATTAATAGAAAACTACAGATGCACTCCTCTGCTGATAGACAAGACTGGCATCACAGCTCATCATTATATTACCAATCTTGCAATATTGTGGTCTACACTAGAAAATACCTTACTTTCGAAAATCCAGCAATTTGAAGTATTCACTCAGCAACTTTGACCCACAAATTACCCTTTTTCAACTACATTACTACTGCATACTCTTTCTTCATGAGTACTTTCCTTAGTAAACTTTTATCGGCCAAGAATGTTAGCCTTAAAATTGGCCATGTTCAACATGGCTCACTACATCAATATGCTTGATCAACTCCAATTGATTACTACATAGTACCGTATAAACACATGTAAGAGGCACACCCCTCTTTTTATGCATCGAAGTTGAAGAAAAAATTTTGGGGCTTTTTTTTCTCCTATTGCGAGGTTTTGCGGGCCTAACTTCGAATTTTCGGCCATTATCAAAGCCGCTTGCGATATTCTCTTATCATTCACGCGGCATTTTTCATAGGCATATATGGACCTCGGAGGTAAGTATTCACTTGTAGCCTTAGCCCTACAATGCTTACATTGTTTATTGTCCTTTGGAATGAGTGGAGTAATTGATATTCATCAAAACAAAACAAATCCGACCTCGCTACAATTCGTGTTTAGTTGGTAAGTGCGGACAGTCGCACCGAGCTCTGATTTTTAAATCCGTTTTACCCCACCGTTTTCCTAATGCACAAGTCGTAATCGCTGTAAGTCGCCTTTTAAAATGTGGTTAACTTTTACAAATTATATTTTGCTGTAAACGATGACGAGCAGGAATGCAAACACGTTAAATGCAAAATACCCAAGCGTCAGCCGCATCAAAAACGAACGATAAGGCGTAGATACGACATCAAAACCTGAAAAAAATCAAACTTTGAAAGAAATCATAACTGTCTATGGAATTTAAAGCATTTATTTTTTCAATTTGGTCCAACAAAAATCTTCAATGGATGACAAAATAAAAAAATTGCATGATTTACATAAAAACGGCTGACTTATTAGTGAGACGGGCGTCGTAGTATGGCGGCATGCGCGTGCATGTCCTGTCACAGCTCATAGATTTTCCCCGAAAAGACCTTCTGTCCCTATTGGTATGGAATAGTCCAACATAGTTTCTATATTCATGAGTGCAACCTTATCCTTCCTCCATCTTCTAATGCATGATTCCGGCACATCATGCTTTCGTCCGGCAGTGCGATTTCCTATTTCCTCAGCGTCTTTGATTACTGTAAGTTTTTCAGCTGCCGTGAAAGACCACAACTTTTTTCCCTTGTTCATTATGGAACAACACTGACCTATGTTGGTGTATTCACAAATGTTAATATTCAAGGAATTCTCTCAGTTGTGCTTAGGGCAGGTGCATACAGATGAGTCACTCAAAGTTGTCCGATGACAGAAAATGAGAAAGTTAGGGGGGTGGAAAATTCCGGTTCTTGCACTTGTCACGCGGCCAATCGCTGCCTCCCAATTGCACCCCACACCCTCGCCTTGTCAAACAACAAGTTTTTACATGTTTTTAGGCGACTGCATTCCCCATAAACAAGCGAGCGAACGATCCCCTCCCCCTTGATGACTCACGCTGAGCACCAAGGTCACTCAGCTCTCCAGGGACTTGAGAGTAATGCCTCGGCCTTGGTACGACTGGCAGGCGGGCCGCGGCGGTAGGCGAGCGACAGAGAGGCAACGCTGAGTTTCATGTTCCTAATGTTTGACATGGAAAACGCTCGAACCCAGCCATGATAGACGTGAACGGCACAGGTTCCGCTCGCCGCCAATCCCAGATATTAAATTTTTCTTGTGCTGCTCTGCCGTTCCACTCATTCCGATTCATAAATATCGGCCGAGAATTTTTTGCCTAGTGACAGTATGTACTGCCATTTCTGATTATCTTAGGTTGAATCACTTCTCGTTTCGTGGCAACTGCCGCGATACTGCTCTGCCGCCCGCAGCCTGCCGCTCATATCGTGACCGAGGCTCGAAGGCAGGCAGATAAAAAATTCGTGTAAGAGGCGCACCCTCATTTTCGGCTGCGATTTCTGGAAAAGAAGGTGCGCCTCTTACACGAGTTTATACGGTAAAGTTCAAAAATTAATAAAACATCATGATCGACAAATATCAAATGAGGTTATTTCCATGACTCAAAAAACCTGGATAAGGCCTGTTTGTGACACCAGACTAATCCTTGAAGTACGATATGTAATTACCTTTCAATGCTCAAAACAAATAATTTAATTTTCAAGCTTCAATCACACTCCATTCATGAGCCTTGACTATGAGTCCTGATTTGAAGCCCTGATAACCCTAGATACTTATCCTTTGTGGAATGTGTCATCCAGGACTGCAACTTACCAACACAGTTCCTTCCATCTTCAGCAAGCCGCATCACATGGGGGCAATCACACTTGTAGGTGTTGTTTACATTGATGAGACAGAGGTGGGAACAGTTTCCATTATCTTTTCCACATGGGTTTTTTACACCTTTGGTCATGGAAAGAGATTCAATAAGAACAATGGCAAAGAGGTAAAACTGTTCCAACTTAAAACTGAGACAGAGAGATGAATATCTTAGCAAAAACAGCAACCCACCACGTGGCTGTCTACTTGGATGTAAAATCTGTATATCAAAAGGCTGAGTGAGAGTGCGTTGAATAACAGTGACATCTGATCCATTCCATTTGCTGGCACGTATCACCGAATTTGTGCGCCAATCTGTCCAATAGACATAGTTTTCAAAGAGAGCAATGGCAAAAGGGTGAGATAACGTCTCATGCCCTCTCATCACCTCTCTGTGATCATGTCCATCATAAGTCGTTGTGTGGATTGAATCAGACCTGTGGGCATAAAAGCAAGGATCACCATTAACCCTTTCTAATGATATGTACAAAATAACAAGAACTCTAGGTAAGATAGGAGACTATATTTTTGCATCTTTCAATCAACCACCGAAAATCATTAGTTTCTTTACATTTAATCATGATTATGCATGATTGCATACAGATCAAGTAACGCCTGTCATTAGGGATGGATCCATCATTTTTACAGGGAATGTGTTACTTCATATCCATCATTATGTGATGAGTACCATAAATTTGTTTCAGTTGTAGACTTCAAGTACCAATAATAATATAAGTGTCAGTGATTGTAAACATTTTAAACTCACCTTCCATTACAGCAGTAAGTAAATGGTTGGAATCAAGACCAATGAAATAAAGTAGGCATGTTCCTAAGGAAAAAATTAAACTGCATTGCTACTCATCCTTGCAATGAATATGCTATAATCAATTTATTGCAGATGACAGTTGTAATGTATTCATCATACAGCTGCAATGTTAAGCGGAAAGTACAAAATTCATTTAGCAATTTCTTTTAGGTGATGATAGCCTTTAGGTGATGATACAATATCTTGCAAAAGTTCATTTCATATGATGAATTGTTAAACTTCCTCAACCTCTTGCTTTTCTCTCGCATGTCCTCTGTATATGAGCAGAAGTTTCTGATTAAGGCTCTTCTCAAGCACTCTCCTCATTGCATTTAACTAATTAACAACAATACTGTATACCCCAACTAATCTGAACTATATGTGGTAAGAGTTGTCTGGATTATCCGGGGATTTCTCAAAAACCACCATTAATGAATTTTTTATCACCGATGACTTTAATCACTTTTCATGATAAATTACGACCTTCAGTATAAAAATAGTGGCTTGACATTGACTATCAGGCATGAAGAAAATATATTACGTGGCATTCCCAAATAATAAAGACAAATATTAATTTTTTTTAGTATCTTGTAACAAAGCAATGGTAACGTAATCACAGCTGTCGTTAATATGGTATGATTCTATTTCCTGTCGGTAATCAGCATTAAATATAAATTTATCGGGAAAATTTGATAATTGCCATAAGATTTGGAACTTATTGTGTGCCTGATAATCGATTTTTATTTGCCAATAGCGTATCAATGCAGTTACCATGCCACTGTGCATCCAGCTGCTGACGGCCAGACCCAATTCAATTACATTTACAGCGTCGCCCACAGTTGCAGCATTTCTCTTTGGATTCACAACATAAAGTCTTTGTAGAGTCTCATAGAATTGATAACTTCTCTTACATAAATCAAGTTTTTACTGCATGAAGTACAAAAAATTGATCGTGAAAAGCACTTGCCATTTTGTTACATAATAAAGGCAAATATTACTTACAGTGAACATAAATTACTTTTACCGAAAATCAACAAATTGTTTTACATAAAGAAATAGGTTTTTATTCCACAGGTGAACTCTCAGAGGTATTGCGAATCTGAGGGTTTTTCAGAGAAAATCATTGGCAGATGTTTCTCACAGAACTCATTCAACTTCGAGCCATATTTATTAATTAGAGAGCGATAACTATGGAAATGACATACCATGTCACATTCAACAGTCACTTTAAAGCAAAATGTTTCAACTTACAGAGTGTCGAGAAAAGCACTTGTATTTTTTAATTTCAGCTCATTGTGCACCTGGTCAAAATTTGTGCAAGATGAAATTAAATACATAGTGTGATATCAGAGCTCACAAGCCGAAGCGAGAACCACTCCTCCGAATCTACTTCAGGTCACTCATAGCCATTAACCTCATCCTGCTATTTTAGGCCAAGTGGGTAATGGCACTGAATAATTTTGCCAAATGATTATGAAAGTGTAATGAAAAAATTTGATGCTGTTTAATAAAATCCTTTGCTAATGTGACGATGAATGAAGAGTAATGTAAAATGATTTCATGCCATGCAATGCTTGATTGGTAAAGTAGCAAAAGATATATTTCCTAGTTTTCACTGCCAGTTTATGTGGCTCGATTTCTTTGAGGAAGTTAGGATTCTCGTCCGTGAACATCATTTTTACTTAAGATTACAAGTCTTGTCCAGCTATTGCTGCGATCTTAAGCTCCCTGAGTTTGCTATTGGCATTAGTACTCCCAGTATACTCCCAATATTCCAAGCGAATTTAGTTCTTACATATGATATTGCATCCCTCACCAGTATTACAGACTTTTACTAGAACAAAAAACATGAATAGGAAAATAACTTTCTAAGTATTCAATTATGGTAAGAAGTCAACCATATCAACAAAAAATAATGGTTCAGGCATTAATTTTGAATTATGCGGAGTGATGCCATCTCACAACTCTTTAATAAACCACCCACACTACACATTGGAGGCCTGTTCGGATTAAGCAGGGGTCGGATTAAGCAGGTCCTGATTAGTGAGGGTCTACTGTATTTGCAGCACTGCTTTCAACTAAGAGAGAACAAGACAAATGGTCAACATTTCTGAGGACTTTTAAATGTTCTGGTTGAAAATTAATTTCAAGAGAACCAACTTTAGTGATTTATTGAAGTAAATCACTCATATCACTCTTTCAAATAAATCAGCCTTCAAAGTAAAAATTACCCATCTGCTTTTCTCAGTAATTCTGCCACTCATTAGAACATCTTATATTAACGGAATAAATGTACATAATCACTACAAAGATACCCTTGAAAGCACTGCAGTAAATATTTTGCTATATTTTCTGAAGTGTACCTCTTAACATTTATAATAGTGTACTCATGATGATCAGGTTTAGCCTGACGTTTCGTTACCTCTACTGGTCACTTCTTCAAGAGGGAATTGATGTCCCTGTTGCCGTTGAGGGATATATATGTCTCAGAAGGGTGAGTTGGAGGGGGAAGAGGGTTGAGGGGTGGAGGGAGAGGCACGTGACAAACATTTATTAAGTATGGGCATCCAAGTGTGGCTTATTTGGAGGCCACCATCTCTATTGAAATTTTTTTTGTTCTTCTTTATATCAATGACCTCACGATACAACCTGGGTTTGAACCTGTTGACCTTGGCGATTACTTTTGTTTTTCCCACCCAGGTTGTATCGTGAGGCCATTGAGATAAAGAAGAACAAAGAAAATTTCAATAGAGATGGTGGCCTCCAAATAAGCCACACTTGGATGCCCATACTTTATAAATATTTGTCACGTGCCACTCCCTCTACCCCTCATCCCTCTTCCCCCTCCAACTCACCCTTTTGAGATATATATATATATATATATATGGACATCAATTCCCTCTTGAAGAAGTGACCAGTAGAGGTCACGAAACATCAGGCTAAACCTGATCATCACATGGCACACCCGAAAAACCTTTTGATCACCATGAGCCACGAAAGCTTCAATGAACAGTGTACTCATGTTCCAAAATTGTGTAGCCCAAGGGACTCCTTTTATATTAATAACACATCAGAACAGTCTTCGTATTTTTTTGGAATATATAAATGCTACTGAACCTGAATGGCATATTAATTAAAAGACAATAAATATGAATTAACCTCATCTTGTCCTTATCCCCCCCCCCCATGCTTAACAAGGCTACTTAAAATTTAGCCTTTCTCCTACAATTATACATTAGAACAGAGGAAACTCATATCCACGGTTTCATTTCTCTATGGTTCACTCGGCTCATAAATAAGAAGAGAACATTTCCTGAAATAATTGACCCTAAGTTGGAATGTGCACCATTCTGCAAGGTGAAACCTTGTCCCCTAGCCCTTGGTGCATGACTAATTGCAGTGCCACCTCCTCTTGAAATATCCTCCGCCACCAACTGAGCCCTCAACATGCACACCAATAGGCCTCAAGCGTTCTCAGTGCTCATATTCATTGGCGTGCTATGAGTCATTTTGATAGTTACCATTTATTTTTTTATGATGGCTCCCAAACAGAAATGGTAGAAATGGCAGATCAACAAAAGTGAAGAGAACGCTCTGGGTGATTGGCATAAAAAAAGTGCTAATTCTCCATTTAAATCAGAAGGAAAAGATAGCTGAAGCTGCAAAAACTTAGGACTAGAACAAATTGTCCTTCGGTGAGGTGGTGAAGACTGGAGAAATATTCTATCTAAATTCAACATTCTACATATGAATGAAAGAATGTAAACAATAGGTATGTTTACAGCATTTGCATCAGAAATATCTTATACTTGCCCTCATCAGTGATAGAGGGTAAAAGCACCAAAATGAAAGAAAACATCTCACTTTGCAAAAGTGTAGGTACAGCTTCTATAGTCCAGCACAATTCTTGGGGGCTCATATCCCTTCTTGGCCCATAGATTTAAGGGAAGGGAGAGGAATGTGATTCATGAGGGTGTAGTGGAGCAGGTAAACGAGCTTAATAACCTCTGCACTTCCTGGCCACACAGACCTTGGGCCATTGAGGTTCATTGGATTAGCGGAATAGAAGATGCTTTGCAGCTCTACTGTAATGCTTTCTCGAAGCCTATGTTTGTTCCAAGGGAATAACCATAGAAAATTATTGAGATACATACTGAATTGCTTGCTGAGTTTATCTAATATTTACTATAAACCAGACCATAAGGTAGGAATCATAAGCAGTTTGGCAAAAATTAGCATTATACACATTTATGACATAGCTTCATGTCATCTTAATTGGGTACTGCTGTTACATACCTAGCATCAATCCAATAAATACGCTTCAGTGCGTAATCAAGGGTTAGACCATTGGGCCAAGCTCCATCGGTGATTTGGTCAACACGAACAATAACTTGTCTGCCTTCCCCTGCCATACTGCAACGCTCAATTCGTGGTGCATTGGCATCCCAATCTGACCAAAACAAGTAGCTTTGGAAAAAAAGAATGTTTAAGTGAATTCCTTGTTCTCTGCCCCACTCAGTTTCACAACCAGCAGAGAGGATGCAATTAGTATAACATAAAACCAACCTCCAGGTTATTGCACTTCATGAAATCATAATTTTTGGCAATTAAAACTTGCTATGCACAATCATAGTCATAAGAAGTATACATGTACATATATCAGGGCTTCAACATCATAGCTTATAACTGTTGTATGTGCGGCTAACACAGATACACCAGGTAACTAGCTTAATACTGCCCAGAGATAGAGAGTTTGTATATATACAGTAGAGCGTCGATAATCCGGATCAATTGCTACCAGACCCAGTCCGGATTATCAAAAAGTCCGGATTTTCGAACAGAACCAAACAAAGGCCATTTGATGCCTTAAACATAAATAAAATTTGCTAAATACCATAAAAACAGTAATCCACTTCAGTACTGTAGTTAAATAATTAGAGCAGATAAACAAAACCATTACTTTAACCATAACTGCCACATTGTAGCGGTCGACGACCACGCTGAGTCTCACATCAACGCTTTTGACAAATACGTAATTGTATTCAATTCAACTTATTTTTCGCCAGATGTGAACCCAGATTATTGACGGTCCAGATTTTTGACGTCCAGATCATTGACGCTCTTTTGTATATATATAATAAATGTAAACACTAAGGTCATATAGGGATTAGGATTCTTAATGTGATACAAAAACTAATATTCAAAATCTAGGTCAAAGATTCAATAAAAAATTAGAAATGGATTCAGGATTGGGATATGGTCAAATTAAAGATTCAAATCACCACTGGAGTAGGCAAAAAAACAACATACCCATAGCGAGGATCCAATGCAATAGCACGAGGTGATTCCATATCTCCAGCCACAAGGGTACGACGGAAGCTGCCATTCAAGCGAGCCACTTCAATTTGATCCAAATTACTCTCCACCCAATAAAGGTTCTCCCCTATCCAATCCACAGCAAGACCTTCTGCTGTAGCCAATCCTGTCTGTACAACCACCTCTATATTGGTTAGTGCTAAAAAAAATAATAATAAAAAATGAAGTTAATATAACTACTGAAAGAAAAAGTGAACCAACTAAAATATGAACATGGAAATCAAATACCAATTAGCCTAAAAATCACCTCCACAACTTATACACAGGGCATTGAAATAAGAATTACACTCCTAAAACCAGGGAGTGGATTTTGGCCTAAATTCCTATGAATGCCTTTTTCATTAATAAGAATGTCTCCTAAAAGATGAATGCCAAATCATCACAGAAAATAAAATAAAATCTCCAATCTCACATCATACAAGGACTACTGCAAGGGGCACTGACTAGCAGCTAATACTTATGTTAATAGATGAGATAATTTACACAAGCAAATTCAATTAAGCAAAAAGTAAATTAAATTGAAAGGCAAAATTTAAGCAATACAAATAAAATTAAATAAAGGTTAATGCAATCAATTGATCCAAACAAGGATTAAAATTTTAAACCAGTTATCTGACCCCCATTCACAAGAAAAAGATGAATCCTTGGCATGAAAAATAAAATGCTATAATTGTACACGAATACACATGGTTCTCAAAAAATAGTCCACAGAATTTTGAAAATACATCTCAACTTACAGCCACCAAGTAGTGTTCCTTGATAAATCTTGTCATCAATCACATCAGTCCAAAATATAATGTTGCCATTTGGGGTGTAGTAAAAATCTAGAGCAATTGTATTCTTCAGACTGGATATGAGTGCTTTAACTTGAATAGTTCGCAAGTCAATACTTCTTAGTTCATGACGATTGCTGAATATAACCATGGGAACACTTGGATCTAAGGAGTAAATTGATAGCATATTACACTAGCAGAAAAAATACAACCATTGATGATTCAAATAAGAGCAAACAGCTAAATGACACTGCACTTTTCCAACATAAGATAATTTCTCACCATTACTGCGACAGGTAAAGTGATCAGCTTCAAGAGTGTAATTGTCAAAACAGGTACATTTATGTCTGTACTTTAAAGCAATGCAATCCTGAGAACAAGTTCCCCATTGACTGCAAGGGTGGGCATCGATGCAAGTAACTTTATCACGACTAAGGTTTAAGCCAGCAGGGCAGTGGCATACGAATCCTTCAGGTGCATTGCTACAAAAGTGACTGCATTCTTTTTTCCTTTCACATAGTGTTTCTCCTAGAAAGAAAGAAATGACAAAGTGAACCACAAATTTTCTGAATTTCCAAGGAAATAATAGCCTGACATGGAGATATGGAAATCTTAATTGTGGCAGGGCAGTAGACAATTGTTTAAATACTACAACAGAAACTTAGAAAATAATTACAGAAATAAAACCAAAATCCTACATTATGACTCACTGATAGTAGTACAGACGAAAGACAAGTAATTTCATCATATGAAATTTAACAAAATTGCTTTATTGCATTGCATAAGAAATTACATTTATTAATAGATGGGTAAAGTACCCAAAAATGTAATTGGGGTACATTACAATTACTACTGCAAAAAAAGTAAAGGTATAAGTATAACGAGAGCTCTCGGGATCTAAAAAATCACTCGCTAAATGGAACTCTCGTTAATACCAAACATGATTAATAATCACTCCACAGCCAATTCCTTCAACTGTAACGCTAATTTAGCCATTATTGTGGGAATTTTTGGTGAGTGGCGAAAACATTCTAATGAGATAGCTACTAAAAATCATATTATCGAACACTTTAATTACTAATGATCATATTCACTTTCGATGACATCAAATTCAATGTTAGATGTCACACACTGGAATATTAAACATCGTATTTTGACACTTCAGGACACATGTACAGTACTGTGCATTGCTGTATTGTTATTGCCTCGATGTTTTGGGTGCACCAAATATGTCATGGCTGCAAATAATAGCAATGCACTGTAAATGGCAAACACTTGGGAAATGAGAACAAATTCATGCCTCCTACCTCTCTGAAAAAATATAAAAATGGATATATGGTTGGGAGAAAGTTCTATTAATTGATATTTGTAAAAATGCTAGATAACTTTTTTGTTTTGGGGATTTTGTTCCACGCAAGCAATGGCCGGCTGCTATCTTCTCCAGTTAAATAGAGGAAATAAAGGAGAGGACTTCAACGTCTGTAAGATCACCTCTGAAAACAGCTGACTTCGGCTATTCGGAATCACTGAGCCCAATATCACCCGCATTTACGATTAGCCATTAACAGTATAATGTAGTTTGTGTTATTATTACAATAATTATGCGTGGAATACTCTCTTGAATTTATGGAAACATTCTTACAAGCAAGTCCACATATGACAGTTGTAAGCATGGAGCGGGAACACAATGCGGACTTTCAAGGATTGACTGCATTTAGATACGATGTGAAACTTTTTACCACTAGCGAATACGGTATCAGCTCCCGCGGAACACGTATTTTTCAAGCCATAGTGTACGTTGCGGCCGCAAGGTGGCAGGGCACATCAACATTTTTATGGCTCACTATTTTTTAGGTATTCCATGGTAAATATACATGATTTACTGTGAGTTTCGATCAGGAGGCAGAAAGTTCCGAAGGTTGTAAGTTCCGAAATGAATTCCATCACGATACACATAATATCTTCTGCCGTACAATTACATCTAGTGGGAAATTGTTGATGATGAATACCATGAATACTGACTACACTCCCTGCTGAGAGATAGACATATGATTTATAGTACATACATACCTTCCGTGCATATCGAAATGAATCATCCTTGACCTGTTTTCGATATTTACAATCTTTGAAACAATTACAAAAGACAATACAATACGTTGACAACTTAAAATATAGGGAATACAAATTCATAACAATTTACGTATTTCATATCGGAACATTTAAACTTGTCAATACCAAGTCTCTCACTTAGATACTCTGCTTTTGCCTTCATCAATGGGCCATTAATCGGAATTCAGGCTGCTCTCTGCTGGCAAAACCATGAGAAAAGGGCAGATTCTAACTGCGTATGTTCTCCTGGGCGCAAATGTTTCTGGCTGCTTGGACGTCCTTCTTGAAGCACTGCGACACGAAATTTTTCCTTATTCTTCAGAATTGTGAATAAGTTCGAGGAAGATATGCCAAATCGCCTCCCTATCTCGCTTTTGGACCCATCGCCAATTTAGCATTCATTGATAATTCGTATTTTAGTTTTCAGATCCAACAACTTTTGTTTCCCAGTCATGATGTTGTATCAGTCGGACTGAACTTGATAAAAAAGCAGGAGGATGACAAAAGAACAATGAAATGCACGGACTTACGAGGAATTAATTTGTGTGAATGTCCAAAATGAGCATTTGAACATCAAATTGTGCGGAAAAATACTGCTTTATGTATAATTCTAATGACTGAGTACATGAACACAAGTTTGTACACGTTTGCCGAGATTGAAGCAGATGTTTTCCACTCATAATAGTAAATGACCCCAGTGATGGCTGGTTGTTGTCCTCGCTAATACCAATTTTTTTTACATGTAAATCATAGGGTTTTAAATTGTTCTTTGGCCATCCCTTGTAAATTCGAGCTTCTCGTTATATGCCCTACACGTTATGTGGGGCTTCTACTGTAATTGATTACAATTACAAGTAGATTACAATAGCTTCACATGTAATTGCAAACTTTAGGATTACCACATTATAACCACACCAAAACAACAACCACACCAAAACCCGGAAATACAACATAATAGGGTAGTTTCCTTCATCAAAGTAAACTGAATTCATTAATTGCGAATGGTGCCCCACCATAAATGTATTCATTACACGCAAATTATTTGGATTAAAAAGTCTTAGTTTCCAAGAAAATTGAATGTTAATTTTAAGTTCATTTGAAAAGGCTTGGAAATGGCGGGACAGCAGCAGCTTTTATGATGACGTAACAGGTAGATAGTCAACATTGCGAGGTATATGGAATTATCATCGACTGTACTTACTATGGTATTTCAGAGTCCCTAAAATCTGGTGAACATGTGTTAATATACCTCAATTAAAATGCTTTCGGAAAGTTCCTCCAATGAGCATGCCATTAAAAGACGTTTTCTAAGCTCCTACGCTCCCTGCTAGTACAGAGCTATCGCGAAGGCGTTCTTCACTGCAAGCGTCGCATGCGCAGTGAAATGAATAACGAAACTGCGTACCTGTGACTTCGCGTTCTGTGGTGTTCCCGCTTAGTTGTTTACGTTTTGATCACTTTCGTTTTTACAAACATTTCCTTTATCTCATCTTCTATTCCTTTCATTTACCATTCCTATCATTCATACCTTGCATATTCCATTAGTAACCTTTCATTATCAGTTCTTTTTGCTGATATACAAAGCCACAAGGTTTCATGAGAACAAGTTCAATGGCTTTACAAACTGGTTTTGTACGGACAATCTACCAAAAGTGGATGTGGCCATGGTGGTGAAGTTCTTTAGAGAAGATGTTCGGTTTAGTGCAGGTGAAATCAGAGGAGTAAAGCAAGGTACTCTCTTCTGACAGCTTTGAACCACAAAATTCTTCTCTTCTCACGTAAGCTTTCTTACCATCGCTAATTGTTGTTGTGTGACACTGCGGTACAAAACAATTTTTATAAAGCAATGTTCTTGGAGGCATGTTACTGGTATTCCTTGGGGAATATGATGCTGGTCAGCTGATGCAGTGAATCAAGAGTTCCCATCAATGGTCTGTGATCACAGTGAGGGGTGATCAACGCATTTTAGTTGTTTTAGTATTTGGTCATACATAGTTTGCTACGAGATTTTGCCATCCATTATGCTATTGACGGTAAGCCTTTTTTGCTAATTTCTTGTTCTGGCAATGACACCTCGACAAAGTGGATGAATTAAATTACTGTGTATTCATATCATAGCTGCGGCGTAGCACCTGCTCTCCTTATAGTTATTAACTGACGATTTCGTGCTTGCTTATCTCAATATTTTGTGTACCAATCTCATTATTTCCCATTTATAGTACTTTTCATTTCCAACTGACGAATTTTTTCTGAACTTACATTGTAGGAAACAGTAGGTAACCGTTTTATAGTGAATTCTTGAGCTGTATTTCATTTCTGTAGCCATTATTTTTTCCGACTGGCCCCCTCGAACATTTTTGAAGCAAAATATGTTGCAGTGCATAATTAGGAATATTGGTAAACTATACGTCAAACATGTTTCTTTCAAAAGTTGGGTCAAACTATTCGAGCAATTTCACATGTCTGCAGAAATATGTCAGGAACTAATATTTCTTTAGTCAGTAAGCTTCCATCTTCTGTACTATGCTGTGCAGTGTAATTGTTTTTAGTAAAATTTATTCTCTTACACTCCACGTATAGTGAGCACAAAACCAGAGCGAAAATAATGCTCATCATGTTACGGAATGGATTTCTAGTTTGGGATATATTTCTAAATGAATACAAACAAAATGGTTTATTTCATGCTTTCATACTAACTTTACCTAAAAAATAGGAGCTAGCACCATTAATTTGAGAATATATTATTATAAGATTTTCATTCCCCATACCATAACCATAAAGGTATTTCATTATTTGGATGAGGTTTCTCTATGCGACTAAAGCAAAAGCAAAATTAATAAATAAAGCTCATTTCCATTTTACACCAAGTTTACTTTTGTAAATGGTTTTTTATCCCGTCAATAAATTTATTATTATTATTAAAGCTTTCTCGGCGGATGCCGTCTGCAGATAAGCAGCTTACGGCGAACCACCTATCGGTAGATAACGTAGTTGCGTACGTACCTCTGACGTCACACGTAGGATTAACCAGCATACAATAGTTTGCCGTCGCATTTTCGCGCCGTTGAATTTTTTCACTTTTTAATTTATAAGGAAAAATACTTAACGCCATTTTTAAATCAAACGGCTTCAAATACGTACTCCAGGGGTTATAAGCTTCAGATCTAGGCAATTAAAAAAAATAGGAAACCACCTTATTTTAATTAATAATAAAATCATTTAATAAATTACGAAATAACAATAAAAAACTAGGGACGCTGAAATAAAATCAATATTCAAAAGGTAAGAGGAGTTATGAACAATGGAAAAAAGTAAACTGCCAACAAAAAGAAACTAGGGTTGCTGTGAGAATAACAGTTAACAATAGCCAGAGAAGGAAGAAAGGGTCGAGATCGTAAGTGCACGCAGAGCGGAGATAACGTGAAAAAACTGTAGATAAGGCGGTAGAAAAGGGGGCAACGTGAGGTGCAAAGGTTCCTAAGCAAGGATCGTCACCGTAGATAATTGTGAGACCAGGAAAGGAGTGGAGATGACATTCAAGAAGGACGACGCATGGCCCAATCGACGATGATGTTACGAGGGGAAGACTGAAACCCATTCCCATAGCCACAGAGAGAGAGAGAGAGGGAGATCCAGAAAATGATATGTGAAACAGAAGTAAACAGTATAAAAGTTAAAAGAAAGGACTCTAACGTAAATGTTGATAACACCAATCACGTATAAGGGTGATCAAACTGCAAAAAGAAAGACTGACCTTCATAACCAAATTGTTTGCCTTTTTAAGATAATGTTTTAACTTATAAAATTAAAACCATAAGGTTACAATAAAATAATAAGGTTGTAAACTTGGCCCAATATTAACCAATGAGTACATTGTTATTTTAAAGGTTTAAACTTTTTTAATTAAATGTGTTGAGTGTTGTTTCCAACGGCATGTGAAGTGTTTTATTTGCCTATGTTTATGTTCTAATTACCCTTGAATCCCACTCAGTAAGGAGGTAAGTATCAAATTATTTTGCTTCTCAACGTAGGGCAGAATTTATATTATTTATAAAATGGTATGACCGGGTGAGGTAACAAAATGGAGCATTCTGCACACATAGAGTGTGTTAAGTATGTGATACATTTATCAATGTATATGGACCCTATTCGCGCTTATTTATAAATATGTAGCCGGGAGCAACACACATTGTTGGTATATGTTTGGTTTGTATGTACCTTATCAGAGTTAATAAAGTCTAAGTTGATTTCAATTGAGAGACTGGAACTTCGATTTCTTTTCCACACCTCAACATGGTAGCAGAGCGTGGTTATTATAGGAATTATCGTTGGAAATACGAGTACGAATAAAATAGCGAAAAATGAAGTTACAATTTCGGTGTTTGATGGAGAGGACTATGGAATGTGGAAGAAAAGAATAACAATGTTTCTAAGATTGAAAAAGTGTGAAGAAGTAATACTGAGATCCAAGACAATCACAGATAGTAGTGACTGGGACGAAAGCGAACTGAAAGCAATGAATTATATATATAGTGCTATTTCAAATAGACAGCTAGAGTTCGTGTGTGATAAATCAACAGCGTATGAAATAATGAAGAAGTTTGATAGCTTATACCTAAAAGAGTCAACGGCTTGACAAATTGTGTACCGAAACAAGTTAGAAAAACTGAGGTTAAAGGATTACGGTGACTCTACAACCTTCTTTAGTGATTTCGAAAAGATAGTCAATGAGCTGAAAAATGCGGGTGCGAGTGTGTCCGAAAAAGAGAAGTTAAATTACCATGTTAAATACATTGCCAGAATCTTACAGTTACATTGGTGATTTAATTGATATGTTAAAAGAGGAAGATCAAACTGCACACTACGTGAAGAGTAAAATTCAAATGGTTGAGTTGAAGCATCAAAAAGAGGAAGCTTTTGGAAGGAAATCTAATTTTTTCATGGCAGACAAGAGCAGACAGGACCGAACGTGCTTTCAATGTGGCGAAATTGGTCATATACGGAGAGATTGCAGATTTGGCGGACAATCGGCAAGCAGTAGAGGCACATGGCGATCATCATGAGCCTGACAAGGAGCCGGCAGGGGAAATCACGTCAGAGGACGTGGGAACGGTGGAAACTACAGGAACTACCGCAGTCAGCCGAGCACGCATCTCAAGGCCAATCAACAACATCAACAAGGACAGAAGAGTGATGAAAAGAGCGCATGGATGACAACGGTTGATCATCATGATGCACATGTTAATAATACTAAGATAAGTAATGTAGGTTATAATGGTATAAAGTGGCTTTTGGATAGTGGTTGTACAGATCACATAATTAATGATGAAAAATATTTTGAAAATTGCAAGTTACTTAAAGAGCCTGTAAATGTTTATCTGGGTGATAAGAGAGTTGTAAAAGCAACAAAAATTTGGTTGATATGAAAAACGTATTATATGTTAAAGATATGCAATCAAATTTAATTAGTTATAGTAAAATAATGGAAAAAAATACAATTGTTTCAAAAGGCAAGATGACAAAAATTATTGATAATTATGGTAATGTAACAGCAGTCGCTTTGAAATATAATGGTTTGTATATTATGAAAAGTGAATTAAAATTTGCTGAATCTTTTGTAAGTAGTGCAAATAAAAGCACTTATAATATGTCTCAGAAAGAAAAGTGGCATCGTTTGTTGGGCCATGTAAATTTTAAATATTTAGATACTTTGTGTAAAGAACAATTGTTGAAGGGTATTCCAAAAGAGCTTGAATCAGAGTTTATGAAATGCCAAACGTGTATTGAAAATAAGATGCATAATATTCCTTTTGAAAATAACCGAGAAAAGGCAAAAAATATTTTGGAAATTGTTCATACAGATGTTTGTGGACCTTTTCAAACAACTGGTCCTAAAGATGAAAAGTACTTTGTTTTGTTTATTGATGATTATAGCAAAATTGCTAAAGTGTATATTATGAAATCCAAAGCAGAAGTATTTGATTGCGTTGTTCAATATGTCAATGAAAGTGAAAATTTAACTGGAAAAAAGGTCAAATTTCTAAGATGTGATAATGGTAAAGAATATTTGAATGGTAATATTTATAGGTTTGCTAAAGAAAGAGGTATTGTAATTAACAATTGCCCGGCTTATGTACATGAATTAAATGGAACCGCAGAACGTTTTAATAGAACTATAATGGATATGTCACGTTGTTTATTAGCGGAAGCAAATGTGCATAAAAGACATTGGCCTGAAATAGTCTGTGCGGCAACTTATTTAAAAAATCGTACCTTAGCTAATACTGTAGAAAGAAAAACTCCTTATGAAATATTTTTTGGTAAGAAACTGGATGTTTCAAATTTGCGTTTATACG
Source organism: Pyrrhosoma nymphula (assembly GCA_963573305.1). Classification (NCBI taxonomy): domain Eukaryota; kingdom Metazoa; phylum Arthropoda; class Insecta; order Odonata; family Coenagrionidae; genus Pyrrhosoma; species Pyrrhosoma nymphula. The sequence continues at coordinate 150,820,688 of OY754330.1, forward strand.
GTAGTAAAGTTTTTGTAAGAAAACCGGAACAAAAGAGATTCTCCAAATGGGACAAAAAGGCTGATATGGGAATCTTAATCGGTTACAGTGACGTTGGGTATAGGGTACTTTTGGATAATAGAGTCGTAGTTGCTAGACATGTTAATATTGTTGATGAGAATGAGAAACGTATTGGTTTAAGCGAAGGTGAATCTGATAATGAGAATAATGAAGATGATCGAGATTCTAATAATGACTCTTTGGATGAAAGTTTTGAAAGAACTGATGGAAATGAGAATGATAGAATCAAAAAGTCTGAACATCAAAGTGAACTTGAAATTCGTCAATCTCAAAGAATAAAAAATCCTCCAAAGCGATTAGATGATTATTGTGTACATAATAGTAGCATTTTTGTAAATATGTGAAGAACTGATGTTCCTAATACATTTGAGGAGGTGATAGAATCAAATGAAAGTAAATTATGGGTAAAAGCCATGGATAAAGAAATTGATTGTTTAAAGAAAAACAAAACTTGGCGATTAGTGGAAAATGTGAATAATAATAAAATTTTGGATGTAAATGGGTGTATGCAAAAAAGTCTGATGATACTTATAAGGCTAGATTAGTGGTAAGAGGCTTTCAGCAAACTGATGAAATTAATGATGTGTACTCACCTGTAGTCAAAATGCAAACTTTAAAAACTATATTATCATATTGTTGCCAAATGAGTCTTTTTATTGAACAGATGGATGTTGAGACAGCATTTTTAAATGGTGAAGTTAAATCTGAAGTATATGTAAGTCAACCGAAGGGTTTTGAAGATGGTACAAACAAGGTTTGCAAATTAATGAAGGCATTATATGGTTTAAAAGAAAGTCCTAGGGCATGGTATGAATGTCTTGATAAATTTTTGATCAGTATAGGTTTTAAAAGAAGTAATCTTGATTTTTGCTTATATTCTTGTGGAAATGGAAAAGATACTATATACTTATTAATTTATGTTGATGATTTATTAATCTGTGGTAAAAATAATAATGAAATAAAGAGAATTAAAATTTTACTGTCAGAAAAATTTAGAATGAAGGATCTTGGTAAAATTAAAGAATATCTTGGTATTAACATAGAATATGAAGATCGAAAGGGTGAAATGAATTTGAGCCAAACCAAGTATATTGAGTCCATAGCTAAAAAATATAACTTGGAAAATAGTAAGTTGTATAATACTCCAATGGAAGTGAGTATGAAAATTGAAGAGTGAATATTTGTGAAATGAATGTTTATTATAGAAATGTTACATGAGTGTGTAAAAAAAATGTTATAAACATGGTTAAGATTAATACTGATTATAATGTTGCTGATATTTTCACAAAAGCATTGTGTAAGGAAAAGTTTGAAACATTCAGAAGTGTGTTGAACCTGGAAATTTGAACTTGATGTATAAAATTGATAGAGGTGTTAATACAATATTAAATGTAAGGAGGCGTGTTAAGTATGTGATACATTTATCATTGTATATGGACCCTATACGCGCTTATTTATAAATATGTAGCCGGGAGCAACACACATTGTTGGTATATGTTTGTATGTACGTTATCAGAGTTAATAAAGTCTAAGTTGATTTCAATGGAGAGACTGGAACTTCGATTTCTTTTCCACACCTCAACAGAGTGTACTCTGTATTACTGTAGTTTATAAATCTATAATTGAAAATTTTCCAGTCTTCCAAAAAAATAAAGAATTTATCTCAAGATTAATTTGAGCATAACTCAGAGCCGAGTTCTTTTATTAATTATCTCCAAGACAGCATCAAATTAACGATACATATTTGATCCCAAACTAACTTCTATTCACCTTACCATTTTCAATATGGTTTTTAAAGTCACAATAGCTTTCTCTTATGACACAGAAATCTTTATTTGTACGGCTTAGAAAACCATAGAAAATCGGCTTTCTATATCGCGTCACGTAATAGCGTACTACTACGACATAGAAAACCGAATTGAAACAAAACCATACTGTAGTGTAACTCATCGGGTAGAAAGCATAACATAATCATCGTCACTTATTATTATTTCACATATCAAGATATTTAGGTACTCTCACAGCTCTCCCAGATCTGGTAAAACACCAATACTTGCATTCATAATGCACAGAAGGTGCAGTTGGTATACTATTGTAATTAGAGAAGATTTACTTTTGCATTTGGTCTCATAAAAGACTGAGCAACAAAACGTGGGAAAATAAAATAGCTAAAGCCTCCTAATCTATTGTATTTTGAAGGAAACATAGTACAGTAGAAACTTGAAAATACACAACTCGATGTTACGAAATTTAGATTTTACGAAGCAAAATCTTCGGTCCTGACCAAAAGGGTATCTAAGTGTATGTAACAGTACGCGATATTATGAAATAACGAAGTTTTAAAAATACTAACCTCGGATCTTGGTCCCGACGTGAAAAAGTTACTCGTTTATATGAATCGTGATGGATCACATCAACGATTTTAGGCACTCCTTGTCAGAATTAAACATCTAATTAATCATTGTCACCGAATACATTATGCACTGAATGTATTACCTGAACAATATTTCATTTTTCATGCTACAATAGGAAAGGTGTGGTTTCGCTGGGGCATCCAGCGTCCGTGTCCAGCAGTCGGAAGTCACTGCCATACTCATCCAATGTATATCAAATGGGTTCGGTTTCACTGATACGTCTCGGCCGTCGAGTTCAACTGCTGATGCCCGACATCTGCGTCTTGACTGCTTCGAGAGCAGTCGAGACGCGGATGCCTCGTCAGGCAGTCCCAATTTTCGGTCATTTTTCTGCTCTCCTCCCTCCGCGTTTTACATTACGCGTCCTTTCCAGCTATTTTTTGTAAAACTACTTGCAACATTGGTCGTCCTCTTCTTCGTGTTCCAACAAAAGCAACAAAACTAAATCATCACCATCCATGTAAGCTTAAAATCAACTCACTCTCAGGAAACACAAAGCGATACAAAATTCATAAACTAAATCCACATTCTCCCACATCGCCCAGCCGCAGAAACTGGATGTAGTTGCCTGAATGAAACCACCCGGCCACGTCGTCCAGCCGTGACATCCAGACATGGCGGTTGGACGACTTTGAATCATAGGCATTGTAGCACATAAAATATGGAATCAATCGGACAAAAAATGCGTTCGGCTTTGTTACTACGAGTCCAAAGTGTTGCCAACGAGTAAAAAAATATAAATTAGTCGTGTATGGATATACTCGCCCGCAAGAGACTAATTGCTACAACCGGCATTTTCCTATCATGATCCCTGGAATTTTTTGCTACCCGTTTTCCCAAGCATAAATCCATGAGGAATATTCCTGGTACAGTATTCATTTGCTGCGCATGTGTGATAAAAAAAAACTATGACATGTATCGGAGATGGTGCTATATTGTTCGAGCAGTAGATTCAGTCGTGAATATTACCCATGGAACCTTTTTATCACACTATTTCAGACTGATTACACTCAAACTTGCTCCACAGCATAATTATTCCGGCTAGCAATAGCTATCATTGAAAGAATCAGGTTTAACCCCTTAAGTGGGGTAAGCGACTATAGTAGCAAATGGAAGTCGCTCCCTAGGTGGGGAGCGCGACTATAGTCGCGCGCCGCTTAACTATGTGCTTCTTGGTGGGGATGGCGACTAAAGTCGCCCATTGCGATTCTTTCTGTTTCTACTGTGTGTTATCTGATTCTAGCCACACATTTTTCACTTTTCATTTACATAATGGATTTATCTATCGGAGATAAATTGTAGCGTATAGTATATCTAGGTCTCATTTACCGATTGAAATTTTCGCCTGTTGGGAACACTTGTTCGTGGAATTCACGTTTGACATTCACATCCAGCTAATAATATCATTTTAATTTTTTACCTCCCTATTATTTAAAGTGCATTTAATGTTATTTCATTACAATTAGTATATTTTTATATATAAGTACCTAAGTTTTTTTCTGATACATATTGCAAAATTCCAAAAAATCTTTCTTCACTCTTCTTTTTTTCATACTCAACGGCATATTATTTCAAATCTAATGTATTGGCAATATGCTCTCCACCAAACACTGCTAAGTTATTCATCTGAAGAATTTTATTTTCACCACATCGTAGTTTTCCACTAGTTCACTGAAGTTTTACACACCTCGTATTCCCACGAAAAACCTTGAATCGTCAGGTTATTTTTTAGTATGCTCGGACTAAATCGCAACGTGATTTAGCTCAGCTTACAAGCAAGTAAGCAATCGTAATGCGTAATTTACAATATTTTTACTACAGCTTTTTTATCATAACGTTATGTTTGGATATTTGGTGATGGTAAATCATACAGAATAAACTCCCGAAAAATTGAATTTAAAATTCCTGAATTTGGAATATTGTCAGATGAAAAACATTCACAACCGTAAACTTCCATTTGCAAGAACCCAAAAAATTACCCACGAAATCCAGGTTCGATGTACTTAGCACTAAGATTTGAGGGAGAAAGTTATGACCTGACAACCCTACCGACAACACTTCCCTTCGTCATTATCTGGGCTCCCACTGTCTTGATCCCTTGGCCTATATCCTCTTTGTTTCCCAGGGGGTGTGAATTGACCCAAGGACTGCAGCATGTGTCTGTTTGGAAATCTCTTCCATTCGCACCCATATCCTTTATCCTTGAAGGAAATACCATGGTCGAAACCCGCAGTCCCTTTGCTTGTCGGTCTGTCTCCTTAGAAGTGGTGAGTAGCTGATTCTTATCAAACACTGACACCTTCATCAAGGTTTTGGACTTTCATTCATTAGCTCTATTTGAGGGTGGTTACGTAAAGATTGAAGAAAGCTTGCAAATAGAAGCAAAAAGTAGGAGGCGATTGATGAAAAGAAGAAGTCGGGAAAAGGACTGGGTGGAAACAGACAAAGAAGAGTTGAAGTTATTTTATGGCATCCTTTTGCAGGGAATATTAAAGAAACCAAAATAAGGGCATTATTTTTCAAGAAATAAATTATTGGCAACTCCTATATTTTATGAGATGATCACCAAGATGCAATTTTTTGCTGCTCAATTTTTTGCACTTTGCATAGAACGAGGATTATCTCTCAGAAGGTCAAGTTTCCGCAAAGCCATATATGATAAAACCTGTCATGGATCATCTTGTAAAATAATTTAGGAAGAGTTAAATTACTTATAGGCAGCTATCTGTTGATGAAAGCATTTTGCTATGGAAAGGCCGCCTCGGATGGAAGGTTTTAGTACAAAAAAAAATTCAAGCTTTGGTATGGAATCGTTTAAATTACGCGACTCAAAAACTGGGTATGTGTGAAACGCGCTGATTTACACAGGGTACACACACAGGGTACGCGCTGGTTTACACACTCAGCTAGTTGAAACAGTTGAAGGAGTTGACATATCAGGTTTCACTAGGCCTTCGAGATTGGTCCTTTCTATTGCCAAGGATTTGATGATTGCTTTCTATTGCAATAAACAATTGCTTTAGTAGCCCCGAGGTATTTGACTTTTTAGTCACATTTGAGACCGATGCAATTGGAACTGTGAGAGAGAATAGGAAAAATCTTCGGCATAACGTCATGCAAAGAAATTTGAAATAAGGGGAGGTTGTTGCGGCCTATCGTGGGAAAATAATAGCAATGAAATGACAGGGCAAAAGGGATGTGGGTGTATTGAGAAGCATACGTTATCACACGATGGTGAGTGTTCCAATCAGAAGAGAAGGAACCAAAATAAAACCTCTGGCGTGCCTTGATTACAACGATGCGATGGGAGTAGATTTGTCCAATCAATGCATCGTGACTTACAGTACCGTGCAAAAAAGATTGGAAAAGTATTATCAAAAGATGTTTAGGCACATGTTAGACGTAACAGGTTTCATTTATTTTATGAAATATACAAAAAAACAAGGCGGTAGTCTCTCGCAACTTGATTTCCACATGAATCTTATTGAGGATCTGTTTCTAAAATATGGGAATCCACTGCAGATAAGGAAGAAAAAGTGAAAGAAGGACAGCAGTTCAAACCCCAGGAAGACTCATAGAGCGACGTTTCCCTGACCATAATTCACCTACAGGGAAGAGAAAACAAGGAGTAAAACGATGTGTTGTGTGCCTTGTTAATGGACAGAGGAAGGAAACCATTTTCTCTTGTAAAGTGCGTGATGCCCCTCTATGTGCGGCGCCATGTTTTCAAGTGTATCACACGACGATAAGCTACTGAGTTGGCTATTTTTGTTTAAAAAACTATGGATTAATTGTTTGTCCACGAATTCAAATAATCTCCTATGAAAATATACATAACCAGTTTTGCCTGAATGGGAAAATAATTGATAGGATGCTATAAAAATTTATATTTTTAGTTACATGTAGTTGTAAAGATATGCAAAATTGTAAATTAAACCAAAATGAAATGTATTTCAGTGCCCTTTGCGTAACTGCTCTACAAAAACACTTCAAAGCGAATTTATTCTTTGAATTATGCCCATCTTTGTCTTATTTAAGGCATCAAATCTGTATGACTTTTGTATCTCTTTAAGCTAAACAACTGAATGCTTATAAAAATTGGCTATTTTAGTATAAAAAGTACCCATAAATATTTTGTTCACAAATTCAAATAATATCCTAGGAGAATCAACACAAATTGTATTATCTAAATCGGAAAATGATCGACTGGATGCTAGAAAAATTATTTTTGCTATAGTTGTAAACATTGTAAATGGAACATTGTAAAATTGTAAAACTTATTTCAAGGCCCTTCACAAAATTTTCTACAGAAAAGCTTCAATGACTAACAAATATTTGAGTAATGCCCGTTAACTATTATAAATTATAGTATGCATAAAATATATCATTGAATGCAAGAACATGTCAATTTTTCAGTGTTATAAAAATAGTATGAATATTGTAATTTTTTAGTTGCATGATTTCGAAATATATTCCAACACCCTTTTTAATAAACATACCTACAATTAACAATATTTAAATAGCAGCAAACTATTTCAATTATGCCCATACAGGCATTTGCCGGCAACATCTATAGCTTTACCTTTCTCTAGCCAATGAAAAGTGCCTTATAAAAATGATAAAATTTTTTTTGACCAATTCATGAAAATAATTTTTGCATTAAGTTCTAGAAGGCATAAGAAAACATGTACAGTGTGTCCTCGTTTAACGTTGTCCCGTTTAACGTTGTTTCGCGATAACGTTGTTCAACAATTAAAACCCTTAATCGTTCAACGTCGTCAGTGCTTCGCGATAACGTTGTTCAAATTTTGCGCAACAAAAAAAATGATAAACGAATAGGAATTTGGTGCATCTGATGCGTAATTTCCAAAAGTTTGTTAAAAGTTCGGCGAAAAGTTTGACGTTAACTACTCATAGTGTGCGTCAAAAGTTCACATGAGCGAATAATTACTCCGTTATTTTGTTTCATAACTGTATGTTTGCTTATTATTTACTACGCTGCTTTGGGGGGCAATGCATCGGGTGATTTAAAACTCAAACTAACGTTAGTGTACCTTCTTGAATTGCATGGTATTAATAATACCATGTCCGAAAGGTAGATCCCGGGGCAGATATCTACGGGAAATAATACCTGAAAATCTAATGCCGCCATAAGGTAGAACTGGACAAAGAAAAAGTTGATTTACTGCTGTTTGAGGTGAATCGAAAACGTGTTTTTCGTGTTGAATTAGTGTGTAAGAGGAAGTTTTCTAAACCCACAATGATGCCGTAAATCGTCGAGGGTGATACCGTTCCAAATACATTGTTACGAAATAACAAAAATTTTGTACACAGCACCGAGTTTCCCTAGTTCACTCACTATTTTAATTGATATCCTACGTCTTCGCGATCGCAGGGAGCAAAATTTTTGCCCTTCACTGCATTCGCATGAGCACGCTCCCGCAGTGAAGGACAAAAATTACTATTTACTCAGAGGGAAGCCGGTGCTAACAGCACTAAATATCAGAAATATAGGAGGGAAACCTGGTGCTTGTTGTTTTAAAAATGCTTTTTCAGTTTGTTTCATCTAAGATATGAAGATCTCTGACTAGTGAAATCATCTGTTCGACTGCCCGCGTAATTAAAATACGTCGTGGTATTTGTATCATAGCGTATAGTCGGGGAGAAAATTAATTTCACCTGCTTCCCGATCACCTTATACCACCTATTTCACTTATATATGTTACGCTACATATGCGCATTTATACTAACCTTTCGTTTGCTTCATAAATCCTTTTTCTATCGTAAACTATTCACTTAAACCTGTGATGTGAATCTACTTCTGGACGCCATATTGGAAATACAGACCATTTCCTCCTAGTTCCCCCAGATGGCGCAGCGATCGAGCAGTGTCTTCATTTTCTATACCCACCGCCCATGACTTTTCCCGCCTTCAACTTAAAACTATTCCCGCTTTTCGACGGCTTTATCACACTCAGGAGGGACTGGTAACCTCTCGGAGCTTCCCTATAATCTTTGGAGATACTTCATTCAACTGCCTCCATACGGAACATTCATCACCAACTCGCCTCTCGCCGTAATTTTACGCAAACCAATCACCATTGGGGTTGTGGAATTCACGAATGGAATGGAATGTGGGTTGTGGTTTCACGAATACCCTTTTAAACCAACAGGGCTTTTTATTTCATGAAAATTTGCTCCCCACCAGCTGAAAGATAAGGAAAAATTCATCCCCAACGAAGGTGTTAATGTACCACCCTAATTGAGCGTTTTGATGTAGACATCAAGCAAGGTATTGCCCTTCCCTTCTTCCATCACCAACAGCCAAGAAAACCAGAGAAAATACGAGTTTGCTTGGTTCGTACCACCAATTACTTTTATGCACATTAATTCTTAAGTATGACTAGCGCTGGGTGCATGCATAATCATAGGGAAAAAACGCTCAAGCACCATACATATTTGTATCGGAAAATGGTGTAGGTACCTTTCTCCCCTTTCGCTTCAACCCAGTGATTGAAAAAATATCCTAAATGAGAGGAATCGATACAAATATTGAATATCCTAAAGTAAGAGATTAAAGGAATCAAGAGCAGGCAACCTAATCTGAATTGAGCCACAAATGAAGTGTTCGCATAGTAAAGTGGAAAACGAAAATTACTGATATGTAGTGATAGCATCGTTAGTAGCCGATGAAGTGTAAAAGGAGTTATATCGCCTTAACCCTTGAAGTGCGTGGCTTGTATGTACAATATACTTTTGAAAGGAGGTACCTATTTAGATGGACTCTTCTATAAGCTCTTCTATCAGCTCCATCGTATTGGAAATAACCACGCACAAATAAGATGAATCCAAGGAAGAATAACGATTGTTATTTCACGACATTAACGGGCATATCAGTATTTGTACAAAATACATAACATGCATCCATCGCATAGCATCCGCGAGAAAATATTAATTTCACTGTCTTCAATATCCTGTGCAAATGATCGCGCAAGTCGAACACTTCCTTAGTGTATGCATACATCAATATTATTGATGATTATACATCGCTCACGCTAAAGTTACGAGTTCTTCAGTTAGGAAATAATATAGAAACATGCACTAAGAAACTTCATAGGCTTAGTCCAAACTGCACGAAAATTGTGCAATGATGCTTCATTGCCTAATCATTCATTGGAAAAAAGAACAAGTTAGTTGTCATGATGTAAATTTTGGTGGGGCTTGGAAGGAGATTGATTCTTCCAATTTTTGGGATTTCCGCCGCAAAAAGCTGAAACGAAATCCCGAAAATTGGAAGAATCAAACTCTGAAAAATTAGTTGTGTTCAACTGACAATGAGTTCACCCTGTGGACATGAATACACATTTATATATACTTTCATGAATTATAACTTCGTAAATCAAGCAAGTACGTCATGAGAGTACATCTTAATCGAAGGAAACAAAAAAAGAAGTTCATCGCGATGTTTTTGAAAGATACTAGATCATATGAAATTTGATATTACCAAGTGCTGATTTTTCTGGTCCCGTCGACTTCATCATTTTGAGTTTCTACTGTAGCTATAACATAATAACAACCATTACAACATGGTTAAAATGACAGTGTAACGAAATTGTGAAATGTAAGGGAAATATACTGAGCAACTTCAAAATCAAGCCAAGTAAATTCCAGGAAATTTGACTATCTGGAAGAACAAAATGAATGCATTAATGTGAACAGCAGAAAATGACTGGAAGGACTTAATATTAGAACATGTTAAGCCCGATTCACACGTTACTTGATCCAGCTCAAGTTCGAGGATACTCACTAGTATAATAGCTTTCCAGTATCGTGTGATACAGAACCAGCATGCTGTCTAGCCAGTATAATAGCTGTCATACTGGCTGAGCTACTTGATCTCATAATTGATGCGGTACTAGTTAGCTACTAGCTCCCAGTAGCCATCGACCAATCACGTTAGATTTTACAATTGCAGTGCGGTCTTCACTTTTTATAATCAGTGCCTCATTTATTCACGGGTGTTACGCACTCTTTGGTGGTGAAATCTATGTGCCATGTTTATCTCGACAATCCCTGCTATTACTGCAGCAGCCGAAAGTCACCTTCTTTCATGGAAATCTTCCATTTTCTTATAACAGTTCGCAACAAAGGACGACAGTACCACTTCATCGCAAGCACAAGTTCAATGATCGTGTGAAACCTTCTATCACAGTTTCTATCATACTGGGTTCCGTCCTCAACATCAAGTACCAGCTAGCATACTAGGTCTAGTGCTGGATCAAGCATCGTGTGAAACAGGCTTTAGAATAATAAGACCAATGACATACCACAGCGCAGGCCCTCATCTGTTCCATCTTGGCAGTGCTCTTTGTCATCACAAAGTGCCTCCACTGAGATGCAACGAGTGCCATTATCACAAGTTCGAGAAGGGTATTCACACTCTTGGGCCACGGATGGTGTAGTGACTGATGGTGTAGGAGTGGTTTTCAAATTTGGCCAAGTTGGGTCAACACATTCCTTTCCCTTGCATTCCCCACTTGCTCCACCACCTCTTCGACATCCTTCTCCAGTACAGTTTTTCCTTTTAGTATCTGTGAGAGAAAAACATTCCCCATAAGAAATCAGCAAAGATTTTGAAGACAAATAAATTGTTGACCAAGAAATGTACATAACCAACCATAGCATATAGAATAATAAAACAATATAGCATCTAAGATTAATTATCAAACTCATCATCATGGGAGTTAATAAGTTCACAATATAATTTATCCAAAAATGCCAACTGACGTGTAGTAAGAGATTCTTTATTCCAAAATTAATCCGTATCAAAACTTGATTACCTCTCATTGATATCTTATTCATGAGGTTTAAGAAGCCAATTGGAATACATAGTAATTAATGAAATTATGAAATTGTTCTCAATAAATCTATATCTTGGGAAGAGCACATTTGCAAAACACGTGGTAAGCTAAGCTCCATATGCTTTCTCATTAGAAATATAAGAAATTCTGTAAATGTCAAGGTACTATTATACATTTATTACAGTGAATTTTATTCTATTGTTATATTTAGTATTTTGTTTTGGGGTTCCTCTGCACATGCTGATTCTATTTTCAAAATACAAAAAAGGGCTGTTCGGCTTGTGATGCACCCTGTAAGCCTGTTTTTAAAAAACTGTCAATCTTACCAATTCCATGCATATATATTTATATTGCAATTATGTATGTTAGTAATAACATATCTGAATAGGTGACAAATGACAATTGCCATTTTCACTACACGAGAGCTTGTAAAGATCTGCATCAACCATTTGTTAGAACACAAAATGTTCATCTACATCTACATCTACATACTACCCCGCAAGCCGCCTCAATAGGCGTGTGGCGGGGGGTGTTAGGACACCAGCCGTTTACATATAAAAAGGAAACGCTCTATGAAAACTTATATTAAAGTTTTCCTATTTTATTAAAGTTTCCTTTTATTAAAGTCCCTTATTGTTCGGGGGAAAAACGAATTCCCATACCTATCCGTTCGGCAAAATATCTCTCTTAATTTATCGTTTCTGTCGGACCTGGAAATATAGTGGGGTTCTAATATGATGTTCTCCGTGTCGCTCTGAAAGATATCTATTCTCAATTGCTCAAGTAATCTAAGCCTAGTGTGCAGCCTCCGAGTCTCTAGCGGCTCCCAGCCTAATTCGTTTAACATCTGCGTAACGCTGTCTGTACGCCCGTAGCAGTTTTTGACGAATCGCGCAGCTTTCCTTTGTATTTTATTAAGTTCCCGAATTAAGCCTTTCTGCACCGGATCCCATATGCTTGCTGCATATTCAAGGTGTGGCCGGACGAGTGCGAAATAGCACCTCTCTTTTACTTTTTCATCTGAGAATCTTCCCACAATACGCTTGACGAATCCTAGCTTCTTCAGAGCTCTGCCACAAATATTTCTTATATGTGTTCCCCACGATAGGTTTGAGGTTATCGTAACTCCCAGATACTTAACTTCATCTGTCGCCTTTATCTTAACGCCATCCACAGCATATACACGGGGATAGTTGGACGACCTCCGAAAGAAATGTACCGCCGCACATTTGCTCAGATTAAGTTCGAGTCCCCACTCTTGGCTCCACACATGAACGTTGTTTAAATCCGATGATAGAATTTCAAAGTCAGAGTGATCATTAATTTCGCGATAGATGACAGCGTCGTCAGCAAATAAATGTATTTTACTGCTAATTCGAGAGCATAGATCATTTATGTATATAATGAACAAAAGGTCAATGGGATTAAGGCTTTTTAATAGTTTACCAAAGGAAATTAAACATGAAGCAAAGATATCTGTGTTCAAAAAAAAGTTATTAACTTTTCTGAAAACTGAAATGTTTTATTCTGTAAATGAGTTTTTGAAAGTGTGATTTTCTTTTCTTGTTTTGACGTGTCCTACATTTGTATATGTCTATACCACAAATCTCTGGACAATTAAATGCATTATTATTATTATTATTTACTATAATTGTTACAGTTGTAACATGACCCTTCGAGTCCCCGGCAAGCATCGGGTTTCATTGCCGTCATAATGGCCGGAGACTCGAGAGGGGTAGGGCAGTAATCGCAGCCACGTCCGACACCCATCGGATGAGTGGCTACGCTGCTGTCGGGTCATGCGTCCGCAGTAGACGGAGTGATCCCAGGATGACGGCCTTCTGCATGCGTGCAACTAGTGATTCCGCCTGTGCCACGCAGGACGGAATGCACTTGATGTTATTTATCAGCGAGCCCTTAACTCCACCGAGCACAACTATGATGAGGACCACCAGTTTCACAGAGTGTCCGGGGTACATCTGTCGAATTTCGAAAAGCAAGTCTTGATACTTCGTCCATTTTTCCACCTCTTTCGCATCCATGTTAGTTTCAGCCGGAGCCAAGAACTCGATCACGAACATGGAGCGTGTGAGGTGGTCGAGGAGAACGATATCAGGCTTGGTCGCCTCCAACTGCCTGGTGGTGGAAAAGGAGTAATTCCACCAGATTGTGCATTTATCGTTCTCCACAGCTGACTCAATATCTCCAGGGGCATAGGGCAGCACAGGTGTTTCGTCGATGCCATAATGGTGCCGAAGATGAAAGTATAAAACCCATAGGGCCGCGTTGTGCCGAGCTAAATATGCTGACTTGGCATAATAGCTACAGCCGGAGAGGAGGTGACTCAACGTCTCCGGCTGGGCTCGGCACGCCCTACATCTTGTGTCCGCAACCTCCGCCTTGAATATAATACGGCGGTACACGAGTGTGTTTATGACACCATCCTGGCATGAGAGGACAAAACCTTCGGTCTCGGACTTCAGACCAGCAGAGCGTAAGAAGGCAAACGTCAGCTCCTTCGATAACCCATGCTTTTCGATGTTTCGATAGAAACCTCCATGCATGGGCTTATCGGTATGCACCTTGAGCAAGGCCTTCTGCTCGGCTTTTTTTATTTCGAGCTTGAGGACGTCTGCCTTCAATGACAAGATGGTCGTGTCATTGTCGCTTCCGTCGGATGATGGGTCGAAGTTGAGACCGGTTTCGTCCGCTGCCCTCTTTGCCGCCTGGAAGAGAAACGCCCCTGCTCCCGCACTCTCATGATCTCTCACGAGATTGAGCAGGGGGTCCCTGCTTTTCAAAACTCGGCAAGCTGTACCCAGGACAACTCTGTTGTGGAGACACTCCAGACTCAATAGTCCTCTACCACCTACATTGCGAGGGAGATACAATCTGGCGACGGAAGATTTCGGATGAAGACTTCTATAGATGGTCATCATCTTCCTATCGAGGTTCTGCAACTCGTTGACGTTCCACTTCATGCATCCGAAGGTATACAGCAGTGTAGGAACCGCGAACATGTTCGTGGCAAGAACCTTGTTCTTGCCTGACAGCTCAGAACTCCAGATGTTCCTGAGAGTCTGTCTGTATTTGGCGGTGAGCCTTTCCTTCACTGCTGCAACCTCCTGCATACGGCGCTGGGGGACGCCGAGATATTCATAGCTGTCATCGTCCTCAAGGTGACGAATGACGCTCCCGTCAACAAGTTGCACGTCTTCTTTGATCTCCGAAAATCTTCCTCTCGCCAAGTGGATGGATGCACACTAGTCCAATCCGAACTCCATCCCTGGAAACTGACCGCTTGCCTGAGGTCAGAATGAAGCGCGTTTTCCAGAGTGGTAACAGGCGTTGGATGCAGGACACAACCTCAGGGTGGACTTTCATCAACTTCAGCATGGCGATCAAAAGCTCATGCGAAGTGGTGTCAAAAGCCTTCTTGTAGTCCACCCAGGCCATTGAGCGGTTTCGCTTATGCCGGATGACATCCTGGCATATGCACCTATCAATGAGCAGGTTGTCCTTGCATCCCGCGTTTCCACGCTTTGAGCCCCTCTGCTCGTACACCTCCTCCCACACCGGCTGGACTTGGTGTAGGATAAGGTCACTCAAGTTCGAGGTGAACGCCTTATATACAGTGTTGAGGCAGCTTATAGGGCGGTAGTTCTTTGGATTGGACAAGTCTCCCTTCTTAGGTATTAGAACCGTGCGTCCCTCAGTCAGCCAAGATGGAATTGGTTTTCCACCATTTAGAAAGGACGTGAAGATTCTGGCGAGGTGTTGGTGGGTGGAAGTAAATTTATTCCACCAGAAGTTATTCACGGCATCCATTCCTGGAGCCGAGAAGTTCTTCTTGCCAGAGAAGGCCTTCTTCACATCGCTTTCTGTGACTGAAAGAGGTCCATCCACATCTTGTAGGTGGCGTTCACAGAACTCTTTAAAGAGGCCTAGGGCCGGAGTGTCTCCATTGAATGGCTTCGACGTTTCATAGATTTCCTTCCAGAAACGTTCAACCTCATGGACGGGTGGCGGAGATTCAACGACAGGCAGAGGTGGCCGAAAGAGACGGAACGGGTGAAGGAGAAAGGTAGAGTTATTATTATTATGGGCTCCAGATGCTACAAACTTCCATAACCATTAAGTTTTCAATACACTATAACAACTCCTTTTAATAACCACATTTTCTAGGCAGGCTAGTTTAATATTTGATTTATGAAGTGTTATCCTAAGGTGTTTTCCCCTCTGCCCTAAAGCACTCTAAAATAGTGCCTAATTACAAAAATAAAGGAATTCCAAATGACATTAATAATTATCAACATATTTCCTTGCAGAACACTCTAGCTAAGGTGTTAGAAATGGTATTTGCCACTAGGCTTGTACCTTCTTGGAAAAATATTCACTACTTATTCCTAACCAACATGGTTTTAGGAAGGGTAGATCCAATACCACAGCCATTTATGAAGCTATAGATTTCATCCTCACCTCACTTGACAACAAACAGAAAGCCCAAGGTATCTTCTTTGACTTCTCTAAGGCTTTTGACATGGCCAATCAACATTGCCTTCTCAAAAAAATGTATACCCTGGGTATTAGAGGTCTCTAGAGGGAATCTTACCTTCTTAATCGAACTCATTTTGAATCACTCTTTGCCAATGGTGCATACTACCACCCAAATGTAGCTCACAGCTCTCTAGGGATCCCTCAAGGTTCTACACTTGGTCCAACACTGTTCTTAATCTATATAAATGATATCCCAGCTGGCACAGAGTATGCTCCTTACTCTTTTCTTATGAGATACTTGCGTAAGAAATCGGTAAGTAGCTTACCAGGAGGTAAAGCGCTTCCGTAAGAAATTGCTCAAAAATGGGTAAGACAGTGGTAAGAAACGGCGTCAAATAGCCTCACAATGGGTAAGCTACTTACATACAGTAGGAACGCTGTACTACCACCTAAACCAGCATATATGATTACCTACCGTGATATATATTATTAAATCATTTCCACTATTTCTCGATCACCTACCGTGAAATATATTGGGCAGCTTTAAATTATTTCCAATATTTCTCCAGGCACACACAGTGGCACTCAAATAAAGGAACATTATTGCTAATGACATCAAGTCGAGAAAATGAAAAAATAACTTTTGAGGAGATAAAATTTACTGAATGAAGCATAATGAAACAACATACATTGCAAAAGTATAAATTAATAATCACTCTTTCAATTGGCCGTAAACAACCACACAATTTTAAACTCTCAATTAACACAATAATCCCGGCCAACGACAATATCCTACTGCTCATTGCTAATGAATCATTACCTGCCTTAAACATAGACGGAGTGAACTCGATACTCTCAGGCGTTACTTTGTAAAATTCCATTTTGATAGAAACAAAAACAAACTGTAAATTTTACAATCAATTTTATTCACTACGGCCGGTTTCGACGCATAGGCGACATCTTCAGGTAAATTTCATGTCAAGTACAGAGTATATATACATGAGCTGGGAGGGTATGGGGGGGGGGGGGAAGGGAAGGGAAGGGAAGGGAAGGAAGGTAGTGACAGGAGTGGGGGGGAGAGGAAAAGACAGTGGGAGAGGGTTTAGGTAGGAGGAAAGGTGGAGTGTGTTTTGGAGGTTGGCGGGGGGGGCGGTTTAGGGGAAGGGATAGGGGGGGGGGAAGAGGAAGGGGCTGCATGGATGGACTTTGGGTAAGCAGTGTGCCTCACTGCAGGTGGGGGGGGAAGAAGGAGGTGGGAAGGGTTGGGAATATGGAGAGGTAGCAATTAAGGAAGTGTTTTGAAGGTATGACTAAGATGGAAGGGGTTGCTTAAGGGTCTAGGTAAGGAAAGTGTGACATCTAAGAGGGGTGAATAATTTTCAAAAATATTCTCGTTTAGGAGGTGCTCTTCTTTCAGGAGTTTTCTTATTTCCATCTGCTCCAGTGAGTCCATCCTGCGTCCTTTTCTTTCCAGATGAAGAATCTCGGGCACGAAGTCACTTTTGTGGTGGGAATGTGACCTCCAAAACCTCCAAAACACACTCCACCTTTCCTCCTACCTAAGCCCTCTCCCACTGTCTTTTCCTCTCCCCCCCCTCCTGTCACTACCTTCCTTCCCTTCCCTTCCCCCTCCCCCCATACCCTCCCAGCTCATGTATATATACTCTGTACTTGACATGAAATTTACCTGAAGATGTCACCTATCTGTCGAAACCGGTCGTAGTGAATAAAATTGATTGTAAAATTTATAAAGTTTGTTTTTGTTTCTATCATAGACCGAGTAATTAATTCAACAAATTCACATTGCACACAGCAGTGCAATGAAATAAAAGGATGACACTTGGGGTGGCAAAATCCACTGAATAATAATAAAACACTACACTATTTTTCCTTTCGCTAGGACGTAAACAACCACACTTACAAGACAAGAGCAATCCACATTGTCACCAAACTTCACTTTAATTCAAATCAAACGTCACTTAAATTCATATAGATTCCACATCTTAATGTAGTCAATACTAGAAACTACGAAATTATTGCTGTGAAGTCTTCTCCAACAAATCAAACTACATAGACAAGGAAAGCTGTGAAAGCCTTCAAACAAAACATATTTGTACTACTTTAAATATAACTCCTGTCATGACACGTTATTTAAAGAGATAAATCCTTGCTAATATACGTAAAGATATTAACACTTAGACGAATTCAATCCAGCTCAGCAAATAAATAACACTTGTAATCACTGGCATGTAACAATGGACACCGTCAACGCATTCAAAACACACGATAAACCTTTGTTTACATATTATCCCAAAAAATGACTCTGTTATTTCTTGCTCATTGAAACTTATAAGTGATGCCAAACTTATTTAAACTTGAAATTAAATGTTCCACTGGGATAATTCGCTACAAAGCGTCACAAATACACCAAATTATCGTTCTCGTGGTTTCCGTTTCCTCCAAAAAAGGGAACTGTTTGGGACCATCAGTCCGATCCTCAATTATCCTTAAGTACCTGTTTCGCCCGCAAGGAGTCATGCCATACGTGTATAAGAAATAAGTAGGTGACTTACATTGTAAGCTACTTACCTATTTCTTTGTTAAAACTTACCTCAATGACTTACATTGTGCCAGCTGGGATGGCTCATTATATCACTGACATCAATAGTTCAACTTTACTTCTTTATGCTTATGACACAAACTTCCTTCTCTCTTCATCTACATACTCTACATTGATTGATAATGCCAATGTTATTTCTAATAAACTCTCTACCTGGTGTCAAGAAAATCACCTCTGCCTTAATACCCAAAAATCTTCATTAGTTATATTTTATCATAATAAAATTGAAAATAACTTTCTCATTCTAATCAACAATAATATTATAGATCAGGTTAACTAAACAAAATTCCTTGGAGTGCACCTCAGTGACAACCTCTGTTGGGAACTTCATATTGACACTCTCTCGAAAAAACTTTGCTCTGTGTGTTATCTTGTGAGAACTTTACGCAGTTCAGTTAGTTTTGATGTCCTTTTAAACCT
Organism: Pyrrhosoma nymphula; assembly: GCA_963573305.1. Lineage (NCBI taxonomy): Eukaryota > Metazoa > Arthropoda > Insecta > Odonata > Coenagrionidae > Pyrrhosoma > Pyrrhosoma nymphula. The sequence goes on from OY754330.1 coordinate 150,839,560, forward strand.
ATACTACAGTATCTTTTACTCACGCATGACGTATAACATAATACTTTGGGGTTCATCCACGCATGCAATAAAGATTTTCAAATTATAGAAAAGATTAGTCAGGATTATTACAAAAAAGCCATAATGTTCCCCATCCAGACCCATCTTTGCAAAATTGAACATTCTTCCATTCCCTAGCGTTTACATCATGTTTACGGTGATGTATGTTTGACAAAACCAGTTCAAATTCCCCATGAATGTGGATTTCCATCCATTTGAGACTAGAAGATCGAAATATCTCCATCAAGGTAGTGTTAGGACTAGTACATCCTGCTCCAGTCTCCTGCTCCGGCTCCTGCCTGGGTGAGTTTTCTTCCACTCAGGGCATGGGTGTTAATGTGATGTGATAGGGATAAATGTAAGAGAGGACTGCAGAGCCTTAATTTTGCCCTAAATAAATAGGCAAAAATAAATACCTACATTTATACAATACAGTCAAATACTAGTCCCACTAACTTTAATATTAAAGTTTATAATATGTAATGAATTATCAAAAAGAGAAGTATTAGGCGTGAAATGGTGGAATTTCAGCATAATGAAGCAAAGAAATGGCAATTTTCCACTAGATAAATTTATTATGACCATAGTTTCGATGCAATGCATCATCATCAGGTGCATGGGTCCACCTGATGATGATGCAGTGCATCGAAACCATTGTCACAATAAATGTTATCTAGAGGAAAATTGCCATTTCTGAGCTTCATTATTTAAATAAATTATCAACATTGAATATTTTTACTGAAAATGTTCTTCTTTCAACACATACCTCCACAAGCGGCTTCATCTGAACCATCAAGACAATCCTCATGACCATCACACCAAAAATCTTTGCGCACACAAGATCCATCCTTGCACCGTGACTCATGGACTTCACAGGATCTTTGCCTAGGTGGCTTTCTATGGTGAGGACGACGAGTACTTTCTTTTGAACTGTCACTTGTTCCATTTGCTTCATGCAAATTAGTGCACCCAATTTCATCACTTCTATCTATGCAATCATCCACACCATCACAACGATCAATCAGAGGGAGGCAAACGATTTCCGCTGCACAGAAAAACTGAAAAAGAAACAGAAAGGAAGGAATGAGTGCTCACTATGCAACCATTATTGAGGCCAACAGTCTTTCCCGCCAAAACTTATTCTAGGTACCAAGCCATGTATGAGATAAGATTGAGTATGAGATGAAAAACTTAAAGCTTTTCTTCTGAAAATAAAAACCTACCTTCAACTTATGGCACCAGAGAACAAATGAAGAATAATTCTGTGAGTTGGCAGACTTTAAGGAAGTAAAGTCAAAGGAAGTCAAACATAACAATGATATTTTTGGGATTCTAGTGTGATTTCAGCTATGAAATAAAAGTGTAGAGACTTACTAGCACACAAGATAGAGGAAATGTACGAGTTATATGAAACAGAAAACTATATAAGGTGGTTGTCCATTTTTTTATAGTTAAATATATTTAAAATCAATATAGTGTACCTTTTTATGCGTGAATCTGGCTATTTCTAAGGAACTTTACGTCACGCCAGGGGCACCATAAGGCAGAATTTCAAATAATCATAACTATTGGTTGAAAATTTCTATCCTCCTTAAGTAGTAACATCATGTCTAGTATTATTCAGTAGTGACAAAAATGGATAACAATTGATGGTTGTGACAACAATAAAATTGCAGCCTGGCTAACAATGGCACTGTGCGATGGAAAGCAAGTAAAATCTTACTGCAAACTACAGTCTACCCATACTTGTGGTGGCTCAAATTTGTTTTATAATAGTCATAGCAATCTGAAGGATTTCTGCATACAATTCTTTAATCCAATCATATAATTGCCATTTCTTATTTTCAATATATAGTGGCATATTGATACCATTGCATTGAAATATGCCAGAGATGCTAGTGCGAGGAGGAGGAAAAATAAGCATTCCTGGCAGAATGTTGTAGTTTTTAAGAAAAGCAGTTTTCCTTCAAATAGGGCGAAATAGTTTTTTGAAATTTTGCTTATACACCACAATACATTTTCTAACCAGACAAAGCGTCATGTTAGTTATAGTAATAATAAATTTATTACTCCAAATTTCTTAAATATACAACTTTTGAAACAACAATGAAGGAGCTTTAGGTGGCTTCAGTGGTAAAAAACACCAGTGCAGAAGCTACCATCCTTGATTTTAACGCATTGCTAGTCACACCAAAAATTTATTGTTAAATAAATTATAAATACATATCATTAAATATAACACGTGGCAAAAACATATCTTGTGAAGAAATGTAGATATACTTGATAGCCGAGAGAGGTGCTTTCATGCAAAGTCAGCAAAGGGTATAGTTAACAATCTGTGTTGCTACTGTATAATACTGGACATAACATTTCTCTGGAAGGCAATGCACAGCACTTTCATGCAAGCCACTCACCAGTTGCAACAAAGTGTCTTGATTATACAGATATTATAAAAAGTACAAATACTATAACAAAATAGGCTTGAGGCAATTGATTCAACTCTGGTACACAGCAAATACAGTGGAACCTGGTTAGATGTTTTTGAAGGGGACAAAAAAAAATGAACGTGCAAACCAGGAAAACTCGCTAACCAGGAAAGTAAATATTGTAATTCAGGAAGTTCCCATTGGAGGAGAAGTCAAAATAATTACCATTACTTGCGTAAGTTCTCATATTCACGCCTTCCTTAACTATTTTTAAGCATAAAATTAACAAAATAAGCGCTAATTTGATAAGCTAATGCAAACTGAATGATAACTTCATAGCTTTCCCAGAAATATAAATATATGAAAACGACATCGCTGTTTTGTCAAGTCATATAGCCTTTCTAAGGTCAAAAAGCCCTAAATATAATGTTAATCAGTTGTTTGAAAACTAATCAAAAAATTCTAAAACTTGTATCATGATTGTATTTACCTAAATTTCTGCAACATTCATTCTTTGCATAATACTATTTGATCGATTGTTAAGATCGATCCATATATCGATTTATAGCAGTTAAATTTACATGTTTTATGGCGTACAGATTTTTATAATTCAATGGTTTATATTCACTTGAAAAATTTTTCCAAGGTCCTCTGCTTTTTATTTTGTGCCGAGCTCTAATATTCTCGCATCAAGCTTTGTGTGGAGAGTCAAAGCCCCATCTGCTCCCACAACACTCGTCAAATAACGGTGCACATACTCCATAGCCTCGAGTGTTTTGGTCAGAGTTGGAGACGTAGAAGATGAATCAGACTCAGTTCCTTGCTAGGCATCATCTTCATCATCTATTTCCACCAACTCCTGCTCGTGAATCTCATCAATTGTCATGGTCTGGCAAACATGATCATTGTCGCATTTGCAGTACTCGTCGAAATTCACCTCTCCAGCAATCTGACGCCACTCCTCTAGAGGAAAATGAGTCAGTTCTGCCTCTTGTGTCATGTCATCAGTAATGCCATGCTTCATATGACTAAATCCTGCTGGCTTAAACCAACAGGTGATGTTTTTTCTGTTCATGGAATCCCATGCAAATTTGATGAAGTGCATCACGTGCATAACGTCTATCTTCTGATCAGCTGTTTGTAAGGTGGCCAGCCTCTTTTGTACCAGCAGTCTTCTGTATTTGTGCTAGAAACATCGGATAATGCCTTGGTTGGCTGAAGATGACTTGTTGTGTTTGCTGGGAAGAATTCAACCCGGATGTTTCTAAGGTAGCTTGTATCGATGGGATGAGCAGAACAGTGGTCGAAAAAAAGTAAAATTTTTCTGTTATTTCCTCCCAGTTTGGCATCTAACCCACGCAGAAAGGTTTCAAAAGTTGATGCCATCCTTGCTGCACGGTTGGCTGTGTATTGACAGGGAAAGGCTTTAATGTTCTCGAAACACCTCGGGTGTTTTGATTTCCCTATCACAAGCAGCATTAGCTTGTCACTTCCACTCTCGTTGCAGCACAACAGAACTGTTAGTCTCTCCTTGCTTTATTTTCCTCCATGACACTTTCCCCCTTTAAATGCATGCATTCGATCTGGTAATAAGTTAAAAAATAAACCAGTCTCATTGGCATTGTAAATATCAACGGGGCTGTACCTTTCAAGCAACTTGGGCAGGGTCGTTTTGTTCCAAGTTTCAACTACATCAAGGTTAACACTGGCTGCCTCACCACGCACACACCTATAAACTAATCCATGTCTGTTTTTGAATCCATCGATCCAACTATTGGAGGCATGGAAATTTTCAATGCCCATTTTTACAGCCAAATGCGACGCCTTTTCTCTGATGATGGAACCATCAAACATTCTATTGTTATCTATAACGTTATTTGAACTTCGTGCTTGTTTGCACCATTTAAGGAGAATGGATTCTTATTCTGGATATTTTCCTTCACGAATACGCTTTCGTTTTTTGTCACAATGACCACTTTGGATTTTGTCGCGATTACTGACAATCGTGTTTAAAGTGGATGCAGGAATGATTAACCTTCGCACCTATTCTACTCGCTTGACGCGTGGATTTCTGTCTACTTCTTCCAGAATTTGAATTTTTTCTGCAGTTGTAATCTGCTTCACAACTCGTTTGCTTCCCATTTTAACTGTCCTTACGATCACAAAACATACAACATGAACGACTGCCCACTCAAGAACTACATTCCTGCTAACACTGGTCGGCAAAAAAAAATTTTTTTTCGAGCCCTGATACCATTCCTGCTGATTCTTATGTTAAATGACCTCCTGAATCCGAATATGACATCCGTTTTCCTCCATCACCCACCATTTTTGGGCCATCCCCCCCCCTCTTATTTTTATCACTTTTCGATAATTGGGAGGGATGGAAAGGATTATTTTAGCATTTATATTTCTTCTCAGGTTTTAGAGAGGTAAAAAGTTCTAAAACATGAACATTTATGGTAAGGAGGTAGATTTGGGGGGATTAGACTCAGTAAATTGTAAAAAAAACGCATAAAACAACAACTTTTCCTTTTTTTCACAATTTTTTCACTTATTTTCTTTATATTTCAGCTCCTATTCCATCTTTCCCTCCCCCAAATATCCCAGAATGATGGAAATATATATCAACAACATATAGCAGCAATAATAAAAATGTTTAGGAACACTGTATAGCCACAATAATTAAAATATGTAGCAACAGTTCAGAAGATACACTACCACGCTGGCACTCTCAATACCTCACGCGCATCAATAGAGAGTAAAATAACAAATGTAAAGAACGATGAATAACATAAGTACCTTCATTTGGTATTTGATTTCCTTTTATACCCTGAGGTAGAAGTTTCTCGTGCCAATAACCAGCAGTACTCTGCCAACATGCCCGCATTCCACATCCCTGAAAATCTCCTCTCAAATTTGTTAATGTCTTGATGGAACCGTTTCCCGTGTTCATCTGAAACTGCTCCTAAATTTTCTGGGAAAAAGTCCAGGGGTGAATGAAGGACTTTTAGTGACATGTTACACCCCATGGCCTTATACGCTGACAGCAATTCCTCGACATAATCATCACTTTTTTTGTTACCCAAAAAGTTCTCACACACGTTTCGGAATCCAAGCCAAGCTCGTTTTTCTTTATGATTCAGGTGTTTCATAAACGTCGAATCTTGGAAAATTTTTCTAATCTGGGGGCCCACGAATACTCCTTCCTTGATTTTAGCCTCACTAAGATGAGGAAATTTAGTTTTTAAAAATTTAAATGCATCACCTGTATTTTCTATTGCTTTCACAAACTGTTTTATCAGTCCGAGTTCGATGTGCAATGGTGGCAAGTAAATATTTTCTTTCAGGACCAGAGGATCATGAGCGACATTTTTATAACCAGGAGTAAAGCTTTCTCGCAGAGGCCAGTTCAATACGATGTAATGTTTTTCTCGGGCTCGGCTGTCCCATTCACAAAGGAAGCAGCAGTATTTCGTGAAGCCTGATTGCAGTCCCGTGAGTAGAGCGACAACTTTCAGGTCAGCGCAAACTTTCCGATTATAATCATGATAATTAATTTTTTTAAGGATTTGGCTGATATTTCCGTACGTCTCCTTCATATCAACAGAGTATGCAACTGGGACTGAAGGGAACTCATTCCCACTGGCCAACAGGACCACTTTCAAGCTTGTCTTTGACGAATCTATAAACAGTCTCCATTTTTCTGGGTCACATGGCATCATCAGTTCTATCATCAATGCATTTGAATTAGGGCAAAACACCAAGCCTTCATCTTCCGTAAAAAGTAATTTCAGTGTTGACTGTCTGGTCCTATAGGAAGAGATTTTTACACCCTTTTCTAAGAGATTCCACTACTGAAGTTGTGATCCAAGAAGTTGAGATTTCGTCTTAGGCAACTCCAAATCCCATACGAGATCATTCAATTCTGACTGAGTAATGAGGTGAGGTTGTCGATCAGCTGAATCATCAGAACACTCTTCATCATCGGTGGAAGTATCACTTGGTCCCGGCTGTTGTTCAAAGTCTTTCAAATCAATTTATGGCTCTAGAGTATAGGTTTTTGGGGGCTCAGGAATTGGCAAAGACTCATTATGAGGAATTGGTCTTATTGCTGAAGGGATATTAGGATACTGAATTGTATGCTTACTTTTGCTGGAGAACCCGATGGTGAAAGTCATACAAAAGTAACAATCCGTGAGATGACAGAGAGGTTCACGCCAAACCATGGGCACCCTTGAGCCATTCGGCCAAACTTCTTGTAACAAGTAGTGCAGCCAACTCCTGGAGCCCAATCCTTGTCCTGATCGCCAACTTGGCAGCCAATGTATAATTTATAAGCAGTTTTAAGAATCAAAGAAAGAGGTTTTCGTTGCGATTTTAAAGTCAATTCACCGCAAACATAGCAGAAGCGATCAGGATGATTTTTACACACGCGTGGCATAATTACACATTAAATCACTAATCACAACTCACACCCACGTACTGCAATTCACTTGGAAAAAGCTGGAGTAAAACAACTTCCACTGTTTAGCACAATTTAAACAACTTGGAAACACAGAATCATTGCCGAGAACACCGACAAGTTGACTCTGCGATCGCTAGAGGTATACCGAGGGAAGATGACGACAACTGCAATATTTTGATTTGAGAGGCTGATACTTTGTGGAACTCCATGATGAAGGTAAAAGAATACTTTGTAACTTCAATGAGAATATAAGATCTCAATCTTATATTTTTAGTGGAATTACAAAGTATTCGTTTTTCCTTCTTTTGCTGTGAAAGAATGAGAATTGCTGTCCAAGCCTGAGCGGGTGAGGCATTGCGAGCGCCAGCGTGTTCAAGTGAATCTTCCAAACTATTGCTACATATTTTAATTATTGTTGCTAAAATTTAGAAAATATGTGAAAAATTACGAAAAAATGGCAAAATCGATCATTTTTAATGCATTTTTATACAATTTACGGGGACTAATCCCTCCCAAATCTACCTCCTTACCATTATGGTTCATTTTTTAGAATTTTTCACCCCTCTAAACGCGAAGAAGAAATGTAAATACTAAAATAATCCTTTCCATCCCTCCAAATTATCGAAAAGTGATAAAAATAGGAGGGGGGGGGGGGCTCCCCCGAAAATGGTGGGTGATGGGGAAAAACAGAGGTCATATTCGGATTCAGGAGGTCATTTTGCATTAGGATCAGCAGGAATGGTGCCAGGGCCGATTTTCATGCCAACCAGTGTAATCGGCCATGTATTGTTTGATGTCACGCCGCGGAAATAGGAATGCATATGGAAAAACATGCAAATGCTTAACAAGGGTTAATATTTAGTATATTAACTCGGGAGTTTTGGTTGTTTACATGACTAAATAATGCTAGAAAAATAGTGATCGGGTTGCTCCTATGATTATGGGACCATGAAAAATCAACGTGATAAGGAGGAAAACGTGCTAAGGAGGAACGTCCTAACCAGGTTCCACTGTAATTAATTTCAAATATTGGGGCATAGATGATAACAACATATAGACATCCCTAAAAAGTTTCAGTTAAGAAGAAATCCTACCTGTGATGATGGGTCACAAAAATCTTGGCAGTCTTTCTCATCGCTGTTGTCTTTGCAATCATCATCACCATCACAAAAGTATTCAGAGTGAATACAGTGCTTATTTTCACAAGTAAACTCAAAAGGTTGGCATTCAGGATACTCTGAAAACAAAAAATAAAGAGTCATCTTGCTGATAACATATCACTATCATTTACACAGTACTAGATAGGACATATGCACTTTCTTCATCTGCTTAATGTTTACCCCTCACTCAGCCTATGAACTTGAGTACTGACAAGTGATAAGATAACACTATAAGGATGAGAGGGGTCATTTGACCCTTTTTTTGTTTTCAACCAAATATTTTAGTTATTATTTTTCATTTGATTCTTTGAAATCTTAAGACAGTTCATTTTTACCATTTTAATGAAGTACATAATATTATCACCTAATGATAATTCTGTTACTTTTTACTATAAGTTATACCTGGATTGGCAGCAGGGGTTCATTAGACCCCTCCTAGCACTTGGTGGAATTGCTTCATTTGGAATGGATTAATTTCATACAGTGGGGGTCCACTGAATATGTGCAGATTATTTGGGTGATACTGATCGTAATAACAGCGAAAACCAGACTCAACTGGAGTCGGGTTTTGACTGAGTGAGAAAGTTGCGTGGAAATACAGAGATCCAAAATGAATGGTAAACAAAATCCTGTGTACTTAGTGTAACGAAACTTACAGCCCAGCACAAACTACTACAATACTAAGCATATAGCTCTTGAAAATCTGTGGCACACATCACTGGTAATGTAAAAACTGATTAAAAGCATGTTTAAATCTCCACAGAGAAATTAAATAAGAAGTTAACATTGGCGAGTTATGTTAGTCAAGACTGTTTGTGTTCTCCACCGGGTCAAACTCTCCATCTCTGTCGATGATTCGATGCCCGAGTTATCCATAGTCATCAGGACATGCCCTAATAATGATGGATGACTTATACATCGGAACGTTGGCAGAGATAGAGAGTTTGATCCGATGGAGAACCCGAAGTCTTCACTAACACTCTATGCCGGGAGAGCATCAGATCTTTCTTCATTGGTGAGTTATTCTTTTGATAGATTTTGATATTTTAAGAAAATATTTTGGAAGAGCCACCGAAGGCAATGGGGTACGAGTGAATCACATTCCAAGGTCAGCAAAGCTTAGTACAGATTTAGGCACCGTGTAAATTTGAATCAGTGTAGTGAAAAACCACATTTGGCAAAGTTGCTCTGAAAAAGAATTGCTGACCAAGGATAATCAAGGTAAATTGTTGCTAAATTCAGCACTCAAAGCGTATTGCACAGATCACCAACGGCTGCAGTTGATAAGGGAAACTTTTATTAAAAATTTTCAGCTAGTTCTACTTCTGAAAGCAAAAATAATTGCCAAAACTACCTAAATTACAAAACTACTCAAATACTGATACACAGTTATTAAAATAATTACCACAATGAGCATGTTCATCAGAAGTGTCATCCCCTCCACAATCTAGATCAGAATCACAAGTCCACAATTGAGGAATGCAACGCCCAGATATTAAGCAACGAAATTGAGATGCAGAGCAGGTTGGTTCCATTGAGGAATTATTTGCATTGCAATGGTCTTGGTCTTCATCAGAGTGATCAACACAATCCTGATCACCATCACAAACCCATTGTTTTGATATGCATCGATCACCATCACAACGGAACTGCTCACTGTTGCAGGAAACAGTTTCTAAAAAAATAAAAGTTAAAAAAATTATTAAAATCAAATGAATTGAAGTAATGAGACAACTTCATCAAAAATACTTAGCAACCATTATCAGATGCAAAAGCACATGAGATGCATGATGAAGACCCAGACTTACATGGATTCTCTTTCCTTTTCCACTAATACAACCAGGCCATGTAATTATGATGGCAAGTAACCCATACAATCCCCAGGCACTTCAATATCAGAAAACATTTGTTATTCTAAAAAGATACAGGCATAAGTGTTCATAGTTACTTCTAAATAATAGTGTTGTAGCTAAAAAGGAAATTAGACAAAAACAAAGAAAAACATTATGGTTCAATCTTCTTGAGGAATTGTTAAAAAAAAGATGATCGGAGCCAAAGACAAAATTTTGTGGCTATTGCTGTTTGCCATCAAATTATGCTAACACATAATAGGACATCATGATTTTCCTGTACCTGACAAATAATTGAGAGCTAATTTGAACTCTTTGAGCAATAAAAAAACAATAATTGAGAGGCATACACCCTGAGCCAGCCCTTAAACCATCCTAGCACATATTGGTAAATTTTTTAAACAAAACATTGTGTATTTTTCCAATTGGAATATGAATTTTTGTTTGTGTACTTATTAATTTTTTGCAAATTGATGAAATGCAATGTAAGGAAGAAAACTACAGTAAAACCTCTACATTACAACTCCCGCTATACGAAAAACTCTGATGAATGAACAAATGCCATTGGTCCCACCAAATTCCTATTTAAATGCATTAGAAAATACCTCCAATGAACGAACTCCTGCTTCATGAAAACTCCCGATTAACGAAATTAAATATTGGCCCTCTCTTATAATATTTACCTCTTCATAACGTATTTTACTAAAAAAAGTTAATTTTGTAAACTTGGCGAGGTTTTTGATGTTTTTAAAGTAAAGAGGGCCAATCTGAGACTGTATGAACAAGTCAATCAGAGAGCTCCTTCTTGATTGTTTATCCAGTTCATCGCATTTCTGATAACTTGTTAGCGGCATGGTTATTGATTTGGTTGGTGTTCTCGAGTTTTACTGCGGTTCATTTTCATGAAAGTCTTTAATTTCATCTTTGCCGGTGAAACCTGCTTGTGCCTTTACACGACAATTATTACGACTGGTAATTTTTCTGCTTCTTTACAAAGTAAGTTTGTAATTTATTCCCCATGCTTTTTCAAAAATTGATCTCCATGCTTGATTTTAAAAATTATAAATGTTGACTTTTGTACCACCAGCTTGAACATTTTTTTTAACCCACTTAAAACACGCCTAATGCAGTGAAATTCCATTCATTAATTATGCACATTGTGTGCATTCCTACATCCTTTTTATTGTTGTAATATTTCCATTATTAATGGCATTGTAACATCTCAAACCTGAGAAGTTCTTTGCATGCTCTCTGTCATCTTGAAATAATTTCCTGAAAAATGTTGAAGCTGGCAGGACAAAAACCATTGTAAATCGTTCATAACTTTATTTCAAATGAAATTATGTACCATCTTAAGAAAGCTAATCTCAATTTAATTATTTCAGCCCTGGACCATAGACTTAAGCGGTAGCAATTTTCCCTGGAAGAGAAAATCAATAACAGAAAGCGGTGGACGAGGGGATGAAAAAGGCAGAAGTTGTCCATAAATTCTAAATATGGCTGTCAACAGTATCCACCATTCTTTCGCAGTGGTCGGATATTATGTATTTATGTCATATGGCACGGACCGGATCGGAAATGACTGAAGACCACACCAGGATCAGATCATCTTCAACTGGTTTTCCCAGTGATGGTCCAAGTTGATTCCTATATTCTTGCAGGACTGATCCTGCAAGAGCAAGCAAGCATGGAGGCCCTGAAATTAGGTTTGGACAACTTTATGGCATCAAATGGGTGGCTTCACAAATTCAAGAAATTTTTGAATGTATTATCATTGAAAATCTGTGGGGAGGAGGCTGCGATTAGTGCTGATTATCGGAGAGGTCGCCATTTTTTATTGGTGAGGGCTCCCCAAAGAAATTTTCAACACAGATGAAGAAGACTATTTTTTTACAGCTTACTGCCCGATCATACCCTGAATGTGAAAGAGTAATAGGGTAATAACTTCCTTTGTATGTGGCCTCTACATCTACATTACGTGGCCACATATGAGGACCACAGTGGAAATTTTACCTTTAATTGAGTTCTGCAAACAACTTTTTCTGAAATTCACAGTACAACAGTGGATGATACAATTTTCCCCTAGAATGATGCAATGTGCAAATCACATCCAAGGGTTAAACTTCCGATTAACAAGCTGGCAAAATATTGGTCCCTTGAGTTTCGTAAATAAGATGTTTTTCTGTATTGTTATCACTATATACATACACTTCCACTAGAGGCAGGTTCCGGTGAGGAAATGAAGACCTGGTGTTCAGATTAATGTGCAAATTCCTCCATGGCAAAATTTTCCTACCCCATTCCATCCCCTAAAGCATGCTTTTTCAGTGATCCACGGCCAAAATGGAATTCTCTCTTCATGTTCCTTTTCCTGCTATTCAAATAATGGCTTCTCCAAAACACTTTAACTAACATGTTTTTAAACATTTGGCCATGGATCATCAAAAAGGACAAAATGCTATGCATTTTCAGTACATAGAAATAACAGTCAAAAAGGTTTTTTGCTTGGAAGGAAGCTGGAAATCATTGTAATTCAGCTGAATTTCACACTCAATAGACCAATTAAAGAACTGTATCTGACAAGAAAATTTTGTGAGAGGCAGTACCACACAAAGTGACCATTAGCAAGCTTTGATGCCCAGCAATTTTTCATTTGACCGGAGTAGGAAAAATTCTAAATCAAACTTACTCCTTTTTAATATCAATTTGGACGGAGTACCATCAATTGTAAGTCAATTATGCACCATATATGATGGCATATAACATGAGAGATTTTAGAGTGGTTATTTTTCCCCAAAACAATAGCTCTTAAATCATCCCCAGGTCTTATATACGAAGAAAACTCATCACACAGGCTAAACTTGGCTCATCCTCGACGCTCCCCACTATGGGCAAATTTTACAACCATGTTGTGGTGGCTATTACATTAACGGGTAGTATTTTTATGAAAATAACAGAGTTGATATAACCGTGTCTGTCCAAATATAACCCCCCTCCAACTATTATATAACAACAACCTCCAACCCCACACATCCACTTTTCATCTGTATTTCTGGAAATGGGTACCTAATTTCAACCCATATTAACTCTCGTATTACACTTTTCCTTCATATTAATTTTCTTTAAATAACAAACAACGTTGGTCGTCTCTTCACTGTGTATCCCCAGAACTAATGCGTGGAAAAGTATTCAAAATGCAATTGAATCCTGGGTTCATTCATATTATGACTTTTCTATAGAAACGTCATGACGTAAAATTATTGAGATGATAAAAATAATTCACAAATTCTTAGAATCATTGAAGAATACATTAAAGAAGTTGCTCGTCTTTTTTCTATGGGTACCTCAGATCAAGCAGAAGAAATATTTACGACACTGTTGCATCATGAGTTGCATTAAGTTTTTACAGTTTTGCCATACTGCCTCAACACTAACCCTAAAATCGTCTACTGCCATTTTTACATAGACGTGCTTTTGCATGGTCCGTAAAATCTTTTTTCCCTGAATGTGTGCCACAAAAATGGGGTGCTAATTGCAATATGCCTGTGAATCTTAAGTGACATCAATGGTAGATATCCTCATAAAAGATAAGATAATACAGTGTTATGCATCTCGACCTCGGATATTCAACATTAATAATTTATCAAGTGTAGGTCAAAAATTAAAAAAAGCTATTCCTTGCTGGCTTTTCAGAATTTAATAACTTCCATCTTCAGGACTACAATCATGATACAAAAGGTCATCAAATAAAAACATCAACCACAAATACCTCTGCCAAGTACAATATAGAATTATACCATTTTATTACCTTGGAACAGCATGCTCAAAAGAGTTCAGCTGCAGAACTGCTCGAAAATATTCGTTGAACACCAGGCTGAAAATCGTTCAGCTATGGTAGCGTTAGGAAAAACTTGAGTCAGTCTGTTTGCTCAATGCTATTCTGATCGAAAATCAATCATACATTCTTTGCTATCATCACGTTGGAGAGGTGGTGATTCAAAGGAAAATAAAAATACAATGCTGTTTTATTCACTTGAATTTCTGTGGACTCATAATGTTCAATTTAGTGAAAATTTTAGTTGGACATGGGAAATGCATCTCAAGTTAAGAGTCACCTATTGAGTTACGATGAAAGAAACTAAATTATTCCACAACAGGTATATTAAGCATTTTTAGATTTTATCCATTTATCGAAAGCATACCTGGACAAAAAATGATGAAAAGCCATTCATCATCATCTACCTTGTTCAATTAATCAATCAAAGCATTAATTCTTCTGCATTTTAATTTTAAAATGATAGATAGTAAAGTGATCACATAGGACCCAAGGCAGCTGGAGTGGATGAAAGTCTCCCTTTAGCTTGATTTTACATATGTATTTATGACTTTAATATGCCATTTTGATCATTAATATGCCATGAAGCCTCCCCCCCACAGTTGGAATGCCATGACTGTTCTTCTGGATCTGTTCTTTTGAACATTTCTGACCCCTGAACTGAATCAAAATGAATTGTCCAGCCAAAGATCAGTATGGCACAGCTCTACTTCCTAGCAACATAGCATCAACTATGATTTGGCAAGGAATAGCTATTTTGAATTTTTGACCAACCCTTGATTCCTTATTATTATTATAAGACAATAGCAAATAAGTGTAACAACAACATAGACAAGGGGTATACAGAGACATTATTATTCATCACTTCATGAAGTATGCCATTTTTGGAATCGCCACTGAATCAATCCAATACGTGCTAAGAGTTACAATGAAACTCACCACAAGCTCCTCCAGGACTTGAGTCTTCATCTGATCCATCACCACAGTCATCATCCCCATCACACACATAGCGTGCATCAACACAATGAAGATTTTTTGCACACTGGAAAAATCCAACAGAGCATCTTGAAGGTCTAGTATAATTTGCTTCCACTGTACACGCAGCCGTAGGGGGGGCACTTGCTCCACCTGAACGTGTGTATCCATCTCGACAAAAACAGACTGGTCCATTTGGTGTAATCAAGCAGAGTTCAGGACACCCATTGTTATTGACTGAACAACCATTTGACCCTTATAGGAGAAAAAAAAAACTATATAATACTTTCCTTTCTCCATAACACTGCCCAAACTATGCTTCTTCATCTGTACTATTTCTCAAAGAGGACATTTTAAAAATTATGCATGAGAACACCCTTAAGCAGCCATTAAGGAACAGCATGATAGATAATTGATAAGGGAGAAGAACCACCACTGCTCTGCAATAAACCTGCTTCTATAATGGCTTTGAGTCTCATAAATTACAAGATATGCAAAACCATAATGGATGTCTTATAGCTGATACAATTTTTTTAAAAGTTATATCACCACAATAAAGGGTGAGGAAATCTCTGGGAAACAGCAGTTCCAAACATTTTGACTAGTACATTCCTTGACAGCCCACTTCTCTTTTGCACATCGCTCGGTATCCTCATCAGTTGGACCCCTTGCCAAAAGGGAATATGATTCTTAATTACTAAGCTTTTTCCACAAACCCCTAATTAAAACCATGTGTGCACGCCATAGGCTAGGAACCACTGCTCCAGAAGTTAAAAAGTAATTTTTTATTGACTTACTACCTTCATTAGTATATGTCACCAGCTAATCGCCAATGGACAAGAGTGCTGTATGCATAACTCTATTAAATATTACTGAATCTTTGCTTCAGAGTCATTTTTGTAGCTTACATTTTTTTATTGTAGAACTGACATATTAATATTTCTTATCCATGCAATCAAAAAAGAGCAAGCAACTTGAATACGTCTAAACTATTAAATTTTACGACCAAATCATAAGACTTTTAACTTACTCAGTATTCTCTCTGAAGTTTAAAACCTACACTTTTCTATCACCTTAATATGGAAGAAAGGCAGACTTTAGCAGTACTAATAATAATTTCAATCCAGGATAATATGCTCATCAAATTAGGATAACTCCACTAAGAATAATAGTAACCACTGCTACAACACCACAATGAGTAAATATATACACATTAAACCATCAAACCAGACTGTGGTAGCCACAGGGCTCAATCAGTGTATTCCAAGAATATTAAAACAATGAAAAATCAATTGGCTTGTGAAATGACAGCTCTCGCAGACAAATTTAACAAAAAGCAAACAGAAAGCCCAAAAAAAGAAGGACTATTGAAAGAATCTGATGAAAAGCAAAAACACATCATGTGGGGACTATATTCAAAATTTATGGTATCAAACCCCACATTCTGGCAGAAAAAGTCACGAAACTCCAAAAGAAGAAATTCAAAGATACCTAGAAAAAGGTTTGCTTCCACCAAGTGAAAACATTTTTGACTACTGGAAAATGAACAGCCAGTATCCTCACTAGAGGAATTGGAAAAAGGAATGTTCAAAGCATTTCATCACGCCACCATCAACAGTTTTCTCTGAGCGACTCTTCAGCACCTCAGGTTCAATTTGTGACAGGAAAAGAAGCAGATTAGATCCCGAACATGTTAGGATGCTCATTTTCTTGAATAAAAATCATTAGCGATGTATTATTAATTTTATTGCCAGGGTGTCAATGGAGGAAGTCAATGTTCTTCATAACTAAAAATATGTAAAAGTTCAACATGTAAAAATAGTGGTAATTTATTGAAGAGTTTCTGCCCTATAACTTCATAACTTCTGCAATTTTCTCTATTGGATGATCAAGGTATAATCCTAATAGTTCTCTTTTGTTAAAGCACAATATCATGCATTTGACATGAGTTACTCCAAAAAACGATTTCATACGACACAATACTTTGAAAAAGTGAAAAATAAGATGCTCTTAAAAAGTTTTGTGGCACATAGTTCTCAAGGCTCCTCAACAAATAAATTACCCTGGATTGTTTGGTAAAAAGTTTAAAATTATTTTAATGTGTATTTTATTGATGATTATATAGAAGGTATATGGAAATTTTAAAATAGATGAGTTAACATTTTTAATTTAATAGAGTTTTTACTAAGACGGGTAACAAATAATTTAGAGGAATAATATTAAAATATTAGCAATTCTAGTATTAGATAATTTGAGGCATTTAAATATTCGATATTGAGTACTATTCGAATTCGATATTCAAATTCGAGAAAACTACTATTCTTCCCATCTCTAAAGCTGACAGAGTAAAAGAGAAAGATATGAGCAAAACACCTACACATAGAGAGGTGGAATGTGACATACAAAAACTGAAGAATAATGAAGTACCAGGAAGAGACAACATAATAGCCGAACTAATTAAATATGGAGGGAAAGCAATTATGGGTACTGTACATAAATTAATCACAATAATATGGGAAACTGAAAATATGCTGGACAATTAGAGCACTGGAATTGTCTGTTCAATGTTCATAAAAGAAGACCAATTAGATTGTAATAATTATAGATGGATCACCCTGCTAAGTATAGTGCATAAAGTCATGTTTAATTTAATAAGTGAAAAAATGAAAATGGAAACAGAAAGGGTAATAGGAAAGTACCAGAGTGGTTTCTGCTTGAATAAAAGCACAATTGATCAGCTCTTCGTTATTAGACAAATGACAGAGAAACATTACAATCATGGATTGGACCTCTAAATGCTGTTTATTGATTATATGCAAGCCTTTGATAGCATAAACAGAATAAATTCTACGAGATAATTAATGAACTTGGTATCTCTCAGATGCTGATGCGACTGGTGCAAATGACTGCATGCATAACACAAAGGGTACAGTTAAAAGTTGCAATAAACTCAGTAAAGAATTTGATTCTAATAAGGGGGTTAAAACAAGGGGATGGGCTGTCCACAACTCTATTCATACTAGAACTACACAAGCAGCAAGAACAATCAACCAACGAGGTATAATCTAAAATAAGACCAGTCAGATCTGTGCAGATGATATAGTCATAATAGAGAGGACAAAAAAGAAACTAATAGAGGTGCATGGAAAACTGGAATTGGAAGCAGAACATATGGGGCTGATAGTAAATGACAGAGAAACCAAATACACATGTATATGATTAAATCAGAATCAGAGTCAAGGAGAAAATTGGAAGATCTGGTAGTGGAGGAAAAATATTTCAAGAAGTATCTAACTTTAAATGCCAAAGAAACCTAATTGATAATGAGAATAAAATCAGCGGCAGTGGAACATAGTGAATGCAAGTGGTGAATGAAGCATATCATGCTAACCTACACCTTCTTGAAAGCAACTTAATACTGAGGAATTCCAAAACTCTGATATATAAAACATTGACATGGCCAGTAGTGACATATGGTGCAAAACATGTTCTTTAACCTCGAAAGAAGAGAATACTCTGAGAACTTTTGAAAGAAAAATACTAAGGAAGATCTATGGACCTGTCATAGAAAATGGTGAGAACAGAAGCTGTTACAATGATGAATTTAAAAAAAAACTTATTAAAGGAGATGATATAGTAAAGTTCATTAAGGCTCAGGGACTACATTGGCTAAGACATAATGAAAGAATGAATGACACTGCAATGCCAAGAAGAATTTTGCATGGAAAAATATATGCACCAAGGAAGAGACAAAGACCCAGGCTGACATGGTTAGAAGTTACATATTGTAGCCGGTCCCGTTTGGACGCAGCAACAAGTCGAAAGGAGTCGATCGAGGGAGATCGTTCTTGTTTTTCATGCTAAATTTAGGTGTGAATTTTGTAGGATGAATGTGATTCTTTGTGTGAGTGTTTTCCCCCCAGTTCCCTCCCCTTCCCCAATCCCTTTCTTTTGTGAGCGGAAGACGGGATATCAGTGGCGGTGACCTTCCCCCTCCTCCCCCAAGTGAGTGACGTCAAGTAAGAAGTGGGAGGTGACCAGCTGAGTTGAAGCTTTGAAGTGTGCAGACCCACCGCATCTCCCCCCCTCCCACCACAGTGCGTGAGTAGTGGTCACCTTTGTCAAGTGGACCGTTGCCTCGCAAGTATGTGGGCAAACTCCCCCCCCCCATTCCCCCCCTATTTCCTCACCCCCTCTACGCTGGAGGGGCAACCACTCAAAAAGGGCAGCCGCCCCAGGCGCAGGGCTGGTTGTTCTTCTGGTGGCTCTGGAGTACTTGGTGGACGAACATGAGGCAGCAGACATGGAGACGAGGACAAGGGCGACGAAAGAAGAAGAGGCAAAAATGCTGGAACCGGAGATTGCCAGAAGGGAGAGATTAAGCGACCTAGGAGATTGAAAGGAAAGGAGTTGTGACCCATGTAGAAAGTGGTTCCGCATCCTGCACCCACAGCCTGGCCATACAGAAAGTGTCACCACTTGCAAATCATCCGCCCAGCAGCAGTGTCTCAACCTGTCACGATAAGTACTGTCACAGTCCCACCAAAGCCACAGCCACAGTTAAAACCAAGTCTGGATACCAACCCGTCCCCCTTAAAGAAGAAAGTGCTTTGAGAAATCCCATTCATATCATTTTGTTTTCACCCTGTTTTCCCTATTACCTCCCAATCCTTGTATGTGTGTGAGTGTGCATGTGAAACATTTTTTGTAATCATTTTGTATTAAATTTTGTCTAAAGCGCTAATTAGGTGAGAGTGATTGTCAGTGCGCAATGTAATTCAGTAGAGTACAGTTGAGCACCCCTAATCCGGAAATCCCTAATCCGGGAACACCCGTAATCCAGCAATATTTCTAAGGCGTGCTTCGCAGAAAACAGAAACTTTTTTGCCGTAGCATTGCTTCATATTTACTGAAACTGTAACCCACTTTTAACAAAAATTCTCCCATTTAAGACCGAGTATTGGAAGAGTTTTTGCATACAATGTTGTCTATATTAACTGTTGTGTGCAACGAAGGTCTTTATTCAGCAAATTGAAGACATATTGTGTCGTTGCCGAGACGCGGGTATGTGGCTTCTCGGAGATGGACAGTAGGAGTCATATGGCATGCGCATGTTTTAGTGGAAACTCGAAGTAAAAACTATCTGTCATCTGCATAGTTTTATCCGTAATTATGACTAACGTAAGCAGTTATAGCAGTAGCAAGGGTGCGAAGTGAAAGCACAGAGCATTAACTATCACAGAAAAAGCGGAAGTGTTGAAAAAACTTGTTTTTGGTGCATCAGTGAGGCGGCTGTATGTGTGATATGTACTCCATTAGATCTTCGACAATCAATGACAATAAGAAGCAGAAAGAGAAGATCCTCAAATATTTCTGTGAAAGTGACACTAAGAAAGGGATGGCGATAAGAAAAACCATAAAAGAAGGGTCTAGTGCCGTTTTAGATCGTGTACTTATGCAGTGGTTTCGACTGTGCCGAAGTGAAGGGCTCAGTATTTCAGGCCAAATGTTAAAGTAGCAGGCTAAAATATTTTATAGAATTTGATAGATTGTTGATATGTTCAAAAATGCAACCAAGGATGGACAAGAATCTTCCTCCAATGCTTCCTCCTCTATCACTCCTGATGTATCGATGGATAGCCGCACAGATGGAAGCACCGGTAGCAGCGAGCGTTGACGGTGCAACATAGACAGCTCATTGAATCAGCTGATATCGTATTAAACACAGTGGCATAAGGATTGCAAGGAACATTGAAAGCAACGAAAAATTGTTATTTATTTATATTATTTATCAATTAATAACATTATACTCTTTTATATGCAGCAATACATTTATATATTCTATGCATTCTTTTCACTCTGCCATTTTGTGATACTACCGGTTGACTGATTTTGTGTTTGTGAATTTAGAAAGTTTACTTCTCATTTTTCAAATTATTTGTTAAATAATACAGAATTTATTCAAATTTCATTGAATTTGTCATAATTTATTGAATTCCCTCATAAAAACATCGCAGACCCCACAAGTATACTATGGTTACTACCACAGCACCCGTAGTCTGGCAAAATCCCTAATCCGGCATCACTCAAGTCCCGACGGTGCTGGATTAAGGGTGCTCAACTGTGCAGACTCTGGAAGCTCTACTCAGTCATTCTAAAGTAATATTATTAAAAAGTGCTCAGATCCCAGTGACATTTGAGTACGCACGCATTTGTGCTTGGAAGGGATCAGTTATTTTGTCATAATTCTCGGAAGTGTTTCCTGATGAATCAGTCTGTCATGATTAAGGGTTTTGTTCATGTCTCATTTAATTGCTTTCCATGTATTAGTTCATAAGTTAGTATTAGGATTTTGTTTTCTTGTGTGTCTAGTTTCTATGCATAGTGTTTGTCTATTTGAAATGCCCATGCCATTCAGGTGTAAATAAATTGTCAAACTGTCAATCCTGGTTTTCATAACGATCTTTTCTCGTATCGTACTACCCTTCCCACGTCCTCGCGAAAGAGTCGAAAGGAAGACCAAGAGCTTGTGCCATTTTTCCCTACAACCAGGACTGTTGGCCACGTATTCAGTCAGGAAATTCACCCCAACCAAGAGAATCTTGTTGAACTCCCACGAGTTAAGCCAGCGCACTTCCCTCCCATCTCCCCTCCCCCCAGTCCCAGAACGCAGACACCATCCTCTTCTTTTGTCGCATCGTCCATCCCGGTGGACGATTTGACTAGCACCCAACATCGCCTTAAGTCCCTCGACTAAAACTCTTCCCCCCCCCCCTTCCCCCCTCTCTGGTGACAGAATAAAAGAAAAAGAAAGGTTACAAAATATGTATACATATATACCTAAATCTCTTGATAGGATGAAAGTGGAAGGCTGGAGGAGGAAGATGGACAATTGAGAGTAGTGGAGGTGGATTGTGGAGGAGGCCAAAGTTCACCCCGAACTATATCACCAAGGGGAAGGAAGGAACTTCAATCAGATGATAATATTCATACCAATTCGAGGAGAATCTTACTTTCTAGAAGGTGCTGTCGGTTCTTCTACTGACCGTAAAAAGTAAAGATGCCAGAGTATTTGATGCTCCATCTTCAAAGCGAGAAAACCAAATTCCATGCAGTAAAATGCACCTCAAAGCTTGTTTAATTTTAGCTATGATTACTGTTGTGTGTTAAAAGTTCTATGTTGCCTTAGATGCACTTTTGCTTAATTTCATCAGAAAAAGTCAAGGTTTATGGAGTGTAAAATCGAATTGCCTAGGTTTGAGATCTCGGTATTCTGTTCCTTTTCATTCCAATAACTTGCAACTCGATGAAGTATGAAAGCCAGGTTATATCTTAAGAGTTTGCATAGAATGATTTGTTTTTTTAACAAAAACTTCTCGATTTTTTGTTTAAAATGAGAAACTCTTAAGTTATGTGGAATCTTAGAAGATAAATAAACATATAATAAGTATTATGCAAATATATACAAATATATGGAGATGTCAGATGGCAATACTACACACAACATCCAAACATTAAGATCAAATGTATTAATATTATAATAACAGAACTGAAATTTGAAAACCCTATCATTTATAAATAACTGGTTTACAATCAATTGCATGCCTACTACATCCTTACAAACTAGGGGTGCACAGAATGAAATCAAAATACTTTCACATGTCTTTTAGAGTAACTTAAGACACTAAAAAATAGAGAAATACAAAAGAAAATAGGACACATGTCATCCTAGTAAACTTTCTCAGTACCATATATACTTGTGTATAGTCCGACTTTTTGAGACCAAATTTTTGGTCAATAATTTGGGGGTCAGACTATACAAGAGTCAAACTTTTCAACACTTAAATCTGGCACAAAAAAATGTGACAAATCTTTCCCAGTCCACAGGGCTTCAACACAGTGCAATATGCCGATCTCTGAATCTACCGAAATCATACGTGGAACAAAGGCACTCTTCCTTTTTTCCATGAGCAAATGCACAACAAGTTCATTACATCCTCTTCAGTTGACATTCATAGCTTTTATTTAATGATTACTGAGTAATGTGGGACTGTTTTTTGTGTTTTTGATTAGATTCAAAGTGGTTGATTTTTTGCATTTTGCGATTACAATCAAAGTGGCTTATATTTGGTGGCGATCTATAGAACAGAGGTTCATATCAAAACAAAAAGGGGATCAGATATCCTGGTAGACTTATCTTCATCTTTTTCTTTTGCTGATTGCTAGTCGGATGGCTGTGAATATATTTTGTCGTGGTTTAGCTTGACCAGTTGCATTTATGCTACGTCCAGCAAAATTTTATCAATATAGGGAGTTCCAAATTTCAGTGCACAACACCAGAGCCCTTTTTTGAGGGTTAGTTGGAAAGTTGTAACCGCTAGTTGAGAATCAAGATTGAATGCCGTAGTATTTTAAGGAAATTAGGTATGCCAGCATTACCATTTTACAACCACATGAAAAACTAACTAATGACCTATAAGGCTGATACCTCTATTTTGACAGCGTAACCTTAGTTTTTGTCTGCCACAACTTGTACATGCCATCTGTTAGTTGAAACGGAATGCATGAAATTTTTTCTTCTCTAGATTAAGCATGGCAAAAATAACAATTTTTGCAGTTTAATAATTGCTACGTACATAGTACTAAACAATGTTTAAAATTAAAATCATTCTGTACATGTACACTGACTGTGGGCTTCGAGATATCAAGATGAATAATATCCACCCACATTTTCCTAGAGTTCCTGATCATTCTGTGTTCCCGTGTATAGAAAATCCTAAGGTCGGACTATACACGAGTCATTGGAAAAAGAACAACTTGTTGGCTGAAAAATCAGGGGTCAACCTTTACACAGGGTGGGCTTAAACATAAGTATATTGCACACGGTATTTATCATGCACATATACGAAACAGAAAAATAAGTTCATATAAAAAGTGAAAAGTTATGGGAAGAAAATGAAAAGTAGGCCAAATAACTTGGAACATCGCCCTTCTTGGCACATCCACTATATATGTTGGTACACCAATCCCAATTAAAAACCTTTTCAAGTGAATCTGAATTTAAAGTATTTCCAAAACTCAAAATCATCACGACCAATACTTGCCAGTTTGTGATGAGTTGTCAAAAATGCGTATTTCAAATAATGGAGGGTTTTCTACACTGATGGTTTCCAAGGTCTTGTTTGAAAGATTTAGCCTCTGTATGGTTCCATTTTGAAATTCAGCCCAAAACAAGAAGTTGTCATGATATGCTAAACCATACGGATGATCAAGCTGTTTGCCATGAAAAACTACCTGGGTAAAATGAAAAAAAAGTATGAGATATGAGAAAAAAATGTTCATGATACTAATTAAGGCTTTCATATGATGTCACATAGTAGAGACTACAGACTTTCGAGACTAATCCTAGGTCTTAAAATTAAAATAATAAGAACGCCTTTAATCATTCAAACATTATAACTTTAAACAAATAGAAAAAACTAGGGATCAAAACACAAGAGGTCCATACAAATGGACTGTAAAGGCACCAGTTTGGATGGACAATGCATACTTTGAAATTAAAGCATTTCTATCACAGCAATGGATGCACTCCCTCAAAAATATTCTAGAATTGAATGAATGAATAAATTCTTAGAGAAGTATGAAAAAAAATTACCTCTCTATTTTGTCCATCCAAGCCAATTCTCTCAATCTTGTCCAGAAAGGCATCACACCAGTACAATTTTTGAGCTGTATAGTCAAGACTTAGTCCATTTGGCCAGTGTAGGTTGTCTTCCACAAACACTTCTCGATGTGTACCATCCATCCAAGCTCTCTCTATCTTGCCCTTAAAACTGGCACCACTAGACCAATCTGACCAATACATGTACCTGTAATAAATATCGGAGAGTGAGACAAGAGCTAATGAAAGATCAAAGATCACTTAGTGCAATAACATATTGTCCATGAATACAAACAGGTATGACAGGTATGTATATGGAGAGCTTCTATGAAATAGGTTTTCCATATTAAATAAAGCATAAAAAGCACCAATGGGAAACTAATGCTAAATCCTGGGGAATAATGCAGAAAAAGAAATAAAAACAACCAGTTCCTAAGTGAAATGCCCCATTTATGATTTTTTATGCATTCAAATTTTCACAAGTTCACAAATTGGGTCTTCTCAGTTTCAAGAGTATTTTGGGTTGAATAGCTTACTCTTAGTAGAATGCTTGGGTAGTGCTTAATAGCTTGGGTATAATAGGTCTTAGTTGCAATAAGTAACAATACCAAGGATTCCAACAAGGGTGGCCACCTTATAAATAAATACAATGCACATGCTATAGGAATAATTGCAAACCAAACACACACCCTCTCTTTGGATCCACAACTATGGCCCGTGGATGTAACATATCGCCATAGATAATTGTTCTCCTCTTTGATACATCATCGAGTCGAGCAACGCTGATTGCCATTAAGCCTTCATCAGTCCAGTACAAATTTCGACCCATCCAGTCCACAGCCAATCCTTCACAATTGTTGATTCCTTGATCAAGCACTTTTTCACGAGATGAACCATCAAGCTTCTGCCTTTCAATCACATACCTATAAAAAAATAGAAAAAAATTTTCCTTAGTGATTCACAGAAATTCCTATTTTACAATCATTAAGACAAAAAATGCACTTATAAATGGCAATGCATGAGCACATGATAACAGGTTCAAAGAAAACCTAACCTCCATCACCAATAAGTCAACCTGGATTCGGAGTTGAGACAAACATCCTTTGAATATGTTGAGCCTCTTACAAATCTTGCCACCTCAAACAGTGTCACACAGTTCTTTGCTAAAATAGTGAAATACATTGTTCCCCATTTACGTTATGTGTCCACAGATGCCATGCTATCTTCACTCTCCATTAGCAGTCTCTCCCATTATTGACTAAAATTCAACCTAAAGCTCTTTTACAACACCCGTAATTCTAAGACTTGACTTCTTTCAATCATTGGTTTCAGAGTGGCTCTTTGTCCCACCTGAACAGTCTCCATATGCCCACTCTCAGGTAATCACACAATAAATGTTGGCTCTTCTTCTGCCTCTCCTCCCTAATAAATTCACCACCTATATTGAGAGTGAACATTTTGTTCAGTCCTCTAAAACTTTATCAACTTAGCCATACATCTTTTAGTAAATAATTATCAATCTACATACAGTGGAAGCCCAGTTTAACGAGTGCTCATAATCCCTCGGAAATCACTCACTAAATCGAGCGCTCGTTGTATCCGAAAGTGTTGAATAAAGCCACCTAATTCTCATAGTCATTCGTATTTACAGTTTTTCTTTTGTTTCCATGGTATTTGACGAAGGTAAACCTATTCCTAGCAGTTTCTATGATTCAAATTCAATTATCTACCGCAAATTAGTGTCATCGAGTAATTATTTACACTAGAAAAGAAAATACCTTAGTCGATTAGCTAGCACATCATGTTTCGTGCAAGTGTAGTCAGCTTTCGCCTTTAAAATCGGACCGTTTATGGGCAGTCCTGCAGACCTTTGCTGACAAAACCACTTGAATAGTGCAGATTCCATTTGCGGATGTTCCCCATGCCGCAAATGTTTTTGGCTGCTAGGTCGTCCTAGTTCGGTCACTGCTGCACGAATTTTATCTTTGTTCTTTAATATTGTGAACAACATAGATGACGACACACCAAACCGCCTCCCGATAACAGTCTTTGAAGACCTGTTACTTTCGCACTCGTCTATAATTTTAATTTTGGTTTTAAGGTCCAAAGATTTACGTTTCGTGGACATGATGCTGCCGCACACATGAGAAAATTCCGCCCCTCCGACTGAGTAAACTCCGCCCCTCCGACCGAGTAAACTCCGCCCCTCCAACCGAGTAAACTCCGCCCCTCCAACCGAGTAAACTCCACCCCTCCGACCGAGAAACTCCGCCCCTCCGACCGAGAAACTCCGCCCCTCCGACCGAGAAACTCCGCCCCTCCGACCGAGAAACTCCGCCCCTCCGACCGAGTAAACTACGCCCCTCCGACCGAGAAAATACCACCCCTCCGACCGAGTAAACTCCGCCCCTCCGACCGAGTAAACTCCGCCCCTTACCTACATCACAACTCTCTGCTGTCGTGTGATTGGGCACATCGAGTTGACGGAATGGTTTGAGTTTTTCAATCGCTCCGACAGACCACTCTCATTCTGCTGAATGTTCCCTCTTCTACTCTCAACTTGCTTGTCGTCTGCCCATTCCCCTCTCACTGATGACTGGGCCTAACAAAAGAAGAACATAAATTGGGAGCACGCACAGCGTACTCAAGGCCGTAAATCACTAATGTTTGGACATAACTTGCTTTAGGTGTTGCAGATATAGCTCACACACATCTTGAATATTTAGTTTAATTAACAGGCAATACAAAACAAAATAGTTAATTTTTGCTAGGTGGTGCATCGCCCTCGAGAGATATCTGTCGTAATACCGAGCGTATACCGTGGAAGGAACTTTTTGGCCTCGCTATATCCACTTTATTTTACAAGTAAAACATAGGCCTTTTGGCGGTACAAAGACAATCACTTGCTAAAACGGGATTCTTGCAATAAGCCGTACTCACTATACCGGGCTTCCACTGTATCTCTCTTTCTTGTTCTTTGTGTTTTCTTCTTTCTTGTTGATGTTGTTATGGGGTACATATATTATATTAATGTCTGTTACCAGTGTACTGTAAATTGGCAGCATGCTGTATGTGGACTACTTTCTTTACATAAATAAGTTTTTAAAAAGTGAAAATCCAGGTAAGTAAAGCAGAATTTTCAATTGTATATAAAACATCTCCATGAACAGAGGGTACAGTGAAGATTGGAAAGATTAGGATTTCCCCATTAAACACAGAGAAAGTATGCTCTCTCACTTGATAGGGTATTTGAATATGCAATATTATGCTAAAAAAATTACTGAGTGAAACTAAGAAAGAGCCTTCTTTACATCATCACTTATTTTAATTCATACAGGGCTATTCCTTTCTTGAATCATTCACATACAGGTATACCTTGTTTAACTGAAGCTAGCTGAACTTCAATTCAGTTTCACGACAATTACAGTAACAAATGTATCTTGTGGGAGTGTTGAAAATAATATTATGTGGGAAAAAACTCTGCAATTTCAAAAATCTTGAAGCATTGCAATAATAACTACATAATTCCTTGGATTGCGGCCAATGATTAAGAAGTACACGGCTAAATCTCAATGTTTTCAACAGGGCTACAATCAAAACAAAAAAGGCAACTTTTTCAGTATGGTTAAATATAATACAAATGTATCAGTAAGAGGCAAACTTGTTTCACATTTGATAATTAACTTCTAAGTAGGGTCATGCTAATAATTCAAAATTTCAGCCCTGGTGGCAGCAGGATTAAGTCCTTGCCGGCTACTCCAGGGTTGTAGGTATGAGTCCCGCCTGCGTGGATTTTTCACCACCCAGGGCATGGTTATGTATTCTCGTCCTACATTACATGTTGAAGTGCTCGATGTAAAAGGCCTTATCTGCTATTTTTGAGGACATTGAAAAAAAATGAAAAAAATTAATGTATTCAGCCTCTAAAAATGATCAATGAGGAGAAAGAATTTACCTATTAAAGTATGGTTGCTGTGCTTAATTGGGAGCCTGTGCCTCAAGAGACCTATGTACTTAAAAAGTAAATACGTGAACTTAGGACAGTAAAACCTCAATGAAAGAATGTTATCTTATAAATTATGTTAAAAATAAGATTAAAACTTGATTTTAAGGGTAAAATTAATTTTTTTTTAATTATATCACTTTTTGATGATGTATTAAATAAATACTTCATTCTACAATGGTACATACATTTTATAATGTGCTTCTCAGAAGTTAAGAAGGTACACTGTAGAGACCTGCAACCGGGCGTGATATACAGTCGACCCTCGCCCGACTGCCTTGTTCGGCCGAGCCTTGTTCGGCCGAGCCTGTGTTCGCCTCTGCCCGGATGACGTAGGCACCCGACCGTGCCCGTACCCGGGTCCCTACCGGGCGCTCGGCACACACCCTCACCCGCCTCTGAAAGAAGGCGGCAGGCAGTAGGGAATGCCCAATTGGGATCCGCAAGGCAAAATTTTTTGGGCGAAAACGTGTTCGTGGAAAGACTAAGAGAGTACACTCATCTATGCTGCTAATAAATAAAATAATATAGCCAGAACTGGAAATATATACTAAAAAAGAATTTATTTTTTAGAGGTGGCACTCTTGCAAGGGCCGTCTCATGTATTTCATATATTTGTTTATGAATATAATGTCATCCACATTCTCAGGGCCCAAGTTGGACCGCCATGATGTTACCACACTTCCTGCAAGGCTGAAAGCCCTTTCAGCAGTTGCCCTGGTAGCTGGTATTCCCAGTACAGAACAAGCCACCATTGAAAGTCTAGGGAAGTGATCAGTCTGAAAGGGATAAACAATAAAATTGAAAAAATAAATATGCATTGAGTTGGGACTTGCTGAGCAAAATCCTAGCTTCGCAGCCTCACGAATCTCGGGGAGTATTTCCTCACGGGCGTTATCAGCCCACTGACGTACAGTGCGAGATATTGTGGTCGAGTCACTAATAACATACTTCCGTGCTTTTCTCCAAAATCAATGATTGTTTGAATTAGTTGTGTGAAATTTGGCCCAGCGAATGTGGAGAACAGGTGGATATCACCCATGCACATTTCCTCACTAGCATTTTTAAACGACTCTTTCCTTTCAGAATTTACACAAACATTTTTTTTAAACTTTGATCAACACTAAATTCATAGTGGTGGGAAATCAAGAGGACTAGTAGCAGATCCAGGCTTAAGATTTTCAGAACTGGGCAACTATAACATTGCACACGGTCGACGTATTTCATTGTCTGCCTATCCTGCAATTCTCCGAATTTCACCCGTGCCTCGCTTGTCAAACAACCACACTCACTAGAGAATATGTACTATACTGAGCGACAGCTATTCTGACCGAGGTTCATAAATACAATATTGGAAATTCCCATTGCAGCCTTCATTAAACAATGCAGAGCCGTATGCTTTATTGTTTACCCTCAGCTGCATGTTGTAAAACTTTCATAATGCCTTCTCAGGAAGGAAGGCCGGGGCTTCCTTCTTGAGAGCCGGGGGAGCTGGGTGCCCGGCGGGTGGCCGGGCACCCGGCCACCCACCGGGCACCCGGCTCTCGATCCGGCACTCGGCGGTGAGAGACAGTCATGTCAGTCGGGACACTTCGGAAGTAACCGTCAAAAACAGTTCTGTGCATTCGTGTTTCCGTTTCTCTCTATCTCTCGCACATAGCCAGGCAAGGGACGACCGTATATCGCGTCCGGTTGCAAGTCTCTAGTACACTGTACTTCCAGTCCTCAATAAAGCCTAATGCCATTTTCATAGTAACATTAAGAAAAAGCACAACCAAATTCAATTTACCTTTGAACATCTGAGTAGTAAATATACTGAGTCTTCACATCGTAATCCAAGGCAGTAGGTCTAGTCAAATCAGTAATCGGGATCATTACCTCTTGACTTCCTACTCCTCCATTGCCCATTCCAATTCCTTTTATCATTGCAGGTCTTCCCTTTCCATATAACAAAAATGTTGACTGCCTTGCCACTGAAAAGTATAACAATAAATACAAGATACCAAAGTTGTACAAACTTAAGAATTTTAAATTGAATCGAGTCAGGTGATGCTTTGTGAAAAAGTGACATACTGAAAGAAAACTTAAATGATGTATTGTTTCACACAATTTATTAAACTACTAAACACTACTGGTTTCGACACTCTCGTGTCATTCTCAAGGGTACTCTGACATTCTCACAGCAGGAAGCCCATATATGTATATATTCATGAAGAGGGAGGGAGGGTACTGCAGGAGTGGTTGAGGTAGCTTAGAGGGTAATATTAAGTAGGAATAAGGAACATGTTTAAGGTCAGGATGATGGAGGAATACTTAAGGTGGGACAGGTACATGATAAAATGGGGACATATTAAACGGTACAATTTCATTTAACAATTTCGGTCCCAAAGCCTTAGATGATGATATAATCTTGAAGTTTTCTAAAAAAATCCAGCTTTGCACCTTTGTCATGAACATTTAAAATCTTTACTCTAAAATCAGACACATGATTAAAACTATGATTCATATTATTCAATTGGAAGCAAAAGAATTAGCTCAGAATTTTGGAATTCTGCAGACAGACTTTAAAGCCAGTTGATCTTGGGTACAAAAGTTCATGAATCGTAAGGGATTTTCTCTTTGATGACGAACTTCAATTTGCCAAAAACACCCACTGAATTTTTGAGAGAAACTTTTCGAATTCCATCATTTTGTGATAGGAAAATGATGACAAGAAAAAGGATATCTTCTTGGCCAAATTGTCAATGCCAACCAGGCACCAGTTTACTTTGATATGCCCTATATGTACACAGTGACAAAGAAGGGTATAAGGAAGTGAAGATACTTTCGTCCGGTGCTGAAAAACAAAGACTAACAGTGATGTAGTGCTGTACTGTCAATGGCTTTAAACTGCCACCATACAAAGTGCTAAAATGTAAGAATGGGTGAGAATTTTCCTTCAGGTGTACTTGTAAGTACAAATAAAGGGTGGATGACGAGTGAAATGATATTAGAATTACTAAAACGGTATGGTTCAGACAACCGGGGCACCTTCTCAAATTAATGTCTATACTTGTTCTGGTTTTGATCGAGGGCACATTACTCCAGCTGCAAAGGATGCAATGAAAGAAGCAGACAGTAACTTGAATGTGATTCTACGAGGTATGACATCCCAGCTGCAGCCTTTGGACACATACATTAATAAACCTTCTAAATATCAATTGAAAAGGTTTTATAAACCAATTGTCTGGCATCAGAAGACTGGGAACTGACACCATCTGGATGCATAAAGAGGGCTAGTGTATGTCAGTTAGTGCATTGGATTCTAGCTGCATGGAAAGGAGTGAAAGAGGAAGTTGTTGTAAAAGCATTCAAGAAATGTGGTATTTCTAATGTTATGGATGGAAGTGAGGACGATGAACTTTAGCAGAGCAGTGAATAAGAATCATGTGAAAATGATGAAAGTGATAGTGAATAAAGCTAAAGTGATTTAAAATTTTAACTTGTTGATCTTTCAATCAATCGTTTTACAATATAGTGAGGAATTTAGAATACAACTTTATATGTTTGAATTTCCTTTTTTTTCAGTTATTCTTTATCCATTCCCAGATGTTGATACACTGAATTCTTAAGTATTTTATTAGTTATTACTATCAATAATTGTTATTCAAAATTAAATTTTTTACCCATTTGGGTTCCGAAAAAAGGTGGGGTGTCTTAAATTCATTTTAATTAATTGGTTGCACCAGATTCGTGCAAATATGGTGTGAAACCTAACCATTACTTAGCAAATTATTTACTAGGGTGAATTCCTTAAATTTGCTTCATTAGTAAAAAAAATCAATTCCAGAGGAAAGATGACTGGTACATTCACATTCTTATCTTAAAATTAAACTATCTACAAGAGTACAATTACTATTTCTCACCAACACAGCGACCATCTTTGACCAGTCTATACCCAGGTTGGCAAATACATTGATTTATTGGAACATCTTTCTTCCATGCAGGAATGCAAATATGCTGGCAACCACCGTTATTTGTATTGCATGGATGAGCCACTGAAATTGAGTGTTATGATGCACATTAATTGGTACAATGATTAACTTCACAAACTTGACACAAAATGGTTCACATAATAATTCCAGTGTTTTAAACCAATCATAGCTCATATTAACATTTTTACTATGACAGTAAAACCTTGGTTTTACATAGTTGGAGGGACCAAAAAATTGGCAGTATGTAAAATCAAACTGAGTAAAATCGAGAGAAGATAAAAAGGCATTAATGTTTACTGTTTTTCATGTCTTTCCATTGTATTCAAAAATCATGCCATTCGCGCACGATAATTTTAACAGATAATTATGAAAAATTAAAAACATACATAAAGTATTTTGAATCAAATGTATGAATAGGTACTCATGTTGTGGTTATGTAAGAACTAAACAGGCATTTTCTAATTACGTAGATCTTGCAAAAATTTTTCTCTAGCTGTAAACAATACCACCAAAGACCAAATCACTATGGACTGCATCAATAACAAATCTTGAGTCTATATGAGTATTAGTTTGAAGTACCAAAGGCTTATTGCAATTGTTACTTCTTAAGCATCAACTTAATGAATAGTCAATGGGAACCTGAATGCTATATTGCAGATGCACATATGTATTTTAAGTAAGAGGCAAACATTAACTGAAATATGCAGTTTAATCAGTTTCACATTTGTAGTTGTCCTTATAGATAGAGGTCACAAAAAGTTACAAGACTCACAATTACATGCAAATCTGAATTCTTATTCATTATCTCCTTCACAATACTTTTAGGCATTACAAGCACAGAAGAGCGCCAATCATCCAATGCATGATAGTTGGATTTCCGGATCACATATCTGATGATCCAAATATCCAAGGATATTTTGCTCATAGTAACCAACGACTGCATAAAAACATAAAATCTAGAAACTGCCTAGAACCAAGAATTTAACATTGAAATTCCGTTTCCTAACCAGATCTGAATGCTGCTTAGCAAAGGAGTTACATATAAATTGAAGGAATGTAAAATACAGGCTAATCTGTGGTTTGGAAAATTTTATAGTCTGACGAAATGTTTACTCCATGACAGTTATAGACCACAATCAACGAAACAATCTTTAAAGAGTATTAACTTTCTAATTCTAAGGTTTCACTTACCATCAGGTTGGCGCTGCCTATGAAAAACATGGATAGCAAAGGGACGGCTAAAATTACCAAGGGTTTTATGGTCATTTGAACGAAACTTATCCAATCTTATCACACTTAAATTTCGCCAACTGGTTACATACAAATAATTTTCTAAAACAGTAACTCCATACAAATTTTGAACCTGAAATGAAAGGAAACAATGATTTACAAACAAGGAACAGGAGGGCTTTTCATGACATAAAAACTTTCAGGAAACTGAGTAAGAATTTTCAAAAATGTCAAGAAGTAAATTCACTGGCAAATATAAAGGAATCTTCAAAAACCCCTGAGCAAAGGTATTATTGATTCAATGACAATTTTGTGAAAAAAATTTGTAGCAGATACAGAAAACCTGACATTTAAGGACTGCCTTCTTCCTTCACATGCTAGGAAAAGGAGAAGATCAGGAATTGTAATAGACAAAAGAAAAAGGTCAAGGATGAAATTTTGCACCAAGGTTAAGCATGCATCAGTTCAGCAGGAGAGCTTAAATGATGGCATCAACAAATGGGAGGCATAATCTCTCAACATTTCATTGATTATAAAATATAATTAAGGACAAACACCTGATTAAAACTTCAATTTTGGCCCAAAACATCTTATAAAAAATGTCAACAAATCAAGCTTGAAAAATTATCTCCATGGTTTGTAAAATCGAAAAACTTGAAGGTAACTATGAGTTTACACTGTATAATATTTTTACCACTTCCAGGCAAGCAATGTAGGATTACTTATCAGTAAATCCATTTTTACAGTACAAACCTATGCCAGAAAATTTCAAAAACCATGTTGAAAGTCAGTGACATTTGATGGCAACAAAAGATACAGAATTCTGAGTTGAATTTAAGAGTCTACCATATATTACTAGATCATGAAGTCAATACAATTGGCATTTCATGGAGAATTTTTCATGCAAAAATGAAATAAACAAGGAAAATATTCAGGCATGAAAAATCAAAAGCTATGACTGAAAATGCAATACCAGACTAAAATTAATTTTCCAGGGAGAGAAAAGCCACCGTATTTCTGCGAGTATAAGTCAAAGTCTTCCTTTTGGGCCGAAAACATAGACTAAAATACGTGACTCAAGTACGACTCAAGGTGAAAAAATTGCTGCATTACCTTGTTTCACATTGATTTTGCAATATTTGTACTCTACAAATGGCCTTGTTGAATGCATTAATATCTCAAAACGGAAGTACCAAGTGTATCTGTCAGAGGTAGGTCCTAATACAAAACTTATTGCATACATCTAAATCATTTCTCTGTGAGTATTCTCAGTGGCTTATCAGTTAGAGGGATATCTATACATATACAGCGGATATGCAGAAATATTAATGCCAAAAAAGTCACCTTGCATAAAGACTCGATTATAAGTTGAAGGTACATTTTCATTGGGCGAAAAAATGAAGAATTTTCTCGACTTGAGTATGTGCGATAGATCCACCAAAAGAATAAATATATTTTTTCACAGTGTCAGCCATCAGATAAATCTGGAGGCGAGTGATCTAATTTGTTTACTTAAATCCATTAGATGGCTGCCTATTAGCAAGAATTCTTTTCAACATATTAAAATTTAAAAAGAACAAATTTTTTCATAACTTTTATTTGAAAGATGTTCCAAATATACCAGGTGTGAGATAAGGATACCTTTGAGAGACAAGAGACCCCAAAAATTGGCACCAAAAACCCTCTGAATATAGACATGATAAGTTGTGTGATTATAAATACATGAAACAGCATGAACTAATGCTTCAAAAAAGATACAGCACAAACGCTGTTTAACCCTTAAGCTGCGGCAGCTAGAGCGCATTTCGTCCACCCTGTGCGGCAAATATCTATTCGGACGGAGCCTGTCCATCCTTCCCACGGGCCGAGGCGGGGCAGTTATATGACCCATCTAATCCCCTCCCAACCCTTTTTTCGGGATCCCATGGGGTGGGCACTGGAACTTGTTGAGGGATTAGTGAGACTTGGAACTAATTTTGAAAATTTGTTTATAGACGTAATTGTTGAAAAAAAATATGACAATATTTTTTCTACCAACTTTGTTTAGTTTGATACCAAATACCAAAAAAATCCGTTGATAATTGAGCCGGGCGAGAGCATAAGACAATAACTTTTGAGACAACCTTAGCCTCTTGAGCGAAAAATCGGAAGAAAGGGTCGTACTTCATTGTGCTGGTATGCTATCCCTAAAGAGCGTGTGAAGGTTTGGGTAAAAAGGGTGGATTCCCAGATGTCCGCCGCTGGAAAGAAAGAGTTTGGGTCATAAAAATATGAAAGGGCTGAGGGAGCAGGTAGACAGATAGGGTCAAACGTACAAGAACGTTCTCCCCGCAGTTCCCGGTACACACGTACATGTACGTTTACCGCAGCCTAAGGGTTAATACCTGAAAGAATAAAGAGGAACATTCTACTCTAAAAAAAGTTTTTGGCATGCACATTTTTGTGAGGATTATTTCAAAGTATAATATTTCTCCACTCACAGGAAAACCCCTTTTCACAGTTCGACGGTTCGTCCCATCATATGATACTCTTTCCACAAAGTCCAGATATCCATCAACCCAATATACATGCTTGTTTGGATAATCTAAAGCCACACCATATGGATATACAATTTTGTAATTGACTAGAGGAGTGCGATCAGATCCATCCAGGTTAGCTCTTTCAAGCATTGGTGTGGATACACCCCACTTGGTGAAAAACATGAGCCTAGAATAAAAAAATCGATTTAAGAAGGTTACAATGAAAATTCAATTCAGTTTACAGAATTGTATAACTTTCTTAGTGCATTGAAATCCAGGGGATATAAATTACAACTTAAAAAAAAATTATTTTGATTAACTTAGAAGAAGACAAAGATTATGATTGAAAACTGTACATACTAAAGAAATTTAAAAACAAATACATAAATACATTTCTCTGCAACAAAGAGAACTTAAAATGAACAATACAGTGCTAAGTGAACACTAGGTTAAACTCCATGCTTTATTTTATTATTTATATAACATGTGGATGAGAATTGCAATGCCAGTGAATTCATCATTCAAAAATCCTATTGTTCAAAAATTTTGTAAGACCTAATAAAAAAATTTATTAACTCAAAGTATTACTATGCGTACCCTCTTGAAGGATCCAGAGCAATGCCCCTGGGTTTACTCAAGTCAACATCTATTAATATAATACAGGCTTTCATGGTTGCATTGCATAGGAAAATCATCTCTCTTGTGTCGTCCAAGAAGTACCAGTTTAAGCTGACCCAATCCAATGCAATATGGGTCATAGCTGAAATAAATAAACGCTAGATACAAAGGGAAGAATACAAAAGGCTTTCAAGAACTTCAGATATTCAATACAACATAATATTAACTTCTCAATAATATCAAAGAGAAAGAGTGTAGACAATAAAATACAATTCCAAATTCCCCTACGACCAATATCAAAGACAAATAAGTACAGAAAATGGTCAACAAGAAACAATGGTCAACAACTTCTAAATTCTCAAGTGTGATAAACCTTGTGCATACTAATTTCATATTTTGAATAAAAAATCAAAAAATAGTCAGTGAGGAGCACGGTAGCTCCACATAACAATATTTATTAGTAAAGAATAACTTTCAGTGCCATAAGAAGCCCTCACTCACAGTCAATCAGATGCCATTTGCACATTTATCACTAACACTTGGACGATGAAACATTCAACATGACTAACAATTCTGGTGATTCAAAGTGGATTTCTGAGTAATGATTTATTGCCTAAATTTTACATAGCCTTTCATGCTACACATGTTTGTAATAAATTTACTTCTTAGTTGATATAGCACAGATGTGAGAATATTATTTATCAATCTAAAATGGCAAAAATTAAGACAAAATATCCCATAAATTACATCTCTACTTTGGCATGGGGTTGACTCTCTTGTTAGCCATAAACACATTAAAATTCCATGAACAATTTCTGGAAAAGCAGAAAATGCAAACAGCAGAGGGGGAATTACAAAAATAAGTTACCCAGGATTTACTGAAGTTATTAATTTTATATTCATTCTGAATATTTACTCTAGGATTTGTATCAATATTACATCATATACTGATTTAATGATTTTAACACAGTGGAGGAATACTGATATTGGTGCTTACATTCCAGGGAAAACATTGATGGCAGTGGAGGATCCCAATACTCATCCAAGTTGTAGACTAATGCACAGCGTAGGGACACTTGGGTTACATTGTGGCGTATGTAGCACAAAGATTGGTTTCTGTGGTAGAAATCAAGAGCAAATGTGTGATGCTGCTCCTGCAGACCCACTGCCACCCTACTCTGAGGATTTCCAACACCCTTGCTGCTCCCTTTTCCACACTCACTACCATCCAGCCTCATGCAGTGAATATCCTGGCCAGTGGCAAAAATGAGAGCGCCAGGATCATCTCGGGGCACTGAAATGCCCAAGAATACAATGTATATAAATAAAAAGAAGCATGGGAAAAGGTATGAATCCAGCAATGTAAGAATTGGTTGGTTATTTGGGGAGATGACCAACAGCTTAGGTCATCCATGCCACTAAGGAAAAGTAGGTAGATAGATTAGGGACATGAAGAAGAGAAGAAGGGTCGAGAGAAACCTGGGCATTAGCCCACTCTTAAAGAAAGGTCCCATGGGTTCCAAAGTTTAATGTCCTATCTGACGGACAAGAGTATGTGCTACACTTTAAGCAGCCACCTCACAGCACTCAAGGGAATGGGATTTCCAGGGAAAAATCTCTAAGACTAAAACGTGCAAACTTGAAACTAAATAAATTGAATGTGAACTAAATAGAAAAATTGGTACAGAGGCCATAGATTTAGCACACTTAAAGGCACCAGAAGCTTGAATTAATAGATATTTCTGTTCGGCTTTTAAATCGATAGTGATCTTTTCGATTAGTATATCGAGATTCTAATAAATGTCAACATTGCATCACTACTTGTTCCGGAAATGAGAAAATATGAGAAATTTGCAATCAAGGGCAAACGAACGTCAGAGTTAAAACATGTACTCTTGGAGAACACTAATAAAAACAAGGTAACATTGAAGAACAATTTGACAGCTGACACTTTAACTCACAGAATTATACAGGAGCATAGGAATCATGTAGTTGACATAAAAAAGTTATTGGTGCATATATATACATGCACTTTACTTCAATGCTTATAAAATGGATACATTTCCCATACCACTTAATGATTGCAAATATTTTGAGTAGGGATGTACTTATTTCAAGATAGCATCAAAAGAATGAGCATTTATTCATGAAATATCTCTTCACCCAAAATGCAACTTTGCTATGCAAAATTTTTACCACTAAATAGACATCTTATACATAGGTTTCAATAATTGTATCCTTTACGAACCATTCACAGCTTTGCAGGTATGGTTTAGTTGCTCATAGCCCTTGACACAAGAGCACTTATAAGTTCCAGGCATATTTGTACAAATTTGATCACAAATTCCATCCATTTGACATTCATCGAAGTCTGTAATAAAGGATAAAATAAATCACTAAAAAATCTAAAAAGGGTTGTGGGTTTTGGAATACACATAGATATGTTTTTATTCTACGGTACATCATGGAATAATAACACAACATGGAATTATAACACAGAAGTCATTTACACAATGACAGTCACAGTAAACTTAGAATCCATGTCGTAGTTGTCGAAACCGGTCGACAGCAATAAAATAATTAGTGGAATTTTGTACCGTGTTTTTGTAACAATGAATTCTATGTGAAAGCATGTTTCAGCCACTGAAAATCCTTATATAAGGTGATTTGAACTAATATCTGCAACGGAATTTAGCAAATGACTTATGGAATTTTCAATCTTCCTCCTCCTCCTTTTTTGATGCTAACATGTTCAAGTATGAGGTATTTAACAAATGAAGAAGAAATAGCAATAGCTGATTATAAAAATATTTTCTCTTCGAAAGAAAAAGCTATAATAAAATATTGTAAATAACAAGGCACAAATAACAGATAGGGATGGGCAAACTTCAAAATTACTTACCTATACAATTTGTCCCATTAGGCTGTCTACCCTCAGGGCAATAACACAGGGGGCCTTTAGGAGAGGGTTTACATCCATATGAACAGCTTACATTATTACACATTGACACATTTGCTGGAAATGTAAATAGTAAGCAGACATTACACATTGTGTAGTTTATTTATACACCTCTACCATTATGCATGATATCACAATTAAACTTGCATCACTTGGCATCAATGGTGAAAACCAAATAAATATTTAAAGTTTTGAGCCATCAACTAAAAGAATCAAATATGTAATTAGTATTAAAAAGTAGCTAAAATCATAACTACCTTAACAATTTTACCATACATCTTCAAGTATAAGTCAAGTTGAGAATAAATCTGTCTTATTTTCGGGCCGATGACATAGACTAAAATCCGTGACTCGAATATAAGTCGAGGTGAAAAAAATTGCTTAATATCCTTGTTTCACAATCAAAGAAGGCAAACTACCAAAGGTGCATGGATAAATATTGAAGACAAAAGCAACAAACATTGAAAAAAAGAAAAACAAACGTTCAAAAAAATTATCAATAATATCTTTAACTGCAGCAAAATCAGCCTTGTAGATGGCTACAGCATCCTTCGATGCGATTGTTCGTAACGAAGCAGTTACGTCTTTGTCATCGACTTGAAGTTGCACCATTCGCCATTGCTACGGCACCCATAGTTTTGACAGCGTGACAGTTGGTAGCGCTGGAGGAAAAAAATTATAGGTCGGTAACGAGAGATGCGATGTACGCTTTCAGTGTAAAATGTTGTCATGAAATGAAGAATTAACTCCAGAGAGTGATTTTCTATGCAATCTGATATCCCTACATTTGCCAAAGATGATAAAGAAAGCGAAGTTAGATGAGAAGGAGAAGATATTTGTGATTCTTCCATTTTTTTTACCTCACAGACTCCGATAAGCTGCCTTTTTTATTACTACAAAAATTTACGATCAGAGTAGTTGTTTATGGAAATGTGAATATTTGCCGGAAGAGAAGGATATTTACAAATCCTCAAGACTCAAGACAGAGTCATTTAACAGGGTCCATGAAGCTAGTGGTGAGTCTTAACTCATTCAGCTGGCCATCAGAGTGAGTGGTGTATCGGAAAGCATAGAAGACAGGCAATACCCGATCTCGTGACGAGAAGTCAACATGTTTTCATATCATATGTTAATGAGTTCATTTTTCAAAAAGATATTTTCACCGACAGCATGTTAAAAATGCACATCATATCGAATTATATATTTACAGCCCCAGCATCCCCCTCAGCTAATCGTAAAATCCTAGTATTTTGGGTTGGTTATGCAATATTTGTACAATACAACTGGCCTTACGGAGTG
Organism: Pyrrhosoma nymphula; assembly: GCA_963573305.1. NCBI lineage: Eukaryota > Metazoa > Arthropoda > Insecta > Odonata > Coenagrionidae > Pyrrhosoma > Pyrrhosoma nymphula. Next base: position 150,880,576 of record OY754330.1, read on the forward strand.
CGTAAATATTGCAAAGCAGACTTACCAAGTGTATTTGTCAGTGGTAGGTCCTAATACAAAATTTAGAGGATAATTCTAATGCATTTCTTGGCAACTATTTTACATGGCTCATCAGTAAAAGAGATACATACAGTACTACGCAGACGATACATAGAAATATTGACCATGAAAAAATTCAATATTTCGTAACATGAGAATAAGGTAGGTTCTCACTGACCGAAAAATGGAAGGAATTTCTTGACTTACACTTGAGTGTAAACGGTAAATACAAAGATTGAGTTACGTTGGGGCAAAGCTTACCGCAAAATGCTCCTTCATCAGACTGGTCTTGGCAATCAGGCTTTTTGTCACATAGACTGACAATAGGTTTACATGTTGAAATGCTATCATTGCAGCGGAAAAAATTGGAAGGACAAGAATGCCCTTTTGAGCCTGAAAAAGGGAAAAAGTGGAAGTTTATATTACATGCACTGACAGTTTTTAAAATAACATAAAATCAGCATTATTCAAGAGACATATTGCTTGCAATTTTGTGATGGGAGCATCATCTGGTTGACAAGAATTTTACTAGAGAAAATTAATGATACTAAGAAAGAAAAGGATTCATAATTTGAAAGACTATTGAGTGTGATATAATGCCAGAAAGTTTTCTAGGGGGACATGTGAGTTCATCACAATTGACAAAAAGAAAAATTTTGTGGATGGTACATCAAATATTTTTATAGTACAGTAGAAACTCGAAATTACGAAATTTTGATTTTATGAAGCAAAATCTTCAGTCCCGACCAAAAGGGTATCTAAGTGCATGTAACAGTACACAATATTATGAAATAACGAAGTCTTGGTCCCGACCTGAAAAAGTTACTCGTTTAAACGAATAGTGACGGATCGCAGCAACGTTTTTAGGTGCTCCTTGTCAGAGTTAAACATCTAATTAATCATCGTTGCCCGATACATTATGCACTGAATGTGAATTACTTGAACGATAATTCATTTTTCAATGCTACAATAGTAAAGGTGTGGTTTCGATGGGGCGTCCCGCGGCCGCGTCTGGCATTCTCGTCCAGCAGTTGGAAGTCACTGTCGTATTCATCCAATGTATATCAAATGAGTACGGTTTCGCTGAGAATTCTCAGCCGTCGCGTATGACTGCTGACACCCGACGTCTGCGTCTCTACTGCTTCGAAAGCCGTCGAGACGTGGATGCCTATTCAGGCAGTCCCAATTTTCAGTTATCTTTCTGCTCTCCTCTCTTCGCGTTTTATGCAAAGTGTCCCTTTCAGCTCTTTTCTGTAAAACTACTTGCAACATACTCTTCTTCGTCTTCCAACAAAATAAACATAACCAAATCGTCGCCATCCATTTCAGCTCGAAATTTTCACTCTCGAAGCTTTCACTCTCAGGAAACGCAAATCGATTCTAAGTTCGTAATTAAACTAAATGCATATTCTTTCACATCGCCCAGCTGCTGATAAGGTACGTAGACGCCTGAATGAAACCACCCGGCTGTGTTGTCCAGCCCCAACATCCAGATGCTGCGGTTGAACATGGCCACTGGATGCCCCAGTGAAAAAAGACCTTAAGGATGACTTTGAATTGTAAGCATTGTAGTACATAAAATATTAAGGCAATCGGACAAAAAAATGTGTTTGGCTTTGTTACCACGAGTCCACAGAGTTACTAACGAGTAAAAAAACGTAAATTAGTCGTGTACGGATATACTCGCAGGCGAGAGACTAATTGCTGCAACCAGCATTTTCCTGTCATGATCCCTGCCATTTTTTGCTACCGGTTTTTCCCAAACATAAATCCATGATGAGTATTCCTAGTACAGAAATCGTTTGCTGCGAGCGTGTGCTCAAAAACTTTGACATGTATCGGAGATTGTGCTGTTGTTCGAGCGGTAGATTCAGTCGTGAATATAACCCATGGAAGCTTTTTTCCTATTTCATACTGATTACACTCAGCCAGAATAACAGCATGAAAAATAAGAGAAATTTCGGTACTTACTTTGAGTTAAATAATAGAGTATACAAGAAATGTGGAGTATTGCGGGTTTTATTTCAACCAACAAATAAACAAAACCATTAACTGGCAACATAATTTTGAGACAGGTGCAATTTGAACACAATAAACTAGTTCCATGGTTTCAGCCTCAACTATGTGGTAGTTGAATTTCACAAATTAAAAAGTAACTTTGTGATAATGAACTAGATTCAGACTAGTTTTATAAAGAACTTGCAAACTAAAGAAACTGGTGTGATTGTTTCAATGAGTGCATTTCCGATTCAACTTCAACAACAAATTTTCTCGGCTTTTCAAGAAATTATGTTTTTTTTGTTTGCAGCTCTTGAACCTTTTGCAGTATCTCTTTCTTTTTCTCTTGAGAGCTTGGTAACTTTCCTCTTCTCCACTAAGGCTTCACTATACTTTGCATGAGCATTTCGGAAACTGAGAATTAGTTGCATTGTAATAGGTACGGATCTAACACCCGGAAGATTTCAATTAGAACAAACTTGTATTTGTTGGACAATACACGAATTATAATTAGCTTGGGTTGCCCCTGCACAGTGGCTCTGTCGACTCTGAACCCGAGGGCTGTGATTTCAACACGCTGTGGCCACAAAATGTATTTCAGCTCCTTTAAAAACATTTATGCAAAACATTAAAACGAGGAGGGTTAAGATTATTGGGAGGAGATTATCAATTATTTAACAATACCCAATTATTCATTTCAGTTGCCGGCCAAATGGTTTCCGTACAATAGCGGGAAATGCCATCACACATGCGCAGACATTTAGATTTTTCATAAATTTGGCCACACCAAGAATTCCATTTGTGTGGCTCTTCGAACGGAATCAAGAGTTTCGTGCGGAATTCTTTTACCGCTAACGGAGATGTACAATCACATTTCGGCATCAATTACGATTCCATTTGCAGCGACCATTTTGCATGGGAATTATTCCATGTGGAATTTGCCTTGTTATGCAATCGGCCCCCTGGACTGTGCGAAGGGAGGGGTGACGAAGCACCCCCTGCATGAAACTCTTGAGGAATGCATGAGCAAAGTTATTTGCCTTTTTTAATCTGTACTACTGTTGTTTATGAGCAGAAAAACTTTAAGAGGTACATAGTTATGTTTCAGGTTGCATTATGTTCTTACAGAGTTGCTAATCTGCAATGATGACATTGCCATGAAGATAAATTAATGGTTAAACAAAAAATGTTTCACAAAATTTGAGCAATTTGACTAGGGTGGTTTTCTTTCTTCATGCTCGAAAAAAAATCTCTTTCTTCATGCTCGAAAAAAGAAAAAAGAACTCTTTACAGCTGATATTTGATAAAAAAATAGTGGTCTTATATTTTCAAGCATATACAGTACTTTGTAGTTTTTAAGGCTAACCATGACTTGGAGATAGAAAGGATTCTACAAAAGTCCTTGATATTTGACCGCCAAATCAATTTCCTCACAGCAGCTTTCAATCTACTTGGTCCCTTAGCTTTCGGTACAGAGCTTCACTGCCTTTATTTCTTGGGGTTATATACATACTTCCTTCTTTGTTCCAGCAGCTCTTTTATTTGCATTATAATCTATGGTTGTTAAGTGTCTGTCCTTGTGCTCACAAATTGCTTTATATGGCCTTCTGCAGATTGTTCCATCTTTCCTTGGTGCTGGCCTCTTTTTTCCTTCGAACCTTTTGTTTGATAGCCATGCTGTATTTCACTCCAACCTACTTTCCTCCCAATTGTTTTGAGTTCCACTTTCCCCTTCCATTCATCCCACATATCTTCTTGTTCTCCAAAAAACAAAACTAAGATCACTGTTTATATGAAAAACAGGATAGGTTCTTGTATAACACTTGGTCTCTGTACATCTGCCAGACTAGTAGGTAAATTATCAGGTATCTGGCTCTATTTCCCATTATCATCTATATGTACCTCATACAACTGTGTTACTCGAAGAGCGTAATCAATATCACCGTACACTTCTCTCAGCAGAATTCCACCCACCAATCTTTCATGGTATGTATTTCCTTTCTCCAACCCAATCCGTCCCACACTATTTCTCTCCTTGTCATCTCCCACCAATGAGCTCTAAATTCAGTATTAGGGAAAGTCAACCAAAATGATAAAGAGCAAGTCAAATTTCAGATGAATTATTAATCGGCAATATGTCACCTGAAGCAGAATTATACATGACGTGCACATGGATACACAAAATTACTTACACCTCTGCACATCTTCATCAGAGACATCTTGCACCTGATTTGGTCCCAATCCACAGTCTGACTCTCCATCACATATCCAACCTAGTGGGATACATTTTTTACTGCCAGTGCATTGGAACTGGCCTGGTTTGCAGCCTGCCCATACTGTGGTTAATAAAAGGTTAAAACAATCAACCATTATTTCTTACACAAATGGAAATTTTTTTCAAGGTATTTCCATACAACACGCATAGAAAAAGCAAGTGATTCCACACAAATGTAATACAAAGACATCTGTATAAAAAAATGAGCACACACTGAATACCTAGATTGAATATTGCTCATGAACATAGGGGAATAGTTTTAAGCATTTCTTCCTCTTATAGATACAGGTGCATTGAAACCAAGAACTTTATGGGTGGAGAAAGAAAACAGAATCCCAGCTCATAAGCATGGTATTGAGAAAAAATGGGACAGTTTATTTTAAGAACACTGGAAACCTAAGTGATTCTAAGTAGGAAGTTTTCAAACTTTGAAGGAATCACATAATATTTTTGGCAAGGTTTGGAATATGATTTATGACCCAGATTATTCTGAGATTGTTCAGAAGTGGTTAGGCTTTTTCTGGTATTGATGGTATGGACACAAGTTTCTCCCATACACAAAGAATAACTTACAAAAAAAATCATGCCTCTTCCAATGCAACCTACTCAAAAGAGCTTCTTTCTCAGGCAACTAGACAACTCTCTCTCTCTGGTGGCATGAGATTGCTGACTACCAATGAATTCAACTGCCTACCTTGGAAATTGCCCAACTGCTATATTTGCCAATGAAATCATACTTCCTAGATATAATTGAGAGGCCTCATCATCATGTAAACAAACATCACATATTCCTTCACATTTGCAATGCAAAAGGTGATGTTTTTTAAGCATGGTTCTCAAGGTGATGGTGATGCAATGGCTCTTGTGAGCAACTGCATGTAAAATGTTGGTGATTCTAGCTTTCCTCATCATTGCTAAAAGCACAAGGAACCTAATTGCAGCAACAAAGATAAACATTAGGACTAACCACCCTAGAAGTTCCTGATGATGCCCCCTCCAATGGATTCAAAGACATGTAAAAGTTTAGGACTATAATCTCCACACATCGCAGCTTCCTAAAATCTAATAGCCCAAAAAAATCATTCTTCAGCAACTTTAATTATCCTGAGTATTTCCCAATCATAGCCACTCCTACACTAATAATTCAACAGTAACCTTGTCCTCAGGGAGGTTTTACTAATGCGAGCCAACTGATGTGGTCTCCAGAAAACAGATTCATTATTTCTGGTTCATTTTGAATGTATGAGTGCTTATTTGGGAAAAGTTTAAACTTTTTGGGTGGAAAACTTTCTGTTCTTCATTTATACATAGCACTCAGTGATAATATCTAATATAGCAGACCAAAAGTCTAAATGGGGATTTCCAGGGTCAGTAAATTAAAGAACTCTCCATGGATTCCCTTAAATGATTAACTCTTTATTTTAATACTGCTCGCCAGTCATCTAATTGTAAGTCTGGAGTCTCTGCCAGTTCACACACACTAAACTGAGACCAAATTCAGTAACAAGAATATGGCTTCTATGAAGCAGCCTATGACAGTGGAGAGCATGGTGCTTCCTGCCAACAAAGAAGTACATCTTGGGGTATCAGATCTTTATACATCATTAGATGGTTATGAACCACAAAGATAGTCATAGAGCAGAGTCATATCCTCCCTTTACGGAAATATGTACACAGAATTTTTCCACTAAACATTCTTTAAGCTGGAGCTCCTGATAACTGGGAAGGTTTCCCAAAGAAAAACATGATAATACTGCATAACCTGGCACTTTTTATTCAACTTATCTTCCACTTTGATTATTTTTTTTAATTATTAGTATTTTGAGTTATGAAATGTGGATATGTATTTTATATCGAAATTGTTTCAACTGACAACTGATTTAATTGAATTAGACTGATAATAGTGAAATTGCTAATATTGCAATAATTTTCAAAACCTTTGAATCTGATCAGGAAAGTTACAACTGTCTGTTACCCTAAAAATAAGCTTGAAGATTTTATGCTGACATATGCTGACAAGGGCCATTGAGAGAGAAATGAAGAAATAACAAAACAGAAATTCATCATGACAGAATTTCATAGCCCATTAGTATAATAGGATTGAAGATTCTTAAATCATTCCATTCCAGAAATACGCACTTACATATTTTTGACATCCTGCGATTAACCCTTTTTCAGGTGTACACAGTTTATGTAGGGTTATGCATGGCTTCATGAACATAATCTTTCTTTAGCTCTCCTTTAGAGCCTTTCATTCTGCAATTCCAGGTAGGGTTCTTCTACAGATCTCTATCCAAATGGAGAGTACAGAGGTAGGGGACGTTTTAGGTTTCCATGGGACTCATTCAACAGTATTAAACTAATTGAGATGATAAGACGCCTTCCATTTTTAGACTTTGATTTCTTTCTATTGAAATAACAGTCTTTCTAGCCTGATAAAGTAATTCTGAACAGTGGAATTATTTGGAAACATCGATTACCACAAAAATTTCTAAACCAAAGTATCACCTGGTAAAACGTTCTCCATGTGACTGATTAACATATTACGTATAGCATTGATGATATGTGTAAAATTGATGAATTTCATAAGGCCTTGTTTTACAACATGAAATGAAATACCGTGGAGAAAATTGTAATGGAATTAACTGCATAACAAAATTTCATCTTTAAATTATTTATTATTGATCATCATCTGCAGTTAACACGCCTAATTTTCAACAATAAACTTTCATTTTATGTTACGAATGACAGAAAGTAGTGGAGCCAGCACATGGTGGATAACTGAGCTAAATTTTGAAAAGTAAATGTGACTTCCATCATGTTGAATAATGATTCCATTTCAATTTTTTTTGCTGCCTCGAATTGTAAGTCTGGTGTACATATGGGAACAGCTGAAAGGCAACCCCTGATTCTCTCTGCAGTAGATAAAGGATTTCTTCTGACTTACTCATCAAAGCACTCATACTCCACATAAATAATTTTGGGCCCACTGGACCCCATCTTCCTTGCTACTGAGGGCAACTCCTCTTAGTTCCTATTTAAAAAAAAAACATGATTTCATGGCTTCTCTTCCCTGGCATCAATTGCATCAAAACTTTCAGGGATTATGCATCAAATGCTTGGAGTTCTCACTGCACTCCTCTCCTCTAACAACCAGATAAATGACTGACTCATGGAATACCTATCCTAACTCCTCTGCCACTTTCTTTTTTATATCACCTGAAATTTCCTAAAAGAAACCCTCCTTATATCTCTTGCTCTAAAGAAATGCAATTAAGTCCAACCTCATGGCAGGCAATCATATGCCGGGAGTCTGAGACTGCTCAGCTGGGTTCTCAAGCAGTTAGGGAGATTGGTGTGCTGAGTGGATTGCATTCTCAGACAATATATACACTAATGTAAATACAAACAGTTGTTTTCAGTTCCTTCCAAAATTTGAACAAGACGTCACCTATAAACTATCAGACCACTGAAATTGAAAGAGAGAGAGAGAACTGCTGAGAATTTGAATTAGCAGATAGCAGAATAGTAAGTTTTCAAACATACTTGCTCTAGCTTAAGCGAAGGCCAACCCAACGGCTGTCTTTTTCCAACACGATAAACCGGCGCAATATCACGATAATTCATCGGGCGCGTTTACTCGATATTTGAACGAGCGCAATATCACGATCTTTTATCGTGATATTTATCGTGATAATATATCGTGATAATATATCATGATATTTTATTGGGGCGTGATATTTTATCGGGACGCGATATCATGATATTTTATCGCGATATTTATCCTGATCGCGATATTTATCATGATATTTATCGCGATATTTATCGTCACGATATGAGTTATCGATATCGCCACCTGACGATATGCTAAAATTATCGTATCCCGATATTGAATTATCAATATCGCCCAGGCCTATCAGGAAGTGGCTAGATATTTTTTTAAGTAGCTGAACATATCCTTATACAACAACAAATATGTATTTTGACTTAGGCATGAAATGAAGTAAGGGATAGTGAATAGATGCTGCAATGAATAAATGGAAGTTTATACATACACAGGCTTCCAAAAATAACTTTTAATTTTTGGCCTCTTAATTTGACAGTTTCAGAAAATTCTGCACTACTTACACGTACCACCTGTTTCCTTTATTACTCAATGGCTGCTGCAGATGTTCCTTTCTCTGTATTTTTAAGTACATACCATCATGCATAACTTACCTTTTCCAGTCATACCATTTAAGCATTATACTAAAAACATGTTTATCACTTGCTATTCAATTCTATCACTGATTTATTCTATTTTACAACAGGCAACCCTTAGGATAAATAACTTACATGCAACAAAAATTGAAGTATTCGGGGATTAATCAATCATGGGTACAGCAACAACACTAAATAAAGGAATAGGATCAACTTATGCAGCTGCTATGCAACCTTCACACACATGTGACCCCTAAAGGCCTTATAGGTAGGTACCATAAATATTCCATGATTTAAATTTGATGGAGTTCAATGCATCATGAACCAATGTGCCACAGTGCGAATTCAGATATTTTTGGTGTGCATAAAACAATTTTGAAGCACAAAGAAGAGAATATGAAGTTTGTTTGAAAGCAATGATATTTACCGCAGTCAGGAGGCTCATCAGACCCATCAGGGCAGTCTCTGCTGGAATCGCACTTCCATCTTAATGGTATACACTGCCCTCCCTCACAACGAAAAAGGCCTTCAGGACATGTGCCAGCTAATGGAAATATATGCAAAAAGAAAATGGATTACTTAGAGAGATTTGAAAAACTGAATGGAATGTGATGAAAGATCACCACGGAGGCTTAACAAATTTGAACAGGGATGGGCTAATAATAGGAAACCTAGTCTCTATTTCACTAAAACCATCAATGTGACATGCTAAATAATAAACAAAAATACATCAAAATCATCAGAGATAGCAAATGTGGGTTTTAAATATTTACAGCTACAAACTAAATTAGTTTTAAATGCCTCATTTAACAAGTTGATTTGACTAACATGATTAATTATAATTTAAAATAAAAAATGAACCTCTTTTAAATACAAACATTTTCAGGTAAATTTTATCTTGGTCTTCAACACACTGATAATAAAAGCCCGGACTAAAACTTTTTTTGCATTCTTGTCTCACTTTTTCGTGCAGACATCCATCCATTTCCACTTTATTTTCCTACAGCTTATCCCAAAATATTTACTTTTTATTTAAATAACTCAGCTCACAGCACTTTGTAGTTCACAGAAAGAGTGAAACTGTGCTCATAACACTAAAAAAATGACTTATGTACTTAGTTACTGTTCTTTCTATTTTATGAATTCCATTTTAGTAAAAACTTTGCACTGTACAATTATGTATTCCTATTTCCTTAATTTACCTATGTTTTAAGCTTCAATTATGTTTTTATTTATTTATACAACTTTTCATTACCAAATTCATGAATTAACAGGCTGGAAGCACACATTCATAGTTGTAAGAGAATATATGCTTCTGGAATTAAACCTTTTCAAGCCTGCATCACTGACAGATAGATCTCTAGATTTTCCTACCTTGAGCCCCTGTATCAGCACTCATAAAGGTAATATTACATGGTCATAAAAAATTAACCATAGAAATTTAAGATGGAGATTTTACTCAAAAAGATGATCTACTTTTGAAATACCGGAAGAAATTTTTTACTGACAGCATCCTCAGAAATTAAGTATGCATAGTATTAAAAAAAGCACCATATATATCTACTAATCTGATTTTGAAGTTAGATAGGAATGATAACCAAGGCCAAACATAATCTTTTCTTAACAAGGATTCACAATTTCCTTCATGCATACTTCTGAATTCCCAAATATGTATGTAATAATGTATGTACATTATTACATACATATTCAATTGAAATGTATACATATTCATTTGAAAAATTTTACTAGGTTACAAAATAAAATGTATTTCTACTGGCAATAACTTTCATTTCCTGATACATTAAATAATATCCTAACATCTTACGTCACTTATCAAATAAAACAAGAATGTAGTACAACAAGGAACAGGGCAGGAAAATAATAAGGGCAAAAAAATACTTGAAAAATTGTTGTCAGATGTAGCTTAAGATTCAGTAAAAACATCATGAAAATGAAACCAAAGCTTTTGTTGTTCCACATAAAAAAATTTCACATAGACGTTTTTAGATAAAATATCTTAACATGGAATAAAAAAAGCTTGTTTTCACTTCAATATACACAGCTAAAAATTTGAAATGAGTCACTTCTCTAAGAACACTGCTGTTATCATCAGGTATCCACTTTCTCAGATAAAAAATGCAAGTTGAGCTGCATCCCAAGTACAAAATTGCTTGTGTTAAAAGTTTGCTTTCCTATTTATGGCTTCCAAAAAAATTACTACTGAAAAAGAAGTAACTGTAGGGCACTTCTCAACAATGATCAGATTTTTCAGAAATTTTCATTATTTTTAATTGAAAGAATTATACATATTCAGCCAACTTATATGTCAACTTTAGACGTAAAAACAGCCTAAAAGAGGATTCCAGGAGTTTGTAGTAGGCGTATTGTTGCATCAGCATGGGCGTCGAGGATTGATGAGGTTTCCAGAGTAAATAGCACATCTTCTGATCATCTGGGACTCAATATTCTAAGCTTAGCTGTACTTCATTTTTTGACATGGTTGAGATAAGGCATATCTGTGATTCACTTTTTATTTGGAAATCAAACCAATTGCTGAATTCTGACACTTGTTTGCATGAGCTAAACTGGCTGAGTACAGCCACAACATTAGGATCTGCACCTCAGATAATACAGAACATAGGTAAATCAGGACTCAGATTGCACTGCAGGTAATTTAAACCTCAGATATAGGCAATGCTCAACTTACAAAGCTCATCTTCGAGACAAGGCCTTGCTTCGAGGTCTCCCCACCGAGACGATCCATTTGAAGGCCTTCATAGTGGACCCCGTACACTTTCCTTCCGTGCAATAAACTTATCCTGCATTTATTTCATCATCATGTCCGATATAATTTCATTTGGCAGAGAATTGATCTGAATCAATGTTCCTCAGAATCAACGAAGTCCCATATCGGTCGGTTATCATCGTCAAACCTTGTGTGCTTGATATATTAGACTTTTCTAAGCTTATTCCCTCAAAATCTTGAAATCCCCTTCACCATGTCACAATGCATTTCAAGTTTTCTTCATATTTAGAAATAGTCAGGTTATTTCAAAGACAGGAAATTCCAAAGGTTTACGGATATGTAAGAAGGCTGGAGCGGAAATTGAGAGTCATTGAGTGCATATTTTTATAATTTTTTCTGGAAAGTTGAAAAAAAATACTAGGACCACATTTAATTTAAGTAGTAACATCTGTTTATTTTTTCATATTTATTTTTCCATGCATCAAGAATATACATTTTGTATTTACATTTCAGGGAAGTTTAGATAGCCTACAAAGCAAATGGCCTGTGTTTAAGCGAACTTCAACTAAACATTTTTCTGTAGAATGAACTAATTATCCCAGAACTAACATAATAACAATAATAACCACTTTATTCAGAGCAACAACATAGATTAGATAAACAAAAAAATACAGTACGTAAAAAAATTATTAATTTAGTGGCTAATAGAAAAAATATTGCTTTACAACATGAGATGGCCAGACGTGCATAAATGCTTGCTTTAAAATTCCATTTCAATGTTGTCAGTGCCCAATACCCATTGATGAATCAACCTTAAATGTTTATTGAGACAAGTAATTTGCTTGATTGTATTTGGCAGTTTATTATATAATTTAGGCCCCAAGTACAAAAATTACCTTTTATAGAGCATTAAATTAGGTTTAGGCAATGGGACCCAAAAACCTCTGCGAACATTTGTCATATTGCTGCTAAATACTTTTGGAGTACAGCCACTATGTACACTAAACATTTTTAACACGTTGAGGCAGTACATATATCTCAAAGAGAGTATCATTAGTCCAATAAACAGAGGGAGAGAGTGTTCATAGTGACTATTAAGTGATAAGTCTAATATAATTATTCTTTTCTGCACAACAATGGCTGGCTTATTAGTACTGTAGTAAGCTCCACCCCAACATATAAGCCCATAGTCCAACTATGGCAATCCCGATGGAAATCATCATACATGCAGTAATAGAAATTATGTAAGAATTATATTTTAAATTTTTGCCTTAGCTAAAGCATGTGACTTGAGCTACTGATAGTTTTCGGCGTGCTATTCGAAATTTGGCAAAATATTTAAATATGCTAAAATCTGAACACATGTATTCGAATTATTACGAAATACTTGATGTGCCATAAGGCAAGGTGTTAGATCCAGATCTATGTATGCCAATAATAAAATGACGTAATGCAAAGTTTCAAGCAAATTTGTGCATAGACACTAATCGCTCCGACCACCTTAACATAGACAAAATATCAACCCTGACACAGGCTCTTCCAGATCAAATATTTACGAGCATGAAACACCCAAAAAGATGCTTACCCCATCCTACGGTAACACGAAAGTAACTCACACGACATCTCCGAGAAAAATGGACGCATTTAAAGTAGTTTAAGTGAGGTATCACTAAGCAAAAATCTCGATGAATTTGGCCCGACTCTAAAGAAAAAGATGTCATATTTTCAATGGTAAAAAAATATCCGCCACTTATCGCCCTACTTTTCCAGAGATTGGCCAAAAAATATAAGCCGTTTTCAATGAGATGTAGGACGGCTATACGTTCCAGGGAGACAAAAAATTTAAGTTCTAGCGCACAGATCATGTCAGAAATGTTGTGTTTGGTTCGTATTTTTTCTAATTTAGTTTTTAAAATATATTTATTACTCAACGTAAGATATTTCATGAAATCGCGAAGAATCTTCGGTAGTGACGGCGATTTCAGCGTGTGTCCAGAAACAAATCAAGTAAAATCCTCCTATACTTATGCACATTTATTTCTTCATAAGTTCAGTCATAAAAATTTCTTGCGTTATGAATATTAACTACACTATTCACATCATGCTTTTTGCATCAGCTGAAATTTGAAAATGAATCTGGAATACCTACACCTATGGTGACCAGAGAAAAATCTCGCTCTAATACGCTTTTTTCGCAAAACCTTCTCTCGACACCCAGGGCTAAAGCCCTCTATTTAAATAGAGGGCTTTAGACAAGAAAAGAGAATGACGCCACCCCGAGTCAAGAGCGTGAAGAGAATTCTGAAATAAAAATGCAAAAAAATTCACCGCAGTCGAATGACGCAGGGCGACAGCGAAAACGGAAGGGATAGATGGCACCGTGTGGGTAACTTATCTCAAGAAGTCACGAAGAATGAGGTGGCGTCTAGATCAGAGAGACAATCAAATACCCATTAATTACAAATAAAACGCTCAAGTTAATGAAATGTTAAAATGATAACACAAATATTATGAAGTACAAAAAAAATCGCAAGTAAACTAGTTCATTATAAATCGATTGGTACACGTGAAGCAAATGGAATGCATTATTCTTCAGAGATATCATTTCGCGCCAGTTTTCTACGGCCACTGGGGGCTAAATGTGCGCCATTATCCAAACAAAAAATGCAGAGGGAAAGATACAACAATCGGAATATCGCTAAACTTTGTCCGTCATGTAATAAAGCCCTACCACCGGAAAAGAACAAAAACGAGAAATTCCTATAACGGGAGGATACCCTGACCCAGAGATTCTATGGATACTTCCACATACAATATTTATTATCAATTTTGACGCAGAACCTGAGGGTCGTAATAATGACATAGCATCTTTATGACCCAAAGTGCACAGATGAAGCTCAAACAGCAAAAGAAAGTTACGCTGCACAACGCTCAAAAACCAAGAAATCAATGCGTACTGCATTGCGAAATTTCAAGAAAAAAGTACTTGGTGAATTACTAGAAGAAAATCCGAAATCTTTTTGGTCATATGCGAGAGAGCTTCAGGGAAAATCTTCAACCGTAGATTCGTTATTTGATAAAGATGGCAAACTTGTCACCGATAATATTGACAAAGCTAACACGTTAAATTCCCACTTCGAAAGTGTATACACTACAGACGATACTCCATGTTATTTCGACATTTCATTCACTGAGGAACCGATGAAAGAAATCACTATTCAATGTGATGGGATAACTAAACAGCTACAGTCGATCAAAAATAGTAAATCTCCGGGTCCGGAGGGAATACCCGCGCGTGTCCTCAAGGAATTAGCGCCACAGATCGCACCGTTCTTAGACATAATATTCAAGAAGTCATTGTCTGAAGGAAAGATACCAATAGACTGGAAAATTGCAAACGTTACACCGATATTCAAAAATGGAAACAGACATGACCCAGGGAACTATCGACCAATTTCATTAACGTCTATTATAGGCAAGATACTCGAACATATCGTCGTTAGCAATATCATGACGTTCCTGGACAGTCGTAACTTCCTTCATGGCTGTCAGCACGGCTTTCGGAAAGGTAGATCATATGAAACACAGCTCGCGCTCTTTCTTCATGACGTTCTCAAATCTGGTGAATCGAAAACACAAGTGGACGTATTATTCCTAGATTTTAAGAAAGCTTTCGACACGGTACCTCACAACAAACTTTTATACAAATTACAGTCATGCGGCCTAAACGAAACAGTAGTAAACTGGATACGCGACTTTCTGAGTGATCGTAAGCAAAAAGTAGTTCTTGACGGAATTAGCTCTGATGCAGTTAAAGTGACATCAGGTGTCCCACAAGGAAGCGTAATCGGCCCCCTTTTGTTCATTATATACATAAATGATCTATACTCTCGAATTAGCAGTAAAATACGTTTATTTGCTGACGACGCTGTCATCTATCGCGAAATTAATGATCACTCTGACTTTGAAATTCTATCATCGGATTTAAACAACGTTCATGTGTGGAGCCAAGAGTGGGGACTCGAACTTAATCTGAGCAAATGTGCGGCGGTACATTTCTTGCGGAGGTCGTCCAACTATCCCCGTGTATATGCTGTGGATGGCGTTAAGATAAAGGCGACAGATGAATTTAAGTATCTGGGAGTTACGATAACCTCAAACCTATCGTGGGGAACACATATAAGAAATATTTGTGGCAGAGCTCTGAAGAAGCTAGGATTCGTCAAGCGTATTGTGGGAAGATTCTCAGATGAAAAAGTAAAAGAGAGGTGCTATTTCGCACTCGTCCGGCCACACCTTGAATATGCAGCAAGCATATGGGATCCGGTGCAGAAAGAATTAATTCGGGAACTTAATAAAATACAAAGGAAAGCTGCGCGATTCGTCAAAAACTGCTACGGGCGTACAGACAGCGTTACGCAGATGTTAAACGAATTAGGCTGGGAGCCGCTAGAGACTCGGAGGCTGCGCGCTAGGCTTAGATTACTTGAGCAATTGAGAATAGATATCTTTCAGAGCGACACGGAGAACATCATATTAGAACCCCACTATATTTCCAGGTCCGACAGAAACGATAAATTAAGAGAGATATTTTGCCGAACGGATAGGTATGGGAATTCGTTTTTCCCCCGAACAATAAGGGACTTTAATAAATGCAAGGCGTAATTTCATAGAGCGTTTCCTTTTTATATGTAAACGGCTGGTGTCCTAACACCCCCCGCCACACGCCTATTGAGGCGGCTTGCGGGGTAGTATGTAGATGTAGATGAAACAATTATAATAGCTTTGCAAAATCATTAAAATACTTATCACAGGCAAAGTGAGATGAATTAACGAGTGTTAAGCACCCTTTTACAGCCGATGTTGCTCCAGCATGTCTTGATAAAAACACAGCTGTATTACCGTCAAGACTTACGCAGTCGTACTACCAAAAGTAAGAGGTCTTGAGGAAGCAATATATGAGTTTTATAAGTTCCGATGCCTAACAGGATGTTGAGGTACAAATACAAATGATGATACAAGTCAAGGCAGCGTAATCTATTCTCGAGGCCGGTTTCTATCCGGTAACCTTTGAATTGATCGATAATTACTAATTTAAAATACTTGCTTCAGTTACTTTTATTCGATAATTACTACCTAAAATATGTCAACCAAGTTGCATTCATCAACCCACTAATATGTTGTGCGGCCGTCCTATGGCTCTATCTAAAAACAATGACCCTTGTCGTTAAAAATAACCCTGCCGACATCTATTATATTTAATCTCCCCACGCTAACTATTACATCACATACCTAGGTATGCCCGAAACTATGCAAATTTTAGGTATAAACATGATACAAAGTCAGAAAACATTCCATGGCTTCCGGTTGCTATTTCAAAAGTTTTCTGGAGTAAAGCTTCCGAGAAGAAAACAAATTTTCCAATTTGAATTTTTTTCCAAATGAGGTTAACGACACAGCGACATCCGGGTGACCGCCCGGATCGCCATCTCAGGGAGGGAGCCATTTTAAGGTCCAGCTAAAGAATACGTTGGTTTTAAATCTATTTACATAAGCTTCCCATTCGCCCCGTTTTTTCCAAGAATAATCATGTGTTTATACTTAAGGTATTCCAGTTAATCCCAAAAATCCCGATTTTTTTACATACTTCAGGAAAAATGGATAACCGATTTTTTTTCAATTTCTCCTCAGCTGTGTTCTACGGTCAAGTAGAACAAGAAAAAAATAGGAGCACGTCCATTTACCTAAAAAAATATTTTTCTATTTAAATGCAGTTGTGAGTAATAACTTTGTCCATGAATATTTGCAACTGCATTAAATTTAAAAATGCAACATTTTTATTATTGGATTTCTCAATTCTTAAATGGCTCCATTTGAAAGTACAACTGTCCAAGGTATTCAGCAAATATTTCTGTAAGTCTCAGGTTTCAGTAAAAATTATGGGAATCCTGATTCAAAGTTAAATGCGAAATATTTTTAGAAAAATAATTTACATGGAATTACCATTAGTCATTTTGTTAATGAGTAAGTCACGAGAATTTTGGATGAGGAGTTGAAGAGAGAGGGAACGGTGAAAAAAGACCGTGGGTGGGTGAATAAAATTTCCTTGGGCCGCTCCTGTCGCGAAAGCTGATTCTTCCCCAAGGGAGACAACCGTTCGGGGAGGCAGCTAACCCGTGTCGTGCAATCGATACCGTTAAATAATTGAAAATGCAGCGGCTTCTTTGTGATTCCCACCATTGCAGACACTTTCTAAAGAGCCCGTGACTCGACTAATCACCAATTTACAGATGCCGCAACGTCATATGTGCACTGCTCAATCAACTGCACCGGCACGACGGAATAAATTACCATTCTCGATGACTTCCATTACCTAAGATGGTGCATACACCTGAATATTACTATATTTAGATGTGCGGAGATAATTTTCGGTCTCCTTGCACGAAAGTTGAAGGGTAACAACAATTTCAGTAATATTTCCATGAATCTGCTTGCCTATCGAAGCATTTAAACCATTACCCCACTCCACTATAAAACGGTGAAATTAAAAATATCCCTTTAGGGCCGGCCTAGAGGCACAGGTAGATTTCGAAGTTTTGAAAAATATAGACTCAACTCATTTTGCTCACCCCGGGCAATAAGGGCTAGTCGTATCAAAAATTGTTTCAGACAAAAGTTTTAGATAGTATTTAGAAGATCTACAGTAACTTTGAACGAATCTGATATTGTACCTCTCCACGAATTTATCATTTTTTATCCAAAAAACCCCATTTTTCCAACGCTTGAGCTAATGGTTGGTGTTATAAAAAAATCATTCAAATTCAAGTTTCGGTAGTAGTCTTAGGAAGTATAAGAAATTTAAACGAATTCAATATATTTAATTTTAAGGAAGATAAGGTGATTTTTCAGTTTTTCAAAAAACCTTCCGCATGTCAACCCCCTTGGTCCGATTTCGCACATTAGCAAACATGGCCGAGACTTTTCACCTTCGTATTTCATGTATCAGTCTGGAAGTAATTTGTGCAAAATTACTGCAGTTATCGTGACAATAAAAACTATTTATTACGAATTTCTCGAAATCAAGTGCATCGGACTTCCGTCAGCACACACTAGGAAATGTGAGCCTTGATAATATATCTACCGCATCATAGTTATCTATTTTAAATGCGGAATAAAATACCTGGGTGTAATACTCGCATAAAAATGGTAGTAGGGTCCCCGTGTTGTGCTCTGTGTCATGGTGTCGTTTCGTCTAAGAAATAAAATGCCTTTCTCATTTTTCCTCAAGTAGGACATTAAATCATTGGAAATTATGAAGAGTCCTTCAGTGGCGCTCTTTTCAGCACCCTTTCGCAGATTCAGACGCCTAAATGGAGTCTTCACGACACAGTTCAAGCACAATGACTTTTTCAAGCAGCGACAATAGAACTGAGAATAAAAGGATTGTAATTTATATTTTACTTTACCTCAAGTTTTATGGCTATGCTTTGCTCTCGCTAAAGCTATGCTCTCGGCAGGTATCCCTTAAACTTGCATTTAACCTGAGAACCGCGCTGACCTCCACTAGGGGTCCCTTCGAGGGCATGGATCCTAGGTGGGGAGCCTTTATCCTAGATGGTCAATAAATGCTAGCCACATCCTCATCAATACGGGCGGTAATGGCTCGGGGAATAAGAGACTGCACGGCGGGTCAACTTCCTTGGGTGCATCAATAATTTAAACTCGACCTGTTGTTTATTCTACCAAAATAATGAGTTCTTGCAAAAGTATCCGCGTTGAGTTTTCTCAATATCATGCAAAAGCAGATCATGATCTTATTTAGCTAGACTTCGCATAAATTTATTTATGCCATTATTTATACATCAATTCAGAGGAAAGCCAGAAGTAATGGAAGCTAAATAGATGAAGTATATGTACTTCTAAATTTCATTCGAATATAATTTAACTATATATTTACCTAAATAATGAAATTAAAATTAATGATTCTTAACTATTCGCTTTAGAAAGTGGCATTCTTAGTACATATTCGGATAAATACTATTTCTGAGAAAAAAATGAATACTTCAGTCTTTTACAACACGTTCTTCGATCCCTAAAAAACCATCAGGACCACCGTTTTGCGGAAACAAATGAAAATGCTAGGAGCTCTGCCTTCAGATTATTTACACTTCCTGGTTCAACAAGATTTATTTTATTACTTATCCTTGGAGGACACGTGGTTGCTGAGCCTAAACAATTACGAGGTTTCAAGCGGCTCAACGTCAAAAGCGCGGAAACAAATTTTGGTATTCGTCGAAGTGGATACATCGCTATAACAGCATTTTTGAGATTTGTTAATTTATAATTCTTCGTTTTCACTCAAAATCAGCCTCCTGAATTTAAATGATACATTAGTAGATCGCATGCCGATATAAAACCACCGTCTCCCCAGCCTTGGATACCACGAAACTTCGACGAAAAAAGCGACGATAAATAAAGATTAATTTTTCCCTTAAATGAAAAATTAGCCTTGTTGGCAAAACGTCAACGGTGCATAGCTAACGTAATGAGCTACAAAATATAACAAATGAGTTTCATCAAAGGGGTGGGATTATTGAGAAAAACGCGTTTGAATTTTTCAAAATGAAAATAAATGCACTAAATTACAAAATTTGTAATTAATGACGTCATAATATTATGCGCAGTTTCTTTCTATTTCAAACGAGCATTTGTGATCGGACGTAAGTATTATATGCTCGGAGAGGCCGGAGATATCGAAGACAAACACAAATTTACGTGCTCATTTGTTCATACTCCTGTCACTAGATAACGGATGCACATTTTGCATAACAATTGGGTATGGCCAACAATGAAGTAAAACGGTATAAGTCCTGCACATTTGGTCGAAATCGGAGATGTCTAGGACAACTCGTTGTTCGAATTGACATGGAATGACCCTTTCAACTCCAGGACTAAAATCAAGCATTACGGTCAATTGATTGAAGATACAAGTAATTTAACAAACGTAAGTCTAAGGTTTCTAAAAAAAAGCACAAAATATGTTAACCTATCTATGTATTTAGAATAAAAAAGTTTATGATATCAGGGGATCACAGCATAAGTCATGTGAGCCACAAAAGCGTATGAAACCCTTGAATTTAACAGAGAAATACTTGCATCTGAGAAATGCGCGGAAACAAGAGGGGGGTCATAGGGGTCATGACCCCCCCAAAACCTTAAGACGACTTTTTTGTCACGGAAAAACGATTGTGAATTTGCCAATAAGTTGATCGCATTTGGCCTTATAGGGGAAAAGGGTGATTTGGTTGTACATCAGGAAAACCAATACCATATTGATGCTGTTGTAGCTGGGGAAATATTTCTCTTGACATACCACAATCCTGCATTAGAAATATCAAATCAAATTTATTCGCAGCGCATTGCACATATAGAGGAAAATAAACAGCGCTTGATTCCTACTATAAAAACAATTATTTTATATAGTAGGAAAAAAATTCCTTTAAGAGTTACAATCTTCTAAATAGAGATGAAAAATACAGTATAGTAAACAATGATGGAAATTTCAGAGAGTTGCTTCGGTTTAGGACGGATGCTGGTGACAACAATCTGCGCAGATACTTGGACAGTGCTCCATTGAATTCACTCAAAATGAACTTATTGATTGTAAGGAAGAGATTCAAGTATTATCTTAAGAAGGGTTAAGGAAGCACAGTTTTTCTCTGTAATAATCGACGAGACAACAGATCTTTCTAGAATTTGCCAATTGAGTATTTCTTTGCGATATCTTCATGAACGTGTGCTTACGGAAGATTTCATTACGTTTGTTAATGCCTACAATGTGGTTTGAGAGGTAGATATCTAATCAGATGAAGGAAAACGTCGATTGACTGGAATTACTTAAGGCCATGTCGTCAAGGATATCGCCAAGAATATTGATTTAGACTTTTTAGAAGTTTTGCGTAGGTTTTGGGGTCGACAGTTGTTCAGTAACGCCATCTGAATCAAAAGGTCCTAAATAAGAGAGCAACACACACACAGCAATGTCCGTGCAGCAACCACATTTTGAATAATTTGTTGGCAAACTCCTCAAAAGTAGTTTCATGCAGAAATGCCTCTGGAACATCGAAGAAAATAGTATCTTTTGCAAACTCCTCTCAAAAGAGATATGATGTTTTTAAGAAGGAAATGGGCACTTCTGTTGAAGGTAATTGTGAAACCCGTTGGGTCGAGTGGCACGAGGGATACCTTTAGTTCCAAGGGGAATCGATTATTAAGATTCACAACGCTCCAGCAGAAATTTCTACCTCCAGGACAGAAAGGCGTCATCTGATGCGTTTTCTCTTATGCAAGCTATCCGAAGCCCAGAATTTCTCCTCTCAGTTGTGTGTCTTAGTAATATTTTAGGAATAACTGTACTACTAAGTCGCCTTCTTCAAGCACCGACACTTGATTTAAAAAAGGGCAGTGATGCAATAGAAGGAATTAAAAGCGCACTTGAAGCAAAGCGAGAAAAGGCTGTATCCATCTTTAAAGATATTACTAATTACGTAAGCAAGAAATTAATAATTAGTGGCCTCTATTATGAAGCACGGGAAATAGCTGAAAAGTTAGATGTTGATTCAAAGATACCACGTCTTGTTTCCCTCCAAACCAGCCGACAAAACCACCCTGCCGAGTCGTGTGAGGAATATTTCCGATGATCTTTTTATACGCCACTTTTGGATAACGTCATCACAGACTTAAAAGACAGACTTTTAACGGATGCTATGAATTTATTTAATCTTCGAGCCATCTTGCCCAAAACTGAAATAAAATCAGAAGATGAAGCCGATATGAGATAAATGGTAAATATTTATCAGGATCTTATTTACTCTTATAACTGTAAAGCAAGATTTCTAATTGTGGGTTCAAAAGTTGAAGCGGGTCGTGAAGAACAGAGAATAACTCCCAGACTCCGTTTTGGGAACATTGTAAAACTGCGGCATTGACATATATCCAACCATCCACAAACTTATGCGGATTCTGGCTACACTTCCAGTCAGCGCAGGGACCGCGGAGCGCAGTTTTTCTACCCTGCGTCGGCTGAAGATTTGTCTTCGGGCTAATATCGGCGAGAAAAGACTCAGTGGACTTGCTCTCATGTCGGTCCATCGGGAAATTCCACTTCCCCCAGAAGCTGTTATTCAAAGATTCGCTGAGACAAAGAGGCACCAGGACTTTGTATTGTAAATTATTATACTGAGTTTATACTGTTTTTTTTGTTCCTTGTTATTGTTTTCTCTTTTACACATAGAGAAGTACACTGAAGTATTGTTTCAATGTAAGAACCTTACATTATTGTTCATAGATTTCTTTTCAAGCATATTGTTTTTTTAATATTTTTAACTAAGAAAATTGGAGTATTTAAAAAATCTATAACATTTTCTGGTAAATATGAGTAAAAAACTTTACTTTTTAGTTATTTTTTCTCCAATTATTTATTTGCATCTTTAATTTAATTAAATAATAAATTGAAATAAACCTATGGCAGTTATTGCTACTTGTTCTCTACTATTGTACTCTTTTGTATCTTATACGATATTAACACTCATATTTTGTTTTTATTAACTTTTTAATTTTTAGGTGAAATTTATATTTATTTAAAAATATTCATATTTATTCTATGAAACTTATTTTATAAACAAGTGCAATGTGTACAAAATCTGTAGCAAAAGTTTGATTAGAATTTTCAAAAAACTTTCCCCCTCGGGGGGTGGGGGGAATGGGGGGAGGGAGCGGACAGTGATGACCCACCTAAAATGAAATGTTTGTCTGTATCCGCTCCTGATCTGAGATTTCAAAGAGTGACACAGCTCTAGGTGCCATCGTGGAATAAACCGCAATGCGATACGATGTTCAAGCAATTTGAAAACCTGGACGAAAATAGTATTTTTTTCGGAAATGACGTTCCATCACGGCACATCTAAGGAAACAATAGTATTTTTAAAACTTGGTTTTCGAGTATATCCTAGGGATTTGCAGTACAAATTATGACTACTCTCTCATAGCTGGTCAATCCAAAACGGAAATGCTCTTTCTGCACTGGGAAAAGCAAAGTGTGAATCCTACAAGCGCTAAAATTATCATTTCACAGTGGTGGTAAGAAAGAAAGTGGGCGAAAAAATATGGCTGCGAAAAGAGGGTGCCGTAATTCGTTTTCGTCAAAGCAAATATTCATCGCCCAAGCCATGGACACAGACCCTTCGTCAGTCATCTGGTAGGTACTAGTATTATGTACACCTTTTGGTGTCTGAAACAAATTGTCAATAAAACTGCTGAATAATTCCAGGGGTTCCAGGGTAATCAGCTTTCACACATTCATTACGTCCTATTAACAAGTAATGCCGTAAAATATATGAGCCCCACAAGCACTGCAGAGTGTACCTGGTGTAAATGGTGGTAGAAAACGACAGAACAGAATGATGCCATTTCGGATGAATTAAACAGGGGAGATGCTATCATTTCGATCCATCGACTGAAACGGAAACACCAGGACTCCGTTACCATTTCCGGCCCCGCGTGGCGCGACCTCCCCATTATGTCGTGGACAGAATCTTAATTTCGAAAGCCGGTTTTACGCTGACGGCAGAGACTCGTTTTTTTTTTCGAGTACTTATTTGAGCAATGCCCCACGACAACTGAAAGAGAAGGAAATAAACATTTATAACCGTTAAGTCAGTCAAGCTATCCATCAACTAAATATTAATAATGTCATGAGTGGTTATTTACCTCTGCCCTACAAGGTAATCATCATGTACGTAAGGCATCTTCAACACCCTCGAAGCGAATTAAATTTAATGAAAAAGGAAATGCAATCCCCCACTGACACTTGATCCGCACCGCATAATTAGTCTCGGGGTGATTTTCAGAGAGCCAGAGGCCAGCGTTTTTCATAAGACTCAGCATTTGGATTTGTCGCAAATGGGCTCGCAAGGCGTAGCCAGGCGATGCAATGAGTGAGCTTATTTCCTCGCTTATTCGTTGAAAATAAAATTCCCTAATCGTATCCGAAACCGTAGTCATTTCCCGTAGAACGTTCTCTTATTAAAGTATTTGTCCTTTCATGAAATTAGTATTTAAGGCGACCAACCCTAAATGGCAGAGTAACATTTAGATATATTTACAATAGCATTACTATGGGCAAGCATGAGCTATTTTTTAGTCCATCACGTACTTTCACATGGAGCTCAATTTGAATCAAACCAATTTTCCCTTTCGTGACAGTACTTGACCGACATTTCTCTAGCGCCCTATGCTGTCACGTGATGTTTTTCTTTTTCTTTCGGCCATAAGGTGATACCTAGGATTACCGGTTCCTAACCCAAAATTATTATTTCTTCCAGAGAGTTAAGGGAATTATAAGTTATATTCCACAACAAAAGTTCTTGCACATGATACGTGATACACATGATACGCGAAACCAAAAGAATTTCGAGCATGCAATTCGTAACTTCATTCTTAAACACTTTACTCTCGATAGTCCCTCTAAAGACATTGAACTTTACAGTTTCAATCATTACATTAATCTACATGAGTACTAGATTCATGCTTTCAATTCACGGTGAATGGTAAGGAGTGCAAGCACCATTTTAAATGCTGGGTGAGTGGGTCATTCAAGGTACTGGAATCTACAGAAACTTACCGCAAGACTGTTAAGACGTTATTCGTACCCCCCCCTCTCTCTCTCTGCATTTGTATTTATTTCAATGGAAACATACCTGCATGCTAAGAGCAAAAAACAATTTCTAAGTAGAGGGTATTAAAAAGGAAATCTAGAAGGCAGGCAATTCTCTCGGATTCACCCAGAGTCTACAGATTTTGCGGTTAAACACATTAGTTCACTCTGTCAGCAGTATTAATTACAAAATTACTGGGGGAAAAAATGCGTTTGCAGTACAGATTGTGTATAGGTTCATGCGAATACATTTCAGGAATACAAAATAAATTGTCTACTGATATATTCCATAGGCTTGCTTCATGTAACTCCCTTATCTGTAGCATCTAAGTTAAGATCTCACAAGAAAAGACGAAGGTCGCGATAAATCCTGTCTAGGTAGGCTATTTACATGGATGTGGGTTAGTAACGTTTAAAATATTCAATTGACATTCTTTCGACGATGTAAACGGCGTACACACGATGTAGACAAATGTTACAAGTGACGATGTCATATCTGAAATAAAATCTCGGGAGCTTCGTGTGGCGAAGTGGAACCGGTTAATCGAGAAATGACACATTGACATTTGCTATTTCACGCAAATATAATTTTACTTGCACGACCATGAATTCAACGTACGACTTTATCATCTTATTAACACCCTACCAGAATATATTTTCTGTATGACATCAATGTGATGACATCAAGCGTTGAAATCATGATATTGCAAGTAAAATAAATATTTAGGCAATATTAACAACGTTCTGAGAGCAATTTGCAGTGAAGAGGCCAGAATCGGTCAGAGTAGGGTTAGGGGCCATTCAAGTATTACGTAAGGCGATTTGGGCCACTTTTTAACCCCCCCCCCCTCCCCCATATAGGACAGCGTAAGATTTCATGAATCCCCCTTCCCCCTCCCTATCTTACGTAATTTGTTGTACACATTTGGAATCATGTACATAGATAAAAACACATGGACAAAGCCATATCCATGTGAGCAAAAACTGACCTAAACTCCGTTCGGTATTTTAATGTTTTTACATAATCATATGCCCTATAGAGAAACCTGCACAAATATAAATATTAATTCAGATACCGATAACTTTTTCCGACATTTCGCGATTTACAGTGCGCCCGATTCGCAAAACACGGGATCATTAATAATGCGATGTCTCCAATCTAATGAACGCAAAGTATTTATTATGCGTTTTTCTTTAATTTAGAATAAATCCAAGAGTACGCAAATACGGTAATACTAAAAAGTAATATTATTCGACAAGCAATAATTTGAAAAAGTGATAAAAATACTATCTCAGTAGTGACTAAAATCTTACGTAAGATTATCTCGATTCCCCACCCTCCCACCGCACCTAAGACAACGTAAAAAACCTCTAATCCCCCCCCCCCCAAACGTCTTACGTAATACTTGAATGGCCCCTAATAGCGTGTACATAAGAATATCCGGAGAAAAGTAATGAGCATTTTAATGACATACCGAAATACGCAATTCAATACATTTAATTTTTTTCGTTCTGGACTGATCGAGCGTGAACATTTCTGGTAACGGCAATATCTTCCATTGAGAACTATGATTATAAGTTTTATTGAGAAAAAAATTGGGGAAAAATCTCACTGGGACCACAACCGTGAATTCGTGAGATTCACCGGAAATATTCCTGAAATACACCCTCCTCAGACTCCAACTAACAAGCAGAAGCACATAAAACCTTCAAGTGAAGTAAATGAGCCAATATGTTGATTAACTATCCTTGAGTATATCATTTATATACTTTTATCAAGAAATAACAATGGAAAAATATAATAACAACGTCTAGTTCACGTATCGCCGAGCATGCTGTTGTTTGGGAGGAAAGCTGATCACGTGGCCGTGGAGGTTTTCCCAAACCAAAGGTCGCCTCTATCTACGTGAGGGGGAGAATATTCGGCATTGAAATAATGGAAAGAATACGGATTTTAAGCAAGAAAATTACTACACGATTCGACATGGATTAAAGACTACGACTAATTATAAAATGACAACCTCGTGAAGGTAAGGAATGCATCACCAATTCCACTCAAGAGTTCGTCAGCAATTACATTTCAGTACACAATGAAATTTAATTCAATGGTCATAATGTGGAAAAAATCTGAATTTATTGGAAAAAACGAAGTGCTTTCTCAATGCTGAATTTATAAAATAACACTTCCAACACTAACGATTTTCAGTAAAACTTCATAAACCTCCAGGGGCAATATATTTTCCGGACAGAAATCATCCGAGGATTAGAAATAGCAATCAAAATTGCTAACATAACTAATATTGGCACATCAAGAGTTGGTTGAGTCCTTACCGTACTCCGTAAACCCTTAATGCTTCGTAAAATGCATCCAAGTGACAAGAAGTAAAAGAGATAAAACTAATAAATATCTTCTGGGCTCATGTTTTGGCAACAACAACATAGGGCATAGGAAATTTTCATAGGCATATTTCCGAATAGAAAAAAAAATTCGCCATATAATTAGTTTTTAAAATATAAACAAATAAATTTTCCTAGCTCTTCAATTTTCGAAAACAAGCTATTCGAATTACCATTGGAATTTCTAATCACCCCCTTAACGTGACAAATATGTGCCATAATTTTAGCGCTAAGGTATGATTTATAATCGCGGTTTCATGAGTTTTACGCTTTGCAAAGACCCTAATAAACATTTAATAATGAAAGGAGAAGCCCCAATGCATAAAGCTGTTTAAACCGAAATCAAAACTTAAAGAGGACTTTCTGTAAATTAGCAACTTTTAGACCAAATGCAACAGATTTCCCGGCGGAAGGACACGGCCTCCACGCCTTTATGCGTCTGGTTTTCCCCGGGAGTGCGAAAACCTCAGCTGTGCATTGTTAAAAAAAATAAACGTATAATTCATTTCTCTCGACTCAGGGTCATATATATGCTTGAACGGAAGACCGACCGTGCATTCTTTAAACACTTGGGGAAGGCGCCTAATATGAGACCCTTAGGTTTCTTTAATGATAAGGACTGCTTCCTCAGAGAAACCACACTAAACAAGTGAGCGTAGTACCAAACACTACCGTAGAAATTTCTACATCCCCGAATAACACGAGCGTAGATCAACGAAAGACTATCTTCATGAGATTTGAATTTTTGGTAGTTATTCATTCTTTCAGCATTGAAGGTAAAGTATTCCTAAATTTGGTAACCGCACTAGTTTTCAGCATGAAATTAAATATATATTTTGTTATGGTTAAATGTTCCAGTCATTTTTATCAGCCTAAAATTGAATTTGTCACACCTGTTTGTGTTCCTAACATGATATACGGTCACGATGGGACTCATATTAGGAACACGGAATTCAAAAAACTATGTCAATGCTATTAAGCAAGGTGAATACTGTTTGACACGCCCTTTAGATACCAAAACGTAGTTTATTTATAGTTGACGTTAGTAGTAGTAAGTTAGTAGCACAGCCACGGAGTTAAACAGCGCTGATGCGGAAAGTTTATCTGCTCCTTTCTCTATCCTGATGATAAGGGGGAGAAGATCGTGTGTAATGCAACAACTGTTACCAGCGGGCTCACAAATCCAGTAGGGCAACTGATATTAACTTTGTATGCCCTTATTGCCTTCAAAAGGACAAAAGTAGATCAAAACCAAATATTTTCAGGAGTTTCACAATAGGATCACTTTTTCATAAACCCCAAATTTCACTATTTTTCATTTTTGCTGTTTTAATTATTTTAAAATTTAAAATATTTATACTGTAGAGATCAATAAATGTATGATTTTATCATGTTTTTAAATTTTGTCTTATCGTATTATTGCAAGTTATATACCACCAACAAAGTGAGGTCTAATATTCCGAGCACTTACCTACACCAGTGTATCTACATTTCATATGTTCCAACGTCAATGATTACCACTTACTTTTTCAGGAGGGTAAAACTCACTACCTTTTGCAGGGAAGTAAGATTTTCTTCATTTGACAAAATAAATAATTGTACTTTCTGAGAAAATAGAGAAACAACTTTCTACTCCCTACATTCTTAAATACAAGGAAAGCAAATTCAGGGATTATTCTCACTTCCTTTGATGGGAAATAGAAACTTAATTATGCAAATCGAGGACTATTCACTGATTATCTATAATCAATAGTATAAGAGGTGACCGTTAAGCCAATGAAAAAGAAGAGCATTTCATAAGTAGTGGAGCGAGAGTGCTATGAAATTATATTTACCTAGGACTAAACTTCATACATCTAGATGATTTTTCTTCATGACCTCTTTTTAATAATTCAAAATATATATTTTTTTCTTCGGGAGATATCTTCCGAAAAATGTATATAAAACTTCATATACTGGCAGGGCCACTACGGAATGAGAAGTACCACCTCATTACAATTAATAACAAATCATATTGATGTACATTTTTTTAAAGTTGAAGGGGAAAATTAAATCGATAGCCAACCTGATACAGGGCGTAAAAACTATTTGGATCCTCCACTCATGACAAAAAATCATCGCGAGACTAAAGAAATACATAATACTTCTTAAACATCTTGCGTGAAATGATGACTTATTCCTCACGAAAAAACTATATACGTGAAAGACGGATCACAGAAAGAAAGAGCGATAATTATTTACTGCACGATTTACGACGATGAAGAGCTGTCTCTTATGCGGATCATTATACACAAGAACTTCAGAATGATGAATTCATGCATCTTAACTGTGACGTATACGATACGTCAGTACCCTCTCATGCGTTCAAAATATTTCCCATTCACGCATGTCAGCAGATCAAAATAATCGCACACAAGGCAAATGGAAATCTAACTCATAAACTGGAGCCGATAAGATTCTCTTTCTTCAGGCCCAGTTTCATCCACCTCCGACTGCCTAAGTCAACCAGCCGACAAAATCATTCGCCGTAAAAAATCTCAACCCACTCTTATTCACTATTCCGAAAAGACACGCTCAATTGTCTTTTGTCGGCTAGGGAAACTGAACCGCAGATCGATTGTCCGCCAATTGGTCGAGGGATAGAAAAACCGTTCCCGTAAGTCTTAAAAACGCAAAAGTTGACAACTCATGCTACCGTTATTGCTAAAATACATTTATTACGGACAACTTTAGAAATATACGAATAGCATCAAGCGTAACTAGGTGGAAATAACTGAGTATCATGATTATGAACATATCACTCAACACTAAGAGCCACTGTCAAGGTACTACCTCAGCAACTCGAAAACGGTAACCAGCACTGATACCTACGTCGCTTAGTGAAATAATCGTTAAATTATTGAGTGATCTGTTCTTCACGATACGTATCATATGTATGCAAGATACACAATGCCTTCACAACATAAGCACAAGCAAATCGTTGTTGAGCATCTCATTGACACCAGATATGATATATGTCACGGTGTTTCTCATGGTCTGATTATACATTGGGTAATCATGAATTACAAATGAGTTCCCAGATTTGTGATTAGACGATTTAAGTAGAAATCACATAATAAATAACTAAGGTGAGAAAAATGAACTGCTCGGATGCCTAAAATAGTTTCCCACTCTCGTCAATTATTTGACTGTCCTCAAATCACAACAAGAAAAATATTTTGAAAATAGCCTCTAAATATATGAGGATCTGAGGGAACAACTGAATGAATTACGCTGCGTGTTTCTTTTCTAGAGACGGGGAGAATGTCCTAAGGCGGTGACTTATTCAGTGTTCAACGACCCCATTCTATTTTCAAAACGCCACGACTCCCTTCGCGAAGAGTTAGCTCAGGGAGGGAAGCCAACAAAGAGTCCAAAAACCAACAGCTCTTTCAATCAACAATCCTTCCGAAAGGGATTAGGGCGCGAGACAACCAACGCGACCGATAGGTTCTCACAGTCATTTTGAGCATCTTCGGCGCCTTTCCAGTTCTCACCTAATTCGTCCTTGAGAAGTAAGACTCCCTTTTTACGTCACCTCGCCCGCAACAAGATCAGAAAGATAACGCCCTCGCAAAAACCTTGAAACTAGTTCCACGCTCTCTCTCCCACAATCAATTTAGGCTCTCCTACGAAGGCGACTCACACCGTCCACGCTCCATAGGATGATTCCGAAAAGAAATGTTCCCGGGAAATGTCCGCATTTCCAAGCCAGGATGGGCTTCTCGCGTTTTATGCGTGTTTGCTTGATCTCGCTCCCTAATTTACAGCATATACACCCGGTTTATAACTTCTGGTTAACGTTGACCGCAAGACGACGTAGCCTTTTCGTTGTTTGATATTAACTAGGGGCGCGTTTCGAAATGGACTGCCAGTACTGCCTGTGCTGCAGTAGAACGAAACGTGAGCAGTACTGCCACCGCAGCGAGTAATTTCGGAACGGTCGGCAGTATAGCTTATGGCCCGCATGCAATTCAATATGGCCTCTTCGAGTGGTGGCGAATTTTAATAAGTGATTTTCAATGTGTCAATTCTTAATGCCAATCCAAATAAATTTAAAAAAGGAAAAACTTCTGCCGTTCCAACAGATTGGAAGCATGCAAGCATACCTTTGAACAAAGGGAAGGGGAGGAGAGAACGAATGTAAACATTATAGAGAAATAAGTTTATTGAGCATTCAGGGGAAAGTGTTACAGCCGGGGAATATCGGCCTAGCACCTAGAATTAAGCTCTTCAATGTGCCTACTCCGAAAGGGAACGCCGAGATGGGTATGCGTGTAAGTATTTATCTGTTCTACAGATGTGTAGCGTGGGGGGAAATAATATCCGCCGTGTCGACCGGAAACTTCTGAGATACGATTTTTTCTAGTAACCGTGGCCAACAGGGTAACCTCCTAGTCTTTCTAAGCTGCCAACCCAGTCCTAATAATACACTGGATAACTCTTCACTCTTCTTTATTTCATTTGAAAGAAAATGGTACACAAACAGCAATGTTGCCAATTGGAAGTGCACTTATAAAAACCACAAAGAGACACGTTAACAACAAAAAATCAAACAATAACAAAAACAACAAAACCAAGATGAAAGCAGTATCTGCTGATTATTGACTATATTTTATAGTTGTTTCCGAAAATATGAGTTGAGGCCAAGTGAGTGAAACTTTTAGGGGATAGAGAAAAGGGGTCAATGTCAGTAGGGAGAGAATTTATTAGGGCGGAGAGACGGAAGAAAAGAGAACGTTTAAAGATAATCTTGGTGTAAGCATGTGGAGTAGTAAGTTAGTTCAGGTAGAACGAGAAGGTACTCTGATGTATTTTATATATTTTTTAACCTTTACATTTTAACAGTTGACTCTTTTGAGTACTTTCTTCCGTGTAGTCCCTCACCGGGGACGAATCAAAAACAATTTCCAGACCAGAATGGAAGGTGACCTTTGAATCATCCTTCAGGGCAATAGTCCTCTCCGAGCATAAGTATTTCTCTCTAGGGCTAAAACCAAAAACCTCGGGCAGAAATTATCCCAAAAAAGTAACCTTTAAAATTTACGTACAGAAACCAAAACATGGTACAGCATAATTTAACAAAACAAAATTTAGGTATCACAGGTTTAAAAAAACTTCTTACTTTCACAATTGGGATTCATATTTGAACATTTGAGGGAAACTACTTTCGAGTGAATACACAAAATGGTAGCCACATTTTATGAAGTGATTAAAAAAATGTCGCACAATGGGACCCTATCGCCGAAAGCCTAACAACTTTGACAAGAGATGCACCATTTCACTAAATTATGCTCGAAAGTGAAGTGGCTAAATGGAATCCCAGCTCGTGGAAAGTTTGTGGATGTAAAAAAACAACTGATCCTACAAAAAAATTAATGCCATCACCAGCAAAAAGAACGAACTTTCCTTCTTCCGGGACGAACATACGGAATGGCGACCGAAATGGAAACGGCATTCGATTCGGTCCGGAGGAATTCCGCCGCTCACACATTTTGCTTTTAACCTTACCTTGAAGCATGGAAATCATTATCATTAATGGCAATTCTTTGAAAGAACGACGCGACGGTCGGCTAGGTCTCAAACATAACGGCATTAATTCATCAGTGGATGAGACAGTTTTTCGCTAAGCACTGTCCAGAGTAAAGTCAAACAAACATATTTTAATCGAACTGCACAAATCTTGAAAGTCGGCGTCACTTGATTCGAAAAAAAAATTGCAAGGAGACTCTTGACTAATATATAAACTAGTCCCCATACCAATATCACAAGCACAAGAGAAGATTCCTCCGTTATAAAATTTAACTCTCGTTCCACTTGATGAATAACTACTCCCGTCAAATGAATATTCCCGTGGAGCACGCGGCCAACACTGTTTATAACACATATTGTTTAGTTATTCAATTATTTTACATTTGGTATCGGGGATTGCCACTTCTGAGAAAACAAGTCATAAACGATTTACATCGGTACTTAACCTTCCGGCGGGTGCGTACGTGTACTGAGTACACGGCGTTCGGTTTTCTGCGTTTTAATCCATTTTACCGTTATGGGACCAACTCGGGACCCTTTGCTATTACTCATTTGTACAAATAGCCTTCGTATTGCGCAGAAATTATTTTCTTAGAAGCAGTTTTTAGGGAATAAGAAAGCGAAACGCGTCGTGAAGTCCGTACGTTGTGCGCTGGGAGGCCCGTCGATTCAATGAACAATCGAGGTATGTTCGTATATTTTTTGTTATTCTATACGATACTGACTTTTTTATTGTTAACAATAGTTGGCGACAAATAAATTTAAGTTCCTGATTATCTATTAATATTTTTATATGGCAGTAATTTTTGCCTGAAGCAAAATACTGCGTATGTTGTGAAGACCTGCCTTAATCATGAAAACAATATATTCGTAAGTACATGCATTTGCCTGTATTCATTGCATTTATATCAAAGAATGAGTCACTTTTTATTGCATAAAAATGATGTAATTATGCATCAATACAATTTACATTAGTGAAATTAATTTTGAAATCCGAAACCGATATTTGAAACCGAACGAAGCGAGGAAAGAAAATATTTCATTGATTGGATTATAAAGAAACGTGACCCTCGTATTATATGTACCAAGACTCAAAGCCGTCATTCGAATGCCTACATCGCAGGACTCACAAGGCATTAATGCAGCTACCAACAGACAAAAATAATAACGCAGTACAATGAAACTAAAGAAGCAGTAAACACAGTTGATAAAATAAGCGTAGCCCATGGCCCACCACTTGCATGATATTTTGTTTTCTTGAATATAGCTGGCATTAACTGAGATTCTGTCTATTCAATAAACATGGTAAGAAAAAGAACATCATCGAAGAAGAAAATTCAGAAACGATCTAGCCGTGGGTCTCAAAAAGGGGCATTTAAGGTCAAAATCGACGGTTTTGACTCCGCCGTCCGATTAGAAGCATACCTGAAGTGCTACCACTCTCAAGTAAAAACTACTTCTCCCGTGAATTTTACGAAAAGAGGGAGATGTAAACTATACGTAAATAACACTTCCACACTTATATTGCATATGGTAAATACGTTAGCAAAAAAACACTAACGCGTTTTTGTCACTTGCCTCACGAAGTTCACCCTCGTTCCCTGTTTGTTGTTTTTGTTCTATTTGACCACGCTCTTTTTTAGCTGTTCTCCCAGAAATTTGGGGCCCTATTGTGTATGTGAGTGTTTTGTGTGATTGCGTGTGCGGTTGTGTTAATAACTTGGCAGCCTTAGTAGAGTCACTTCAGCTCTGCGAAGGATCCCAAGTCCCATTAGCCTTACAAAGGATTCCAATTGGGTTGTGCGTGTCTGTGGTGGTCCCTGGCGAGGAAATAACTTTCCCGTTAACTACCAAAGGAGGGTATTCTGGTGGAGAGGCTGTGGTTGGTCCCTGTTGCGGAGTCCCCATTCCCGCAAACCAGCACAGTAAGTGTTTGATTTTTGACGAGTGGTGCATATATTTTACGGCCATTGGAGAAATTTCTTATCTAGTTAATCTATAGATGCCGTGGAGCTCAACTACCTTGATTCGAATCTAAGTTCAAAATATTTCAACAAGACGAGCGTTCACACTTTAGCAAATGTAACCTGATGATGATGTTGTAGCGCATCGAAACGCGTCGTTTTTTAATAAATCTGTGGAAAAGTACAAAATTATTACTTCAATTCCAGTATGAACTTCCACAAATTATCGCATGAATCCGTGAATTATACCTATTGACCCAGTGAATGATGCTTCTTGAGGCATACCCTGGGGAATTAATACGATACATACTTATTGGACACCGACCAATAGATAAGAATGGATACATCTGTCGTAGAATTACTTATATTGTCTTGTTTAAGATTGCTAGATTCGTCTCTAGTCAGTCAATCGGGCTATTTCCTGTATTCTCCTATAAAATCTGTTAAAGTCAGGGAGCGATACTTCAAAGTTGGACTTATGGAAAAGTAAAACTTTGCAAGTACATCACAGG
This sequence comes from Pyrrhosoma nymphula, assembly GCA_963573305.1. Taxonomy (NCBI): domain Eukaryota; kingdom Metazoa; phylum Arthropoda; class Insecta; order Odonata; family Coenagrionidae; genus Pyrrhosoma; species Pyrrhosoma nymphula. The sequence goes on from OY754330.1 coordinate 150,915,992, forward strand.
CGCCCATAAAGGAAGAGGTACGTGAACTCACTCACTGCCACCCACCAAATGAAAAGGCTAGAAGACGCAGTGCGTCAAGGTCGGACGCGTTGTCTCTACCCCTGGGAAAGCTAGTCTACTTCGTGATGCTCATTTTATTTCACTTTGCTCCTGCTGAATAGCGAAAATATATATTACTGAAAAGGGGAGTTATTTCCTTTGTTCCAATATAACCCGTTCTTAGGCAAAGAATCCAATCCTTGATCGGAAAGCCTTGAAGGTTGATTCATGAATTAAAATCTTCATTTTAAGCTAAAAGAAAACCTTCAATGTTGGCGAGTCACAAGAATCATTTTAAAATCCCTAGTAGAAACGAACGATGAAACACAGAAGTTTATTTCATGTTATTTATTGCCAGGAATATAATAATGCAGGTCTTTCATGCTTAAACCGAGTCATTGGAGTGAAAAAGAATACTGCATTTCAAATATTATAGGTGGGATCCTTCAACCTTTTTATATTCTCAATCACATGAAACAACTCAGGGTTTAAAAATCGAATGAAAGCGCTTTCACCAAAAATTCTCTGAATAATAAAATATCGGAAATTCCAAAACTTTGAAATAAAGATAAAAGAAACATTGACCACAATCTCGCGTATTCCAAAAATTGTTTGGCATTTCTTAATGAAAAATGTCTCAACAGCCCTTATCAAATATCGATCCGAAGTGATATTTTAAAGCCGTTCTGCGCCAAGTATAAACGTTCAGCACGGTCTTTAAGTACGTGGTGCATGCGTTACACCATGGCCCCCTGTGAGGGGGCCATGGTTACACCGACACGAAATAATTTACATTTTCCGTACAATCATTCGACAACAATGACATTCTACAGCACACCGAAATAATATGTACATTGCGTATTCAAACTATAACTGGGCGCGAATACAAGAGTATATTCATCTGAAAAAGTAATAGCTAATAATATTTTTCAGGCAATGATAACCTCAGCAAGAGCAGCAAACTTTACATTATTAAAGGCACAAATATTCAGGTACAGTCACGCAGTCAGGATTTGGTTTGGGGGAATCTGAAGCTTGGGGGGTCCTCTCTTAGTACAACTTTATTCGTTATTGCAGTTTTTATGGCTACTTTTTTATAGAAAACTGCTTTGTTCTTACCTTTTTCCACTATTAAACCCTTGTATTTTTCATCCGATATAATGCATGGTAAAATAAACTAACAATATGATTTAAAATATAAGGGGGTGCCCCTGCTACGTGCCTGTTCAGGCATTTATTGGAAACTATGAATTAACATCAACAATATTATACAAAAAAAGGAGTACGTGCCTACGCAATTAAGTAATTTCTCCTCAAAAGACCAATATTTGGATTAGCATTTTTGGTTCTCTTCGCATGCAATTTTTAAAGACATAGGTTGACAGCTAAGCTAACTGAAATCAATTTCAAAAAATAATCACCAGTTAGGTCTCGAGGTACAAGCAAGTGAAACATGCATATGAGTCAAGTAGTCAGTTTCTCCACTTATTTCAACACTTTTTTTGTAATAATAATTACAAAATATTAAATTATGATTTTATTCCACCTAAACATATCTACGAAACAATCGCGATAGGAACCGAATCCTACTCATCAACGATATTCAACAAAGTTTGAGGGAAGTAAGGTGTAAAATATTATTGACAGAAATAACTGATCAACTCTCTTACAAAAATATTCACACACTATTTTCTGGGTTGGATTTAAATTGAAAATAAGAATCACACCAAGCTTCATTAGGGACGTCTCCCATTTCATCCTAACAGTCACTCAAACACTAACCAATATCATAGCCATATTTGGGATTTACGATTTAAAAAAATAACGATTGAATTTCATCGTTAAAAATGTAGTTAACTATTTAACATAACCGTTACTTTATAGAAGAGTTAACTTGTAACTTTTAATCGTTAAAATTATACATTAACTGATACAAAACTAACTTCAGTTAATTCTTTTCGTTCATTTTTGGCGAATGTCGACCTGTTCGAATTTGGGCGCAAAACTTGCCCAACAGACTAAGGGGAAAATAAAACGGTTTCTAAGAATGCAAATATAGCTGGCTAGTTTAGCAAGAAATCAATGAATAGGTCCAGAAGAATAGATCCAAAAAAAGCGGGATAGAGTGGAGTGACCGCCAAAGTTTAGGATATTAGTATTAGAAAGAAAGTAGAAAATAGAGAAACCTCCGACGATAAAACACGAGACCACTCAAAGATCATGTCCGCGAGGTACAACACTGGCATTCCATCCTCAGCGCAATGTTAAAGATTGTTTTGTGCTGCAGGACTTCTTTTTTCAGACAGGAGAGGACGGATGTCCGATACAAATTTTGAAATGAGAATGTTTTTAAAGTTTAAAGACTTTTTAAGTAAAAGTTAAATAAATTTTTCTTGAATTTGAAGTTTGTACTTATTTTATCCCAACCGCGAAAAATAGCTTTTTAAAGTTTTCTTAAAAGTAACTGAAAAAGTAACTTTTAGAGTAAAAGTAACATTTTTTTAAATTAACTTAAATCAGTTACTTTTTCAGAAACGTAACTTTAAACTTTAACTAGTTACTTATTACCGAGATTAACTTTAACCAGTTAATTTTTTTGTAACTTTCCCAACTGTGATCATACCCTTTATTTTTTTGTAATGGCGACGTTGGAATTTGGATTGAAGCATTAGACACTCAACGTACTCGGAAATCATGGCAGACTACATACTCGGGGGCAGGGGGGGGACCGCGCCCCCCCCCCCACTCATAACCTCCCGGGAAAAATAAAAAAGGGAAGGGAAAATTTTATTTATTTATTGGCTGCTCCAGGATTAAATTAATATTTTAGTAACAAATTTAGAAAATTGTCATTCACCTAAGGTGTTCCAAAAATGTACTCCTGAGACCTAAAATTCAGTAAACTTTCCGGGAGAGGGCACCTCGGACCCCACTTTCTTAAACCTATGTCTTGGAAAATATTGTATGGGCGCCCATGTCGGAAATCGAGACCTTAATAAACTTTTTATGATATAGGTAATGATGATCATAAAGGGAATACTACTTACAAAACAACTTTGCACACGTATGTACATTCTCCAACGACCACTACTCTTTACTCAAATCCAACTCCAAGTCAATCACAATATCATCGTTATTTTGAGGGAGACATTTTCAAAGGGGATAATGCACACATTCTGAATTCCATGCATTGTCGAAGCTCTCTAAGGTCATGTATTCATAGTTGGGATTAACGATTTTAAAAATTAACGATTATTATACATCGCAATGTAGTTAACTTTTACCGTTTTAACCGTTAATTTTTAGAAGAGTTAACTTTTTACTTTTAATTGTTAAAATTATACATTAACTGATAATAAACTAACTTCAGTTAATTTTTTTAGTTAATTTTTGGCGAATGTCGACCTGTTCAAATTTCTAGAATTTGAAGTTTGTACGTATTTTATCCCAATTGCGAAAAATAGCTTTAAAAAAGTTGCTTTTTAAAATTTTCTTAAAAGTAACTGAAAAATAACTTTTAGAGTAAAAGTTACTTTTTAAAAATTTAACTTTAATCAGTTACTTCAGAAAAGTAACTTTTAACTTTAACTAGTTACTTTTTACAGAGATTAACTTTGACCAGTTAATTTTTTTGGTAACTTTCCCAACTATGGTCATGTTCCCCACTTCGGACTAGCCCCAAGATCAACTGACATACTGGCCAAAGACGCCAACAATGCCTCCGAACCAAAATTGCATTGCTACCCTTTTTCATCGACACCTTGCAGCATCTTCATGCTGAGACCTCTGCCACCTCGGAAGACCTCTGCCGCCGCCAGAAGAGGCCAGACTTATCCAGTGGCATGAGCGAGGAGAACGGCGTCAACAGAATTAAGTTACCGATGCTCCAATTGCAAGCTGCCACTAGGCACATAACTTCATCAAGTTCTCTTCCCCTCTTTCTCCTCTCCAAGACTTGCCAATCATTAATATCCCAAGCTATCCCATTCCATTTCGCCGTTTGCCGCTCAACTCCTCCCCATCGTCTTTCCCATAAAGGGAGAGTAATTTAGTCTTGAGCAGGACGTAGAGAATGCGCATCGTGCCAAACTTGCCACTAATATAACAGTAACAATAATGCTGGGAATCCTTGAGGTATAATATGGCAAACTTCAACTACGGTTAAGTTACTGGTACTCATATCCTAGTTCGTGTAACGATCACAGTTTGGCGGGGAGAAAATCGCAGTCGTTAAACTTCTCCGTAGTTTACACCTATGTCAGCAGATCGATTGTCTGATCAATAACGCCACACATACACCGCAATATCATTACAAAATGTTAAAGGAAAACCGATAGCACTGCAGGTGTTAAAATAGAATAGTGACACAGTGCTGAATAAAACGTTTACCTTCTTCAAATTTAGTAATATAGGTGCATCAACGGATGAGTTCTGACACTGCGCACTGTTAATAATTCTAAGCAAAATAAAAAAAATAATTGAACATATTCTTTCCATAAATGAAACTGAAAAACATTTCCCTCTCAAAAATTATTGGGAGCGCAATTCTATAGTCACGAGGGTATTTCAGTCACAATTGCCCAGCCATAATTTAAAAATTCAATGCTACGAAAGTCTGCGTAGTTACCACCTGAAAGTTATAAGCATTTAAAACGAGAGTGACAGAATTTAAATAAATTGCTCCAATTATGTAGTCACAATACTTGTCTGTGTCTTGCGCCAAGTCAAAAAAAAATTCCCGGTTTTTCCCGCCTACTTTTCTTAAATTTTCCGAATGTATTGTTTTAGTCCAGCGTGTTTTTGCGAAACAAAATTAGCCCCCCCCCCGACATTTCTGTTTCCCTCGCATACGCTTCATCGCACTTATGTTTTAAAACCTTTCGCGCCGAGCGTCAGATATAAGAGTCGGGATTTTCTTTACGCAAATGACCGGACGTCTACCATAAGCGCCGGAGATTTCTTTACGCAAAAGAAGTTATTTTGCGTAAAGAAATCTCCGGCGCTTAAAGAAGTAAGAACTAACGTCTCCTATGGACGCCGTGGAGGGTGGGAAAGTGACCGCCGCTGATACATTTTAGAAGGGTGTTCTTTCGACTCTTCGCGTCCCTACTCATTGGGTGGCAAAACCTTCCCTGGGCAACTTCGCCCGACCCTCGATACCTTTAGCGGTCATTCTCTCAGCATGTGTCAGCCGTCACTAATTGTATGTGCAGTGGATTTTCTAAATAAATATTCGTTGGCTATACCAAACCATTAACCATTGAAATGAACTACTTGTGTTTTGCAGTGTGTTCTCAAATTTTAAGCGAAATTCTAGCTCTTATATTAATGGAGTAGTCTTCTGCTTTCTTTTAACCATTACTTTCCGATTAATATCCTAAAATCGTTAATATAACAGCTAGAAATTCATTTAAAATTTTAAAACGATCAAATAAACACGAATAATTCATTTCAGATATCCATTCTCTCAAGTTTGCAATAAATTATTGTTTGAAAAAACCACTGCGCATACAAAAATTGACCGCAACCCCATGCTGTGAGAGGGTTTGCTCATGAGACGGAGGGTAGAGACAAGTTCCCAACCGAAGGGACGGAAGAGTAGGGTCGGTACGCCGGAGAAGATATTCCCTTAAAAATGCTTCCATACAGAGCAGGATACTAAAGATATTTCCGAGAAAAGTTCACCGGCATTAATGAATACTCTGGGTGCTCGCAACGTGGGGTATCGGCAACTGGCCCTAGCGCAGAGGCCGATACTCCACGTCACCTCCGCAGCCTATTGGAGTTCCGTTCGGTCAGTACTGCTCGTTGTTCGGTACTGCTTTATACTTAGGGTATTTTTTCCGTACTACGGAAGAAATTCCCCTACTTTTTCTTCGATACCGCGCGATTTGAAAAACTTTGCCTGACAAATTTCCCGGCTTTTTCCCGGTTATTCCCGATTTCCCTGTCGCTAGACACCCTGCAATACTTTAACAATTAATTTGAAATTAATGAATACGCCATATAATATCCGATGACCAATCATAAGTCTACATCAAAAATTAATTAGTTACATTCCTACTAAATTAAGTGTGTCATTAGAAGGAAACGTGAAAGCAAAATTTTGTCACCGTCAAAAATTCTCGAGGTGTTTAAAAGTCTTTAATAAAGCACGTCAAAAGGAACCAAAAATGTCGCAAATACTTTAATATTCTTCATGTGAAATTTCAGATATCACTATTGCGATTTCGGCGGATTTTCAATGCATTATAATTTCGGTAAAATATAAATGAAAATATTCCAAGCATGCACAATGGTGCCTCCACATTGTAGCTTGAGTAATAACCGCTAAGTCCAAGCTAAGCAAATGCTAACAAAACAATTAATTATTACCGGAAAAACTGATGCAGGGGGAAAAGGAAACTTGTTAAAAAATAGTCGAAGATGTTACAAAGAAAAGGAGCAAATTATGACCATCGAAAGAAGTATACCAACACTAGAAGAGGGAAAATCACGCTAACAGCTGTTTACTGCCGGTGGAGACTCGAATTAATCTGAATGACTTGCCCTCCCGGCTTAGAGTTGGGTCAGAGTTCATCATTTTCCGAAGATAGTTAGGACAGGAAAATTATGTATTCAAGAATGACCTATAGAGAGATTCCAGAGGCATTTTAAGCTTATCTCAGCAGAGACAGCAGTGGGAAGGAGGCAACAGCAACGGCAAGGTCAGACTTCGAGATCACTTAGGATCAATTGCGATAAAAGTGCGATTAAGAGAACTATAAAAACTTAATCGTGATTTCTCGCAAAAAGCTCCGAGGGGACACCAATAAGGTTATCACACTACAGTCACTGCATCCTATGAGAGACCTGAGCTATCGAGTAGAAAGGAAAGTTGAGATGGATGGAGTTCCATCTCATCCTTTCATTTGAGTTTTCAAGCAGATAATTGGTAGGTTTTTGGACAGTCCTCATCCTAACATCCCAAATCCTGGTACATCGTCTCGCTTTCCCTCCTACATTTGTCACGCCATCAGCTCCCTCTTAAATTCCACAAATTGTCTACCTCATTTATTTCGTCCAGAATTGCTATCCTCCGAACCTCCACCACCAGCCACCTTATTCGCCTCCCCAACCATATCCAATACCTCATCGTTCGTCTTCCTCGCCACCCAGCTCACCCTCTCCATCCTTCTCTAAACCCACATTTCAAACGCCTCAAATAAACGTATACTAAAAAAGTAGTAGGTATCCATTCGAAATGACCAAGTTTCCGAACCATACGGCGCCACCGCCACGCTCCATATTAGTTTTCACCAGCATTTTCTTTGCGTCTCTTCTCAGACCCCCCCTAATCAATTCTCTTCTCTTTGAAAATGCTTCTTTAGCCACGGCAATTCCACTTCTTATGTTTCTATCACTTAACCCATTCTCCTCCAAAATACTACGCAGATACGTCAATTGCTCGACCTGCTCTATCTTCTGCCCTCCCACCCTTATAGTCAGCCCTGCCTTCTAACTTCTAGAAAATCTCATCACGTTTGTCTTCTTATGATTTATCTTCATCCCATACCATCCGCACTGCACCTCTATCGCTTTTATCATTGACTGTAATCCCTTGGCCGACTGATAAACTAATGCTTGATCATTTGCAACTCACACTATTTTATCAGACCCCCTCCTACCTCCATCTCCACCCATGCCTCTCTTACCATTTCTTCTGAATATAATGCAAAATAATAAAAAGCAAATGCGTTCGTGGGCACCCCTGCCCAGGGCTGGGCGTTTTCCAAATACGTGTATATATATATATATATGTACACAAAACGAAAATTTCGCCAATAGGCCACAAAAATAAAAACACTTGACAGGGGGTGGGGAAAGAAAAGTAAAAAGAGAGAAGACTTACTGTACGTTTCGGGCATGTAGGCCCTTCTTCAGCTATAGAAAAAGTCCGAAACATCCCTGTAAGTCTTCTCTCTTTTTACTTTTATTGAATATTGGAACCCGGCGAGGAGGGTGGTTGGAGAGCGCCCTAATCTTTGAAAACAGGCACTCAGTGCAGCACTTCCTTTTCCACCATTAATTATAGCAATAACAGGGGAAAAGAAGCTTACATTGCTTTTATTGTTTTTCTGTTGCCAATATTTCATTATTTAAGAATTTCCAATACGACAATATTTCCAATATACCAATATTTTCCAATATTAAATATTCCAATACAGGTTATTGATATTAGTCCAATTTCGATATTTTAAGATAATACAGATTTGGAATGAGATGTATGTCCAGTCGACCCTATCAATTGCATTGTCGAAATCTACAAAACAAGCGAAAACATCCTGCACACATTCTAGGCTTCTCTCTACCAGCATCCTCATCACTCCTATGGCATCTTGCGTTTCTGTCCCTCTCCTAAACCCAAACTGGTCGTCACCCAGGTTAGCACTCTTAGTAAATTCGTCGTTAGCACTCTTCTCTAGCCTTCTATTTATAACTCTTCGAACTAGTTTGGCCGCGTGGGATATTAAGCTTATTGTCCTATAATCTTCGCACGTTTTTGCCTCATTCTTCATCGGTACCGGAATCATTACTGTATTCGCGAAGTCCTCCGGCCACACTCCATCCTCCTCCTCCTCCATAAATCTGCGCAGTAAGGTTTCGTCCTCCGTTCTTCCACATACTCTTTAGACACTCAGCAGGTATGTTATCTATTCCTACCGCCTTATTCATTTTCATGTCTCGTAGTGCTCTTTCGATTTCGCCACCTCAACCGCTTACATAAAATAATGCAAATTCTTCATCTTTGCATGGGCATGTAGACTTAAATAAAAGTAAGAAATATTTCTCGACGGTTCTAATATACCACTCTCGGCCACCTAGGTTCACAATGATCGCATGGATCTCAAACGGGCCCGGTGCATTAATGAGGAGAACCTCCATGACATGAATCAGACAAAGCAAGGGAGAGCTGACATGGCAATGGTTTCTATTAAGTTTCCTTTCTGTACTGTAGTCACGGTTTGGTTGCTCTCGTTCGATCTGGTCTTTTGCGACATCCTATACCTATATCCTCAAGAGGAATGATAGGTGGACCACAAGGTTGGAATACATTACACGAATGATTACGGACGATAAAATGAAGGCTTATAAAGAAATTAAGTGGCTAGGTGAAGAGGAATGGAATGGCGATAAATCAATATTCTGACTGATGGCTACTGCCGACAATGAGGGACCATGGTACTTCTTAGACGTAAAAACGAAAAACAATGAACACGGAAGCACCACAACAAAATGAGTTTTATATGTAAAATTATCGATTACCTATTTTAAAGCTTTACTTTGGATGATAAATCGAACTACAAAGTTTTCTTAGTATACCTATTGCCACCTTCAGGGCTCCGACTTGTCCATTTAATCAATTCTTTATCACCGTAGTATTTCCATTTGTGCAAACATTTAATATGATGTGATTTTCACATAAATATTGAATAAAATATTTTTTGCAAAATATTAAATAAACCTGCAAGTCCACAAACCTCGAACACGCTAACAACATCTGACAACGCCAACTCAATGATTTTTTGAAGCCATAAAAGCGTTCGCTCGAAATACAAAAATTAGCAAATGATGGTTGCTATCTTCCCAACTATGAGTATACTTGTTCAACAAAGTGTGTCGCTTAAACTCGAACGCAGTCATTCCTTGGGAAAAAAATGGAGGTACGAGCTCACCTTGAGAAAAATGTTCATTCTTCAAGGACAAAAATGATATTCTTAAAGACCTGTTTACCAGAGACTAGGTGATTAGTTGCGTGGATAGGTATATGCTCCTTTAAAACTGCCACATATAAAAATTATTATGATTAACAGTCAGTTTACCTTAAACGCACATCTGCAACTAATTTAAAGGAAACCCAAACACATGCAGGACCTACTCTCATGAAATCCATACTTCAATTTGTATTTAGAGCATGTTCAAATTTGTATCGAATTCAAACAGGTGGTAACGCTCGCTCAGCTCCGCTCTCGCGCTTCTCTCTCGTTCCGCAAATTGAACGCGCGGCAGTTACGCGCGCCAAAATCTTGGAAGGCGCAAGATTCTCAAAAACATTCTAAAAAGAAACATTTGATTTTTCGGGAGGCGTTAAACAATTGCTTATAAAATTCTCTAGTGGTATATTAAACAACGAAGTATTGAGCTCAAGCATTGTATCGTGTCAAAGAATGAAATCAAATCGATATTTCGATATCCAAAATTCTTGGGGCTCTCCGCGTATCATACGAAAAATGTCACGAAGTCAATAAATCTTAACACTGTGAGTTAAAAATTTACCCTGTTAATTTTTCTTAGGAAAAAAATACGTAATATATTAACATACTGTACAAATAATAAAACATTTAAGTTTAATAATTAAAATTAGTCCGCAGAATTATGATGGTGACAACAGACAAGATTGGAAAGTTGTGAAATTCGATGCTAGGTTTTCGCAACGACTAATTGAGTACCATGTTTTATAGCCACGCCTGTTAACCACACATCTCTACCACAGAGTTTAACAAAGAAAAATCGACCAACCTATCAATTACGACCTTTTTCTAAAGCATACATTACGCGATTTTTAGTTAACTCATTCTACAGAAAAAAAGGCATTTTGAAAATTATTTTTACGCTTGAAAAACGATAGCACGACGAATAAAAGATTACCACCTTTCCCGAGGATTCCAGATTTTTCCAGTTCCAATATGATTATGTCGTATTTTTCCTCTCTCTTCAAGGTTGTTTTACGGCATACTCTAAACAGTGGACTACTGAAAGGTTAATTTTTGAAATGCTGCACATTAGCGTATGCCGCAAACCAAAAGCAGGATCACCATAGACGGAGTTTCCTACAGCAGATTCACTCAAGGATACTTCCATCTTAGTCTGCTGAAGGGACTAGCTGGTCCATCAAATGAGGAACATATTTCGCAAGGGTCTGCAGGAACAATCACGTCAGGGGTGCTCCAGTTAAGTAGCCAATTACGAGAGGCTCTTGGAGCGTCGGAGGCAGTAGGCGGAGGAGTTTCTTTTCGTGAGATGGGGAGGGGAGGTAAAGCTGCGCCGAGTAACGTAATGCGAGGTTCAAAAATGCTTTCGGTGCCCCGAGATGACAAACGGGCAGCTATGCGACCTGGAGTGAATTCATAATGGCCTGCCACGTATGAAGTAGCAGACAGCTAGTTTGTCACAACAATCATAGTGATGAGTTCTGCCAGTGAAAACATAAAACGAGAGTTACGTAATCTTAATGAAGAATCGAGGAAGGCTTTTTTTCGCGAGAGCGGGGGACAGAGGAGAGTGGAAAATCCGGAAAAATGATGCTGTTACGTAATTAACGGACTTCCCGCTTTCCCTCCTTTAAAGAATGGCTCACTTACAAGCGAGGAACAAATGACCCTGCGCCGCTAATACCCGCGTGAAGGTCAGCAGTTTTTTCACAAATCATTCGTAAAGCAAATAAAAAAAGCCACTTTAAGAGATCCAGTATCCCATAAGATGACGCAGCGTCTAAATAGACCAGCGAGGAGGTGGAGGGATACATAAGTAACCGCTTATAAAGTTGCAGTATCGACATTAATTTTAGAGAGAAAAAAACAAGGCGAGACGAAAGAGGGTAATTTGATATCCATCAGCGCCCAATCCCGCCCCTAAAGAAAATTATAAGCTTACTATACTGTGAGGAATCCTATGCACCAAATTAGAACGGATAACTAAAATTTAACAAAAACGTAAATAATATTCAACAGTTAAAGTTAAAAAATTATCTTTGATTCCCGCATTGCTGAGAAAGAATCATACGGGCCACACATGAACAGGACCACGACACGGAGCCCCGCTTAGGGTCGAGGTAGTCCATTTTGGAGCGCTCACTCACGCATCCAATTACGGCGTCAAGTCTGGAAGTGCCACGTTTTACTCATTGTTGCCATCGACTCCATTAACATGGCCTTGAAATCGCTCGCATCGCCCCATCTGTGCTCTGTCCGCGGTGCGAACTCGCGCGCGGTCGCGAAGGTAAATAAATACAAGAGCACAAGGAGAAAAGCCTCGAGACCGGATCAGCATGCCTCCGCAAAGTGGCCGGCCGGGATGAGTCTTTTCGACAGGGGTTGGGACTTGCGTGCCGATTGTGGGAGGCCCATAGGTGTGAAATGGGCACAGCGCAAATAAGATCCCAAGTGTAAGAATACACGGGGGTGAGAATTTTTTTGTATCCCATCAAAGGCACCACGGCATTCCATCGCCTCAGAAATAGTGCCGGCCAAACAAGGGACAAGAAGTAAACCCCCGACAAATAAGATAAATAATGAACATGTGGAGAGTTGCAGCGGCGTAGCCAGGTTTTGGGTCTAGGGGGGGGAGGCAGAAAATTTTTACGAGAGAAAATTTTTATTTTAAGACTCATAAATTAACCAGTTGACTAAACTTTACAAATTTTGGTGTTGCAATAGGTGGATGGGTTTGAACAAAATATGACAATTGGCAACGTATTATACAATTTATTTATACGTATTTGGGACTTGAGAGTGGAAACATTCACAGACTAAGGGGCGCCAGAACACGGGGCGGGGGGGACATTCGCCCCCTCCTACCCCCCCTGGCTACGCTACTGGAGAGTTGCAATATATGACTCCGACATATGGGCGATTGTGCAGATGGATGGGTCACACTTTGAGGAACAACAAATTTCTACGGGGCATAATAGAAAGGGAGCCGCGTCATTCTCTGTTTAAATATAAGCTGTTCCCACTAAATAAGTAATTTTAGGTAAGTAGGAAAATGCAACGATCAGATTCGAGCGGGGATGCGGATACAAAAATATAACTAAAATTTAAAAGCTACCAAAAGGTACTAAGTTTTAACATGATTATGTTAATCAAATATGTACGTAAATATTTAAACTTATTTTTTTCCTGACACTCAAACCATGAATTGAATGAAACAAATAATGTCACACGTCAAATACGAATCTACATCTAATTGGGGACGAAGAAAGAATTTAAGAGCAACAACATTAAATTCGGGCGATGTCGACGCCCAGTGACGGATTTCGCTGTTACGGAAGCGTAATTCGGACAGGCAACTTTGCGGAAAAGGGTACAACAATCATCCACGCTTGGACACCCGAGTCGCCTCCACCTCACTTCACCTGTCTCCGAGAGAGACAATCCCGGGCGCCCAAAAGGTAGCCAGAAATTGCGAAAAAAAATCTCGCCAACCCCTTCCCGAAACAGAATGTTTTCTCCTTTACTTGAAAATAATGTTTGGACGTTATCGACTTTATTCAATTCCGAGAAACAGTTGTTGGTAGGACCACAGACGGGTCACAACTCAATGACATGACGGATTCGACGAATCACCAAAGGAAAGTTCAGCGTTTGTAGTGTCGAGTTCGGGGTTATCAGGGCTATCTAATGAAAGCCATCATTAAATAAGAAATACTCAAATAACGTTAAATTAAACAAGTATTTACCGTAATCTCAGAGACCAGACCGCAAACTCCGACACTTCAATTTCATGAACTCCCGCCCCAACCCTGACCCGCAGACGTGTTTCACCCGCGTGACACTCCTCAGTACTTATCGACAGCTTTTCCGCATTCCGTAACACAAACGCGAACGCTCGGTTGGCCGGATAATTTGGGAGGACTACGACTGCGGAGGTTATTTACGTCATTTTAAGGATTGGCGAGTAGGTTGGAGAGGAAAGGAAAGGGCGGAGAGAAACCTAGAGACAGCATTTATCTACTCTTAGCGAACGCCGCCATATGGCCGACAAATCAACATACCAACCGACGGACGGAAAACTGGATTTGAAGTAAGATTTTTAAGGGCAAGTCCCCAAGTAAGGATGGGGATTCAAAAGATAAATCACTGCCACTGCCGGGCTTCAAACCCCAGCCCTATTGGGTTTAAGTCCAGTATTCTTGCCACTACATCTACCTGGTCTCTAACACGAAAGTTATGACAAATAAACATCAGGGAGTCACTTAGCTGTAACTCCAGCTTAACCGAACCCTAAATAAACAAAACTTCACGTCGCTCAGGGTGTGATAAAATTTGCTGAAGATTCGATTCCGAGGCGTGACAGGCGAATGGGTAAAATGCTTGCCCACAAGCTGGGAGCCCGGGTTCAAATCTGGGAAAAGTATTATTGGAAACCAAAACTGAAAATTCCTAGTCACGCAGTGCTCTGGTTTCCAGAACTTAATGAGTTACCGCTATCAACCTACGTAAAGGAACTGCCCCCAAAACCTTGAATGAGTATGCGTACGTGAAATACGTAGGTAACTCGCGTTTAGACAGAGAAGGATGTGATTCCATCTTCAAATTTCAGATGAACCACGGTCTTGAAAACTGCTACTCGACATTTTTCCTGAGCCTCAGCAAAGTGACCCAATAGCTTTGCGGAATGGGCCCTTGTCACGAAGGTACAACCAGCTTACCTCCAAGATCGGAAACAAACATATTAAATCTTCACTCCGGAAGCCTATTAACCTCAGAGCCAGCTCGCTTGAGACTTACATGTAAGGTGGCAGGTACGGTAATCGTGGGTATTTGAGAGTAATTTTTTTTAATTTTCAAGTCCAAAACTAGTAGGAGTACATTTCACTTAAGTGCATCTGTTAATGCGGTGGAACTCACCATGTCGGAGATTGCGGTGATGGAAATGATGCAAGAATTATAATTTCCATTTTGCCTTAGTTAAAACATGTTATAACTTGAGCTATAGATAGTTTCCGGTCTATTATTCGAAATTTGGGCGAAAATTGTGATTAAATAAGTTTCTTTTACGTTTGACCAGGCGTGACACCTTAATATTTGTTAGCAACCATTATAATAACATGAAATATATCATTTGTCGTTCATAAGAAAATCAGTACATATGTAATTGAAATATTACGAAATATATCTCACGTGCCATAAGGCAACGCGTTAAAATGGCATTGAATTGCCAAAAACCACATCGGTAAATTGCATTTTTTTCTCTTTTATATATAGAGATATGCATGCAAAGTTTCACACAAATCTATTCATAGACAAAAATCGCTCCAACCACCTTTTCGACAGTCACGGCGAATTCTTTATCAGCAAGCCGCCGCCGAAACATGCTTTCGCCACGGAAATGACGACGTACTGTTGATGATGAATGACGAGTGCGTGAGTAATGTTTGACTATCGCAATTCCATCTTAGAAGTAAACAGGATGCAACTATGTTTCATACTACCGACTAATCTTATTACGCAATTTATAAAACAATGCCATGGTGAAAAAATCTTGGCTTAATAATTTTCACAGAATTTTCTTGGTAGACGTAATAATATCCCAGTATCTAATATGCAAGTGGCCCCAAAATCCTACTACTGGTTACGCGATTTCCAGTCTTCCTCCAACAGAAGAAGTATCAACCCAGAATTCCACATGGCTACTTCTCGCTCTTTCATTAATGACCCTATTACATGATGAAATGGCCGCTTTTCGTTTTCTCTGCCACTGACTTTCCTGGAGCGGCGTCACCTAATCGTATTTCTCCTGAATTCAAACTTACGACCGGTTGCTGGGGCCATGAATAATGACGCCGAAAATGAGGCCAGTACACTACAAAGGGGAGAGAGCTGCGGATAAACGTAATAAAATGGTCCACCCAGGCGAAAAGTGGGGAATCACAGCGATATATAATACACTGTAGAAGATTACTCCAGGAAAGCCCTTTCCCATGCCAACAACATGTACTTTTCTGATAGAAAGCCCTTTCCCATGCCAACAACATGTACTTTTCTGATAGCGCAGGCACTCAATATTTACATTGAGATATGGACACGGCTCAAGTCGATACAACTGAGAAACAGGTGTAGGTGGGAAAGTAGAGTTATGATAAAGCTTTCTGAACATGATTAAACCTGCCATGTTTGAGAGGGGTCATGATTGCTTCAAGAAATAAGATCCGTGAGTTTCTTATTCGTTTTTAAGCGAGGGGACAGAAATTATTTATTTTTTTAGCATTTCTATCCTCTACTATCTCTATCCTACATGTAAAGACACGCAAATGAACTCGGTCCATTGTGAGATAAAAACGGTCGGCTAACGCCACGTATAGTGTTCGGGTGTTAAAAATACTTTAAGGTTGACTTTAGTATAATAAAAAACAGTAAAATATTCTCAATTCATGCTGATTTACTTTGAGGACGAAGAGAGGGGAAATCATATTAAAGTCTACCATTCAAATCATCTTCCCAGAATTTACTTACCAACAATGGTTAATAATGAAGACTTTTTTCAGTCATCATCTTATTTCCTGTGTTTCGCCCCCCAAATCTTACGTCGAGATCAAGATCTGAGCAATGACGAGCATGATTCATCAATGCATAAGCGGCACATTAAAATTGAGCTTCGTCACTTAGTGAAATCCAACGCATCTGCATCAATTAAAAGCGAAAGGTTGCCCACTCCACTTGATGCCTACATGCGCTAGAAGGCCGCCTCGCCATAGGGTGATCGCCGGAGCCTACATGGATGTATAGCCCCTTCTCGGGATAAATGGGGAGAGGAAGGCACCTCACTGAATGTCTCCTCGGAAACTGGAGCCCTACGGGACGACGCGACCATGTGACTACTACACACGCATTTTGTAATCATATCCACGTATGCACCGAGGATTAAAATGCAAAAAGAAAGATACACTTACAATGCGTTTCAGACGTAATTTATTACCATTATCAGTTGTTCGGTCGGCAGATCGGTTCACTGCTGCCCTCCATTCCTGATTAATCCATGGTTACTCTCTAGCACACTGATGATGCCCCCTTCCATTCTTCTTGATTTAGCCCACGTGGATAGGAGACCTGTCCCGCGGCCTTCATGGCGGGGCTTTCCCTTCCACTTTGCACCGATCATATTTCATTCCGTTGAGCTAAAGCGTGTGCCCCATCCATCTGGTTCTTCATTTCCGCCTGGATTCCCATTGGGTCCATTCCTATTCAGCTGTTATGCATTATTATTTTCCCTGACTATTTTCAACAACCACTACGGCATCGACTTTCGAAAGATTCTTCTCGCCTCCAGTCCCTTTTCCTAATGTTCCACGTTTCTGATCTATTTGGAGCCACGCTTCACTTGCTCGAAAGCTTTCAGGTACTGTTTCCTCGTCAGTAATTGCATTCAATTTAAAACAAAAGTTGTTTATTCATCGCGAATGCTTGCTTAACATGGGCTTATCTTCGGTCGGTGACCATTGGATTTCCATCATCTCATATAATGCTGGATGAATACTCAATTAAAACCACGAAAAATACAAAGACACGAGGTAAAATGCCAGGTTGTCATTCAAGATACCGATAAAATGAAATGCTTCATGTTATGGAGTCAAGAGAATTGAGGAAGACATGAGCTGGAGTCACGGACACCACTAGCGTTGTTTCCTATATGATATTGAAACCTTTTCTACGTTTAAAAGTAAAAAAGACTGACATTTAACGAACGGCAGACGTAATCGAAAAAAAATACGCCATCCCCGCTGAGGTGTTGCTCAATCCACTTTTTCCCGAAAGTCCACCGCGAAAAATAAACTTTCTTTTAACGCAACAGGCTCCCAATTTCCTTGCCCCGTAGACGTCCAGAACCGCACATAAGACTAACCAGTTAATAACGAGTTTTGCTCCTTTCGTGGCTGGAAACTTCATAAGAGGAAATGAGAATAAGAAAATCTTACCCAAGTTCCGAAAAATAAACGGATAAATGAAAGCAATAGTATAAGTAGGTTTCTAAGAAAAAGTTCTCAAAATGTTTGGAACTTTTCCGTACCTTCAAAAACTGGCCGACAGGTCTTTCTAAACGAATAGAAATAATATGCAAATAACAATTAGGATTTTAATCATTTAACAGATTTCTAAAACTAAGCAATTCTAAAAATAATTTCCAGTTTTCGGCTGAAAATCTGACAATACCATGAAATTAACTCTCTTTAAAGTAAATGGCAATGCTATTTTACCCAGGGTTTTACAGACGTCTAGTCAAATTGTACGATGAAATGTTAGTTATGCGCCACACATTAAACATTTTATCAAATCATAATACATCGAATCCGAGGCTACTATACTCGTACGCGAACCAAGAAAAAATAGTGGGGCTGCTTCTCCCGTCAGCCAAATAATTACAATGAAACGCAAAAGGCGACAGGTTCAATTAAAGTTTTAGCAAAAATCATATCAATACAGCACATTTTATAAATATCTTTACATACATTTTGAAACAAGTAGAAACTCTGCAAACTATTTTTATCTTTCACAGCTAATACCACAGCACAGATTTTACAAAATAATAGCAACCTGCCGCAGACATATGTTATTCATAGAGATTTAATCTTATAACGATAGGCAAAAAATTCACACTGCGTATTCGAAATTATAATGTGCACGGATGAATCACACTCGCACTTATGCACACTTGCGGGTGACTCCGTAAAAGGTCCCGGTATCCTCAAAATTCGTCAAAAAGAGCGAACACCTGATTGTGTTCTGTTTGGCTTTATCCACGTGGACTCTGGCGCTATGCGCAGGCTTTGAACTGATTCATTGAAATCGTCCGGCAGCCCAGAACAACTTGTTCCTATAAAGCCACCAAAAATCCTTAAGAGGGAGAGGACGCCCCGGTAGCTTAACTTGCTAAAGCACTCGGAGCGAAATTGAGGGATCCGGGTTCGAATCCCGATCAAGGCAAATGATTTTTCCTCTGTGGAAAATCGCACTATTGTGCACTTGCGGGTGACTCTGTAAAATGTTATAACATGGCTAGTCCCGGTATCCTCAAAATTCAACATAATTAATGCCAATTTAAAATAAACGACAAGCATATCGAGATCAGAGAAATCAAAAAGTGAAAAGTTCATACGAGCGAAGAATTCCTCAATGAGAAACGAAAATTTAATAACATAAAACCCGATAGCGAAGGCCCTGCGATGCAACACGATTGCGGTACGAGGTTTCCCACCCAATGCTGAATCCCCAGATATTGGAACGTTGATGTAAGAAAATATTTTTTAATTTTCAGATCTAAAAACAACAATCGAAAAAAAAGGAGGGAGCAAACCTTCACCTATCCACATCATACGTATGCAGCTAAACCGTATGAAACGGTTGTTACATTTCTCACACATACATTATTCTATTCACTTAAGAACCAGAAATACACAGAACCCTATTTAAACATCTTGTATCCCTTCAAAAATCTTCATTTCACAATTTCCAACAGCGTTGTAAACCCGTGGTCAGAAATATTATGAAACCCCTTTTGTACGCTTATTGGGCCCCTGGGAGTAGTTGGAGGCCTAAAAAAAACATGGCCTCACTCGCCAGGAAAAGGAGCCTAGTGTCATCTAACCCAAAGAATATTTCGTTATAATTACTCAACCATATATTAAATCCAAAGTTTATAAAGTGCATCAAGTTTAGAGCCGGGGTCGATCAGGGCACCACACTAATATCGGTGCTCTTGCATATTTTTACCCTTTCAAAGATTTACTTCACGAATCGCCTACAGTATTCGAAATCCATCTGATGAAAAATATTGCCCAATTGAATCATTTCAGGCCCCATGAGACCAAATGACCATCCATATGTATTCAATGCACTTCCTTGACCTAATAACTGCGAAATATCATGATAATCTGCTTTTAGTTAATGATGGAATTGGTTAGTATCCTTCATATTCATGACCGTGCGGTGTGCATGTGGCGGTCCGCTTGCATGCTGCATTTTGGTGACTTGTCACCCCCTGCCAAACACCCTAGAGGTGGCTCGCAGGGTTATATGTAGATGTAGATGTAGATTAGTCTTCCCGTGAAGACCCCCTACGGGCCCATGTTGAAGCCTCAAAATCAATATATAGACAATGTCCTTTCCAATCTAATCGTCCCCCTACGTGCAAAATTTCAAGATTATTTGTTAATCTGTTTGCCTATTGTGACTTAACTGAGTACGGAGTATCCGGATTTGGGCCCCACCTTTATATGCGAGCTCTCGGGCCTCGATACCAATGCATAATATAAAAAGGAATATCCGGTCTATATTTACATTGTTGAAGTAGTGTAAAAATTATAGAATTTGGAGCCAAAAACTATAACTTTAGGTAAATACATAGCGAATACGAAAATCGAATGCAACGATTAAAAATTGTTCTTTAAGACATCCGATAGTAAAATTTCCAAGCATCAAAGTAAAAGTTGGCTAAAAAAGGGTCCCCGAGTACTTGAGCCTATTTAATAGAGCATATTAATCCGTATAGGTCCTTAGGAGCGTGTGTGGTACATTTTGTTCCAATCCTCAAAGGTTTTGTTAGTCTATTTAGTCCAGTCGGGATAGCGTTAAAATCGATATGAAACGGGAAAAATTGCTACTGTTGAGAATTTTGGTGAGTTGATTGATAAAGTAATTCAGAGTATTTAGGGAGGTTGGGACAAGAAGCTGACTGGGGAATTGTTAATGGCGGCCATGTAAAGTTGGAAAAGTGTACCTTTTCGCTTATAAAACGAAAACTACGCGCTTTAGAGAAAAAAGTTTTCAACAGAAGTTGTACGGAATAAAAAAACCACTAACTAACGTCCCTTTATGTGAAAATCTATTCATTAGTTTTTCTTGTTTATCAATTAAAATAAAAAATTGCCACTTTTTCAAATTGCAATTACTCTGAAAGTTTAGTCCCCTGTAACATCAAATTATTCGAAATTATAGGCATCTAATATACAATAAGCTCCCGAAATTTCGAACTCCTAAGTTAAAACGTTTAGACAATATATAAACCTCAGAACGTGAACATTTTCAAGATTGCTGTAACGGATGTCACAACGAAACACAATATTGGGAATGAGAAAAGGGTAATTGAAAAACTTGCCTGATCGTAAATTTTTGTTACATCAAGAATCTAACCTCCTATTACCAATGCTTAAGATGTCAACTATTTATAAGCACGGAGAAATTCCCTACAGTGCTAACACCATGACAAATAAAAAGAAATTAAAAATGTGTACGAAGTATTTTTTTTTTAATTTATAAACAGCAAGCACATGTTGAAATAGGTTAATTTTAACCATGAACTCACTAATTATAACGATTTCTGAGTTCAAAGTAGTATAAAACTTTCTATTTTTATTTTATTTTATCAATATAATTCCTCATTTACACAGACTGCCGGTACGTGAACACGCAATCATAAAGCAATCATGAATTTACATCCATTCAAGCTAACTGGTAACAATTAAAAATACTTCCAAGGTTCCAGTACCATATAAGAATATGAAACGAACCGCGCGCATTTTCTTATTCATTCCCTCTTCAAAAAGCGTTTCCTCCGAGGCGCGATGGTTCAATTTCTGAATAGTTAATTGCATTAAAACGTGGCAAGGAATAAGGGCTCAGGAATTTATCAACGGATCTCTAAGGAATGGTTTCAGATTGGCACCTATTAATCCGAGAGAATAAACAAGAGATAACGAGATATATACTGGCCGAGGTCAACTTTCGCCAATTGATGGACTCTGTTAGCTTTGATTTCGTTATCCAGACGAAGGTATTAGAGAAGTCAATTACGGCCAAATATATGAACAACTCATAAGGCTGAAGAAAAGTATACTGCTTCAATCATGTCAATAAAAGACTAGATTAGCCTTTCTACTTTGATTAATAGAGACCATTCCACTTATGCCAGCTTTATGGATTTAAGCTCTTCAGCAGAAGACTGGCTGAGTCCTTTTCAGGTATCATACATTGCCTTATGTATATCATCCACGGTCTTCCTCGACAAATACACCCATTCATCTTTCTTCCGACATCGTTTTAAGGAGGTAGTTATGCCTCAGAATATGTCCAATAATTTCCACCAGTTTCTACTCCACCGAGTTTTAAAGAGGCCTC
Source organism: Pyrrhosoma nymphula (assembly GCA_963573305.1). NCBI lineage: Eukaryota > Metazoa > Arthropoda > Insecta > Odonata > Coenagrionidae > Pyrrhosoma > Pyrrhosoma nymphula. Next base: position 150,937,960 of record OY754330.1, read on the forward strand.
TTTTCTCCCCAATTCCTCGTACGACAATGGCGATGCTCTCCGTGCATTTGATCCTCATCATTCTTTTATAACACACTTAAAACTGCAGCCATCGCCAAAGCTTCAATGTCATATAAGAGCATGCCCCATTCATAAGTTTACATGAATTTTACTTTTGGTCAGAAAAATAACCAGCAATTCGTTCGTATTGGGCTGTTATAGTAGAGCAAAAATACCAGTACTAAATAGCAGAGATGTAGAGGCATTAATTGAAGAAATTGCTACACATGAACTCCTATATCACCCCAGCCAAAAGGTCACAAAAATATGGGCGAGCTAAATTAACGGACGGGCAAAAAATAACCAGATGCGGAGGGCTCTACATCCAACCACTACCTGAAACTTTTATTTTTCTCTATGAACTCAAAAGGACAACTATTACCGCATCAAAATAGTACAGTGTTCATATGGACGAACCTATGGAGAAAAGCACTCACACTATCAGGATACCAACAAGGCTGTTGTCAAATGATGATACAACATTAAGAGGATAATTTCCTGAGCGATATTCACAATTGCTGCTTGAATTGGAAATAATAAAAACGATAAAGAGCATATCACAAATAACAACTACATTTCGGACACGTAGAGGATGATTTAATCTGATTGTTAAAGTAGATAAAATACCAATTGTAATGTAAGACGGGACACTAACAGAAATCGCATTACAAAAGTTATCCGAAGTGAAAGATTTTTTAATTTAATTTACATATTTAAAATTAATTTTGGGATGACAAGAACGCCTACATTGGAACACATAAGGTAAAGTCAGAGAATGGATAACTAATCACTCACCATTTCCAAAGGTACCTCAACGACCTGGTACTTAAGTGTACCAGTACAGTTATAACCTCGAGCTTGGGAAAATAACCGAGGATCAAACATTAAAACTCATTTAAAGATAAAATATAGAGGAACGCGATGATTGGCATTTAAATCTTTCCATTAGAAAAGGGCCATCGACAGCGAAACTCTTAAATTTAATAGATACTGGCAAACAGAGCATATCTTGACTTAGATACAGATATCGCAAAATCGCGTACTTTCCGTACCCTATAAATAATCCCTGGCAACATTAACATAAACGAATTTCTGAATCTGACTCAAACCATCAGCGAGGGTCAGTCTCAAAGACAGGTTCGCGGAGATCGGGCTGGTGCATAGCTGGTCAAGAGCAGCCTTCTCTTTCAGCGTGCCTGGGGTCAAATTTTAACAATGGTGGAGATTTTTCAGAGGTTTCCCGACGGATTACTCGGGCGACTAGAGTATCACTTCAAATGTAGGACTCAGCGATATGGGGACTCATAATAATGAAATTCATACAGCTTTTCGTTAAGAAAAATCTAGAAGCGTTGCAACAGCGTTGATCCCTTCACCCTTCCTCCATTCCCCAAATTATCCATCCCTTCCAATCATACCCACCAATCCTTAAAGACGAGCATGAACTCATGTCGCCTCGCTCGCCTTCCCTAACAGCTACAAGTAACAGCAAACTTGGGGCTATATACTCTTGAAAACACCAAGTTGACCCAGGGAAAAGTAACTGCATACCAAGAAGAGAAGAGATTGACGTTCTCAGTAGAGTGAGAAATGGTGCATATACTCAAGGTTATTTTAAGCCCTTTACCTGAAAATGTTACTCAATAACGAAACCATGGTCGTGAGAAATAAAACTGCATGTGGAAAAAGCTGTGTTGAAAATTCATCTAACTTTCTTACCATGAAAGACTTCCACAAAGTAACGCCCGGAACCGTTTCTCCTTTAGTCTTTGGTAAATACTAACATTTTCCGAAATTCAGTCACATTTTTTGTGAATAGCAGTGAAATCGTCCCCGGGGATGAAGAGGAAAACTTATCCTTTGGCAGGTCCAGGATGAAGCAGATGAATGAAATAGCAACGACTATAACGGTAAATACGATTACAAATTGCCAATGAGTACCAAATTGAAAACTGGACAAGCTAGGTTTAAACCGGAAACTAACAAACAAATGCACGGGAATAAACGCAGAAGTAGACAACAAGTTATCAACACGAGAGGAGGGAAAATAATTCCACTGCTTTTAAAGCCGCCAACGCTCATCTCTCATGGGCGAATGTTATTCTTCGCGTTCCGGGAAGACGAGTCTCCGAGATTTCAATCTTTGCGTCATTCTCACCCGACGGCTATTTGCAGCCAATAAAAAAAATTACGTGAGCATAACGTGGCTCTCTTAGTGCACTTAAGATTACGATGCATTTCATGTACCCGCTTGGATATAATGAACGAATTGCTTCTTAAGAAAAGAACTCGTATCATGATGACATGTAGCAAAAGATACCGTTCATATTTTTTCGTTGGAATGATTGAATCATCTGCTCAGAAAGTCAATTTTTTAACTTGAATTTTATTGATACGAATAATGGACGCATTCAATACTGAATGGATAATGGATTTAATCATGAACAATGACTGGGTTAAAAAAACTATGAGTACAGGTACTATTCCAGGCAGGATGACTTCATCACAAAATACCATTAGAGAAAAAATTCCAAAAAGTGTAAAGAAGTTATTTCAGGAAAATTGCCAAAATTCCTACCAAAGCTCTTCTGACATGGATGTCAATTCATTCAAATTAAAATGTTGACATCCAAGATAATGAAATGAAATAACCACAACAGCTATATCCTAAAATGCATTTCCATAGAGCAATGATAAGGCGATGAAGACAATTGCTAATATCTTAGACCGTTAGGACTATGTGATGGCTGGATAGTTGAGTGGTATAAGATATGATAGCTGGATAGCTTAAGGACATAGCAAATGAAAACTAAAAGTTTGCTAGATTAACTGGCATTCATGAGCGCATTCGGCAACGTAAAAATACAGCAATTAAAACGGCAATTTCCTTTGGGTTGTTAAACATGCAAGCAGCTTCACAGCAAAGATTTGGGTTATGGTAATCTCATAATATCAAGCACGTCACGGAGTACGAAATTTCAAACCCGATCACATTTCAAATAGCGTTTAATCATAAGACAATCTAAAATTTAATGCACACTTCAAGAGAAATTGAAGAGGACAGTATCACATAATCAAGCTGAGTGTGAGCATAAAAAAACTTTCACGTTGTTTCCTCATCTTAAATTTTTAAATAAAACGTAAATACAACATACTGATAGCACTAATAATGTTTACAGAAGCACCCTTCACACACCATATTTAGGATGCAAAACTTTCGGCTTACGATGTTTCGCCTACAGCGGGAAAAAATCAGTTGTACCATACAGAAAATGAAAATCTGGAGACGAATATTGAATTATGAAGCTATGAATGAAGAACTTAGTTTAAACAACAGAAGGAAACCTCAAATACACAGTCATCGTGAATATCATTTAAGTAATAAAGAACGGACAAGAATATTAGTCATTGGATCATTGGTATGGCTACAACGAATTCAAGTAAAAACCGAATTCCATCAACAAAGTCATTTATATTCACCCAATAAAAGTTTATTGGAAAACATTTAATAATAAAACCATGGCTCTAAAATCACACTCGTGAGTTTTTAATGGTGGCAATGCACGAACGAAACCTAAATAGAGCTCATATTAGTCGTGAGACTCATTGTAGTCCGTTCTGGATGAACGGACTGGTGCTTAAGGAATGAGACCTTTGAACTCGAAGGGTTTTTTTTTTCAAGATAAGAATCCTAAATGAAAAATTCAACTCCCCTTATTACTACTGGGGTATTTTTAGAAGAAATGAAGTTACGGAGAGGAAATTTTCCCTTCGATACTTCATGAGATATAAACCGCAGCAGAATATCCCGAGCAAGTAGAATATCTCTAATTGAAAGTTAAAATATACATTGCCCAATATTGGCACCGAAAATGACTGCCATTGAATATTTACACTTTCAAGGAGAATGCTCGAGACTAAGATGCATGTTGTCAAACGATAATGCGATAAAAACTAATAAATAACATGAAATGAATATACCGAAATACTGATGGAGAATACCTGTACAATAAAAGTAATTGATAAAAAAAACAAAGGGGTAATATTCTGAGGTCGCACGCAAGAGACTCTCAGACAGGAATTAAAGAGAAAATCCCTTGATTAACAAATGACATTGTCACAAATTGTGTACCTACAAAGAAAGAGGTAGGTAACGGGTTAGCTATGGATAATATAGCAGACTATACAAACAGCTCCAATGGCCTAAAACCTATTATAAATAACAAAACATGAAGGTGATCCGACAACCAACACGGTACATCGAATGACGATGAAAAAACTGCGCTTCCTGCAGTATAGGTTCGTGTAACGAAACGCTTCCAATATTGACTCTCGACAGAAAAATACGGTGATAAGGGCGCAAAGTGAGTACAGAGAGCGATAGCGTCCATACCGATGCCTTCTAAGCGTTCATGGGAGGATGGCGTGCCTTAAGAAGTATCCTCAATCGAAAAGACCGCATGTCGATGCGATGTTATTCAACGTAGTGATCCCCGTGAATGTCAATAACGTCGCGGTTTAACTTCGCAAAAACGAAACACACACGGTACATACTGGGAAATCCACACTACGATTTACCAGGGGGGTTATTTTGTCATCTCACTTAAGTGAGAATACGTCATGAAATGTGGAAAATTACGTCATTTTTCGTAGTTCAACTCCGCCACCCAAGCAGCATGAACATCTTCGGCTTTCAAGAGGTGAACTGCCGGTCTATTTATATGATTCATCCGCTCTTTCGACTCTTAAACCGTATCTTCCGACTCTTGATCCGTTTAATTTGGCTTCGCATTTCATTAGTTCCATCTCACATGTCGTTATGAACGTGAAATGGACCCATCTTCCCTTGGCCGCCGGTGAGCCAATTATTAAGAGAGCGAAACGGATCTCCCGCCTTCTCGCAAAGAGTCATTAAAAAGGTGAGACTACAAAATAACCCCCCAGGTGCTCAAAGTCGAACAATGCGCAGGCTTTGATTCCGGGACGCCATTCGCTGATAGAGTTCTCGGTATTTACTCGCATCTGATAGGCCCCACAGTAGAGCACACGGGTAGGATCAACGATATGTTTCACTTTAACCAACTCTACCGACAAGAGTAAAAATCAATTCGTTTACAGACGCAAGCCCTCATCTCCTTACACGATTTCTTTCTTCATTTCAGCATAGGTCCGACCTCTCTTCATCCCGTCCATTAGCCTATTCTTTTTCTTCCTCACCTTCATTACTTCAAGGCCCTCCCACCTATCACGGCCTTCAACATCCCTTCGCCCCTCATAACCTGTTACAACCAACTACTCTGCCACCCCCTGATCTCTACCACAAGTTTCCTCTCCTCATCCACCATACCAAGCACTTCGTCGTTCATCTTTCTTTCCATCCACTTTCCGTTCTCCATTCTCCTCCACACCCACAATTCTAACGCCTGCAACCGACTTTCGTCATCTTTTCACCGAGTCCACGTTTCTACACCAGACAACGCCACACTCCACATTCAACTCTTCACCAAACTTTCCTTTGCATTCTAAAACAATGTCCCCGTCAACAGCTCCTTCCTGTTGCTGAACGCTTCTATAGCTAGTCCAATTCTCCTTCTTATATCTTTGTTACTATACTCATTACCCCCACCGTAATACCCTAAAAATGAAAGCGTTCTACTGGCTCCATCTTGTGCATTCGTCGATATCTATGTCCAAGAAAATTCCATAACTTTCTTTTGCGTTGGATTAATTTTAATTCCCTGTTCCACCTCTGATTTTTCTAAGTAAACTACTAAGGCCTGCAATCCCTTGGCCGATCGAGCAATGACGACTGGGTCGTCCGCGAATCTAACTGATTTTATAAGCTGTCTCATTTTATTTCCACGCCTATATATTCCCCTGCCTCAACAAAACACGAAAAAAGTTTTAGAACGACTTTTACCATGTAAATACGTCTGGTAATAGCAGGATGCCGTAAAAATATTAGTACCCGTTAGGCAACTAGTTTATATTATCTGAAAAATACCTCTCTTCCTAGCCTTTGATTAAGTGCGCGTTATTTTACGGATTACTATCATGAAAAAAATACGAGAATTCAATAAAAAAGCACAAGTTGAACTTTAAAAAATCTAAATCCCGATTCCAATCGAATTACATTCCATTGGAAGAGAACTTAACATACATTGAAATTGAATTCGTAACGCCCAATAAGACCGTTTCCCGAATTATATTAATTTTTCCAGAATAACTCAGTTAATAGGTTCATGTTATTAATAAAGATACATATAGATTTTCATTGCACTAATCCGTTCGCCATTCCACACACTATAAGGAACTACCAGCATGGGTACAGCAGGAAAAGGCATAATACCAACTCTCTCAGTAACTATATATCGACGTATTTGGAACGCAAACCAATGCCCAATGCGCCATTACTGCCCTAACATCATAATGGATTTTTAAAATATATGTTTGTATACGCACCATGGAAAACCTACTCCAAAATTATATTGGAAAATTGAAGAGCATAAGTGATATTAACTCGTAATGACAAGAGGGCCTATTCTGCAGACTACTGGGCTAAAAATTACTATTTCAGTATCTTGTAGAACTTAAAGAATTGTTGAACACGCTTTTGCTTTCGATAACTAAAAACGAAATAACCACAAGCTAGTCCTAAAATTGAGACTAAAATACGTGTTTACGGTTGGAATGTCATCTTTAATCAAGGCTTTATGAGCGAGTTACTTTCTTTCACGAGGACTGTTACACACCCAAAGCCAGAAAAATACGTCAGTCTTCCAGAGAATTTGAGCATTAAAATTCTTCCATTACAGCAGTGGTTCCCAACCTATTTTCTCAATCCCACATTTCACGTTCAGAACGTCATTCCCTCATCCCAAGATAGACTAACTCAAAAGATTCATTCCAAATTATATGTGCACGTTTAATTATTGATTTTAATCTGTGGAATTCAATACACTTTGTTGAACGCCAAGGGATGTATTAAAACAAACAACAAATTTACAAATTTTACATAATCTAAAGAACACCACATTTTGCTGAATATTGGTCCCCATACCCTCAAAACGATCCAATTTCAGTGGGAGGGATTCCGAAATGGTTGAGAACATCTGCACTAGGGTAATGTTCTGGGATCATGAATATTCCATATTAAGCAGCTTTAAAGATTATGTTAGGTCACTATAGGAGACAAGAAAAGACAAAAAAATCTTTCTAATGCTTCCACGGTTGTATCGGAAATTTTGTAGCCGTTGAACTGCTCATGTTGCACATGCCCATCGTATTTTAGAGGAGAGACTTCCTCTTTCTCCATCCACACGAATTACAGGACGTCAAAAGAAAATATGGAAGTATGAATAATAAACAAGTGCAAAAAAATCGCCAAGTTGGCAGTAAACGTCGCAGGAGCTCTCGGCTGATGTGACACATTAGCTGAATGACTATTTCCAGGAACCAATTATTATTGACCATATTTCAAAGCAGCTCAAGGCCGCATCGAACATTTGACCGTCGAGGATCTACACAACTGACTTCGTTTCCATCATTAAGGTGGTTCCACCGCGACTGTGTGAATCAAAACAAATACTGAATGCCAACTCGAGGATTATTTGGTTTAAAAAATGCCACTTTCGCTGATGACTTGCGTTAGCTAATGAAAAACAAAATTAAGGTACAAAATATGCAGATTATTCAACGAATATAATTAAAAAGAACACTCTATTACAGCCATAGACTTCGACTGCAGCGCCATTTCTATGGAATCACCACATTTTGACTTAAATTATCGCATAAATTAGCTAATAACTCGAAAAATAAGGTGGTAAGATGCATCCATTTTATTTTTCGTCAATTTCACGGGAGTTGTCGCTTCTTATAAAGTTTTCTGTGAAATGGCATTTATATTAGATTAATTAAAAACTACATTTATCTGAGTTTCTCCCATTCCTCATTTAACACCATGTAATTTCAAGTCTAATTTTCGAGAAAAATAGCGTGCAGAGGTAACATTTTGTTTTGCATATCAGATAGAGGACTTGTTTTTCTACGAGTATCCAGAATATGAACGAAATTACATTTGTTTCATTTTACGGCGGAACCACCTTAAGTTTCAAAATAGAGAGAAGTTCTAGGTGAATTATTTCATATTTAGTACACTAACCCTCAAAATGTATCAAATTCTTCTTTCAATGCCTCAAGGGCAGACACTGACGAACAATACCTACATGATGAACTAACATAAATAGAACGAGAAAATATAATACCGGCGATTAGCACATTAATCCAATGCAAATCATTTGGATTACCTTGTATAAAAATGAAACTTACATATTCGACCAAAGGATAAAGATTGTAGTTAGAATTTTTCTATCGACTAATTTCGAAATAATTTTTGATTTTTTTTGTTCAGAGACTACAGTCAACTACTAGAAAGTCGACGTGCACTTAATCATAAAAAATCCCGTTAAACAGATAAAATTTTGAGACATCATTCATTAAAGGAGGGAAGACATGGAACCATACGGAACGATAGCCCACTGGAGTACTGAAGTAATCAAATGCGCAATTGGTCATATTAAAAGCATCAATTGTGTAGTAAATCCACCGAAAACAATGTATTGAAGCGGAATTGTTGTGATACCATAGTTGTTTTCATCTAGAACATTGTAAAATGGATAAATATCCATTTTCTTTCAAGGAGATTATTAATATAAGTGCCTAGAAAGCACTGCACTATTCATAAAATTTTGGAACGAATTTCGCGCCACAGCCATGTTAGGTGGATCATTTTCAAAACAGGCTTCACTTTCGCGCGTAAGACGCCATTTATTATCCTCTTTAACCTATTATGACAAAATTTGCTCAACCACTTTTGCCATCAATACGGTCTACCTTAGTAAAATACAGCGGGTCTTTTCGCGAAGTCAAGTTTTCAATGCAGAATAAGGTGAAGCTATCTTCGCCGATTTTATTATCATTTCATCTTTTAGTTTAATTTGCGATATTTAAGTTGATTGATATGGATGAGAAACACGTAAATAGACAAAGGTCGGTCAATTATGTCAGATAAAATGCTGAAAATGAGGAGAAAGGCGATATAAGGCAACACTGCAAAAAGACTGCGACCACATGATGTAATAATTTCAAGTAAACAGCCGGTGGCCTGGAAAACAGGACACACCTGTAACGAGAAGTCGATTTCTTAATTTTCAACAGCATTGAGGAGGCAAACGCCATCTCAAAAATATTCGATCGACCTCTGTCAACCATAGATATTTACTAGAATCTGTAAATACCGACGCATGCCAATAGAACAATGGCTCACAAAAGAATGGACGTTGACTTACTTCCCGACCTCCATACGTTTAATTGAACTTCTTTCCACCAATTTCATTCCTTTAATGAATAGGAGATAATTAATTTTCCATCTAAATCAGAAGGTTACTTCAAACCTGCGAGTAGTCTCAACTAGCAGAAACACAAACATCGGAGAGGGTGTTAGGGGCAATTTTCCCTCTACGCAGTTTTCCCCGTTTCCTAGGGTGATCGGTTATACAGAGATCGGCGATACACATCACCAATTTTCATTGGCGGCAAGGAATCCGAGAGATCATATTTAAGCATTCCACCAAGACACCATCAAAATAATATTATTTTAATGGAGATGATATCTTATAAATACGTAACTGAAAGTATTCATTCAAGTAAAAAGAACGTGATTTTTCTGAGAGGTTAATAACCTAACACGATTTTAAAATGTGATAACTTAAAAAGAGGCAGGCAATTTAATTAAAAACTTTAATTCAAATACAGACAATACACAATAGTATCATATATCTCTTCGGCACTGTTTAAGCAAATGGATTATCAATTTTTTGTTCACCTCGAAGTATACGAGTAGTTAACCTCTTTTTTCTTTGGTTCCCCTCTAGTCTTTTCTACTGCATACCATACTGTTTCCGGCTTTCACTAGTCTTTGTGTTTTTGGTATACACAACAGCCAGGTTTAGTATTTCAACTCCTCAGGGTATTATTCGTGGCTTAAAGATGCAACGAGAAAATTCTTCTCCAATCCAAGGGGGTAAACTGAACTGGTGAGTGGCATTTAACCCATTCGCCTCTTAATTTTCCATGGAATTTCTGCCCTTAAAACCTTATTTAATTTTCTGAAAATTTTCATTTGGAAATTATTTTTTATCTCCGATAGTAGACTACAATTCAAAATGAAATGTAGTCAGTTGCTTTATCATTTTATTTTCCATAGATTTAAAATATTTAAATGCACAATAAAAAATTATTTTTAGTTTTTTATAAACAATGTAAAAATATAACTTTGGAAAAAATTTTGTTTCTTTTGATATAAATTAGCTTAAAACACATTTAGCTGTACTCTGTAAAAAAATCGAAAAATCATATTTAATTTGTATTGGTTCCGGGGCGTTTTCCTCACTCTTATCATTATAACTTTCATGATACTTTGGTTAAATGTACATATTCATCCTCAAACCTCAATAAATACAAGTACTTTAATATAAATTATAATTTTTTAATTAAAAATATTGAGAAAATTTTCGTAAAACATCGATGTTTCTTTTGAAAGATATTTTTTAAGTAGTCTGAAAGGTGTAATGCGACTTTGCATTGTTCACTTTCCCATCTACTCTCACGCCGAGTTGACATAGATCCGGAACGGATGCGGAATGCAGAAATACATCCAGCCAATCACAAGCAAGGAAGCTGCGGAAAGGCTGAGTGTTATTGGCTAGATAGATGGATTTCCGCGTTACGCATTCCGCACCCGTTCCGGATACATGTGAACTCGGCTTGAGAGTAGATGGGAAAGTGAAGAATGCTAAGTCGCATTACACCTTCCAGACCTTCCTTCTTCTTCCCCAGTCGTTCACGAAGTTCACAGATTAGAGATGGATTCTTTTTTATGGGATAGGTATCCGATTTGAAAAATGAGCCCAATTTTCTGCTTGAAATCTAATCGGGGAAGGGCCAGATGTCGGTCGTCCTCGCCGCTTGTACTCGCGTACTCACTCCAGGAATTGCTCCGCCACATTTTCCCTGAAGTCATCGAACTGCAGTTTTTGGCTTGTAACGTTTTGAAACAATACGTACAAATTACATAGTGCCATGTGCATTATATAAAAAATATTTTACGCTATACCTTACGCTAAATTTTGTCAAACTCATCGACCACAAGATTTTTGTAGGTCATTCATTCCTGAAATTTTCTGTTCACATTATCAATCATACGCAAACGTTTGCGTAGTTTGTTGTTTTTATCTATTTTTTCATTGCCAGCGTAATGCAAAAATTTTTAAAGAAGTAGAAACCGCCAATACGGCATCACTATTCTGAAAAACGGTGTTTCGGTACTGCACGGGGACTCCAATATTTTTTACTTCATTTTTTTACTTACGCCATCAATACACAAAATGAAAAAAATTATTATATTTCATCGGCACTAGTTTTGAACAATTCCTTTGTCAAATCATTTTTGCAGGTTGAAGGAGATCTCAAATAAAATTCCGCATACCTGTTAGCTTCCCTACGCACAGAATTCCAAAAACCGACCAATAGTGTATCGAAAACAAAATCTATTTCACTCACATCAGTGCACATCCCAGTTCCCTCAGAACAGTTGATTTCACCCCAGGCGAAGAAGCAAATTTGAAAATTTAGTCTCAGTATTTTGGACCACAGGGTCTCGGTGGAGATTCTTCATATTGAGACCTGAGGACCAGATGACGTGAACAATAGACACGGACGCCACTTCACTGCAGCTCCCTTCATCTTCACTGCAGCTCTCGCTGCTTCACTCGGCTTTAACAGAATCGAGAAAATATTTTGGTCACTTTCATTGTCGCTTTCTAATAGAAGATAATCCATATCACTAACGCCCTATGCAGCTTACTCCCACTTCCAAGTATTGACGTGCGTCTGGTCCAAAGAAATGTTTTCGTAGGATTGAATGATGGAATAATTCTCCATGGTTTTATATAACGATCGTTATATGACTTTGTAGAAATATTCTTACAATTTATCGAATGAAAAAAAATGCCGTCATCAGCACATGGCTCACATACGCAGCGGCTAGAAGGGTAGCTTGTGCGTCATCGGAAATATTGTGCTGGCAAGCATATTGTAGCGATCAGATTTGGGCTACAAAATAAGATTTGTTACAAATAAAGAACAATAAGCATAAATAAGAGAATAATAGCATATAAGTAAAGTATGCCAGAAACACCTACAATGCAAAGCATTGGTTTTATACGCAGAGACTTGACGGGACGCTTGCGCGTCGATCGTCGGAAACATAACGCTGACTCATGCATATGTTAGCGATCGGATTTCGCCCACAAAATAAAAATTGTTGCATAGAAAGAACAAAAAGTATTTTATAAAAGAATGGTAGGGAAGTAAGAGATAACAAACCAACCTACAATACACAGGTTTTAGTTTTCATACCCAGCGGCTAGAAGTGTCGCTTGTGCGTCGTCCGAAATATTACGCTGGCTCAGCATATTTTAGCAGTCGGATATTGCTCATAAATAACACAAAGAAAGAACAATAAGTATAAAATAAGATAATGGTAGGGAAGTGAAAGATAACAAACACACCTACAATAAAAAGTATGGTTTACTAAGATATTTGATTACCTAAATGGAAATATAATAACTATGCCACGAAAAAATACGAAAGTGAGCAATATATACCGTATTATAAAATTAATTTTTCCATAAATATTTCAAAAGTTATTTTCATTGAATAAAAAACAGTTTTTTAATATACCATCGGAGAAGAAAAGAATAGCATTATACCATTGAATTCCCTCACAGAAGCAACAATAAATACGTTTATTATGGGACCGGCGAATCGCCGGCTCTTTAGTTTTCACACACACCGGCAAAACAGGTGCTGGTTGCAATGTAATCAAATGGAAGCTTTCACACGATGTCCGGCCCGGCACTATTGCCGGCGCCGGCAACGGCAATGAACTCGACAAATTTGAAGCCGGAGCCAGCACCGGCTGTCGGTTGCAATGTTTTTAAATGAGCACTTTCACACACATACCGATTTTGCCCGTGCCAGTGAGGAGATTCCGTGCCGGTTCAAAATTCAGTCTGCTCGTTATTTCAATAGCGTACGCTATACGCTACGGTATACACGCTCTCATTTCAGTATGAAGGCGCTGAATAGCATTTTCTATGCGTTCCACTAGGAAATCAAATGTATGAATGCTCATACGTAAATAATTTAAAAACGTGGATTCATCTTTTCTTAATTTTTCATAAGTGGTGCAGAAACTTCCTTCTAAATATCTGACACTTAAAAAGTTGATGAACCCAATACTGTCTTTCTCGTCTCTTGTATTTCCGCATAAGGTACAGCAGCACAAGCAGGCAACGTCTTTCGTTTTCAAACCTCTTCTCTATCACGTCCAAAATTAAACTGGCTACTTTCCGGTAATGCCGGCGTGTGGGAAAACAAAGCTAGGTCGGTACAGGCTTTACCGGTGTGTGTGATAACGGCCTAAGGCAAAGTAAGACAGACCGGCGAATCGCCGGCGCTTCACCCCAATGGGTTAATGATCTGCTTTAGAATGTGCCCTGCCATTATCATGCCAAGAAATATTTTCAGCAACCGTCTTATAATTTACTTGGGAAAAAATTAAATGCTAAAAATCCTCTCTCGATGACATTAACACGTAGAGATATTTATCATAAAAATTATCAGTTATTTAATATGTATAGGAACATTTAATATGTATAATATCTGAATCAAAAGTAGACTGTGATAAAGTGACTACGCGTAAGAGACCTATCAATTTCAAGTACATTTAGTACCGTGATGACCGGAATATCGAAGAATGGGTATACTAATTCCATATATCCGCTATTCCCATACGTATAGTGAATTTCAATGCAAGGGTAATTAAAATGGCAATGCCTTAGACATCTCCATGAAAATAGCTCCCCACCTTGCATAATGAGGAAACGACTCCCATCTTGGTAACTCTGACCTTGTATGAGTCAATACATAATCTAAGCAGTGAGTAGCATCCAATCGGATGTGGTGGCGACATGCGTGAAAACGGTTGAATGAGCTGTGATCAATTACAGCTATTGCGAAGCAGGTACGCGCGACAGCTGTAGAAGTCCAGACCCATTATTTGAAGCTGGGCTTATGGCGCAGCTGCTCCCGATCCCGTCTGGCCTCGACTAGAAACATTCAACAATTTATTCTGGACGCTTGGACACCAAAGCCGTTTCATTTACTTAGAGATTTCACTCGGGAAGTCTGTGCTCATAATAATTAAATGGACGTCTTTAATAAGAAGAATCTTCCGCACATAGGTATTCCGGAAATCTGACCAGCTGGAGGTCAACATTACTCATCGCCAGGGTTATCCTAAATCAATTATTTCTACATTGCAAATCAATGGCACTGCATTTGTTGCTTTTTGGCTTTTGATGCATTCCATCATCTTTCATACCACTCAGCAACGCACGAGAAGTGCAATATTACTGAAAAATTGTACCTTCTAAACATATACACTTGAGGCACACTCGGACGTACGTGCAAACATCCTAAAATAAAAAAAGGATTCGCAGGAATTTATGGTTTCGCGTGGGAAATAAACTACAATAATAAAATCAAGGAATAAATGAAATATATTAAAGGAAACGGTTGTAGGCTTTATCTTGTGGAATTTATCCATTGCATTAGAATTTAAATAACTTTCTTAACTCCACTAATTATTTTTTACCACGACCCGGGTTTCAACACTTGGTGTGATTTTCAGGTGAAGATGACACCAAGTGATGAAACCCGGGTCGTGGTAATCAATAATTAGTGGAGTTAACGAAGTTTTCTAAATTCTTCCACAGTGAAATAGATTAAGTTATAAATGAAAATGGAATTCATCTAATCTATGCAACACAAAATTGCAGTGCATGCAACATTACGGCAAATTAACATAAGCCTACACTCTTTCTAAATTGACAAACTTCGCACCAATCGGATAACCAATAAAAAGTTCACGCAAAGTTGGAATACTTATGCGAAATTTGACCACGGAAATGAGGGACAAATATGTGTCATGAAGCGATCGCGAATGGTTGTACTTCTAAACACATATTGGATACAAACCTCTTAATTTAAAAATGACGTAAATACCGTTTGATTAACTACTGCACATTTTCCGATTATACCTTTACGGCTGGAATAAGCATTGCCATGAAAAAACGTCCCTACCCATTAATTTGAAAGGTAGAACAATCGAGTTGAAGAGTAGCAATAATACACTCATAATTAAAGGCACAAAAAAGGAACCTTTTCAACCTGCAAGTATCGATTGATGCTAAACAATCTCCTATTTAATATCAAGAGGTTGAATTGATAGAAAGCATACTTCTGACGCATGCATATTCAAAAATTATCATCAGTTCACTTAGTTCCCTAGTTCATCGGGGTTCAGTTGAAAATGACAAAAACCAAATACATATTTGGAATCCAAATTCAATGATGCTTTAAAACGTTAAAAAATTTGCCATTCAGGTCAACGAGCTTTGTAACACGTCGATATCTTGGGTTCGAATTCCAGATTGGACGTGGTCATGCTTGTCTTAGGATTACGGTCTTAGGTTACATTGTACGATATGATAAACTTAACATTTGTAGCACCTAAATGCCAACTAATGAACAATGATAAGGCTACTATAACTCAGGAGCACATAGTTCACAAAAACGCAAAAACATAAAATGTACATCGACAACATATTCAATAACATTACGATATCTCCACCATCGCCTACCCGTCTGCAATGCGAATTGGGGCAAGTCTTCAGAAATGTTTACAACGAGAATTCTTTCATGTACGATTGGCTTTATGGGCCCATCGTCAACTCTGACGGACTTCCTCTAGCATTTCATCATCAAGACATCACAAAGAAACAGAAATAGCACGAAAATTCAGAAATGTTCAAACAATGACGACGATCAACGCAATAATTTATGACTGCCATTAAGACCCTTTGCTGCGGAGGATAGCGAACCTAAGATTTCGTTTGATAACCTTGTCTAAAATGGTGGCCCTCATTAACAAGGACAACTAGCGCAGTTTTTAACCCATTTTTCCTCTTCAATCCAGAAAAGCAATGAAAGAATGAATGGCCCCCAAACGTCACACAGCATAAAACTCTCAGTGAGGCTAATATCTCTGAAGGCATCACCAAAAGAAGCAAATCACACCAGCTTAACGCAAATAAGGAATAAATTAATTGCCGAGGAGTTTCTGCCACCATATATCCAGCGAAAAAACACACTAAACCCAATAAATGCGATTACTTCATGTAAAACAGTAAAAACTAAATACTAATAACATATCATACCACTTAAATATGCCAAGTAAATAAAGTTCAAGATTGACATTTAACTTCCAAATGAGAAGTACAAGCAGACAGCTAGAAAAAAATAACTAAAATAAGACTTATCGCGGCGCTTAAATGTGCCAAGCATTCAACAAAACAGCCAAATAAAATGCGTGTAACATGGAGTCACATTGCACCACTGCAAATAGATGGAAAGACGGGGTTCACGATCTCAAGAATACAAGGTCTGGATGTCGACCGCGAAGCTGTTTTTATTGACGCCCCATAATAATTGAGAGCGCAAGGTTAAGCTGATGAAAAGATAACTCCAGCTCTGAGGGGCTTACCTTGCACTGTCTGCGGCTGCAGTAATGCTTATATGACCACGGTAAGTAGATTGGGCAGTAGGCAACCGAACGGACAAGAACTTAAATTAAGCGTTTCATGTCGAAGCATAAGAACGTGCACTCATAGCTGCTTTTACAAACATTGCTACAACCTACTTTTACAAGAGCTATTTTTCATCTGAACTGCATTTTGGCCCATCAACAAATAAACTATGGAAATTTAGGGGGAAATCGCTCCAGGCGAATAAAACGCAAAGCGTAGCTGAAAGGAAAACGGCTATGATTTTCGTCCACGGTCTTCACGCCATTGAAAGAGTGCTCTGCGAATTGATAGACACGTAAGTCATACATAGTTTTAAAAAAGCCCTCGCTTACGCTAATTCCAATTCAATTCCATGCACACCAAACAAAATACCCCTACATACATTGACGGGGGTAGTTCCAATCATGCTTTTGACAACTGAACTAAATTGTTAACAAAAGATAAGCATATGTGATATTGGCTTCGAATGTCCAGTTCAAAGATCTTTAGAAATATAACGTAATCGCTTTAAGACATGAAATTCATTTATGTCATGTTTATAAATTAGCATTTACGTGCGCCATAATAGGGTAGAAATAGCAAACGAAATTAAAGAATAAAGATAGGCGCGACAACACTTAAGTTCAATCTAATTATGAAATATCCGTGCTATGATTTGAAAATGGGAAAATATAACAACCAACTCGTAATAATAAATTATTATGGATGACAGCGAACACTGACTGATATCCTGCAGTCTTCGCTCAGTTACGACATTTAAAAACCTTCCATTGGGAAACAAAAAATACGTCAAGGGTTGGAGCCTGAAAAATCCCTTCAAAGCTAAGACGACTCTTAAATGAATCTTGAAAGTAGCTCCGTGACAGCATTAAAAAGTAATAATGTAGTAAAATGAATACAGCCTCGTCAACTAATTAAGAATCCTAAAACTTTAACGTGGAAAAAAGAAAATGCGCGAAGAGACATGAAGAATGATATTACAGGACAGAATAAACGAGGTACGATAAAACGAAAATTTAATTTTGTAACACGAAATTTAAGAGGTCATAAACTATGAACTTCACGCAAAAATGAGTTGCTTCAAGAAAATATTAGGTTGGTCTTTTCGCAAAAAAACTCTTGCTTAGGCCATACAAGTAACCGAAAGATAATGCAAATTAACAGGGAACCACCACCACATATCTCATTATCGACTGTTCCATTAGATAAAAGTTGAAGTACAAGTCAAACATGATTTCATAAGCAGGATTAAGTGATAAATGTATAGCATATAGGACACTGTCTCTGGCATTACTTGGTGGAACTCCTTCATAATGAATGAAAAAACAAGCACTTGGTTATGATTCCACACTTTATTTGAAACAACACGACCTTGGCTTAGGCATATCATGCCATCATCATGTGCTTGTTTTTTCATTCATTATAAATTTAGCAGTCAAAAATCAAAACGATACACCAAAGTTGCACGATCTCGTCTGGATGACATCCACAACAATTGGACAATATTTTCTGCTACGCCCCACTACGCGTGGACAAAAAAAATATTGGCACAAATACGCTAGCGGCAAGTCTCGCCCACGTTACGGTTGTAAAAGAGCGTAAAAAAAATAATCGGGGAGAAACCTAATTGCTGACTCACGTCGAGACGATTTAAACTTGCGCGCAGCAGAAAAAATATATAGCGCTGAAGTCAGCCCTTAAACAGATTAAAATCCGAGGGGGGATAGAGGGCGAGCGGTAAGGGGGGAATTGGGGGAAAAGAAGGATGCTCGATCAAACGGTAAAAATCGCACGCCCACGCGAAACTCGAGAAAACTCTTTCCTCGTGAGCACAATGAGCCAGAGCCACCTTTTTCCTGGAGCGCCTAGCTCGTCGGAAGGCGTCGGCCTCCAACATGTGCCGCGGATACAACAAGGCTCCCCCCGCGGGAGCGATCCCTCCCCGCCGCAGCATGCATTAGAGGAATGAAGTGACGCAGATGGGGCACATGGAAAAGTGGCTTTAAAATCTCCCAGAGGAGAGATGGGAGAGAGGGAGAAAGAGTGCGGACAGGACAGGAGGGGCCGTATAAGGTGGCGAACGAGGTCAGTCTCGGGTTGACCTCTCCTCTGCGGTGGGCCGGACAGAGGAGAAACATCCTCCCTCCCCCCTCGCAGGGACCACACTCCCGAACACGACCAGAATCGTTCCGCAAGACTCCGAAGCGAACTGCCGCGGAGCGACTCTCTTGACAATCACGCGAGAGGGACGAGAGTGGCATGCAGGTCGACTCCAAGAAGAGAGTGCACGAAGACGAGGGCAACTAACATTGAGAGGGGGGACCGTATTGATCTATTAATCGCGAAATGGCGGGACTAGGATGAGAAGGGAGAAGAGAAAGAGATGAAGAGTAGAGGAAGAGAAGGGAAAGAGGGGGACAAGAGTGAGGGGACACACACACAGAACCTGACTACACACACACACACAGTCAGCCGGCAACATCGCATGATCTCCCACCTCCCTCCCTCCCATTGCCCACTTGAATCATGGTGATGGCAAGACGCGCGGAAGGAAGCAATGGGGGAGGAGGAGGCGGCGGGCGGAGGATGAGCGGAGCGGGAACATGGGTGTGGGGGGGAGGGGGTCCAGGAGGGAAGGGAATAAAAAAAGTAAAACAAAAAAAGCAGAGCGATGGGGTTGTGGACCGCGGAGTTTGAGAGCCGGAGGGGGGAGAGAGGGGAAGGGGGGAGAGAGAGATGTGGGGGAGGAGAATGTGGAAACTGGAGAGGAGGCGACGACGGAACAAAAGCACGAGAGAGAAAAGGGGAGCGAGATACGAACCCACGTATGGAAGGGAGTAGAGTTTTTTCAACCTCGATATTACAATTCTCCGAACTCGCTCGTTATCTGTCTCTCTTCAAGCATCCTTCAGACTTTTCGTAAACGTATACGACGAACTTCTAAGGCTCGACGATCATTAGGATACGACGTCTGGCGCTCGATGCACTGCGCTTCAAGAAGCCCAAGCTCATTTCAAATACTGCAAGAAGGGCGCACGTTGTTACCTTCCAGCAAGGAGGGGAGAGACTGCGCACAAAACACCCTCTTCTGGATCGAATTTTACTTATCCATGGTTAATTTTACTATAACTCATTAGAAAACATCGAATTCGATCCGAATAGAAAAGTAGCATCCGATGCTGAGACCACCAACTTCATCAACCTGATCCTGGAAAGAACTCAATGAGGGTCACCCAATAGGCCGACTTTTCATTTCCTCTGAGATGCCGACCTTGGATTTGTGCTTGCCAACAGAAACAATAATCCAGCGATTAACGCATTATGCACTTTACCATTCGACCCCCAATGGTAAACACATACATTCCACGTTCCACCGACTTCGGCAACGCTTTCATCTCGTTGGCGCTCCGATAGCACCGAAGGTAATTACGATAATTTACACCTAGAAACAACAGTTAATAGCTTAGTCTTAAACAGTGGCGAATTAAGGTCGTTGTTTTGGAGGGTGCAGATGGATACTTTCCGGGAGTCTGGGGGGTATGAAATACCTTATGGACACCAATTTTCCTATTGTACCAGGAATTATGCCACCCTTAATCCGCCACTGGTCTTAAATGAACGACGATTAATATTAAAAGTCTATTTTTCCGATCGAACAAGTTTACTACCCATCCATTCGCATAACACTGGTCATGAATCATGAGGTCCCTGGATAAAACCTTGGGGTGAACGGATAACCGAAATCACTTACGGAAAACTTGCGCCGGGGTTCCCTAACGCGCACCACACCATGGGGGAGATATAACATAAGATGGGTCACGGGTTTAGGAGGGGCTGTGAAGCGGGTGGGTGGATATGACGCTGGTTATTGAGGAAGCTGATGGTGGGTGGTGTGAGGGAAGGTGTCGGGGGGGAGGGGGAGTGTGGCACTTGACGTACCTTGGGGGTGGGGACGACGCCGCGGGGGCGGGAGGGCGTTTGAGCGGTTTTGATGAAGAGGGAGCCGGACGGGAGAGGAGAAGATGATGATGAAGGGAGCAGAGAGCAAGAGAGTGCTGCTGCGGGACGAGAGAGTCGCTGAACCACAAGAGGACGAGGGAGGCCAGTGGCGAGGTAGGGCCGCGGGAGGAAGAGGAAGGGCTGGCGGCAGTTATCGGCCAATTTCGCGCCGGTCATAAAACGCAATTGGCGGTAGTTAGAGTCGCAGGCAAAGCCATGAGCTGTCAGTAAAGGGCGATCGAAGGCAGCAGCCCAAAACAGCAAGGCGGCGCGGGCGATGGGGAAAATATACGGGGAAGATGGGAAGAAAGGGAGAGAGAGAGATTCTGCAGACCAAGCTACTCGCTCGCCAAGATAACCCCTTCTCCTATCGCCGTCATATCTGACTGTTTATCCGAGAAGGCCGGATGGAAAAGATATAAAGAAGGAAATATTTGCCCAAAGAAAGCGAGATGCAGAGCTCCTGAGTCAGCAAGTGGTCTGCTTAAAGTCATGCTACCAATATCGACGGACACCGAGGGAAGATACAAGACCGTTGGGAAAGGAGACAAGAAGGCGCTGCTTCGGGCGGACTGTCTCTTGTAACAGGAAATTGGGATTTCACCATCCAAACAGCCGGTTTCTATTGCGTCTTGCGACACGAAGAAAGTTAAAGATCGGTGAAACCTTATTAAAAACTTCACAAAACACTGTATAAAAAGTAATCGCACTGCTATAG
Organism: Pyrrhosoma nymphula; assembly: GCA_963573305.1. NCBI lineage: Eukaryota > Metazoa > Arthropoda > Insecta > Odonata > Coenagrionidae > Pyrrhosoma > Pyrrhosoma nymphula. Next base: position 150,959,488 of record OY754330.1, read on the forward strand.
CACGACTTCAACCAAAAATGGGCTTAAGATCACTACTCATCTGGAGGATTAGAGACTACACTCGCTGTATGGTTAAGGAATATGGAAAGCATTAAAGCGATCACCCCATTCCTTGACAGGGGTGGAGTGTTGATTCCTACGTTTGAATTTCCAGACCCTATCGCTACGTTGCAGTGCTGAGGTGCTGTGGCCGAACGCCATGCGTAGGCAGCAATTTCCAGTAGTTTTGATTAGCGAATTGGCGGATGGTGGCAGAGGAATTTTTTGGTCATAAGTCTTCTTTGAGGCACATCGGCCTGGATCGTAAATTACAATATGACCTAAGGAGAACCTACAAAAGGACCCAGACAGTCACGCTTCTCTCAGGAGAACCGAATTTTTAAAAGTCAAACTTTGTATTTAGCTCTACCGTCCGAGCCTAATGCATTCCGAATTAAAGAGGAGTCTATGTGTCACGAGTAAATAGGTCATTCAGATTTTTAATGCCCCAATTCCTCCATCAGAAAACGATTATTTCCATTTCCGCAATGATTCCACTTTCGCTGCGAGACACGTCGATAGGGTGTAACGAATATTGATTCTCGCATATAGTCGTCCCAATCGAGTACCTAACAACCTTAGACCCGATCCAGCGGGTCACGGCATGATGCCAGGCCATGCAAGAAGGCGCAAGGCCCATTTTGCAGTACCTGGGTTCCCACCCAGCTATTGCAAAATGATATCCTCACGTGTGTACTCGAAAATTCGAAAATCTTGATGGTAGGAAAAAATGAACGAGGCCACGAAAGAATAAAATTATGTTAAAGCACATATCGAAGAAATTGGCAATATGCTCAACGTGTATATATTACTAAGATTAATAATGTTGCATACAACTGCGTGGGTTCACAGTCGTGGTTTTTTCCTCTGGTCGTGAAGTTATCGAGAGTAAAGGAAGTATTTGAAGTTAACATCCAAGAACCTGTCTCTCTCATTTTATCTAATAGGTAAGGCCCAGCGATTATATAAGGGAGCTTCTTGGTTTCCAGCCAAACTATAGCGCGCCTTGCCTAGCTATAAGTCTTAATCTAGCTTGCTTTCTTCGAGTTTGAAAGGACTAGCAGCCTAGTTAAACCGATTACCCAATTGCAATTTTTTTGTCATTGCATTTTATTTCGCGGATATCTTTCGAACTTTATCCAATTCCTTAATCAGTGAGTCACAAATACATTCTAAGAAGTCTCACAGCTCACTACGGTGAAACAACTCTCCCTGCCTTCTCCAGGACAATCTCTCACTGCCCGTAACATGAACCCAAAAACATGGTAACGAACAAGAAATTTTAACAATACCCTTTACTGTGAACCCATAAAAGATATCTTCGGTTAAATAAAACTTACAAATAAGCCAGAAAACTTCTTCTTTTGTTGAAAACTGTTTGCATCTGTGACCACACACGTGATGGATGAAAGGATAAATATGCATTTGTATACATCTCAGAGCTATAAAAAAGCTTCGGGATATCCCTGACTTGCCAGACCCGGTTCGGAAAAAAATTTGAAACCTACACCGAGGAGCTTAGGGAAGATGTAACTTGCTCAACATCTGGAAGCAGAAAAAAGGAACATACCAAGAAGACTCTTCTTCAGACAGCTTGACGCATCTTATGCCTAGAAATAACAGTAAAGAAACGCTATCTATAAGAAATCTCACCGAAAAAATAGTACAGAGTTATTAATGAAAAGCGCGGGTTTTGAACGTGGCCAGTTGGGTGTTTTTTTCCAAATACATCAGATAGTCCACAATTATACGCTTATTACTGCTTGGGGGGAAATACTATTTAGAATGGCTATTTTAAGGGATATTTACAGTTATCAATGGAAAAAATTCACCTATATTACATTCACTTGCTCTGGTTTGGAGGAACGGATGGCCCAACTACTCCATACGATGAATTAAATCAGCAATGCGCACGATTTCTGTCATAATGAATTTTCACATTATATTTAAAGAGGAGGAGACGTACAAAGTATTAAAAAGTTTACAAAAAATAGAACCAAGAAAAGTAAGTACGAAAGGGAATAAAAAGACAGAACGGAGAGATATCTAATAATGTGGAAAAGAAAACGGAAGTATGGATGGAATACGTTACAAAGCTGTATGAGACAAACACTGATAATACAAGTGCATTAAATCTGGAAGATGAGGATAGATGAGGATAGCAGAGGACCGAGAATTGAGAAATGGGAAGTTGAGAGAGCATTCAAAGATATGAAGTGGCTATGATATGATTTCATCAGAAGCAATGAAAAATTTAGAAGGAGAAGCGCTGGATAGAGTTACGGGCATAATATATAACATACATGAAACAGGGAATTGGGCCAAAGAGCTTAAATACAATACTAGTCCCGATACCAAAGAAAAACAATGCCAAAGAATGTAAAGATTTTAGAACTATTAGTTTAATATGCCATTTTACCAAAACAATCTCTCGAGTTGTGTTAAGAAGGGTTGAGAAGAAGATTGAACAGAACTTAGGAAATGACCAGCTTGGTTTTAGGATAGGAATGGGAACAAGAGATGCGATTGGATGCCTAAGAATGTTAGCAGGGAGATTTATGGAAATGAACAGATCACTGTATATTTGTTTTATAGATTGGGAAAAAGCTTTTGACAATGTTCAATGCTGATGAAAATGTTGAGAAACATTACAATTGACTGGAAAAATAGACGGTTTATAAAAGAGCTATACACGGGACAGTTAGCTAGGCAAGGTTGCTACATGTCACCAGTCTTGTTCAACCTTTATGCAGGAAAGCTAATGGAAATAGCTCTAAAGAAGGCAAGAGGGGTAAATTTTGAAGGAGTAAAAATAAAAACTATCACATATGCTGACGATCAAGCGATTGTAGCAGAGACAGAAAAAGAGCTACAGAAAAACATGGAAAGTATACACAAGGTTGGAGAGATGTACGGAATGAAAATAAATGTTATTAACACAAAGGTTATGAGGATTGGGAAAGAAGAAGGGGATGTTAATATCACAGTAAAAGGTCAGCGGCTATAGCAGGTAGAATCTTTCAGATACCTCGGTAGCCTAATAAATAAAGATGGCAACTCTACTCCAGAAATCAAGGGTAGAATATCCAGGCAAAAGAAAGCCTTTGAAAAAAAGCTCTGTTAACTGCCAAAAAATAGATATTACCCTTAAGGAAGAGATTTGCCAAATGCTTTGTATGGAGCGTAGTCCTGTATGGATCAGAAACTTGGACCTATAGAAAAAAATAAGTTCAATATCTTGAAAGTTTTGAAGTGTGGTTATGGAGAAGAATGATAAGAGTGAGGTGGACAGACAAGGTGAGACCAAGTTTTGGAATGGATTGACGAGAAAAGGTCAATCATGAATGCAATAAAAAGAAGGATGGCAAACTGGTTAGGGGACATCATGAGGCATGACTGCCTCCTGAGTAAGATAATGGAAGGAAAAGTGAACGGAAGAAAGGAAGAAGAAAACTTGATATGTTGACGGATTTGAGGAAGAAAAGGAGTTATCAAGAGATGAAAATATGGGCACAAAATATAGAAGTTTGGAGGAGTTCAGCTGGAACCTGTCTCTGGACAGATGATGATTTAAAAAGGCAAAAGTGTTGAGAAAAATCCAAAATTGCAAGGGCGACAGGTAAAAGCGCAAAATCAGAGGTCAAAAGCAACGATATGAAAGCTTTATTTTTTTGTGAATGTTGCTTTGGGAAGTAATAAACTTATTATTATTATTATCCGAGTGCACAACGCGAATGTATATAAACATTCCACAGGGACACCAATTGAGCAAAGTTAAACTCGGCGGTAAAATAAACTTCAAACATATAATGATGTAGGTTGCCCTAGTTTAGCCTTCTACATTGAACCAAAATCACCTTCATACCGCTAAGATAAAAATTAGTAGAAAGTTACCACATATGAAGAAAATGTGAAATACAGCTGCATTCCGGCCAAAAATCTAACTCGGCAGCATTCGGGTGAGAGCACAAAAAGAAACACATTCAGATCTGAACAATGATAAAATAACAGAATATCCTTGAGGAGACAAGACAGACCAAAATGCATCATACGGCTTCGACGGTCATGGACTGAAACCCGTCAACGCACGAAGGCTGGGATGAATAAGGGGTGTTTCTCCTATCCTCAAAACGGTGCTGCCGAATCTCGTCCTCCTCTCATGTGCAGATAACTGCATTACGAAACCGCGGGGTATATTTTCAGAGGGCAGAAAACTCTTATGCGGGAGTCAGCCATCGCCCGAAATGCAGCTATAACCTAATATTCAAGGTAGTTCCCGAAATTAATCGCTATAGATAGCTGCGACACCTAACTGCTATAATCGTAGTATTTTCATTCGGTATTTTCGAAAAGCAACTCAAGATCATCTTTAAAATTTTCAGCATGATTCCTAAGACTCTGTATTTTAGATGAGAGATGAAGAAATGTATTTTATTATTATGAATCCACCTAAGATCAGACAAAAATTAGTTTAAGTTAGATACAGAATTTCTTCTTACCTCATCATGAGTAACATGATTTCATGCGTAACATAATCTTTTCGTAGCTGGGCCGTAGCCAGGTCATATCTTTAGGAGGGGCAACCAATTTCCTAGGAGGGGTAAAAGTCTTATAGTTCTTTATTAGCAGCCTGGTACAAAATTAATATCCTTTAATTTATATCCATTAATATAGGTTATTGTTCAACTCTTAAAGCTCGCCTCAGTAAATTACTCAGATTACGCCTCAGATTACTAAAAAGGAGGTGTTAAGCTCTTAAAAAATAAAAAGACTCTTAAAGCTACGGAGGCAAATGAAATTCCAGGAGGGGCGGAGCCCCCTGCCCCTCCCGGCTACGGCCCTGTTTCGTAGGCATAATGTTAAGCATACATTTATAGTATTCCACCCCATACAGAAACGTAGTACAGTTCACACTAAGCTAATGCTGAATATTCGGAAGGATGGAATTCAAAGATTGGTGAATTTCGGAAGCTGCTACTATTCGCCGGAACAAGACATCGTCCAGCGACATTAGGTAATTCACCCCAGACCTGGCCAAACAAATCAATAATGGATAATAATAATGGTATGCATCTATGTAAAATATACTGTATGCTTTGAATACTGATGAAGAGGGTCGCAATAACGAAGTAAATGGGGGGGTGCATCTCCATGGAGAAAGGCATGGTGGTGCGCAGCAATAACCTCGAAGTCACCTGCCATGAGATTTAAAAAGAAGTACGTAACGAAGAACGCATGTATTGTGCTTGGACGGGAATCAAATATTAACTGCAGAAAAACCAATGCGATCCTCGGTGGGAAAATTATATTTTGTCATAAGACAACAATAGAAGGTTCCCTTTGACAAGACGCGACAGGCTCCCCGAGGCACTCGAGAAACGCGACAGTATGCTTGCACACCCATGACGGCCAACATTAAAACAGTAATGACCAAAATCATTTCAACCTATGGATCGTGAAGCACGGATGCCACTGTAACATTCAACCCACGATGAAAATTCTGATCAGCGCCACAAATTCACAAGGCACAGGTTCCAACTACGAAAATATGCCAAAAGCGTGGCCACATCTTCAGTTACATAGGCGACAAGAAAAATATAATTTATGCCGAAACCTAATACAAAACCACAATCTTTTGGCATCACAGTTCGGATTCCTCATTTAATAGGACAAGTGATACTAAGAAAATTAAAAACGATGTTAGCAAAATTGTTCACTTGAAAATGGTAAATACGTAAGTGCACATCAAAACATTTGCACTAAATAAATTAGCATTTGTATAGCAATACAACATTTCTGGTACAAAACCTTCATCGTAAAATTCAGGTTAGATTTACACTACTAGAAACATTCATCTCCAAAGTTGACAGACGAGATATGTCAATTTGATAGGTGGATACTCTTCCGATGACTATACAGTGTTGTTTCTCGATGTGTCCTTACCTCTCTGCAGCGAGTTACTATTTATAACCAAACGCATACGAGAAAACATCATACATCCCCAAATATTCCACATCGCACATTCAAATTCGTAAGGGAAAACGGGAAACATCGCCCCAGCGTCCACCGTATGTAAACAACCGCAGGAATAATGAAAACCCATTGCCCTCCGGCTCATCAGCACGATCAAACTTTCCCCTTCAAAGCCAGGCAAATCTGACTACAGAGAAGATCATGAAGGCATCCGCGAGCCAGCCGATGCGGCCCGAGTCAAACAGAACACGTAAACTATCATACTGCTGGACCAACCACCGCGTCCATGTCGAGGAATGAACCGTACACAAATTTGACATTTATTGCGCTGGAAAATGATGAAAATGCTCGCGCAAAGGTAGCAGTGCTAATCACATTTTAGTAAGGAGACTCGCCCATATCACGAAAACAACGCAATAAAATAGCAAAAACTTGGCCAACTGCAAATGGAAACGTATCCATTACAGTATGAATAAACTGCAACCGGTGTCCCACAAAGGCAGAGGCCGAGATTAAAGGGCCTCTCCACAGGGTTTAAGAGTAATGAAGATCGTATCTATGGATGTCAAATCAAGTGTAACGATTACGCAAGGTGTGTCGCCACCTCACACAAATGTCAAAACGCACAATTAATCCGTAAATTTAATGTTTCTAGAAGTGTGACGTCTCCTCATAATACGTACCGACGTACAAAGTAATTACTACTTTGAGGTTAAATGATTTGCTCGTAGTGAATCTACACACGCTGGTTCCATTGGCACTTTTTCAGTGTCATGAAACCGTTAAACATAAAGGTATATGCTACGGAAATACAATCAACATGAGCTGTAGATGAATGAATGAGGATTAACGAGAAACTGTTTATTCTACCCTATATTATATCCTACTCTCAACTATAGCCTTGAGTCAACAATTCTCCGAGAAACGTAGTTTTAACAGTAGTAGTACCATGGTTTTAACAATCATAAAGTCATACGCCAAGCAGCTGATTGGATGAAGAGTTCATCAAATGTGAATTATCTTTGGAATAAAAGCCACCCGACCCTAAGATCCAACATCGTCTATTTAACTTTGAATTAGTCCAGGCAAGGGTGGAAGAATCGTTTAATCTCTTAATCCTTTCTTGTGCCCGTATTTTCTGATTAATGTAATACCTAGTAGGCTTAAAGCAAGAAAGTAATACTCCGAGAGTTTATAATGTGTGGGACGTGAATTACATTATTTTCGAGAGGTTTTATGCGGTATTACCTGAGGGTGCGTCCACCTTGTCTGTCTTCGCAAGGGGGGAAAATTGTGATAGCATACGCGGGGTTCGAAATAACTCTGGGTTCAATAAAAACTCACTTTTAGGAGGAATAATATCTGCCCTGTTATTTCCCAGGCAAAGGTCGAGTTAAAGAAAAAATCACCTAAAAATATAATGCTCATAGTGGCTTTTTTCGATGTTTACATGACATAAGGGTGACATCAGACATCCGACGCAAAATGTAACTCGTGTAACCCGACTTAAAAGGAATAGAAACTAGTTCTCACAGAAACGAAAATATGCCTGTCCCACGTCATGGAAAGTATTCGCTTGTATTTTCGACAGAATTGATGCACTTCGCGTTACCTTCTCCAGGCATTGCACATTACGCATCGCTTCAAACGGTCCTTCTCTATCATCAGCCAGGGTCCATCGTGAAAACACTCGAGACATCCAATCGCCAAAGCTCCTCGGCAATCAAAGAATAAATTAAAACATTTGTCAACATACTGCTACATAATGAAACGGTGTGGACTGTTCGTAACAAAAATAAGAGTACCAACAAGAAATTTTTACCACTTTCTATCGACAAACACCAATTAACATTGAGCATAGATAACACGCACAAATGATTCCCAATTCCCACGCACGGATGCTAAGGGGGAATTCATCTGCGACTGGGAAACCAGTTCCCGAACTCCCGCTCTCTCCCGACATCTTTCCTCAATAGGCACCTGTGTCATGTGAAACTGAAAACATATGTCTACCACAATTAAGAAACGGGGGAAAAGTTATAAATATTTCCACCATGTCACCAACTACACTGATACTAGCAAAGTTACCGACACCAGCGCGCCTACAACAGCTTAGAAAAAATTATACCAAATGCATAAGAACAGTATTAAATATATAGTTAATTAATTTGCTTTAATACGATTTACGTAAACCATATATGGATACTGAATGAAAAAATGAAAATACTCGCATGCAAAGAGGGAATACCTTTAGAGTAAAGCTAAACAATTTCGTAATTACTCTATTCTGATACAGAAAAATATATTTACTCACCGTGAGTTATAGTATCACCTGCACTTGCTGCTGAACCGGCGACCACAAATAGTAAACATAGCGACAGAGCCAAAATGTTAAGTCGCCAACCTAATCCCATTGCACACGATATTCACCACCTACGAAGTTCTTCAAAGAAATGTTTATAGCACATTCATATTTCGCTCAACTTGGGAAAAACCTTGCCTAAAGTAAATTATTCAGGCCGCTGAAAAGCTCAATACAACCGAATCAATCTCGAGCACTCCAATGAGTGAGTGCTCTTTGGCAGCAGTGATGATATACGCTGATATACGCCGAGCGGCGCTTTTCCCTGCTTGTCGTTGTGAGACACGGCAGTTGAACGAACTAAGGGTGTACAGATGAGCACACGATGGCGCAACTATCGTCGTTAAAGCTCGAGCAGGGAACTCGAGAATCCTCGAGAGATCGAAAGCTGTTCACTAGCTAAACTGAGTTTAAATGGAAATAAAAAGTTGTATTTGATCCTTTTCACGTGACAGTAAACAATGGAACGCGGGTGAAAATTCTTTAGGTATTTTCTCGGTAACTGCGCTTTTGTCCCGCGAGCCCAAATTCGTGTGCAATCTTACAATTAGGACTGAGCATTTACTACCACACACATTTTATGCGCATTGTAGCGACACTATTATAACCACAACTACACCAATATTAGGGGAAAATTGGTGCCAAATCTGTTTTTATATAGAAACATATAGATTTCCATGGATGTTTCTAGATTAACATAGATATTTGTATAGATTTTTATAGAAACATAGAGATTTCTATAGTTACATATTTGATAGTTCAATAAACTGTAGATCGCGGGAGTAAAACCATGGATACTTAGTGACACTATATATAGTTTCACTAGGTGTCCATGGTTTCACTTGGTTTATATACGGTTTATAAAAGGTGCATATGCACCTTGGGTTTATAGGTATTTACATGACCAATACAGGACATGAACAGGATCTCCGAACTTGTCCCATGGGGACAAGTTCGGAGATCGAATTTATAAAATACTTGTTTAGACGATCAGATGAGATGGGTAGGTCAGAAGCACATTTGGAACGACCAGTTTCCTTGTAGTACTACCCTCTCCTTTAAATGGAAATGGGTGACACCTCACGAGATCAGAATCATCATTAACTCTTTAAAATGTTCCAACAGCACAGATGTTTATGGGTTATCAGTCAACTTGATAAAAAAACTTAGCAATGTAATTGATGAACCCCTTGCTTTAATTTTGAATTCTTGCTTAACCAGTCAGGCATTTTCCCTAAATCGCAGAAGATATCTAAAACCATCCCCATCTATAAAAAAGGGGATAAAACCTTGCTTTCCAACTACAGACCTATCTCAATAATTCCTGTCTTTGGGAAAATTTTTGAAAAAGCAATCCATAACCAGCTGTACAATCATTTTGAAACTCATAATTTATTTTCTTCTTCCCAATTTGGTTTCCGTAAAGGCCATTCCACCACTTCAGCAGTAGAGTCTGCCATTAAATCAATACTAGACGCATTCCAGGGAAAATCAACTATTGCCATAACTGCCTGTGATCTTTCCAAAGCTTTCGATTGTGTCTCACATCCAATTCTTCTACAAAAACTACACTATTATGATGTCAGTAATCTTGAGCTTCAACTCATGGAATCATATCTTTCAGATCGCTGTCAATGTGTTTACATCAATGGTAATCTATCGTCACCCCTAAGCATTAGTTATGGTGTCCCCCAAGGCTCAATTCTTGGGCCTCTTTTATTCCTCATCTTGATAAATGACCTACCATCAAATATTTCTTGTAAATCGTTACTCTATGCTGACGACACCACTTTCATCTATAATCCAAATACTCTGCTCAACACCAGTACCGCATCAAAGTTGATTATGTCTGAAGCAACTAAATGGTTCTCTGCCAATGGCCTTGTTTTAAACAATGACAAAACCCAATCACTTGCTTCCTCCTTATGTAATACAGCATGCTCAAATGATACTATCAAGCTGCTCGGCTTTGAACTGGACCACAAATTAAGCTGGGAACCTCATGTATTAACCACTTTAGGTAAACTATCAAAGGCAGTGTACATGCTACGCAAAATTAAAGCACTGATCCCAAAAGTATACATTACCCCAGCATATTTTGCCTTATTTCACTGCCACATAAACTATGGCATCGAGCTATGGGGCCATTCTTCATCCTCCTTAAGCCTATTTAAAATGAAAAAAAGGCAGTTAGAGTAGTTTCTTGTGCCCAGCCCAGGGATCACTGTAAGCCACTCTTCACCAAGCTCGGCATTTTGACCCTGTACTGTATGTATATAATGAAGTGTCTTTGTGACGTAAAGGCAAATCTTAACTCCTTGAAGACAAAGAGGAAATGTGCACAACCATTTCACAAGAAACATAGATATTCTTAATGTTCCCTATTGCCGACTATCCAAAACTTGTAAATCATTCCACATAACTAAGTTGCACCTGTAAAATAGTTTACCTGCCGAAGCCAAACTTGCCAGTCTTGAAAAATTTAAAAGAGTTGTGTATGCCTGGCTCATAAAAAAGGCCTTTTATTCCATTGAGGAATTCATCGATAGGGACAAGGATGATATGATTTTCTTGTAATTTAACATCTTCTGTATTTGTACTAATAATATTTATAATTTTTTCTGTATTTGTAATAATACGATTGTAATTCTGTATATTAATATGACGAAGACTAATGCAAATTGTACCTTGTTTTATGTCTAATAAATATTATTATTATAAGGTGTGTGTGTCTGCATAGATTCAGTCTTGGGGGGATTCAGTATTACGGAAGTCATAATGACGGCATTATGAGGTGAAAGTCTTAGAAATAGGCTGAAACTTCAGCCTATTTTCGAACGCCTAGGCGTTCGAAATGTGGGTGTGGAGGATGGAGAAGGTGCATTGGACAGAGAGGAAGGAGGAAGTACTTGACATGGTGGGTGAGGAAACTTGTGGATGACATTTGGGGAAAGCAGGGTAGGTGGCTGGAAGGGGTAATGAGGGGTGATGGTTAGTCGAAGGCAATGATAGAGCGAAAGGATGTTGGGCAAGTGGGGAAGGGAAATAGGTTTTATAGATGGGATGAAGAAAGGTAGGACTTACGCTGAGATGAAGAAAGAAATACTAAGGGTAGATAGGGCACTGCATGTGTAAGAGTTTGTTGGATTTTTGCTGACTTTCATCATAACCTACCCTTAACCGGTAGATTACTCAGATGATGACAATGATACAATGCAGATTAACATATTCAATGCGGAGCACGTCAGTTGACGTGCTCCTGGCTACACCGACTGACGGAGCACGTCAATTGATGTGGTCATTCCATTCCAAAGCCCTTTAAATTTTTTAAAGCCGATTTTGACAACTCCCATGAAAATCGGGTCCGCATTGAATGTGTTAATCAATTGATACAAAACAAAATTTAAAATGGGTCTGAGGTTTCCGCGGCGTTTCTCCATATTGGTAACGGCTTTCGGGCGTTCCTCCATGTTGTCTTGTCTAAAGGCGACGACAGTTTTTCCAGCTATCCAGCCAAACTGTCGTCGCCTTTAGACAAGACAACCCGGAGGAACACCCAAAAGCTGTTACCAATATCAAAATTTAAAATATCACAACAGAGTATTCAGCCTTTGAAAACCTTATCATTTTGAATATCGCGACAGAATAATTATTTATTTCACTTTAACATTAGCGTAGAACTAGTATAACCTGACAAACTTCTGTGTATATGATCTATACCCTTAGATGTCACAAAATTCTAAGCAAAGCACACGTATAATCTTGCCAACAAAGATTATATACACAATTGCCAACAAATGCACCGACAACACAACAAATAGCAAATCTTATATCCAAATATCTTGCCAGAAACCTCAACCACTCACCCGTAGCCACTCCCACATTTTACGATCTATCAAGTCAGCTGCAAACAACCACAACCTCATTGTCACCAAAGCTGATAAAGGTTCGAGCATTGTCATTCTTGACAAAAGTGCCTAGACTTCATTTCTTTGAACAAGTTTAAACGCTTGAATAAAGACCCCACTCCCATTTTTCAAGAGAGGCTGAAATCAAAATTGAACAGTTGCTCCTCCTTGCTTTCTCCAAGAGACAGTTGATTAGTATGAATCCTTTACCCCAGAAAATGTACGGCCTTCCCAAAACGCACAAACCCAATACTGCCATACGTCCAGTTGTTTCTCATTTTTCTGCTCCGTCACACCTCCTTTCCTTTAAGTAGAATACCCTCCTCAAATCCTATTTAGATTTCAAACCTACTTATAGCATCAAAAATTCCACTGGGTTAGCTAGTAAGCTATCTAACATAACGCCCCCATCTAACGGAAAACTGGTTTCTTTTGACATGTGCAATTTTTTTAACCCCTGTACCTGCCAAAGAAGCCATTGACATAACCCTGGACCAGCTTAGAAAATCCAGAGTCAGTATTGAAATAGTGAGTGACTTCAACAGACTCCTATGCATGTGCACGGAACAAAATTATTTCCAGTTTGACATTGCCTTCTACAGAAAAAATCACAGCCTATCTATGCCCTCCCCCCCCTCTCACCTATTCTGGCTGAGATTTTCACGAACTCCTTAGAACTCATCCTTATTAAATCCAACCACCCTCTTCTCAAGAATGTGTTTTACTATTTTAGATGTCAATATTATTTGCTTGTGGACAGGTAGCGAGAGGCAATTGCAATCTTTCCTTAAATTACTCAATTCCCTCCACCCATCCATAAATTTTACGCTAGAAATACATGACTCAATAAATTTCTTAGATTTGTCAATTTCCATAAAAGAAAGGAAACACTTATTTTCAATATACTGGAAAAGCACATTTTCCGACATAATCATTCCCGCAGATTCACACCACCCATTTTTTCATAAAATAGTAGCCATTAACTCTATGGTGCACAGACTCCTCTCTATTTTGTTTAGTGTTCCAGACGTCAATTCAGAACTAAACACTATTTTAACGATTTGCCGGAACAATGTCTACAGTGATCAACTTGTGAAAAATTTGCTGCACAAGAAAGCTAACACTAAAACAATAAACTCTTTGACCAGCTTACAACCTGTCCCCTGGAAGAAACCGAAATATTGGTGCAAATTACCCTTTCTTGGCCCCCTTTCTTACAGTATCCACAGCCTCCTCCCCAAAGATAAGTATATACAAAGTGTTTTTATTCACCTACATCCCCTGCAAAAGTGATTCTTAATTCCTAAGACCAAGTGCTACCTCTAGATAAAAGTGGCATCTATGCTCTTTCAAGTATAATGAATGTTATTGTGTGTATGTGGGCCAGACTGGTCGCAAATTTAGAACCAGAGTTGAAGAGTGCAAAGGGTCAACAAAACTAAAAAACCTCAAGTCTCATTTCGCCAAGCAACTTATTGAAACTGGGCACAAGTGCAATTTTAATCCCAATATTTTACATATTCATGAGCAAGGTTTTAAACTGGATGGCTTAGAAATCACCAAACATTGTCTATCATCTGAGTGTACAATTCTTAATGACTAAATTGATTTCAAATGCTCCTCTCTGTTGTCTACCGTTTTAAAATCTGACTTCTTTGTTACTGACCCACTTCCCCTTGCTTTTCACCATCACCAAATCTTGCTCCCAACTGCCTCCCCCACGTAACTCAGTCTTCTCTCCCAACGATCAAAACCAACCCCTCCTTCCTCTTTAGGCTGAAGTGTACGACTATAAACGCTTTGATTTTAAGGCTTTCAAATGCTCCTCCTTTTTGTTTACCATTAATTTCTGACTTCTTTGTCACACACCCACCCCTCCCTTGCATTTCACTACCACCTGACCTTTTCTCCCGTTCCCTCTCCCTCGTAACTAAGTCTTCTCCCAAACTGTAATCCTTTCTTCAAACCATCAACTGACTCATCCCCGATTTTTGCCTGCGTGTACTATTTCAGATGTCTCGATGGATTTCAAATGTTCCTATCCTGTTGTCTAACGTTGGTAAAATGTGATTACTTTGTTACAAATTCACCCCTCCCTTGCATTTTACCACCACCCGACCTTACTACCGCTCCCCCTCCTTCCCCACGTTACTCATATTCTTCTCCCAGACCCATACTCCTTTCAACCATCCATCAATACCTGACCTCCCTTGATTTCTTCATGTTCCCACCTCCACCCCCAGGCTAGCAGCAGCAATACATATTTCGTTCTGTTTGTCTTGATAATGACACACTAGATGTCGAAACCAGTCAACAGCAATAAAAAATAGTGGAATTTGTACTGTGTTTTTTCTCATCATGAATTCAGTAATATGTACAGCTTATCTCTAATTTTACGATAAATGGAAACCACCCATAACTAGAATGTCAAACGGCTAATAATAATATCAATCACTGTAGTGAAAACACAAGAGTTTCTTGGGCTTATAATCAATGATATACTTGATTGGTTTAAAAAATTCCATTTGACAATAAAGAGGGTATCCACTGCGCTAGTTATGTTTTTAAAAACTGCATCATCTAGTACCTAAAGATATACTTCTAATGGTATAATGTGCTAAGATCCTGCCTATCCGATAGGATTATAATTTGTTGGAATTTCCCTGTTTAAGACTTATTTTTTCCCTGGGTCTCTGGGGAAATCCCTCTTTCTAACTTGAAATATTTTCTTGCAGTACATATCCCATTGTTACATATTTATTAAAAACCACATCAACAATTTGCACGTAATGCTGGTAAATTGAACAAACCTTAGGATGGAGAAAGAGAGAGAACTGCTTAAGTATGATCCCCAATAAATCCACTAGAGCAGAAAGATGGAGGAAATGGCTAAGGGGCTCCAGTTTATCATAGACTCAAGAGGTATAACTACAGCAACAAGGCAGTGTTGTTACACTATGTGGGTCAGGAGTTGCAGGATATTTTTGAGACAATGGCAGCACCTGTACTGAAGGAGGGTAAGGGAGATGAGTATTTGCTATTAAAATGTTGACTGAGAAATTTTCAGTGCAGAGAGATGTGACAGTTTAAACTAAGAAGTTCCAACAAATGTATCCTTTGCAAGGAGAGATAAAGGAAGCATTTATAGTAAGGCTTCGTCAACTAGCCAAACTCTGTTGCAGGAGAAGCGGACTGACACAGAAAAGACCAAGTTGTGAGGAAATGTCCAGAAAAGGAACTAAGTCTTTAATTGCTAGATGAACATAAGATGTCCTTACTCTGAAGAGGTTATACTACTTGTTTGGAAGTGATCCTAAAAAGAAACAGCTGCTATGGGCACACCTGAAAGAATGGGGGCAGATCAAGTCTACAGTTTGTACCCAAGAACTTTGGAAGAAAGTTGTGGGCAGGGGAGGATATCACAGCAGATGAGTCAATGGGCAAGAGCTGTTGGAAATGCAGGTCAGTAGGTCATTTTTCTATTGATCCTGGCTGTCCAGCAAGAAATTAAGAGGGTAGTAAGTGTGAAATGAAGCGTAGCATTATATAAAAGTATGCAGAAAGCCAACTAAACACTGTAAGTAATATTGGAAAGATAGTAGAACAGTGAATGAAAATAGTGCTGAGAACTTGAGTAGCAAAGTAACAAATTCAGAAAATAAAAATCTACCAGTAGAGAGCAGAGAAAATCTGCATCTGTGTTTTCAGCAAGAGAGTATGATAAACGCAACGGATTGTTATGGTCATATTGAAGTAGGGAATGTAAAGATGTTTAATTTGATAAATTCAGGATCAGAGTGTAATTTTATTTGTAAATCTGAATGGGAACGTCTGAAATCAGAAAACATTAATTGTTGATTCTTATCTGGTTGAAAGGAAAATATATTCATACAGGACAAAGAAACCTCTTCAAATCTTATGAGCTTTCAAAACAATAGTGTGCTGTAAATATTTTACAGCATTTTTTTTGTTCAATTATTTGTTTTGGTCATTTTCCACCTCTCACTAAGGAATGCTATTGGCAAATAATGACCATCCCAGGTGGTGGCGGGGTAAAGTCCTCGCCTGTTGAACCAAAGGTGGCAGGTTTGAATCCTGCCTGAGTAGGATTTTCACATTCCAAGGCATGGTTGTGTGTATTTGTCTATGTATATCAAATTCGTAGTAATTAGCTCCGGCTGTTCCTGAGAGAGAGATTATTATTATTATTCAGGACAAAAGTGGAAACATAGTTTTAACTTTAAAACAAAAAATTGAAATTGGCAAAAGATTGCAACAGGCTGAAAATCAGAATGCTCTCGTGCAAGAATTCTATTGCTTTCAACCAGGTGAAAAATGAATCTCTCTTCAGATGCAGGTGAAAATTATGACCTCTTGAAATGCTTGAAGATGAATTGTCCAATGACGAATAGTTTTTTAAAGGATTTTTTAGCCAAAATATAAAGGAAAGAAAAAAAATTCTAGAAGAAATATCAGAATTAGTAGAATGCTCAAGTACTGTTCATCCAGTGACAAAAATTTTGTGCAATGAACTTAACAAATGCCTGGATGTTGTCAAGGTTGCTATAGCGGAGCCATATGACTACAATAGATGTGTAAAGATAATGAATACAAAATTGATGATGAGGAAGAATAAGTTGCACCAGCACGTTGCTTCCAAAGCATTTGAAGATATCATAAAATTTGTGGAAGAATTGTAAATGGTGCCTCCAAAAGTGCCACCAATTGTAAGAGGCTGTCCATAATCCAAGTAGAAAAAATGGGTCACTTTTTGACCCCCCCATCGTAACACTCTTAGACTTCATCCAGACCATAATCCACGTAGACAAAAATAGGTCACTTTTTAGGGCCCCGTAGACTTTTTTTTTACGGAAAAAGCTGTGAAACGGGTTATTAATTGATTGTCATGGACTAACTGTAATTTAAGGCTGATTTTAAGGAAAGGTAATTAAAAGAAAAACTACTATTGTAGCTTTGATAATGTCATTTACTATAGAAGAGAAGCTCTGCCTTGCCAAGCCAGTGGCACTGGCTACCGACACGACGTCCTCGTAACCGTTCGCAACACTGAGTGTGCCGTGACAACGTCACTCCCGCCGCGTTGGGTCGACCATTGTCTACGTAGACATCCCTCCAACGTGGACCCTCCCACCCATTTGGTGTCTATGTGGATTATGGACAGCCCCTAATCACACCAAGGGAAAGTGGAAGTGGTAATGAAAAAAATGGCATGTGTATAGATATGAGGGTTGCTAATTTGGCTATTGAAAGGGAGAGGTTTCCTTTGCCAACAATTGAGGATGTGTTAAATTATTTGGATGGGAGTAGTGTATTTTAGTTAACAGGATATTAGATGGGCATATCATGAACTTGAATTGGATGAGGATTCAAGAATATGACAACTTTTAGCACACACCTTGGGTTGTACAGATTTAATACTTTGGTAGTTAACTGTGGGCCTGAAATATACAAGATAGTTGACTCAAAACGTTCAAGGTTGATAAGGTGTGATTTGTTATATGAATGATATAATTTTATGTATATGGAAAAGGGAAAAAGGAACATGAGAGACATAAGTACTTTTATGGACAAGGGGTTAACATTGAATGGACCCAAATGTTTGAGTGAAATTCAGTTTTTGAACCACCATATTAGTAATTATGGCATTAAGCCTATAAAGATTCTACTCTAAGATCTGCTGCTTCTTCAGATGGACTGTGAAGTCTAATTTAGATTATCAATCAGCTCATTATTTCAGAATAGGGGGGCATGCAATCTCCACCCTAATTAAATAATAACAGAGATGAGAACAAAATACTTCTTTATTTCTTAGATGACTGGTTGAGCGAAAATTAGGTAATACAAAGAAGATATCGGGAAATTCCTTCAAAAATGTGCAAAATTTCACACATTTATTAGTTAAATAGGTCTACAATATACTTAAAACATTGCCATTACAAACTTACAACATGAACATATTCTAATAGCTCAGTGATGTGAATCCTTTTCCGAAGGCTTCCCGTACTGCTTTTCCCACCACTGGACGTATTCTTTTTTCCGCTGCTCCCTTCGAGCAAAATAATCGGGATAAGCTGCTTTTTCTTGAGGAGACCAATAATCAAGGACCCAGTCAGGAGGCACGACGGCACGTTCAAAAGCAGACCCACCCGGAGATTTCGCGACTACGTAGAAATGTTGAAATTACTCGTAAGAAAGTAATAGAAATAAAAAACAGTGGCCAGAGGCATAGATAACTCACATTTCTTAGGTTGCCAATGCCTTTTCTCCAACAATTCCTGTTCCCCTTTAAGAAGAAGTTCCTTCGCCGCTCTCATGTCTTGTTCGTTTTTGTGTTTATCAAATCGCTCTCGTAAAATAACAGCCTGATAACGAAATGCCGGCCTGGGAAAAAATACTTATATAGAAACAATAACATTATAAGAAACTGAACTAATACAAGGATGATGATACATACCTCTGGTCATACCACGATTCTAGGTTTCTTAAACTTCTCTTGTACAAACTGCACACTCTCCTAGCATGGCTAACTACTTCAAGTGGCACAGTATACATTTTACCGAAAATTTATGTTCCAAGGTCCTTATTTTCAGCCTTTGTTCTCAACTCACTTCATCGGCTGCTACGATTCTTACACCGTCCACCTCCAGCCCTCTGTCGGACATTATAGGAGTCGGTCTCCTATTCGTCGTTCACATTGAAAAATGAGCGTCGGTATCCGTTCAATATTTAGTTGTGATATGTAAACGTGACTCAATTTAAGTCTACTGTTAATATTTATGAGGTAAAGTGCAACAATTGAGGATTTTATTTCATTTTATTTGTCTATTTTGTGAGATCATGAAATTTTGGATCCTGTAATCTCCCCGAAGCTGTTATTCACCAAATTCTAGTTAATACTAAAGGCGTTAGGGGCTCTAAGATAGTATTTATTAAGTTTCTTGTGAGAAAATAATTATCTATCTCCAAATACTCTAATCCTATTGCAGTATCACTGCATTTTAACATCACTCAAAGTAAAATACTCTCATGAATGATTGATATTGCATTTTTTAGAATTACTCAAATTCGCGTTGGTGAACTTGGTTAGTGATTCGTGCCATTCACTAGGCCGCATAATTTTCATTCCCAGTTTGATAATTATTTAAGTAATCGAGGCATGTGTGTCAGTTTTTGTTATTAACTGGTGGGCATGTGCAACAAGTGATTCTTTTAGAGTTCGTAATTTGTCTTCGCTATCTCACTTTTTCTGTACTACTCAAGGATTGCCCGTAAAGTTGACGCTTAAAAAGAATTTTTGTTAATCTTCTTGGTATTTGTAGGCCCCTTTATGCATCGGCCTTTAATTCATAATGTTATATGAAATTGATGAGTTGGCAGGGCAATATTGAATTGAAATTTCCGCAACAGGTACCGTACTATTTTTCGATACCCTCTTAAGTCCCACATTTTGTAGTTTATGATCTGAATTTGTTGATTAGGTCTGTCCCTTGCCATCACCATTTCGTGTACGGTGCACGCTTACCGAACTATTAGTATTTTTCAGTTAATTCTTGTGTATGGGTGCTTCATATGTACCTGTGGAAAATGTTATATATTTCCCGTCTTTGAGGGGTAGCAGTTCTTGTTTGTTCATGAACTCATTAGGATTATATGCCATATTTTTGCTCTTCCTTTGCAGGTTTCTGAGGTGAAAATATGAGTGATATAGCAGATTGGTTTAAAAGTCTACCCATTTTTACAAGGTGGTGGCTTGGGCTCACTGTAGCGTTTTCAGTTCTTGGAAGATTTGGTTTGATTCATAATTATTCATTAATTTTGCTATATGAACCATTCGTTCGGAAGTTTCAGGTGAATATTAGTGAGACAGTAATTTGCTGCTTGGAATACGTTCAGGACGTAATTTTTTCATAATTTTTTTCTAGATATGGAGGCCGGCAACAGCATTATTTTACTACCCGCTTACACCTTCTACTGGTTTTCATTTCATGATCAATCTTTATTTCCTGTACAATTACTCTCTGAGATTGGAGACTGGTAAGTACTTGAATATCATGATCTTATTTGTGGTATTGGTTGTTTATGGTAGTCCCTATTAGGCTAATTCAGATTAATGTTCCCTTAAATGATTTGGTGTGATCTTAAATTTTTATTTTTCAATTTTGTGCATACCAAAGTTTTCACTTAAAAGGAATTTTGGTAATTATTAATTTGCATCTCGTCTGGGAAAATCACAATCTGACCTACTTTTCCTTCGTGGATCCTCACCAAATTCGCCTCATTTCTCATGCACATCTTGCGCATTTATGCTTTGTTAATTCCACTTCGTTTCCCATAAAATCCCCGAGATGGCAAAGCCATCGACTACTTGCTCTTCTACGCTACACACTCTCCCCCTCCCTTTTTCCCACCTCCAACTTCAAGTATCCCCACACTATGACATCTTTATTAACATTACCTTAAACCTTTACCTTCGTCTCTTCGTTCGCACTTCACATTCCTCCTCTGCTATTTGCACACTTCCTTCTTACTCTCCTGCTACTTTTTCTGTGAAATATAGATGCTTTCTTTTAATCACCAATCGACGCAAGGGATTTCATTCCTTAAAAAAATACTCTACAGCTATGCCTCCCCCAATCACCAATCAACTCCAGGGATTTCATTCCTTAAAAAAATTCTCTACAAAAATGCCCCCACCCCCACCCACCTGTAAACTCTACTTAATCCACTACCGTAGTGCTATCCCTCCACAATCACTAACCAACTCCAGGGATTTCTTTCCTTAAATAATTGCATGATATCATCTATTACGCTATGCTGTACCATCATCCCTTTTTTCCTGTGAAATGTCACATTCCTAACAATACTTTTTACTCAAATCACCTAGTCTGCAATAACTTACACTATGGTAAATTCCTTACATAACTTGTTCTTCACAATTTCTCATTTCACATTAAAATTCACATTTTTCAACGTCTGTCTTCACTGGGATATTGCTATATCCAATACCTCATTTACTTGAAATTTGTATTTTCACATTTCCCTCATCACACAAATGCCATTTACACCACCAACACTACCACTCAAAATCACCATTTCCGAGCCACGTAGGTAACTTCCCACCCCAGACCCCTGTTTCACTCCATAGCCCGCAACCTTGCTGGGGGGGGGGGGGAAGGGGAAGGACATATTTCACACTTAAAACTAGTGAGTATCTCTATAGCGGCTGCTCCTATAACATCGAAATATGGTGATGAAAACATGGGAAAAAATAGCAAAATTCCTCATTTTCAAACTGTTTTTCCTCGGAAAATACTAGTCTCCAATCTGTTTCTTACTTATTATAAATGTTCAATCCTTACACTAAATATTGATACCATTGCGATTTCACCATTTTTCGGAGGATTCCAGCAAATTAAAAATTCTCCCAGACGAGACCTAAATTCATATTTACCAGAATTTTTTCTAGCAACATTGAAATGCATCATTCGGTGTGATGAGGTTATGTGATGCATCATAATCTATACCACTGAATTTTAAAAAGTCTTATTTTAATTTTTTCTTTGGAATAATGTATTTTTATTTTTTTATCATTGCAGGTGTCTTTGATGGAAGACCAGCTGACTATCTTTTTATGCTTCTTTTTAATTGGATTTGTTGTGTAATTGTGGGACTTCTTGTAAATATCCCTGTGAGTTATTATTTCCATACTTATTTTGGTGCTATAACGAGACAGTTTGATAGTTAACATATGCCATTATCTGATTTTTTTACTTCCACGTTGTAACACTTTATTTTTCTCTTTTAGCTTGGATATTAATCGATACTTTGAGAATGTTTGTGGACTTGATAAGCATATTTATTACACTTTTGTTTTTTTTTTTCAATGCATTATTATGTAAAAATAACCACAGGATTGCCCTGAGTTCCCGACAAGAGAGGATTCAGTTTTTTAAAGTTATTTAAAGGGTAAAATTAAAATTTTCCATGCATAACAACGTTCTTTCTCGAATTTTTACATGAAAAATCCCTGCAAACATGAAACTTAGAAACAATATGCCCAATAGACCAAGGTTTGATTTTTTTCTGCTGATTAATTCTCGCTTAATAGATAGCCACTTTTGTGTACACATTAAAGCTACATTTTAAAAACACGACCAAGTATTTGTTACATAGTGGCAAGACTCGTATGCTCAGAGATTGTACCTTCTTACTTGTCAGGTTTTCCAAGTCTAAAATGCCTTTGGTGTTCCTTAATCCTGGTGGCAATCATTCTACCAGTCTCCACCACGTAGACTTGGCCACATTCACAAGGAATTTGATAGACACCAGGGGTCATTAGGCCTTTATTTTTATGAGTTTTTCTCTTAAGTTTGGTAATTGGCTTATGGATGGCGTTGACATTAGGCCTTTAGAGAATTCTAGAGATCTTTCCAGAGTTTCCTTTGGGGTCCTTTATTTTTATAGGTTTTTCTCTTAAGTTTGGTAATTGGCATATGGATAGTGTTGACATTAGGCCTTTAGAGAATTCTAGAGATCTTTCCAGAGACCGTTGACATGTATGGCAAAACGTCAGTGCTGTTTACAAATTTAACCTGGTGGAATTCCCGAGAAAATTTAACAAGCATCATTCACCAGGAAAGAATAAAATCCTATTTTAGTAAAAACGTGTTAGTGCTTGTACCAATTTTCCATATTGTTGGATGGGCAGTTTTTAATTTTTTATAGTGACATGTTAGAAAATTGATTTTCTATTTTACGTATATGATATGTATTGCATCAATAACCATTACTGGATATTGAAACTTCAATATTTAAAAACATTGAATTGAAAACTAATACATTGAAATATGTACCATCCAGCTCTTGGTGGAGACACTCCTGTGGCACTAGCATGGGAAGTCAATGCATTATGATTCAGATGCTCAGGAAAGGTAAACCCCAAGGGCTGGGGCACAAAGGACTTTCCTTGAAGTTCACGTGCAAACCCTCGTGCTCACACCTATGATTAGACTAACTGATGGAACGTTAAAGCTAAATTTTTGTGGTAATAACCCCTTATTTGAATATTAATTTTTAACCTAAGTCTACTTTACAATAGTTCTGTGATTCTCAACCTTTTTTGCTCAATTCACCCTTTTCCTATTGTTCAGAATACACACCTATATTTAATAGTAAGTCTGCAAATGAAAATAATTGCATGTTAAGAATAAATCTTAATCTGAGGCATTCAGTTAACTTTCCCCACAGGTTGAGAATCGCAGCTTTAGGGGTATCCCCCTGGCATTTCAGGAGTTAAAGATCATTTGAAGTTTTAAAGGATCATATTTTTCTGGTGTGTGTTGATTTGTAACTAATGATGATTTATTTTTTTCAGCTATTGATGGACCCAATGGTTCTGAGTGTGTTGTATGTTTGGTGTCAGCTGAATAAAGATGTCATAGTCAACTTCTGGTTTGGATCTCAATTCAAAGCAATGTATTTGCCTTGGGTGTTATTTGCTTTCAAGCTAATTATATCTGGCGGGTAGGTGTACTGATTAATGTGTGATTCATGCTCCCTTCATGGGTGATTCATTATTCAGAATTATCTGACCTTATTCCTACTTACAAGTAATAAATAGATTATAATCGTAATTATTTTTTTGCAGAGGAATTCTGGAGTTGGTTGGAATCATGGTTGGCCATCTATATTTCTTTTTGATGTTCACATACCCCCAAGAGCTGGGAGGACCTAGTCTACTTAAAACTCCAAGCATATTGTAAGTAGATAAGTACATCTTAAATTACATATCAAAGTCTAGGATCTCAATTAGGAGTTAGGAATGTTTTTAAATGTAATTTCATTGTTGCTATACAAAAATTTGGTTTAAAAAAATTAGACCTATGTGTATCCAGTGGCGGACGCAGGATTGACTTCTGGGGGGTTTTGACTTTGGGGGATACATAAAGTAGCATTCTCTTTTTGTGAAGACAATTCAACTATATTTTTCAGTCCAATAAGCAAAATTCTAAATGCTAGTTCAGGTAAACGAACTAAAATGAATTCAGGTAAACATATTTTTGTCCCGTCCGTACGCCATTGTGTGTATCTCACCCTCTTTCATGGAACTAGTGCTGAATTTCAACTGCTGATCTTAATGTTTCACCCTGAGTGTATTACATCACCAGTAGAGGTGTGAATCGGAATCTAAAAATGTAGCTTTTTAATGCATTAGGCCCTCACAAATCCAGACCCAAATGATCCAGATTAGCCCCCCGGGGTGCAATGCAGGTAGTTCATAATAGGGTTGTGAGGTAGCATACTTATCAAATCATCCAAAATTATTTCCTTTTCCAATTTTTTTGCTGAATAATTGGCTTGTTTCTACTAATGAATGCCTTGAAGTTCATTTTCCTATTTACATATGTTGTTTGCTACTTTAAAAGTCAGCAAACAGTGGCGAGAGATGAGAGTGAGGCATACAGAAACAAAATTCATGCAGAATGCCACTGGGAGTTTCAATCATTCGTTTTTTTACTACTTAATCTAATATAAAATATAGGCCACTATCAGAAAAGTTATATCGGTGTGTGAGGAGACCCTACAAATATTGGGACTGTAAATCCTAAGAGGTAAGTTATGACCTTTGGCAACTCTGGAAATGGAATAAAATGTCCGGTCGTGCCTTGGAGTCTTTTCTTTTGGATCTTGCTCATAAAGAATATATGTAGCATGCTGAGCTGAGGTAACCTCAAGGAGGTCTCCAGTTAGCCTTCCTTGTGCAGGACTCCCCACACAATAACTCCCTTCTTGACATTCCCAAATTTAGACTCTCAATGTCCCAGCGCTCCCTATTCTACCGTTTCCCGAAAACATTCAACTCCCTAGCCTCGCAGTCACCCTCCCTTGACCTCTTCTCCACACCCTCCGTTTTCAAGTCAGTCCTTAGAAAACATATTTCCGAGTTGACTCCATCTATCTCATCTCCTTGTCCATAAATCTCAATGCAAAGCTTTCTCTCCTCCGTATATTTCTATTTATTTGTTTGCTTGTCGACCAATGTAAGAAGCCTTTGTGCCGTTTTAGGAGACTTTGAAATAAATAAATAAATGACTGTTGGAAACTCAGAAAGGGGTGAGAGCTAGCACTGGGGATGTACAGTGACTTGGCTTCACTGCAGTATTATTGTAGGCTAGCCCTATGGTCATGCTGTTACTAAGAGATCACCAGCCGATGAAACGCACTGACCGTGTCCTTTGGCCACAGAGAGAGAATTGTGCCTTTGTAGCTATAACATTGACTCTTGCTTTCATCCATCTCTCTTACTCTTCAAGCCAAGCAAAGCCATATGCAGTGAATGGGTGTAGTGGCGTGGACATGTATGTGGCCTTGTTTTTCATTAGAAAGTGCTCCAATGAAGTGTGTGGTAAATATTATGCTGTGCGCTTTGATAGTTTTGGTGGTCAAGGCTTGATTTTTTTATATATTTTTTTCTTTTTTTAAAAAAGAGGGAAGTTCAGAATCTTATTGAAGTGCTTATTCCTAGTGAAGACCAGGGGTCTTAGAGAAAAAAATTAGAGTTAAAAGGTAGAAATTGTCATAGGAAGGATCTAGGATTTTAAATAATTGTTGCCAAATTATAACACTTGGCATTGTGAAGTATGGTGCCCTTGTGAAATTGCTCCTGCTGAAATGCCATTCTAGCAATACTAGTGAATATATTGTCTTTGACAACCTCTGTTAGCTCCACTCTAAAAAAAAGTAATTGATGCCAAATGAACAGTAATTATGCAATCACTATGCACAGGTGATTGCTCTCAGCATATTGTTAAAATCCAGTCTTCACCTCTGGATAGCATGGTTGTAAAGAAAATGCTAAACTGTCCAGCCACTATTGTGCAGTTTTTTTTATAGTTTAGCACTTCAAAAATTAAATTGATAATTCCTTTATTTGTGAAATGTACAGATATGAGTGGTTTCCCAATCGGCAAGGAGGCATCCATGGATTTGGCCAGGCACCTACTTCAAGACGTGATGAGGTGCGGGGTGGAGGATTTGGCAGGAATCAGCACAACTGGGGGAGAGGGAATATTTTGGGGGGGAACTGAAAGGACTAATTTTATATGTCATCAAGGCCCAACAACTGTTATAACAATTTTATTATACTGTTTTATACCTCAGATATATTGTATCTATTTTGTAAATGGATTCCTGCTTTTATTTATGTAATTGTGGATCTGCAAAAGCAAATGATGTGACATTAAATTTTGTGTGGATGCTCCAACGAAATCCCTTCGGGATTAAAATGTGTGAAAACTGATGTTGCTGTTAGCATTCAGATTAGATATTTCTACTTGTTAATTCACTAAAATATGCATTACTGAATGGTGGTTGAAATATATTTGGGCTGTTAAAGGAGGTTTTCCAAAGTTAATGCTACATGTATCAATCAACATCATTCCAAAAATGTCATCATGATTCTGATGTAATGGAGCAATGGGTATGCCCTCGGATGCAGTACTCATTGGCATACCTGGCACTACTCATAGGTGATAATTTTTATTTCTATATTTATCATATTGATTATGCTCAGGTTGGCATCATTCGCTTCCTGTTATAGGCATGAAATGTTTTCATGATGTGTCAAAAACATTAATTCGGTTATTGAAAATTGTGTGCTTTAAAATTACCAATTGATTGTTTCTGGAGAATATGTTCAAGAATACATAAGAATATGTATCTTTTTGTTGTTAGCAAATGGCTCTTATGAAGAAATAACATTCTCTAAGTCTAAAAAATGGTTCTTTTCTCTGTTGTGTTGCTGAGGATTTAATACTGAATCTGAAATGGAATCTTGGCTTAGTTATAAAATGGTCTTCCAGAGATAGAGGGAGAAAGAACCTAAACCCTAAGTAAACATAGTGACATATGTTGAAATAATATTTGATTGTTTGACCATGCAGATATTGTAAAGGCCCTTTCTTGCATTTACGTACCATCATTGTAAGGTTTCTTTAAAGACCGAATTGGAAACAGTAAAATTGTCCTGTTAATTATCTTGAAAAGACATTTAAAGCAAGCTTCCATGTCAAGTATAACTGGATTCATTCAACATTTTCATAAGGCATTA
Organism: Pyrrhosoma nymphula; assembly: GCA_963573305.1. NCBI lineage: Eukaryota > Metazoa > Arthropoda > Insecta > Odonata > Coenagrionidae > Pyrrhosoma > Pyrrhosoma nymphula. The sequence continues at coordinate 150,986,900 of OY754330.1, forward strand.
AGAACTTTACAATTTTTCTGTGTTCACATTCTATTTACATAAATTTGTAAAGCTGGCTTGGTGGGCAGATGTTTAATGACCTTCATTTATCAATTGCACCGTATTCCTTGGGACTACGTACAAGTCTCAATGGGCTAAATTCTTGCTTGAAAATCCTTGATGTGTATCTTGAGAAGTGAAGAGTTATATTTTGATGTTTTTTCTCAACTCAAAAGTAACTGTGTAAGAAGAAAGTGCAGAATGCCATAAGAAAGTGATATCTGTATGTTGCAGTGTGATGTGAAATAAATGTCTATCATAATAATTCCCATTGCTCTTCCTTCATTTCTCATAGTAATTTTAACCTACCCCAGTAAAAATAAGAAATGAACCAATGATGAATCATACATGAAGCATTCATTGATTCCAGTTTTATTACTATGGCATGTAATTCTTCAACTTTTGGAAAAGAGAACACAAAGTATCTTCTAAATATGTCAGTTATATCTTTTTTACTTGGATCAAACCTTATGAATGATGGATCAATATTCATATCGAAATGAACGTCATTGTCACTTTGTAGCACAGCATGCTGGTGTAGTAATGTAGTTTGTGATTACTCACCCCCTGCCACACACCCCTGAGGTGGCTTGCAGGGTATTTTGTAGATGTAGATGCTTTGGACTGTAAAGAAAAAATTACTCTTATTTTTGTTGTTTAGCACTTCAATGCAAAATTTATAACTTTTTGCTGTAGAAGAAGGCAGTGGTAGATGGGTAAATTGATGAAGTCACCTTGTCTCTATTAATAATCCTTCCTACTTCTCAAAATCTCTGATGCAAATGCGTCACCCTTACCAAATCTGAAGAACATCTATCACCAGTTTTTATAGACATCTGATGAGGAGTTGTGGATCCAGTTCTGTGACCATCTTGAGTATTTTGATATAATAACCATTACACTCATCTTAAATCCCCTTTGCATTTCTTTGTCATAGTTATCTCTGATAGTTATTTAGAGGGCATTTTTGGCTTTTTCTCCCAGTTCCGTGAATATTTTTCTGTTGATCCTCGCCTTTTTGAGCCTTCATCTTCATGTTATTCATTGCTCTTTCAAATTAGCCTCAATATTTTTATTTATTTTCAAGAACCACCGAAAACAGCTCTAATTGGCCTTTATATCGGGGTATTAACAATTAACAACGGACGAGCACACACAACCATGCCCTGGGGGTGAAAAATCCTCCCCAGGCGGGATTCGAACCCGCGACCTTTGGGTTAGCAGGCAAGGACGTTACCCCGCCGCCACCGAGGCCGACTATGCACTTTATTTTGTCAACCTCACGCTGATGTTTCTCTAATTCATTGTTGTGAAGTTTCAGACCATATAACAGTTCATCAATGTACTCTTTCCATCTGTTTCTATGTCTTCACTTTCCTGCAGAAAATTAGTACTACTACTTACTACTATTTCACTACAAAGAGATCATTATATATTATATTCCACTGTAGAAAATAAAACTTTTAATTGTGTTGGAGAGAGAATTATATTTTAAACCAAAATGTACAATAGAATTTCAGTACATAATCATAGCTTTTTGGCTGCTCAGGATAAAGTATAGGTAAAGCATTTAAACATGTGGCTTTTTCAATTTCTTTCACGTTCTCTTTAAGATCAACTTCATGAAGTAATGAGAAATGATGCAGGATATTTATTGACTGGAGGATATCTTCTTTTTTGGGTTCAGGGATAGGTCATCCCTGAACCCAAAAAAGAAGATATCACTTTTATCTACTTCATTGTCACTCAACGTTTCATGGCTACAGCCATCTCCTTCATTTGTTTGTCCATGAGAACTTTTTAGGGTGTGATTATCCAGCCCTATGTACTCTACAATTGAAAGTCTGTGGTGCTCCCAAACAATTAAAATAGTTAGCAAAATCACTGGCTATAAGCCCAGTCTTTAAGATGCAGTGGTTTCAGTTTTGATGTGGAAGATTCACTATTCTCATATTACATTTCGTCTAAGAGAAGAAATAACAAATAAATCCAAGTGACATTGTGAATGGTCCACCCTTTTGCTACAAAGATAACATTGCTCTCACGTAGATTTTTCAATGCAGGCATAAGAATGCCATTTATAAACAGTGTAAATCTTTCCACGCTAGAGAGCAAACGGCATGCCAACACGGCTCTGCGGCTAAGCAAGATGCAAGCAAAAAAAAGGCCTAGGGGTAATTAAGGGGTAAGGTTCCGATATGAATCGACCAGGCTACCCTTATTTCGTGAGTGCATCAACCCAGTGTTGGCTGCGGAAGCCCCCAAAAAGAGGCCCAACCCTTCCCCCACTAATGGAAGCCACCTGTGTCGAAGCGAAGCTGGGCGGGGGTAGACAATAACAGATAAGGCAAAGGAGCGATCTTATCAGGTTACTCCCTTCTCTTTCTTGCTGAATGAGTCACACACAGATGAATTTCGTCGTGCTGTGAGTGAGAGGAGTCTTTTGGGTAAAACTGGTTTAGATGCATCAATTATGTAGACCCGACTGGAGGATTGACCCTAAAAATGACAACTTTATCATTTCCCCAACCTGCTGGCCGCCAGACCCTTCCGAGGCCTGCAGGTGGGGGATAATCTCCAACCTTTTGTCTCAGTGGTAACTTCACTGTGGGTGTCCGTGGTCAAGCATTTGTTTACATACTCAGTGGATTTACTATAACAATATTTGTTGCATGCTGGGAAAATATAAGCTCAGAATTACCTTTGTTATGTTTTTTTTCTGTGCATTTACAAATTTGAAACGGAACTCTACTATAAACATAATTATCATGAATGTTCATTATACAAGAACTTTGTTAATAATAACAGTAAAGTTCCGTTTAATATTAGTAAATGCAGAATGAAACATAAGGAATGAATTTCTCAAATCACCTCTGCCCAGTGATTGTCCTGCGTGTATACCTGCAGTGTATACCTGCGCGATTCCTTGCCACAAGTGAGTTCCGTACGGAGGAATAAAAGGATATGCTCACGGCACTCATGACAAGGGAAGCATTTTTCATTGCAAGGCTCCGGCGCAAAAGGGTAAAAACAGCACAGGTAGCATATACGATAACATAAATTGTCATTATCATTTATTAAAAATGTATGTCTTGAATTACACTGCGTTCCGCTCATTCACTTGTGTAAAATCGGGTTATGTAAAATTGAGATTTTACTATATTTCTTACCTTTCAAAATTAAAAATTTAGAACTCCTGCAGTATGGGTGGCAAGGGGTTAAATGACCCCAATTTTTTTTAATTTTATGTTCGCATAAAAAGGAAAAAATTCAAGCTTCAAGACCTAATAAATTCGAAAAAAAAAAAAAAAATTAGGAAATTTTGGCCCCCACTAATAAGCAGCTCATATTTAAGTCCACCATTCTCATTAAATACAGTTTGTGCGAGTAAAAATATTCTTAAGTACATAGTTAGCGGCAATCTTAGGTACTCATCTAAAAGGTGAAGTAAGGGCTGGCAGAATACTCAAAAGGGAGTATAAAAATATAGAGATCAACCAAATCATTCTGCTCAGTCATGAAATGGGTTTAATGCAGTTATTTCCTCTTCACATTGCTAGGATTTCACTTTCCATTATTTGTAACCAGCGAATAAAGAATAACTTCTAGATTTACATTTTCATTCAAATTTAATCAATTCCATAATTATTACAAATAATTACATTATTAAAGCTTGCACAATAATATAATGGAATTTTCAGCAAATGAAATGCCCTATAAATATTCCATTTTGTAAATTATACAAAGAAAAATCTACAATACAGATTATGTCAACGATAATCTTGAAATTTCAAAATGAGATAAATTCGGTCACTAATTATGGCAAATAATCAATCAGAATCAATTTGCCATATTTCCAAGGGAAATTTCTTCATCAAATCATTGAAACAATTTCAATGGTCAAACAGGAAACTTAAAAACACTTATTTGGGAGAAAAAGCTTTTGACAACACACATTCTCAGTTAAGGCAATAATATGTCATTTACATGTATTCCTACAAGTTAAAATATAAAAACTGGAAAAAAAATCATGGTGACTTGTATTTTAATTGGTTAAAATTGGCTCAACAGGATCATACCTTTCTTTAGTTCATTAAAAATTCAAAGTGCACTTCTGATGATTTGCAGATATGTACACACAAAATCACTTTTAAATCAATTGCTTCATCACAAGTTTCTCGAAAATATCATTGCACTTATTGACTTATTATAAAACTACTAGTACACTACAACAAATTAACCACAAAGAAAAACCCTGTAGCGGTTACATTCATTTCTTCAGAAATTATGCTCCCTTGATATACTTACCTGTGGACTGCAAGTAGGCCCTCAGCCTGAAGTAAATGCTTCAGTGATGCCAATAACCACTCATTCCTGTACTTCGGGGACATTTTAGCCGGAGAGAGACAGAGAGAAAGAACATGGGCAACAGGCGACTAAAGGAGAGAGAACACTTAGGAAGGGAGGGGCAACAGAAGCCTATAAAAACATTAAATAATTATGGAATGATCACCAAAGAGGATGAGGCTCATTCTTTTGAACCCAAATGGGCAGATGTCCACCACTTCTCAATGTACTGCTTTCACCTTGCACATTTCCAGATGAATTTAAATGTTCCAGTCATCAATAGTACACAGTCCTCACTTTGTGGGCCTGCGTGTTGGCTCTGAAGCTGTTGGAGGTGGTGGGGGGCCACGCTTATCCAAGTCTTCAAGGTATGTAATAATTAACTTTTTTCTTTCTTCTGGGATGTAATCCAGTATGAGGTATCGCCTGTCTTTCTTCAGAATATCCTCAATGTCTCGGATATGTTGTTCATTTTCCTGGACCATTTTCAGAGACTTGTGGGTGATTAACTTGGTTTCCTGTCAAAGATTATAAAATTCAAAGTTAGAATTAGTAAGTTAAACTGGTAATTGGAAACTATTGCATATTGGAACATTTGGAAAAGACAAACAATCAAAAGAGTAATTCCACAAATCATCAAGTTAATGTTCAATAGAAGCATCAAAAAGCTTTAAGTGGGACTTGAGAAAGGTGAAAAAACTATCTGTTGGAGCAACTCAAACTTAATGCACAATTAACTCATTTTAACAAAGGAATATCTGACAAAAAAGCCATAAAATAGTTACAGAGAAATAACTTTTAAAAATTCCACAGAATTCCCTTGTCTCCAAACAGAACCCACTTGAAACTACCTTGGGAGATCTTTGTAAATTAATTATGTAGCCCAGCAAACTGCTATAAAATGCCTTAAGAAAACTGTTATTTTACTCTTGTGCAATTATTACTTAAGCAAACACATTCAGCACCATCACTTGAAGACGCATAATTATATAGAAGCAGGGCTTTGGAGCTGGAGCTACCCAGGGCAAGAAATTTTTGCCGGAGCTGGAAGCTCGAAATTGTATAATTTCCCCACTCCGGTACAGACCACAGATTTCTAACCCCTTGAGTGCCATGCATAATTGCTAAAACTTTGAGTGGTAACTACCTTTGGGGAAACTCGTCAGTGATGTTGGCAATCAAAGGGTAAGTAAATTAACTTAGTCTACAATCAGGGTCTCTGTGCCACACTACATTCAAGTAAATTTCATTCCTGTTAACGTATTGTGCACTGAGGATTTTAAATAACTTAAAGTACTTTTGATAATTTCATAATGTTTTCCTTGATTGGTATCCTCACATTAATGATATAATTTAAAAAATGGCCACTGGGATATTTATGATCAGGAAACTTGTCCCTACTACTTCCGTGAAAATTTTGAAACTAGTATACTATGCCAAAGATCACGCTCACTTGACCTATGGAGTTGTCTTATGGGGTGCAGCAATGAAGGCATTTCCTATGCAAAAGAGGTCTATAAAGGCCATGATGAGTGTACCCATCAGGACCCCTGGAAGGCCTTTGTTTAGGCAACTGAGTATCGTGACTTTACACAGCATACAGTGGAAGCCCGGTTTAACGAGTGCTCATAATCCCTCGGAGATCACTCGCTAAATCAAGCGCTCGTTGTATCCGAAAGTGTTGAATAAAGCCACCTAATTCTCATAGTCGTTCGTATTTACTGTTTTTCTTTTGTTTCCATGGTATTTGACGAAGGTAAACGGCAAAAAAAGTCGTTTCAGGCACAATCTGGTGGAATATCAACTAATTTTAAGAAAGAAACAGGACATTTTCCATTACATAAAATATTAATTCCTCCAGTTTTGGTGTTTTTCTTCCAGTTCTTCTATTTTTCGATCGCCGAAGAAAGCTGTAAAGACACCATAACTACCGTATTTGTCCGAATATAGCCCCCGTGCGAATATAAGCCCCCCCCCTAACTTTCAAGCCTCACTTTTGGAAAAAATTAACATATACTAAAAACATATTCCTTTGCTAGTAAAATACACTTTTTAGGTCAAAAATAGAATAAGTACAACCTGAATTAGGTACTTAGTAGTTTAACTTGATTTTTTTTAAATATCTAGGCAAGAGAATGAAATACTTAACCAACTTAAACTTTTACAATCTTTTAATGATTCTGAACTTTCATTCCACACTTCTGGCGTCTATTATTTTCTGAGAAACACATTAGCATCTTCCTTCGAAATACAAAATCAGACAAATAAATATGTATAATAAAATGCACATTTTTCTATCTTCTATTTTATGTCTCTGATTCATCATCTTCTTATTCGCTATCATCTGACGCATCATTTTCTTCTTGACCACAAGGAGACCAGTCTTGATCATCCTCATCATCAGAGTCCATCCAAACAATATCATCCTCTGTTCCATCAAGTTCATTAGATATACAACATTTTTAAAACTCTTAATCACAATTTTAGCAGGAATGCTATTCCAGCAGTTTAGCAGCCATTGAGTGATGAGGGCAGGAGAAGGTTTCTTTATTTTTCCTGATGGAGTATATTCCTTTTCCTCTTGCAGCATCCACTCAGCATAAGTTGCCTTCAACCTCTCCTTAAAGGGTTTGTTTATCGACACATCGAGTGGTTGAAGCAGGCTTGTCATTCCTCCAGGGATTACAACCATGTCTGAATTTCCTACCCTGATATCCTTTTTACATCCTCAGTAAGATGTCCCTTAAAGGAATCTAGCACAAGCATAGATGGCATGTTGAGGAGAGCTCCTGGTCTTCTCTGGCAGACCACCTTCACCCAGTCTCTCAGTAACTCTTCGGTCATCCACCCTTTCTCTTAAACTCGTACATAAATCCCAGGAGGAAACTTATCTTTTGGCTGAGTCTTTCTCTTAAATATCACATAAGGTGGTAGCTTCCTTCCGTCAGCTGTGATGCCCAGCATGCACGTAATTCTTGCCTTTTCATTTCCCGTTGTTTTAATAGATACTGATTTGGAACCCCTCTCTTCCAGAGTAGTAGAACTGGTCATGTCAAAATAGATTGGTGTCTGGTCAGCGTTACCCATTTGCCCCAATAGGTATCGTTGCCTCTGTCGTAGGTGAATGATGAAACGCTGGTAACTTAGAATCTTCTCTTCGTAGAATTGTGGTAGACACTGGACAACTGTTGTTCGTCTTTGCAAGGAAAACCCATTCCTCTTCATCATCCTCCGTAACCACCTAGAACATGCTTGGAAATCTGCCCTCGGTATCGCCATTTCACTCGCAATCTTTCTTGCTTCTGTACAGATCATACGGCGTGTCACAGCGAAACCATTCCTTCTATTTTCCTGTACATATCTGACAACCTGCTCTTCCAATTCTGTGTCTACCGGTAGTTGGACCACGAAATGCACAGCGAGATGCACAAGTTTTGAGAAGTCGAGGAAGCTGTGTTTGCCAAAGTCTGACACTTTTTCTGTCCACACCGTATTTTTCAGCCGCAGAATGGTTTCCATTGTCTCCGGCATATTTTGCTACAGCAATTTTAAAATTTGCATCGTGGCTCCTATGCTGGTGGGTCTTTAATTGCCATATCGAGACCCCCTTCTCTCTACTGGATTCATATTAATTACTTATATGGAGCAGACAACGATTTCGAAGTAAACGCAGTAAACCCCTTGGAAAAAGAAGCTTAAGGGTACCCGATCCTAATTTTGTTGCCTCAAGTACGTCAGCAATCAACAAAAATGTGAAAGAATTCTCTTTGTTGGTTTGTACATAAGAGTCTGGTTTCCATTGTTTTCTATGATGTGGGCATTCAACAAATGTTTTACATTTTCCGTGATATTTTAATTGGGACGATGATGATGCATCTCACGCTAGTCTTGGCACCCATGTTATTCGTTCAGTGGTGTGTGGTGTGACCTGCAAGGTCTTCATTATTTCTTCAAGTTCATCATCATGTATTTTATCCGTATTTAACATTAATCACGTTTCCTGGGTCGCCAGTTGATATGCGCTATGTGCGTCAGCCGCCATCTTTACCGCCTGGGGGGGGGAAGGGGGGGGCATATATTCGCCACTGCCTGCTGCTCTGGAAGACTGAACCCATGTCTTCAATATTTCTTCAAGTTCATCATCCTTGGAGTATTTAATGTATTTACGCCTTTTACCAATAGGGCTGCATTCCTTCGCACTTTTCTCTATACATTTACAGGTTTTTACAATTGTGTTCCACGTTAAACTTGGTATATCAAGTTTTTCGGCCAGGGACACGCGAGTGCCCGTATTAGAGTCAATCTGTTCGCAAAATGTTGACTTTTTCTTCGAATGATAACGATTATCTCGCACGCTTGTTTGCCATTTTAAAATACGTTTCCTCACGACTGCCGTAAGTAATTGCACATTAAATAAAATATAAGGTGAAGCACCTAAAAACGCAAGATGACTGGCATTAGTGCGCGATTTCCGAGAAATATGAAAATGATCGCTGCGAAGTATGAGTAAAAGAGTTAACATAAATTTTAACCTTTTCGCCACAATTACAGCGGTAGTTCGCCAAATAACATCTAAATAAATATATTTATGGCATCCGCTACATTTTACATGTACTGTTTAAAAAGCTAGTACGGCTCCTTAGTACCATTCTACGTTCCATTCGATAACAATTCCGATCGCAAGCATTACAATAATCGGCATAAATACTTTTCAGCAATGCTATCGAAGTAATGTGCTGCCATCAAACGAATGATTATGTTTTTTTAGAAAACCAAATAAATCAGCATTCATACATCATGTTTAAGCATGTATTTTATCCGTATTTAACATTAATCACGCTCGCGGGAACGCTAATTGAAGTGCGCTAGCCGCCATGTTTCTTGCCTTCAAATGTCGTAAATGGCGGGATTTGAAAGAGTAAATACCGGGAAGGGAATACATTGGAAGGATACATATTTTTTTGGGACCGGAAGAAAATGTTGTAAATTGCGGGAAAACGTAAATTCCGGGAACGTAAAAGCGTGGTTTCACTGTACGTACTATTTCCCAATAACCTTATCATTTTTTGGATGCATATAAATAATGAAACTTTTTAGTGCCCGAAAATAGCCCCCCCCCCACTTTTTTTGGCCGATATTTTGTCAAAAAAGGGGGGCTTATATTCGGACAATTACGGTAATCGGAATTAAGATATTAGGTATACTGTAGGTTTTGGATAATTTTGCGAATATGTCATGACGATAATATCAACTTTGTCGAGTTTTCAAATGTTAACCAGTACGTCCATCAGTTGGGAAAATTGGCCTGAAGGTTCACTGAAATACGGCATGTACCGGTGGTCGAAGATATTTCTCGCATAGTCACCTATTCCTAGCAGTTTCTATGATTCAAATTCAATTATCTACCGCAAATTAGTGTCATCGTGTATTTATTTACACTAGAAAAGAAAATACCTCAGTCGATTGGCTAGCACATCATGTATCGTGCAAGTGTAGTCAGCTTTCGTCTTTAACATCGGACCGTTTATGGGCAGTCCTGCAGACCTTTGCTGACAAAACCACTTGAATAGTGCAGATTCCATTTGAGGATGTTCCCCATGCCGCAAATGTTTTTGGCTGCTAGGTCGTCCTAATTCGGTCACTGCTGCACGAATTTTATCTTTGTTCTTTAATATTGTGAACAACGCAGATGACAACACACCAAACCGCCTCCCGATATCAGTCTTTGAAGACCTGTTACTTTCGCACTCGTCTATAATTTTAATTTTGGTTTTAAGGTCCAAAAATTTACGTTTCGCAGACATGATGCTGCCGCACAAACTACATGAGACAACTCCGCCCCTCCAACCGAGAAAACTCCGCCCCTGCGACCGAGTAAACTCCGCCCCTCCGACCGAGTAAACTCCGCCCCTCCGACCGAGTAAACTCCGCCCCTCCGACCGAGTAAACTCCGCCCCTCCGACCGAGAAAACACTGCCCCTCCGACCGAGTAAACTCCGCCCCTCCGACTGAGTAAACTCCGCCCCTTACTTACATCAAAACTCTCTGCTGCCGTGTGATTGGGCGCATAGAGTTGACGGAATGGTTTGAGTTTTTCAATCGCTCCTACGGATCCTTCTCATTCTGCTGAATGTTCCCTCTTCTACCCTCAACTTGCTTGTCGTCCGCCCACTCCCCTCTCATTGATGACTGGGCCTAACACAAGAAGAACGTAAAATGGGGGCGCGCACAGCGTACTCAAGGCCGTAAATCACTAATGTTTGGACATAACTGGCTTTAGGTGTTGTAGATATGGCTCACATCATGAATATTTAGTTTAGTTAACAGAAAATTCAAAACAAAATAGTTAATTTTTGCTAGGTGGTGCATCGCCCTCGAGAGATATCTGTCGTAATACCGAGCGTATACCGTGGAAGGAACTTTTTGGCCTCGCTATATCCACTTTATTTTACATATAAAACATAGGCCTTTTGGCGGTACAAAGACAATCACTCGCTAAAACGGGATTCTCACAATAAGCCGTACTCACTATACTGGGCTTCCACTGTATATATTTTTCACTCATGTTTATTTGTAAAAAAGAATCCATCTATGTTCGTTCCTAACTCGATGGTCCATAGTCACTTGACTTATGGAAGGGAGAATGTTCACCAGCGAGTACAACCACGTTCTGTATGGCAAGAATGGCCCTATTCACTCGGCATCACTTTTGTACGATAAGTTACCTACAAACTTTAAATGTATGTCCTCTGTGTCTTCTTTTAAATTAAAACTCAAAGAACTACTGCTTAATAAATGTTATTATAGCACTGATGAGTTTTTTTCACACAATATTGTAAATCTATTGAGAAAGGTTATCATGTATTAATGTTTCTGAATATGTTCTATGTCAACAACGACCAACAGAACAATAAAGCTATGTATTATTATTATATTTATTCATTAACAAAAAAATTAAAGCAAATTTGAGTAGCTGTTTCAGTTTTACTTAATTTTTATTAGTCCTTCAACAAAGTGCAATGTAATCATAAGTTATAAATTATTCCTCAAGAAATGCAACTTTCTTACTCTTTCGGGATCTAATCTGTACCTTTTTTTGGCTGCAAAATTTCCAGCAGTACTTAATGCTCTTTCTGAAAATACAGTTGCAGTTCTTGCACTATGAGTTTCTTAGCCTCTTGAGAATCTTTCTTGCTTTTAAACATTTTGTCTTTAAAATGAGGGTCCAATATTGTTGCAACAGCATAAAAGCTGTTCTTTTCTAAGTCAGCAAATCTAAGATTCATCGCATTAATGATATCATTTTTCATCCCTTGCAATTCGGATCCTACATCACCTGGTTCTTCCATAAATTTTAAATATATGTACGTACTATTTATTAAAGGAATAACTTCTGATATTTTAGTGTTAGAGTATCTAACAGTAGCCTGACAAAAAGGCTTTTAAATATGTTGAATATTTTGCAAGTAAGTCCACTCCATACTGCTAAGTTCGGCTGGTAAATTTATCTCCCCATTAACCATAAATAGACCTGGTTTCTGTTCCACCTTCTGTGCTTCACGGGTAGATAATGGATGTTTCTTTATGTGCTTCTACAATTCACCAGTGGCTTTGGAAATACAACCGTGGAATATAGCGCAGCCACAAATATCACAAATAGCAAATTTATCATCAGAATGTTTTTACCGAGAAGTATGTATTACCATATTTCGCTGTGTTGTAACATTTTACAGCATAATTGCCACCTTCCTGACTTCCCTATCAACTCTTCTGTCTGTTCTTCACTATCAAGTTACATAGCTGTCTAATTCCGTGCTTTTCATTTGAGTACGCCGATAGCCAACTTTCAAACGCAGGTGCCCTTGATTGCTGACTCACCCTGGAGCAGAGAGCTACTGGCAGCCGGCAAAAGATGGGGATTCAGCTAAACCGAAAGTACCATGGCGTGACAATCACCGGCTATAGCCGCAAATCGGAAGGACCCTTTATGTAACACACTCTGACCACAGATTCGCAACCATGATGATGCATCAACATCATTTGAGTTGTCACCATGGTATATAGTACAATCACGAACATAGAGATATATATAGCTGTGAGTACTTCAACGTGTACAAGTTTTCTGTTGTATCGTAAAATTTTACAATGGAATGCTGGCAGATAAAAACTTTGGTTATCACAATTCAATTAAGTAAAAACTGGACTATTTCAGTAGTAACTTCAAACATATGTGGTGCCAACCTTATTAAAGAGATATGTAAATGCGTATATTCAGTCGCAATTAATTATTTTTGCATGCACATAATTTGGCCATGAGATGGGCTAAAAAATTCTACAATCTGGAGTGATCCTTTCTCTTTGAATTTAGATCTTTCTCATAAGAATATTTTCAATTCAATTGAAGACATCATGAAATGCATGATTCATGTCATATGTCTTCATCAGAGATCTGCTGCAATGGCAGCACCAACCAACCTGATCCTCCGATTCAGCCGAGTCGTTCGTCTTCACCTATTATCTCGCTCTCCCCCCCACCTACTGACACCGGATACTTTTTTCGGGGTACCCTTCTCAGAAGCGGAGGTAAATCACTCAGAGATGAGCAAAGGCTGAAATCTCCTTCCCTCTCTTGGCTCATAATTTGGTTTGGGTGATTTATTGACACCACCCGGCATCATCTGGGGGTCCTGTCCTGCTACTCTGAGGCTCGCTCTTTAAAAGGCATTGCTTGCTAATTCTGGCTTTTCTGGTAATCGGTGGACTGCTTGGAATGGCAGTTCTGCCACCAGTCCCATCAATAGGCCAAATAGGTCCCTCCATTGTGTCAAATTTATGGGCCAAAAACCTGTTTCACTTCAAGACTCCTGTCGCTCAAGATACTGTTGCCTCTTATTTCAGAACATGAAGAAATTCATCTGCTCCGGACTCATCCTGCGAGAAAGAGATTGGAGTAATCCGAGAAGATCACTCCTTTGTCTCATCGTTTGTCTACCCTCATTCCGGTTCACTTCGACCTGGGTGGCTTCCATTGGTTGGGGTCGGGGGTGGTTCTTCTTTTGGTGACCTCCAAAGCCACTACGTTGATGTGGCCAATGCTTGAATGAATCGAGGGCAGCTGTTATTTCGGTTGATTTAAATTGTTGCCTGAACCCTTATATAAACAGATCGCGAACACAAATTTATTAATATGAGCGGAAAACAGAATCCTGTCTTAACCATCGAGTAGCTTGCTATTCATCATTATTTTTCACATAACTCTTCTCACCAAATGTCTCATAACAAGGTAGAGACGTTCTTCTATGCGTGAGCAAAAACGTGTTGGAAAGGATGTCTTAAATAGGGGCACATATGAAGAAAACAAACGTTGCGATGTAGAATTCCACCGAAAATATGTAAAATAAAAAGTTCTATTTTAAATATATGTCGTAATGAATTTCCACACAGATTATCAGCACTTATGACGGTAAAATAACGTCATTCATGAGATTATTACGTCGCGAGATCGTTATCCTAACGTATATGTCACCTGCAAAACTAAGATTCGAATTTATCGAATCTTTTTTGAAAGGATTCGATCGAATCTCGAATCCATGGATTCGGTAGGATTTGATTGAATCCTGGCCACATCACTAGTTTTTATTTTACCCTGTAAGGAGTACAGTAAAACCTCGTTAATTAGAAATTCAAGGGACCAAAAAAATTGGACTTCGAATTATCCAGGTTCGTACTAAACGTACTTTCCAAAAATTAACGAAAAATATCGTGCATTTTCCGAGATTATTACCGTACTGCTATATATTTTTATACAAAGGCAAAGAATATGCATTAAAATGAGGAGTAAATGGGCGAAATTCTTCACATTTATCAGATTCAAGTTTAAGTTGGGGAAGTACGCACTTTCAGACGTGATCACGAGGAAAATAAAAACAAAATGAAGTAAGAAGCTCAAGGGAACCCGAGAAAAAAATCGCTGATGCAGTGTCGGATAGACACCACCCAGAAGTGGTCCCTATATAAATTTTATTGTTTCAGGCTTGATTTCGTGGAAGTGATAGAAATCCATTTTGAATAAAAAAGTTTTTTTATTCAAAATGGGTAGTCCCTATCTTCAGCCTTCCTTACCTCGTGATTCACATTCGAGTTTAGGGAGATGGGACAAGAGAAGATGGGAAAAGTGTAAACAAAGCTGAGAACCATGACTCGTCAGCGATTCGGGGAAAACAAAAGAATCTGGGGAAGCACACGAAGCGAGATAGTCATCTTTTCGTCACGGCCAAAATATTTGATTGGTGCACTTCATTATTTTTTCATGAAGAGAACAATATCTCCGCATTACAAATATACTTTTAAAATTATATTTTACCCATTCTTTGATTTTTAAAATGGCCGAAAGCTAGGTTTCAATTTCCGAGATGTAGAAAAGTATAACAATATCGTATTTTCGTATTCTTTATGGAAAAAAATATTGCCAAACTTTTCACTTAAGGAAATGCTGATATTCTTCTGTTTACGTATTTCCCATCTACTCTTGTCCCATCTCCTCAAACTCGATGTCAATCACAAGGTAAGAAAGGCAGAAGATAAAGGGACTACTTCTGGGTTGTGTCTTTCCGACACTGCGTCAGCGATTTTCTTCTCGTGTTCCCTCGAGCTTCTTTCGGAGGGCTAAGGGATTCTGGGTTCGTCGCCGAACTTGACGTGATACTCCACCCCTACCCTTCTCTCCTCTCTCCCAAGCCCCTCCCCTATTGCAAGCCACCTGAGAAGTTATGGCGTGGGGAAGCGATGAGTGAAATGTGATACTTTTGGTTCGCAGGCGTAACTAACAAGGATGATGATGCAGCAGTTCTTCATCATAGAAAAGTCATGGGGGAAATGGGCTGAGAGCAGGCCGGTAAATTTAAATGTCTACGGTAAAAATTTTGGTGACCTGGAAAATACACCTGATGTGAGATTACCAGACACATGCCCGAAATAATTCATTTTGTTTTTATTTTCCACATGTTCACATCTGATAGTGCATACTTCTCCAACTTTAACTTGATTTTGATAAAAATGAAGAATTTCATCCATGGACTCCTCATTTTAGTACATATTTTTGGTCTTTTTATAAAAAAACATAGCAGTACGGTGATTAACTCGGAAAATATGGGATCTTTTTCGTTAATTTTCAGAAAGAACCTTTAGTTCGAACCCGGATAATTACAAGTCCAATTTTTTTGGTCCCTTGAATTTGAATTAATGAGTTTTAACTGTAATATGCACTTTAAATCAGAAAAGTTATGTACTCCATCACTCACTCTTTGATCCCCACCCTCAAGCCTCCCTCTAGTGCCATTACCCTTAACCGCCATGACATGGACCCTTAAGGCTTTCTTGTCCACCTATTGACACTTGTCTCCTCTCCCCACTGTTCTCTGAACTTGCCCTCTTCCTTATCTCTCATAATTTCAAGGCCCCCATCCTCCGTAGTAATATTGTGGACAATAAAAAAGACCTAAAGCACAACCAAGCCCCTTGATAATGATATTTAAATGTCAGTATCTTGGTCATGTAGCTATCTCTTTAAGAAAGAAGTACTGTCTCTTCTTGCATAATTTTGCTATTGCATATATACGGCTGCCACCAATTATGGATCCCATCGCTTCACCCATATACATGTGGGCTGCACATCTTATGCTGTATTTGGTCTGCCTTAAGTGCTACTGAAGAGAGAAGCTTCATAGATATATTTTTACTGATGAAAATTAAATGATTCGTGGAGATAATCATTTATCTTTTGTCAACATATTCCCCTCATACATTAAATCTAAATTCTCATAACGCAGTCTTTCATTCATCACACTGAATCAAATAACACATATCACCAGCTAAAGAAATTGAGGTATTTCCATATGAGGGAGGTTTCCATATTCTGATGATAAAGAATTAAGCATCCTTATTTTCCACAATGAAGCTATTATCTTACCGTATATATCTTTGAGTATAAGTTGAAGTCTTCTTTTTGGGTCGAAAATATCGACTTAAATCCATGACTTGAGTATAAGTCAAGGTAAAAAATTCCTGAATCTCGTTGTTTCACATTGGCTTGGCAATATTTGTGCAATGCAACTGGCATTAGTACTGCAAAACGGTAGTACCAATTGCATTTGTCAGTGGTAAATCCTAATAGGAATCTTAGAACGTAAATCATATGCATTTATCAGCAAATATTCTGTCGCTTATCAGTAACTGATATCATATGGTTATTTGCAGCCAATACACAGAAATATTGACACCAAAAAGTCATATTATATTAAGACTCAACTATAAGCTGAAGGTAGGTTTTTATTGGCTGATAAAAGGAAGAAATTTCTCGACTTATGCTAGAGTATATACAGTAATTTTCAGACCTTGATTTTTAATGTAACATACTTTCTGTCTTCTCACATAAATAACTTCCACCAAAATTCATCCTCAATAAAAGTTCAACTGATATAGTTTGGTTAATTATAATGACATTTCTCGCTAGATGTCACTGAAAGCAAACATCACCAGATAGAAAAATAAACTTAGCACAAAGGGTAAGAAAAAGACTTTGCTGTTCCACAAAATAAAATATATTTGCGACCGGTTTCGATACGGCGTATCATCATCTGGCGTATGGCCAGATGATGATACGCCGTATCGAAACCGGTCGCAAATATATTTTATTTTGTGGAACAGCAAAGTCTTTTTCTTACCCTTTGTGCATCATGAAGGAGTTCCACCATGTTACGCCACCCACCATCGCATTTAATAAACTTAGCTACAGAGAATGCTGAGATAATGGTTATACATGAAGGCTAATCGAAGATTTTTGCAAGCACATCTCTTTAGATAGTAATAATATTAATAGACATATTGAATACATACTCAAAAGAGGAAAAGTTGACTTTTTAGGGTTCTTAATACCCAATTTTTCTTCACACTGAAAATATATCCACATCTTATCACATGCACCTAAAACACTCACGTTTTAATCAAATTAGAATGCTACCAACAATAAGACTCAATGGTACACACCCACTGGGCTGAATGAGGTAAGACAATTTTAATGTCAAACAAATATAGCTAACTCTCACATAGTAACATGAAATTCACTCTATACTATCCATGCAAGAAAATCAGCAACAGATATTTCTTTTTATACCATAAAATCTTGAGTTTATGAATTAATTAATGAGGAACACATGAAAATTATTCATGTCATGAAAATACTTTACCTTTAAGAGTTCCCTGAAGTCTGCTTTAGCAGCAACCAGCTTATCCTTGATGTACTCCTTAAATTCTCTTTCACATTTCTGTAAAATGGTTTGAATTGAGTGTTATCACTTAATAAGTACTAGACAGTAGAAGCCCCATATAACATGTAGGGCATATAATGAGATGCTCGAATTTGCGAGGGATGGCCAAAGAACGATTTAAAACCCTATGATTTGCATGTAAAATAAATCGGTATTAGCAAGGACATCAACCAGCCTCCACTGGGGTCGTTTACTACTACGAGTGGCAAATGTCTGCTTCAATCTCGGAAAACGTGCACAAACTTGTGCTCATATTCTCTGTCATTGAAACTAAATGTCTAGCAGTATTTTTTCTGCACAATTTGACGTTCAAATGCACATTTTGGACATTCACGGCATGCCCGTATTCACACTAAAAAATTCCTCGTAAGTCCTTGCATTTCATTGTTCTTTTTTCCTCCTCTCACTTTTTTATCAAGTTCAGTCCGACTGATACAAAATCATGGCTGGGAAACAAAAGTTGCTGGATCTGAAAACTAAAATACGAATTATTAATAAATGCTAAAGTGGCGATGGGTCCAAAAGCGAGATTGGGAGGCGATTAGGCATATCTTCCTCGGACTTATTCACAATTCTGAAGAATAAGGAAAAATTTCATGTTGCAGTGCCTCAAGAAGGACGTCCAAGCAGCCAGAAACATTTGCAGCCAGGAGAACATATGCAGTTAGAATCTGCAGTTTCTTCGTGGTTTTGCTAGCAAATATCAGCCTGAATTCTGATAAATGGCTCATTGGTGAAGGCAAAAGTGGAGTATCTAAGTGAGAGGCTCAGTATTGACAAGTTTAAATGTTCCGATGTTGAATATGTAAATTGTTATGAATTCGGATTCCCTATATTTTAAGTTGTCTACGTATTGTATTGTCTTTTGTAGTTGTTTCAAAGATTATAAATATTGAAAACAGGTAAAGGATGATTCATTTTGATTTGCACGAAACGTATGTACAATAAATCATACGTCTATCTCGCAGCAGGGAGTGTAGTCAGTATTCATGGTATTCATTTCAGAACTTACAACCTTCAGAACTATTTTGCCTCATGCTCGAAACTCACAGGAAATCACGTATATGTACCATGGAATACCAAATAGTGAGCCATAAAAATGTTGATGTACCCAGGCACCTAGCGGCCGCAACGTAGACTATCGCTTGAAAAACACGTGTTTTGCGGAAGCCGATACCGTATTCGCTAGTGGTAAAAAGTTTCACATCGTATCTAAATGCAGTCAATCCTTAAAAGTCTGCGTTGTGTGGTCCATGCTTACAACTGTCATATGTGGACTTGCTTGTAACAATTGTTTCCATAAATTCAAGAGAGTATTCCACACATAATTATTGCAATAATAACGCAAACGACAGTATACTGTTAAGGGCTAATCGTGAATGCTGGTGAAATTGGGCTGAATGATTCCAAAAAGCCGAAGTCAGATGTTTTCTGAGACGATCTTACAGTCAGGATGGCTACTGATATCCAATTCTTAAATTCCCTGACTTTTCCCTGAAGGATTTACAAATTTCCCTGACCGATTACCAAAAGGTCACCTATTATTATTTTCCTTTATTTCTGTCAAATTAAATTTTCGTCAAAACTCAGAAAATTTTATAAGCTGAAATCAATACATTAAAAGCAACAAGTATTGCTTTTTACATTCTAATTAAAAAATATATTAAACCCTTGTAAGTAAAACTCTCACCCAAATTATAGTCACGTCGTGGTAGTGCTGGGAAGTTGAGCATTAATGAAAAGGCATCGAAGGGAAAGTTAATGGCCAATTTACTGGCGGACTCCGGCACAGGTATCACTAAGGTGCACGAAAAATACAATCCAAAATCAAGATGTTTAACTGGATCAAAATCAGATGGCGCGAGTGACCTTCTGAAGCAAATAACAATTTTGTTAACGTGGTTAGTAAAGCGGCGACCAAACCCTTTGACTGCAAGAGGGAACAAAAAAATGTAAAAATATTTGGATAAACAAACAAAACGTAAGCGCGCCACTGCGAGTGAAGACAGGAGGCAATTAGCAACAGCAGCATCATATTCAGGAACATCATATTTGAGGTGGTATTGAGACCTGACTTCGCTCCTGCTGAATTGCTTTCAGAGGGAGCTAAGGGGGCCATTCAATAATTACGTCGAGCGTAAAAGGTGGGGAGGGGAGGATGGCTCTTTTTACTGTCTCACGAAGGTGGGTACGGGAATCGAAGATGATCTTGCGTAAGATTTTGTATACAGAGATTGTACTAGCATTACCATTTTAATAACCATTGTCTCGTATTTTTAGAACTGCAAGCATGCATTTACTACCAGCTAGTGTGCTCCAGCTACCTCTCGACCTGAGTCTCGAAAATTAAAAAAAACACGAGGTAAAGGTTTCCGAACTACATAACCTTGGATTACTAGTGATGAGCATAACACTTTGTGATCATGAATTTTAACACTACTAGGCAAATACTGCAATAAGGATATGCAAAAGGTGATACATTGTACGTCTGATTCACAACTAATAAGATTCATTATTGAATATTCCACTAATTGATGGGGTTTATTCCATAAACGTCAGCGATGGACATTAGTTTTAGTGGGTAAAGGGCGAGAAAGACTGGCCAATAAACCTAATGGTAGAAAAATAACGAGAATTTCCTATCATTATTTCTCCCCGACTGTTACGAGAATTCCCTGACTTTTCCAGAAATTCAAAATTCCCTGACATTTCCAGGTTTTCCCTAACGATCGCCACCCTGCAGACATTTAAGTCCTCTCCTATATTTCCACTATTTAACTGGAGAAGAGAGCAGCCGGCCGGTGCATGCGTGGAAATAAATTCCAGTAGGTTATATCTTGGTCATTAAGCTATCTAGCATTTTTGCAAATTTCAATTAATAGAACTCTCTACGAACCGTATACAGTAAAACCCCCAAACAATGAATTTGTTGGGACCAGAAAAATCATGACTTCGACGTAGGGGGTTCTCGATGCATGAAGGTGGTGTGCGGGTTGCGTCCAAGTGTTCCGCGTGCTTTACGATGCAAATCGAGTAAATATCTCAATCTTGCTTTATTCACCATTAAAACCTTTCCTAGAGTGATGATAAACAATTTTTATTATTTACCATCAAATACCGTGGCTATCACCGCGTTATTTTCAATCTGTGTATTTCTAATTGAAATTATTGTTTTTCTCGTCGCTTCTGCTCTACACCTCATTGCTTACTTTAGTTACGGTCTGAAATTAAAGGAGCGCCAAAATTAATGCCTAAGGATTACGTATTTTAAAGTGCTCCATAATTTTTCTGAGTATCTGGAAGATATTATTCATAGAGTGCAATAATTTAAGTCGATATCAATTGGCAGTTTAATGCAGCAATTTTGCTTGAAAGAGCACATATTGCCATTTAGACTTCCGAAATAAAACGCACTGTTGGAATCCCATTGAAATACCTGTAAATATCTATGTTCGTGACCAGAATATACTAGATATCAATAAACGACGATGGAAGTTAGGTGGGGCGAGTTAGTTACCACAAGTAAAAATGTGGCAGTCGGCAATGCACTGAGGTCACAATGGCAATCTCAGATGATAATGCATTGACGATGCCGTTAACGCGTGTAAGAGGCGCATCCCTCTTTTTATGCGTCGAAATTGAAGAAAACATTTTGGTGCTTTTTTTCTCCTATTGCGAGGTGTTGCGGGCCTAACTTCAAATTTTTGGCCATTATCAAAGCCGCTTGCGATATTCTCTTATAATTTACGCGGCATTTTTCATAGGCATGTATGAACCTTGGAGGCAAGTATTCACTTGTAGCCATAGCCCTACAATGCTTGCATTGTTTATTGTCCTTAGGAATGAGTGGAATAATTGATATTCATTAAAACAAAACAAATCTGACCTCGCTACAATTCGTGTTTAGTTGGTAAGTGCGGACAGTCGCACCAAGCTCTGATTTATAATTCCGAATCCCCCCACCGTTTTCCTAATGCACAAGTCATAGTCGCTGTAAGTCGCCTTTTAAAACGTGGTTAACTTTTTCAAATTATATTTTGCTGTAAACGATGACGAGTGGGAATGCAAACACGTTAAATGCAAAATACCCAAGCGTCAGCCGCGTAAAAAATGAACGATAAGGCGTAGATACGACATCAAAACTTGAAAAAAATCAAATTTTGAAAGAAATCATAACTGTCAATGGAATTTAAAGCATTTATTATTTCAATATGGTCCAACAAAAATCTTCAATGAATGTCAAAATAAAAAAGTTCATGATTTACATAAAAATGGCTGACTTACTAGTGAGACGGGCGTCGCAGTACGGCGGCACGCGCGCACATGTCCTGTCACAGCTCGTAGTTTTTCCCCGAAAAGATCTTCTGTCCCTATTGGTATGGAATAGAGCAACCTTATCCTTTCTCAATCTTCTAATGCACGATTCCCGCACATCATGCCTTAGTCCGGCAGTGTGGTTTCCTACATCCTCAGCGTCTTTGATGACTTCTGGTCTAAGTCATGCGTTTGGGTAACAATTACAATGAACGCTCTTTCGGTGACGGGAAAAGTGGAGGATGCCGTAGAAAGCAGTTGCATTTCGGAAAGAGCAAGAGACGCAAGCTAACTAGGTTTCTCATTTCCTACCGAAATTTGCGTGTGATACGAACAAAAGTTTTTTATTTACGACGATAGTTTATTTTCTCTATGATGAGTGAAGTGCGGTAAAGAAAGAAAAAGTCGACAAATATTGGTAAAGGTGAGCTTTTGTCTCACCAGTGAAAACGCAATTTTCACCCACTTTCAACAGATGTATTGACATCAACAGCACCTCACATATTTTGCAAACCTCTTACATTTTACAAATGCACATTCTTTCCTCTACCATTAGGTATCATAGTCAATTTCTCCATATCCGTAGCTTTTTCATAAAAAATCACTGGGTAGACGAAAACTCATCTTTACCGTTTTTTATTTCCTTGTGATATGAACGAAAGGTTTTTTATTTACAACGAAAGTTTTTTTTTCTCTATGATGAATAAAGTGCGGAAAAGAAAGAAAAATATCTATGATTTGATCTGCAAAATATCAAGTGACAGTGATTTCCTAATAAGTTCATCTGATTGTAGTGAATCAGTGGAGGAAGAAGACATTAGTGATTCTGAAACTTCATCATCGGAAAACGACGAGAGTGAAGACGACTGGAGTGAAAGTGATGGGGAAGACTGCACCGCGTCAGCAGTATGCCGAAGTTCTGGGTTCGAAGCACGCTCCACTCCATGATTATGCGCCAATAGTGTAATTTTGTCTTTTTTTCACCAATACTCTCCTGAGGATAATGGTCACTGAAATAAATAGATATTCAGAGCAGTATCTCCACTCACACAAGATCCTCTCCCCGAATTCAACAGCAAAACTTTGGAAGTCGGCGACTGTGACAATAAATGAAAGAATTTATTGCTTGCATTTTGAATATGGGGATAATAACTAAGCCCAGCATTTCTAGTTACTAGTCCAACAGTAAATGCTTGGAGAAATCATATTCAGAAACATGTTTCCTGTAACCGATTTCAAATTTTCCGCAAATGTTTTCCATCCTGTTGTAAATTCGAAAGTTCCCCGTAGTGTGACCCATGATCTACGTACCAGCCCATTGTGGGCCATGCCAATAAAATACTTAGGCATTACCTACTACATCCCTCACCAGTAACTGTATGTGTGACTCTGTATCTCACTAAAGCATAAAGTGTGAAAATTGCTTGCAATCTAAATGCATTATCAAGCATAATTTGTCATTGTAAAATCAAAAAAATACATGCTATAAGCAGTCAAAGTTTTTCTCTTTCTCTCTTTGTACTTGTAAATTCTACGTGATTTCTGTGTGAATTTGGAAACTTGATTTTGTTATATTTTCTTTTGATAAAATCCAAATTTGATTATGATAATAGTTTATTTGCTAAGCAAATCTAAAACGCTTGCATTTTCACAAAAATGTGAACAAATCAGTTGTGATCGTAATTTCAGTATACACTCAGTAATTGTTATAAAAATTATAACATTGCATAATTGTTATTAACAATTAATTTATGTTTTCAAAAACAATTCTGATCATTTAGATAATAAAATTTTAGCTAGTATGTATTCAATATCTGATTAATGATATTAATTTTTCAAACGTTTGTGGTTGAATCTTGAATGGATCATAAATTTGGCTCTGCTGATACTCATCGATTCAAACTAATAATAGTAAAAATGCAATTGAAAATTTTGGTATTTGATAAAATCAATAAGCATTCTTTGAAAATATGTATAAATCTTAATAAATCGTACATGTAAAATTTTACGACATCGCTTTTAAATAATGGCAATAAAATTTACGATAACAATTACAATGTTTAATTAATTTAATATTTTTTCCATGGATAATAAATTTTAAAAACGGTCAACAATATCATATAGGGATATGTTATCTATACACTGTCCAAATTTGACTAATTTATCAAGAAAATTATTCTTTTAAATGACATTTTATTGAAAGTCTGCAATTTTCATGAAAATCCCTTGGCACTTTTAAGACACCTTTATGGAATTTCGGCTGGCACTCAAAGGGTTAACATCTAATTTTTACTTTTCTATTCAAAGTTTTTTTTTAAGGAGTGGAAATATTTTATTTCGCGAATACCATAGGGCTTATTTTTTTTTCTTTCCCGCGAAGTCAACGTAATTTCTTTGTTTCCCCATTTTTTCACCACGCAAACTTGATTTGTTCCTTCATTTGCAAGACCTCCTGTTGATATAATAATTATACAATAATGAAGATTTTCTGCAAGTGGTCACTCTCGCCATTTATAACACGAGCCTTATTACAATGTATTTATTTGTAGGTATGTCTTTAGATCGTGAAATGTTGATTCGATTACAGAAATTAGTAGATAAGCCGATCACATTTTCCCCTCCTTTTTTTCAATGAATGACAAAACAAGAAAACAGGGATCTTTGATCGTGGGTCTTATAAATAATGAAGTAACAATTATTTAGACTAATGTATAATTGTGATATCAACAGGTCTTGCAAATGAAGGAACAAATGAAGTTGGCGTGGTGAAAGAATGGGGAAACAAAGAAATTACGTTGAATTCGCGGGAAAGAAAAAAAATAAGCCCTATGTTATTCGCAAAATAAAATATTTCCACTCGTTAAAAAAAAACTTTGAATAGAAAAGTAAAAATTAGATGTTAACATAGAATTCCACGAAGGAAAAACAAAGAAATAAACATGAAAAAATTTATCGCCGACGGGAATGAACACGGTCCTTACAGGCAGGTGGACAGTCTTACGATAACCCTCCACCTGCTCGGATACCGAAAGGTAATTTGAAACTATTTTAGAGGAAAATATGGAGCTTCTCCCATTCACCGGGTCCTGGAAATGTAACCCAATATGGAAAAGTAATCTGATATGATTTAAAAAGGGAAAATTGAGCTCCATCCTCACCACCTGCTCCTTCGCAAATGAGGTGGGGTGGATGAGTGAGTGGAGTGGATGAGTAATGCACCAAAAGGGGAGGGGGGAATACCAGTCAGTGCCAGTCGGCCAGCCGTAACCCAATACTGAAAGATACTCTGAAAAGATCAGATCAGGGGGGCTATTCTCTATCTCGAAGCTACCGATCCAGTAGCTTCGAATAAGCTACCGATCCAGTAGCTTCGAATAAGCTACCATAATTGGCTACCAACCGTATTATCTAACTCGAGGGAGATTTCTCAAGAACACGATAGGAAGTGGAGAGAGGTTTGGCGAAAGGCAGGTATGTGAACATTTTTAAACCAAATCCGCGGAAACTTCATTTCTGGTGACGTCATTCTTAGAACCAATGGGAAAGCTCGTCTCAATGTTTTTCCGTGGATAAAACTGGTGAAACCTGAAAAGGCCGTTTTAGACGGTGAAGATGTACATGCATCGTGTTTAGCGAAAAATTCCACGCATTAAAAATCATGCGAGCAAAATTCTAAAATATTTTATTTTTGCTCACATAATCTCGTGAATACAAACGCACGACGTCCATCTTGGCTGTTTTGATCAATTGAAATAAGATTGTTCGTAAATATATTCGGGAATTAGGGTTCATGTCGATGATATGATTCAATATTATTCGTGCTATTTGCTTTCGTCAATTACTAGTTGCTTCAAATCATTTAAATAATATACGAAGATGAAGCTTTCAAAGGAAATGCGAAGGTGATACACGCTACCACGGCCCAATAAGTATCCCATTATGGGCTGGAATCACGTTACTTACCGAAGGTAAATATGGCTTTCCGTCACTCCAGTTAATATATTTTTTGTGAAAAATCCCGCAAAAGGCGAAAATGACAAAGTAACCCAGTGAAAGTGCAAGGAATCCGCAATTAGTAAATGTAGGAAACATACCCGTGCGTTGGATAATTATAGATAGATAGGTGTTATAAAATGACCAATATTTAAGCAGGGTATTCTGAGGCCGCGCTTCGTGAGGCTACCGTGAAAGCTTATCGGGGCTACGTAAGTAGCTTCGTCACATTTACAGAATACGGGTGGGAGCCTAATAAGCTACCGGTAGCTTCTGCTTACACTTTCTCCGGTAGCTTCCATGATAGAGAATACCGATGGGAGCAAGTAGCTTATTGAAGCATCTTTCCCGCCAGAAAGCTCCGATACTTCTAGTTAGAGAATAGGCCCTCAGAAATCTTCTCAGATTACCTTTCTGTATTGGGTAACAGCTGGCCGGCTGGTACTGATATTCCCCCCCTCCCCTCTTGGTGCATTACTCATCCACCCAATGCAGAGCGGAATTTTGGCTTCCCTTGCACGTTTCTTACTGTGGGAACCGTCAGAGTTGACAGTTCCCACCATAAGAAACGTGTAAACGAGCCTTCACGGAGCCAGAGCGTCAAGTTTCCTTCATGCCCTCTGCTCTGTAGGTCTCGGATGGGAACATTTTCGAAGCCCGGAGCGGAAGGGTTAAGACGCTGCGGTTCTACTTCCTGCTTATTACGTAAATGGCTATGGAAAAATTACCTGTAAATGAAGAATGCTACGTTTTTTTCTCAATAATTCGTTCTAGAGGGGCACTTTTCATGTTTTGGGCCCAAGCGCAGACTTCGATGTACGGAGTTTTCGTAGTTAGAGAGGTTCGTTACGGGAGGTTTTTTTGCGTGCATTGTCCATTGGAAGGGTCTGGGACCGGGCCAATGACTTCGAAATAGGGAGTTTTCCTTAAAATTTTGCTGCATGGGTGTTCGTTGTATGGGGGTTTTACTGTATCTGGTTTTTAGAGAGGTAGGAGGCATGAATTTTTTTCTCGTTTCCGAAGTGTTTGCCGTTTATAGCCCATTGCATTGCTATTACTTGCAGCCGCGACTAATTCGGCCCACCCAAAACATCGGGGCAATAACAATACAGCAATGCGCAGTACAGTAGACATGTCATGAAGAGTCAAAATACGGCGTTTAATATTCCAGTGTATGACATTTAACATGGAATTTGATGTCATCGAAAGTGAATACGATCATCAGTAATAGAAGCGTTCGAAAATATGATTTTTAATAGCTATCTCAATAGAACGTTTTCGCTACTCACCAAAAATTCCCACAATAATGGCTAAATTAGCATTACAGTAGTAGGAATTGGCTGTGGAGTGATTATTAATCATTTTCGGTATTAACGAGAGTTCCATTTAGCGAGTGATTTTTCAGATCCCGAGAGCTCTTGCTATATAGGGCTTCTACTGTACTTCCATTATATACATACTTCACTTCCATTCATACTTTTTTGTAATCTTTATTAGCTTACCCTATCACTGGAGGAGAATTTGCTATAGCGTGGATCTTCCTTAATTAACTTCTTTATTTCCTTCCAAGCACTGGTTAAGGTTACTTCTGCTGTTTCATCTAACAGCTCCCTGAAACACAATAAACTGTAAATATGTCTAATGATGACTAGAGAAAACCAATGAATTAAAAATTAAAATATAACCATAATCTAGGGAGGTACATTTTTTCAGACGTTTGAATCATCAGAAATTTACATGGTGCAATTATTTCTCAACTAGCACTATTAAATAAAAACACAAAAACACACACGACAAGAAAGAGTGACTCATTAGGGTATTGGATCATTTTTTTACCAATGTGTATATCCCATGAACTTTATAGCTATGGATTCTATAACAGCAAAAACATTCTATAAAACATAGAACAAATGTTGTGAAATGGTATACGAGAGGGTACCCAAAAGAAACCGAACTGAGGTTGTAGTGGGCGGAGTTTTTGAAGTACCCTGTTCTGCCGCTGGGGGCGTTGAGAGCTACCATTTCCAAATCATTAAGGCAAGCCTTGTTGCTAAGGAAGGTTCTGTTTTGTTTATAAGAGCTTGTTAGTGACAATTGTTTTGTGTGCTCATCATTTTTTCAATGGCCGATTATCGTGAACAGGGGGTGGCCGTAAAGTTTTGCTAATTACTTGGAAAAACTGGCACAGAAACACTTGAAATGTTAAACATGACCTACAAGGATGAAGCATTCGGGAAAACTCAAGTGTTTGAGTGGTTTTCCCGTTTCAAAAGAGGTGAAATGTTAGTTGATGACAAACCTTGCTCAGGCCGTCCTTCCACGTGCCGAAACCATGAAAATTTGAAAAAATTTGCGAAAGTTCTGGAAGATCGACAACGGACAATTGAAGAAATTTTGGCGCTGTTTGAATGATTTGGAGTTCAGTACAGCGAATTTTAACTGAATTATAACTGATTTGAAGATGAAAAGGGTAGCTGCCAAATTCGTCATGTGGAAGCATGCTGTGAAAGCATGCTTCCACACGAGCAAAACAAGCATGCTTTGAAAGAAGAATTTCGAAAAGATCCAAACTTTTTTTCCAAGTTCATCACAGATGATAAATCATGGTGCTACTGTTACGATCCTGAAACGAAACAGCAAACAAGCCAGTCGAAGTCTTCAAGTTCGCCTCGCCCCAAAAAAGCTCGTCAAGTGAAATCAAGTGTCAAAACAATGCTAATATGTTTTTTCGATGTGAGGGGAGTCCTCCATTCAGAGTTTGTTCCACAGGGCCAGACAGTTAACCAGACTTTCTACCTGGAAGTTTTGAAAAGATAGCGAAAGTTTGCGGCGGAAGAGGCCTGATTTGTGGCTGTCGGGTGACTTGTTTTTCCACCACGATAAAGCCCCTGCTCACACAGCCCTGTCTGTGCACCAATTATTGAGTAAAAATTGCATGACCCCTGTGCCCCACCTGACCTTGCCCCCTGTGACTTTTATTTCCCCGAATGAAAAGAGACAAGAAAGGGAAGAGTTTTGCCAACATTTCTGAGGTGAAGACAAAAATGACAGAGGGCATCCCAGAAGATGAATAAAAAAAACATTTTGAACAATGGAATAAAAGATTGGACAAGTGTATCAGTGCCAGTAGAAAGTACTTTGAAGGGGATTGAAGGTATTTTGTTTAAAAAATAAAAAAAAGTTTGGTTTCTTTTGGGTACACCCTCGTAAATGATTGGACCCAAGAAGAGATCAATTAACCCTCTTAGTTCTGCCTCCTCCCAAAGGTGCAAGCGAGAAATGTGAAGTATAATTTAATAAAATGTATCACCTTAGGAAAATAAACGTTATCAAGGAATTGTTTTAATGTCCATATGCAGTTTTTTATAATTTTATATAAATTGAATAAGCCAATACTATTCTTTTACATCATCTGAAAAATAAATATAATTATTTCATTGTTATAAAGTTGAACAATATTTTATTTGCAAGCCAATATATTACACTAAGAGGGTTAATTAAGGAGTAGAAACTCAAAATTATAAAGTAAACAGGTCCACATTATTGGGATTTTCATTATATCAAAATGTACCTGAGAAACTAATGTTCTAAATTCTGGTATTTATAGCTGGAGAGAGGGAAAAAAGGGAGGGAAAAGAGATGTATGATGTAACATTATCTCTAATGTTTTACATAGAAAACTTCTTAAATATCAGTTTTCAAAGTGATCTTGAATTTTTCAATTTTCCATTTTCTAAATGCTCCAGCCATCATAGCAAGATCCTAGGTAGCATCTTGCGAGTACCGATGGACTTATGTTAGAGAGGTGTACAATTCACTGTGATTTAATCATTATCAATCTAATTACTTTCAATTTAACATTTGTGATGTCCGCTGGATTCAAGATTTAACTGCACAACTTTGCACATGTTTCCAGGTCAAATTTCAATTTCTCCCAGCGTAATTCATGTTGTAACTGATGTCTAGAGAGATTATCCACAACACCCCAGAATAGATCATACCTCCCACTTGATGGACAGTGAACCAGGTCTTGCACCATTAGAAGTACGGTGATTTTCTGAGGATGTAAAACAGTGAACAGGGGAGCAAATGGCAGGCAGCCACAAAAGAAAGATGGGGGCTGAAGTCTGCTTATCTAGTTGTTTTTTTTGTTAATTCTATTTTTGGAAAGTCACACATTTTTATACTCAAAAGAAGTCTGCAGAATCCCTCATGTGAGATTTGTAGGAGCATATATCGAGTGCATTTGAACGGTTTACAAAGATTAAGAAAATGTCACCAAAATGGACACCACGTATAGCATGGGAAGTCCATGACCCTTAAGGGACACTAGGTGGATACAACTTCCAGCATGGTAGGTCCCCATCACTCAAATGGAGTGAAATGGAATGAAAAAGCCCCACATCAGAGCCCAGCCTGATAGGAGATACAATGTACTGGATAGTTCCATCGAGAAATACTTTCGGTGAGTGATATTAGATTAGATGATATGTGGAGTTCCTCCAAGGAGGACCTAAGGCACTTAGACCTAATGGTCCATTGTGACAAATCTTTGCCATTGTGTGATATTGGAAGGCCACAATATACAGCAGAAGGCCATTACAACGAGGATAGCTTTTGCGAGATAATGATGAATACTACTTATACAAAATTATGTTTCACACATGCTAATTGATTTATTTTATGCATTACTATTTGTCTTCTTTAAAATTTGTTTCCCTATCAAGCACATACCGAGAAACCCTCCATACAGGCTTTGATAAGGAAAGATCACCTGCGATGTGGTCTCTTGGAAAGCAGCCGAAATATTCCTGCTCTCTATGAGGCAGAGAACATGGCCATGCAATAGAGAAGAATGAGGGAGTCTCTTGACTACACCTGTAAAATGCATCTCCTACCAATATATAAATTGCTGTGTGAGGGGAGGCAAGAGCATTATTGGTTTGACCCATGCGGGTCAAACCAATAATGCCTTGCCTCCCCTCACACAGCCTTGGGAAAGTCCTTCACTTTGATGTTGCTCCTGCTCCACCTTGCCGAGGACATCACGATAACACACATAGTCTTGGGTTTTCTTCCTCTCCCAATTTTTCCCTTCACTTTGCAACTTATTTTGAGTAACTAGCTACGGAATTTAAAAAGTGGCTTTCTGTCTTCAAGCTTGAAAATAGCAGCCCAACCCCACTTTTTCAGCTTGTATTTGACGAAACATGGGAGGCTTATACTCGGACATATATGATAATTCAAGGCTTAATTTCAGCCCCAGAGGTACTAAGCACTACTCCAGTTTATCTTGTAATACTGGAGTGGAGCTCTGAAAACATTTCTTAGCTTATTCAATCAAGCTAGGGGGTATTCCATACCCCTAGACCCCTTGGTGCTTCAGTGGTCTGGTACCTCTAAACTTAGAAATTAAGCTCTGGTGTATTAGAAAAAGCATTATAGCCAATTTGGTGCAATCAACTATGATGTTAATTCAAAGCATTAATCTTAAAGATGCCAGACATAAAGACAAGGATGCCTTAGGAACATTTCTTTATAATAAAGACAAAGTATTTTATGCTTGAACTGAAAAATGATTCCTAAATGATATACATTATTAAATATTATTATGCATATTAACACATTATAGTCTTACCTAAACTTTTCCTTCTTTCTTTTTGATAACTGCTCAATGTGTTGATTAAACAGCTTTTCTTTCTCTTCTCTTTCAAGCAACTCAGCCAATTCCCACCTATGGTCCTTGCGTAACTGTCGTTTAGCTTCCCTCCATGCTAAATCTGCATTTCGAACCTAGAATAGATGATCAACAATAAGCATTCCACCCAAGACAGCAGGTTAGAATTTTGGCCACTTGGCTAAATATCACTATCATTCCAGGTTTCAACATTAATACGTAATTACCATTGTAACAAGCAGAGTCTTGTGAGACTTTAAACAGTTATCTTTGGGGAGGAGTCTAGGATGACTAGGGAATAGTATAGAGGGGGGAAGGAGAGGAGAGAGGGCAAAAGGTCTTTGCCCATGTTGATGGGTGGATAACGAGTCCCAAGAATGACGATAGTAACAATAGAGAAACAGAAATGTATACATGATCTTTGACCTTGACCATGCTTGATCGAAAGCAGAGAAAAAACAATAAAAAATATCCCAAATTTTAGTTCAATCTCGAATCTTTAAATGAATCCTGAGATTTAACGAATGAAGAGCAGGCGACCTAATCTGAATAGAGCCACAAATGAAGCTTTCGCACAGTAGAGTGATGAAAATTATTGATTCATAGTGGTAGCATCGTTAGAAGCCGATGAGGCGTAAAAAGTTATACTGCCTTTACTGTTGAAGTACGTGCCTTTTACGCACAATCTAGTTTTGAAAGGAGGTACCTATTTAGCTGGACTCTTCTATAAGCTCTTCTATCAGCTCCATCATATCAGAAACAACCACGCACCATTAGATGAATCCAAGGGAGAATAATGATTGTTATTTCGCATGATTAACGGGCATATCAGTATTTGCATAAAATACATAACATGCATCCATCGCATAGCATCTGCGAGAGAATCTTAATTTCACTGTCTTCAACATCCAGTGCAAATTATTGCGCAAGTTGCACACTTCCTTAGCCAATGCATATATCAATATTATTGATGATTATACACCGCTCACGCTAAAGTTATGAGTTCTCCAGTTAGAAAATAATATAGAAAAATGAGCTAAGAAGCTTCATAGGCTTAGTCCAAACTGCACAAAAATTGTGCAAAGATGCTTCATTGCCTAGTCATTCATTGGAAAAAAGAACAACAAATTAGTTGTCGTACTGTATATTTTCGCGGGGCTTGGATGGAGGTTTGATTCTTCCGATTTTTGGGATTTCCACCGCAAAAAGCTGGAACGACACAGTGGAAATCCCGAAAATCAGAAGAATCGAACTCCGACAAATTAGTTGTGCTCCACTGCGTGCACCCTGTGGGCATGATTACACATTTAAATATACTTTCAGGAATTATAACTTCGTAAATCATGCAAGTACGTCGCGAGAGAACATCTTAATTTAAGGAAACAAAAAAAGAGCATCGCAATGCTTTTGAAAGATACTCGTTCATTAGAAATTTGATATTACGAAGTGCCAATTTTTCTGGTCCAGTTGACTTTGTAATTTAGAGTTTCTACTGTAGTGCCATTACCATTTTGAAAAGCAGTAATCTTATTAATCGATAATTTTTCATCACAATTATATTTGGACAAAGGTTTGGACAAAATGCCATATGAATAACAGGGTGGAATTTTTAGAATACAATGATGTGATTGTGGAAATATTAATTGTTCAGAGAAGATAAAATTTGCATGGATATTAAAACAACTCTCATGCACTTGAATTACCATTGTCATGCAGGTATAGAAACTGCTCATGGATTTTTACCAAAGTAGACTTTACCTGAGCTACGGAGAAACCAGCCTTGATTATGAAGTCTGAAAACCAAGTTCAGGTAAACTTATTTTTATTACAAAGAAAATTGAATTTAGCAAGAGACTTACTAGATCGGCAAGAAGAGCATTGAAATGCTGAACAGCTTCATCATGCTTGTGCTGCTCCCTCTCTTTGTCACGGTCTCGCAAATGCGTGGCCAGAGTTCTTTGCACTTCCTTCTCTCTTTCTCGCAAGCTGGCTTCCATTCTTGCTTGCCTCTCACGTTCTCTGGCTTCTTTCTCCCTCTCTTCCTCTGAATTATCCTCCTATTTACGTAAGGAAAAAGAAATTAGAAATGCATTCAATACCTATGAAAAACTGGTAAACATGACAACACTAACTCTCTCTTGAGGCTACATTAGAACACTAAATTACAGTCAACTCTCGATTATCCGTGGTAATGGATGCACGACGAGCCTCGGATAATCAAAATACACGGATAACCGAAAAACATATAAAATGCGGTTTTGATATATAGAAACTATTTCACATAACAGACAGCAGCGGTTACCGCAAGACAACTAATGAAATACTAAATATTACTATTATTTCGAAATACGGGCAGTCCCCGAGTTACATAAGCCTTGACTTACGTTAATCCATACTTACATAAGTGGCAACCTTACAAAAAAAAAGATGAGCATTTCAAACGTTACGATTTTGGAAGGATGGTTGCCTACTTTCAAGGAGCGCATGTGCCATAATGTTAGTAAGAGCTGGCCAATCTAAGAGGGTTGAGACCGGTAACTTGGCCTGGTGAACAGTTGTAAAGTAGCAGTAAGATTTATGATAGTATGCATTTTGATAAGAAATGTATGAGGTGCAACTTTCAGGCCATTTAAGCATTTTGGTTAATAATAAGTTAGGAAACATAAACGTTATTAAATGTTATAATTTGTCACGAGATAAATGACTAAACGAAGTTCGTGATGAGGAGAATTATAATCAAGCATGAATGACAAACTCAAAATCACTCTCAACTTGAAGCATGGAATTACACACAACAAAGGCTTACTACTGTCGGTACATGAAGTATGCGACCCAGTGTTTGAGACAATATCTCTAAAACGGCTGGGCCCATTTTTATGAAATGGAAATCAACATTTAGCTTGTTTCATTCCACAGTAAGTAATTACAAAAAAACTTTAAAAAAATTATAATAAGAGTTTGTTTCTTGGGAGAAAAGGAAAACAGAGCCTATTTTTTGGCCTGCGAGAAGCAATGTCCAACTTTCGGGGAATCCTATGCAAATACCATTGATTCGATGGCAGTAAAACTTAAACACCTTTTTTCTTAATCTTCTGTCAGTGCTTTCGTTAAAATTAAAAGCTCTAACTTTATTTGTTTAAATGTTGACTTTATTTTTGCAGAACAACTTTTTCTCCGTTCTCACGGCATGTAGAGAGATTTGCGTAACACCATTAGCATTGTCGCAAGTTGTAACAGTGTAAAGTGCGTTTGGCACATAAACAATTAGGGAGTCCAGGATCCAAGAGCAGCAAAAGGTATTTTGTTAATGGTTTGTGAAAACTGTATTTGTTTTTGTTGTTTAGTTCCTAATTGAAATGTTACCTAACTGCCTATTTCTTCTATTTTTTTACATGTATTTGCTTTGGTTGTTCATTCATACTTGAAGTGTTACCTAACTGCCTATTTCTTCTATTTACTACAAATATTTATTTTGGGGACGGAGAAACTATGATCAATGTTTATTTTTTTTATGGGTTAGCTTTGATATTGGTATAATTGGGGGAAAATAAGCCACGTACCTTCCTCCTTCCTGTTACCCTTAAAAGGAGAGAGAGAGAGAGAGAGAGAGAGATAGAGAGCTACTACGCTGAGAGGCTGCCTGGCGAAGAAGGAGGCTTGGATCTGGCCAGCTCGAGTCTCCCGCTACTCTGCCTGCTAGCGAGTAATTCGGCTGGGTCCGCCGAGTGAAAGCTGGCGTGCCGGAAGTGGGCCGTCGAGGTAGCAGACGACGGAGCCGTGGATTCGCGCCTGCGCAACGGGAATGAAGCCCAGGACAGCGAAGCGTGGCGTTAATCTCTCTCTTGGATTTCGGACTCCATCGGGAATGGTTCCATCCCCTAACTCTCTGGTGTGGTGGCAATGCACTGAGAAGGTGCTCAGGTGCTCACCACTAGTGATTACCTCTCAATTTTGTATTCCTTTGATCCTGATTGTAAGGTATGTGGCTTGAGGTGTTGTGAAGGTGATTGTCGGATTGGGGGAATTGCTTTTCTGCGTTTGTCACCAAATATATTTCAGTTTATTCAATTAGTTATTTTTTTGGGGTTCAGTTAATCATAGTTTCGTCCATAGGTTGACAAGGTTGTGTTAAATGGATGGGCGTGTATGGCCGCCACTAGTGAGTGCCCAGTGTAATCATTTAAGTCAACTTATTGTAACGCAGTTATTTCTATTCTTCCATATGTGCCAATGTACGTTATGCTAACGAGAGGGAGTGATTCCCTAGTTATTGATGTTTCATTTGTGCCAATTTACCTTAATTGTTTGAGAGGGATTGAGTCCCGATTAATTTATGTGCTATTTTGTAATGCCAACTTTTCCTGAATTGTTATTCAAATAAATACAGTAACTGAATCTGACGTGGGGGTCCTGTTGATTGCCCCGTGTCACCTTTAACGAATCCTGGCAATCGTCGCCACTGCAGCCTATCTGGGTGGGTTAAGGCCTGAGTGCCCTGCCCATCCACAAATTGAACTTAGAAATGTGAAAATCATCTTATTGCCGCCTAACACGACGAGTGTTCTGCAGTCCTTGGATCAAGGGGTAATCGAGTTGTTTAAACCTGTTTAAACAACTTGATGCCCTGTATCTTAAGTAGTCTACGTATTCTAATGTATTTTGTAATTGTTTCAAAGAGTATATATAGTGAAAAAATGTCAAAGATGATTAATTTCGATGCGCACGAAAGGTACGTACTACAAATCATATGTCTATCTCGCAGCAGGGAGCGTAGTCAGCATTAATCACGGCATTCACTATAAACAAGTTCCCGATGCTGCCACTAGATGGAAGTACGGTAGAAGATATTACGCGTATCTTGATGGAATTCATTTAGGAAGT
Source organism: Pyrrhosoma nymphula (assembly GCA_963573305.1). Lineage (NCBI taxonomy): Eukaryota > Metazoa > Arthropoda > Insecta > Odonata > Coenagrionidae > Pyrrhosoma > Pyrrhosoma nymphula. The sequence goes on from OY754330.1 coordinate 151,023,476, forward strand.
TTCGGAACTTACAACTGTTATGTTTGGACTTGCTTGTAACAATTATGTTTCCAGATAGTATTCCACGCATAATTATTACTGCCAAGGACAATGGATAACTATTATATGCTTTAATAATCGTAAATGCTGGTGATAAGGGCTCTTATGATTCCGACAAGCCAAAGTCAGCTGTTTTCTGAGGCGATCTTACAAGTGTTGAAGTACTCTCCTTTATTTCCACCTTTTAACCGGAGAAGATAGCAGCCCTGTGTTTGCGTGGAACTAAATTCCTGAGGGTAATATCTTGGTCATGTAGTTATCTAGCATTTTTGCAAATTTTAATGAATAAAACTTTCTCCGAACCATATATCCGTTTTTATTCACTATTTAGAGAGGTAGGAGGAATGAAATATTTTCTCGTTTCTGAAGTGTTTGCCGCGTATAGTCCGTTGCATTGCCATTACTTGCTGCCGCGATGCACCCAAACATCAGGACAAAAACAATTTATAGCAATGCGCAGTACAGTACACATGTCACGAAGTGTCAAAACTCGACGTTATATATTCCAGTGCATGACATCTAACATGGAATTTGATGTCATTGAAAGTGAATGCGATCATAAGGAATGGAAGTATTCAAAAACATGATTTATAATAGCTATCTCAATAGAATGTTATCGCCACTCAACAAAAATTCCCACAAAAATCGCTAAATAAGCATTAAATTTGTAGGAATCGGCTGTGAAATGATTATTTAAACATTATGGTATTAATGAGAGCTCCATTTAGCGAGTGATTTTTCTGGTCCCGAGAGCCCTCGCTAAACACAGCTTCCACTGTATCATTAAATCTTCAACGTTCATCTATAAATATTTTCTATCTAATAAATAGTTTCTAATGCTTGAAACGAAAGATAATGGGCACTTAACTTGACCATATAGATAATAAAAAAACAATAGAATATCTTGCGTATTTGAAGTAAATGTAAAAATCATTATAGAAGTGAATATCAGAATAGAGCACAATCTTTTACTGTGAATCTCAGAAATATCAAGTTACTTTTTGCTGTTTACTTGATTTCTTCATGTTTTCTTTTATTGCAGTTCTTATTTTTCTGGCTGAGATTATGTCACAATAGTCAAAATAATTTTTTTGCATGTAATCTAGCAAAGTTTCAACACTCACCAGAGCTTCTGTGCCGGTGCCAACTCTTCTTCCTTTACGTATTTTGTGAACTCTAAGCGAAAAGCATCAGTGACTGAAACATTGTCACTCAATCGCTCTCCCTGAATAACAATTTCACGAATTCCATGTCGCTGCATGAATCTCGTCAACCACCCAGAAGAAACTTTAAAATCCCCTTCTATCCCAAGAGACTTGTGAAAAAGTTTAGCCTGCTGCGCGTTCATGGGGCCTGAAACGGGTATACCACTTGACCGTTTTTGATTGAACTAAAGAAGCATGGCAGAGTCGAAATCGTGAAAGGTTGATCATTTCATAGTCTTACGCTTTGAGGGTCCCAAACCACTGTCTGAGGTTGCAGAGAACTTCATCAGCTTACTTTTATTCTCCTTTATATCCTGAACTGTTTGTAATCCCACATCATATTCTTTAGTCAGTTTAAGCGGAGTCTCTTCTTCTTCATTTCTTGTAATCAATTCTAGTTTTTAGCGATGGAAAGGACAATTTTCTTCAGTTTTTTGGCCATTTGCATCAGCTTTGCTGTGGCACTACAGTAACAAATGCAACTTTGAAGTTATTGAGATTTCCACACGAATTAACTGGCACAATCATATCTGGGTAAAAACAAATGACTGTTGAACGGTGAATAATGACCAGGGAGCACTGATACTGTTTTGTATTTATTATTTCAGGACTAAAAGTAAGAGCATATGGAACAATAAGTAGTTACTAGTTGACCCGTGCGAATCATTCGCATTGTATCCTCCTCAAATCCCACTTAATTGAAGTGCACACCGTATAGTTAGGACCGTGAGGTTAGTGCGTCATTGATGTAGGTGTGGGTTGAAGTAAGGAATAGATGTGTGTTTAAATTTTAAATTATATATTTTTTGAAAAATAAGGTATTTACATATTCTGTATTCATACATTCTGTATTTACATATTTACTGCATATTTACATGTTTACAGGACCTCTTTGAACACTGTTTGAAGTGATGATATGGTCATCAGTGATTGTTTGTTGGTGGGTCTGTTTTACTCAGACATAGATGTCACTGAAAGATCGCACCCTGGAAAACGCCACATACAACTGACCGTGTGAAAAAACAGGGTCAGGCAAGTACAATCCTGCCTTTGTTAGCGTCTGTCCCTGTGCCTTATTTATAGTCATAGCAAAGGCAACTTTTATGGGATATTTATTGCTCCCTAGTCAGTTTGAAAGGCACGGTAGGATCAGAAGGGGTGAGGTTAATGCGTGGTATGACGACAGTTTGACCGGAGTCAATCAATTTCGCTGTGATAGTGTAGTTGCCCAAGTGAGTTACAACTGATCTGGCGCCATTAATTAAGCCCTGCTAAGCGTTTACGTTTCTAATCAACATGATAATAGCGTTCTTTTTTAGTATGAATTTATGAGGTGGCAAACCTGAACGGCTTAATGAGTTCAGAAATTCTAATCAAGCGGTTTGGGGAAGTAAATATAAATTCAAGTTTTGATTACTTTAATTCATTTTATAAATAAATCAGCAGATCGAATACCTTAAATCAATATTTTAAGTCGAAATTAAATGCGGAATGAGATAATAGATGCATGAAATCGAAATCGGTTTCATTTCGATATATCTCGATATTCTCGATAGAGGATCGATAGGTCGAGCGAGGGATTTCAAAAAACAGTCTTTTTCAATTGTAATTTTTTGAAAAACAACTGAAATGTGAGTAATTTGTATATTTTTCTGGTGTAGCGGTTAAGAAAAGCTTTAAAATTATGTCTCATTTATGCAAATTGATGAAGTGTTAAGGAAGTTATGGCGTACCGACAAACAAAAGCCCTTGAGAAATAATATACAGTGAAACCTCTACTAAACGAAATTCAAGGGACCGATAATTTACCAGTTCGTTAATCGGGAGTTCGTTTGTCGGAGGTGCTTTTCACGTTGCATCACTCCAGGGGCAATGTAAATAATCCACTTCTTGTACCTTGAATTTCAGGGAATATGGTATGAAGAACTCAATTAAAGGTAAAATTTCCACAGAGGATAGCATACTTTTATCCTTACTGCTCCCTTGCCTCATAAAAAACCATGGAATAACAACGAGCAGGTATTTCAGCAAGTCCAGCTAATTATACCATTTACTGCAATTTCTAAAGGCCGATTTATAGTTGGCATGAACGTCAAACTTTAACCATGAATTGTTTTCGCGTTGCCGCCATCCTGTTACGATCGCCGTCAACTAGAATGTGCGTCAGTAACCATTGGTCACCTTCATTCATCTTTGCTTGGATGCAGATGTTTACATGCAGCAGATCGCCAACATGTGTTGATTTGTTTACTATCTACAAAAGAGCGAGAACATGGACGAGTACGAGTATTATCAACTCGTAATTGCTGTGATAATTGTAGTAGTGGGTTGGAACTCATGTATTCAGCTCGAGGGTGAAGTACGCGTTGACGCCAATCGTAAACTGGCCTTATCTTCCCGACCAATACATCACAAACACGCTAGAATTAATGATAGTAGTTTCTTATGCCGCCACTTTCAAGAACTCGAAATTAACACTGTCACATCCGCGGTGCATTCAAGGTTTTTGAGAACTGCTCCGTAAATACAGCACGATATATTTTGGTTTTCGTTCCGCCAGCTACTTTTTTTTCGAGAATTATTTTCAAGATGGCGGCGAGCGAAAAAAACAATTATCACATTTGAAACGTTCGAATTCAAAAAAGTAATGTTATTACAGCAATAAAAATATTTAGGAATGCGCACAACGTAAATTATCACTGAACGGGATTTCATTGCATTAAATGTGTTTCAAGTATGCTAAAGAAATTTTCGAGCCCGCGATATGAAAGTCAACATTTGACATTTTATAAATCAAGCATTGATAACAATTTTTGCAAAAGCGCAGAGAATAAATTACGAACTTACCTTGCAAATAAGTAGATAAATTACCAGACGTAATAATTGCCACTTAACCCCTTCCCTGACGCATTTATTTGAGGAAATGGTTCCAAAAAGGATCATATTTTTTTATTGCATTTTTTAATTATTTATATGTTATAATGATGGGAAAACAAGTTTATTTTGAGGATTGAGCTTTTATTTATTAATAATTTCAATTTAAACCCTTATTGTTATCAATTGTCTAAAGTGAGAGAGATTCACTTCTACCTCAGCTAGAACAAGTATTTAAGCCAAAATATCTATATTTTTATTGAAAATTCTACAACCCTAACATATATCCAAATCGAAAAGTACAAATTTTAATTATGTTCAGATTTTTTTGTGTGGTAAGTCCTAAAACATGGTGAGAGACAGCGTTACAACCACAGAGTTACATCGCAATCTGGGCAAAAATATCTGCTTTCCCTTCGAATAATTTTCCCGTGCACATCTCGATTTCTAGTACATAAAAAGCACTTGCTTGTTGGGCTTTCCTTCTTATTAGTGGCTAGAATCAGCTCAGGAAAGTGCATTTCTAAGGGGCGTAGAGGGTGAGGTGTTGCGGGTGGCCTACCCACTTCAGGAGCCAAAAATTGGGGATGGTACTCTTCAATAATTTTTTTCGATGAGGTCAAGTCTATTATTCAAATTTGACTTCCTTCCACCTGTTCAACATTTGGTAGATTTTTCAAATCTTATTCAGTTTTGGATTAGTACGAATTTCTGCGACATATTCCTCATTTTTGTGGTGTAAATTTTTGCAAATCGGCGAATGACATAGTTTCCCAAAAAACGGCGTACACAGAATCCACCGTGTGGTCCAAAAATGCTCTTTGTCAGACTTTTATACAATGCTCTGCAGCATTATTAGCGCCAAGAAAACTCGTATTTCGGGAGCACTCCACGCCATTGTTCTCTGGAACCAGAGCGTTTTTCACGAAGACACTGATCAGCATACCAATTTGTCTCATCAGTAATTAGTTATATAAATTCATAGCCGAAGAACAGTTGAAAAAACTGGAGTACACCACCATCTTCTTGAACTTGAATGATCATGAAGCTCTGAGATCATGAATGAACTCTTCATGAAGCACTTTCAAAATTGAACCTTGCGGGTGCAGGAGGGGGAGATTCGCTACTTTTCATTTCTCTCCATTGGTCGTCTTCAATAGGCTCACCTTCGCACTCGGCATCTGATATGGTGTGCTCGGAGAAGCTCGGATTCAGATCCCAAAGTTTCTAAATTTTCTTTTTCCACCTCAACACCCTTTCACTCTCACTTTCTGTTGCAGAATGAATAAAGCAAAACAGTAAAAAAAACACTGAGGTAACCAAAAATTGCTCTCGACCTCTAATCGCAGAAAAACGGATTTCTGTGAAACGCTGATGGAGAAGGGACACTTGACATGAATGCTCAGGAGGAGAGTGAAGTACTAATGTCTCCGTTGAAAATTTAGGATAAATTGAAATGATGTTATGTCGACATCCTTTGATAAAGGTAAAAGTATTTCAGGGGTACATTAGGAATATCCACGGAGATATTGACATAAGCTTGTATACCATACCTTCCCGAAGAGGATAAGACAAATCGGTGAGATTTAGAGAGAAGGGAGGGGTACCGAGAAAGATGGAAATCAGGGGAAATAATAACAAAGGCGGTGTCTTCCTGCTCAAAGTCTTACTAAATGCACGTCTGAGGGAAAATATGCCTTTTCCTTATGTGCGTATTCTTCGCTTTCAAGGATTACCGCAAAACAAGCACATGAGGTCGTAAAGCAATGAGGATGAAGGCATTCTTTTCCACAGAAGATCTTTCCCATTCATAAGGGTCCGCTGTTCCACTTGAGTGAAGAAATTATGGCCCTATTATGACAGTCATCAAGCAGGGTCGGAAAGCGACCGCACGCCCAACCATTTTCCTGGGGCTTCCCAGACGGACAATGCACTCTTGGCGGGGCGCCCCTTATCTATTGCCCCTTTTTTCTCGGGTGACCTTGGAAGAAAGAGAGCTGCAGCGAAGAACATGAGTGCGAGAGGAAACCTGAACGCAATGTAATGAACGGGAGAACAAGCCACTGCTACTTTTCTGAATATTTTTTGAACTACCAGTAATGCTGTCGAGAGATTTCTTCCGATTTTTCCCGAAAAATTGCATTTACGGGGGTTGGATATAAGATGACTATCATCGTCTAAATCTCAACCTCTAAAAGCCGTTTGTTGCATAAGTGGAAGCCACTAGAGACTGAAAGGTCTGAGAAATCACGAGTTTCACGTCAACACGGCAGATTTTATTTTACTACAACACCGCATTCGAAGGACAGGAAAGGAAGGCTAAGTATTTGAAAAATTTGCTGTAATAGGTATGCATAAGTTCAACGATTCTTTCTACTCCCACACAATGTATTACTAGAGCATGAATATATCTAGACTAATCATGCGAAAACACGCTTCACTAGTCATAGCTTTATCCGAATATTCCTTTATCCTGTATTCGCTTTTTATATGGCTGGTTGCATAACACCCCCTGCCACACGTCCGTGGTGCAGTTTACGGGTAGGTAGGTACGTAATGTATTGTTTAGAAGCGATTGTAAGGGATTATTTTTATTTTTCCTAATACATAGTATCACCGTTACGAGTGTATATCGCGCGACTGTTATTTTTGCATCCGGCCAGTCGCCATGAATGTCGGAATCAATTATATTTAGCGTTTTGAACCCAAAAATAAAAAAACAAATGCAATATTTTTGTAAATGTAATAACATTTGAATGCGGTATACATGCATTGATATTACGCCTAAATGTATGAATTCGATACTAGATAAATTTATCTAAAACAAGAGCAAATAATGCGCTAAATCTCACGTGTAATGGTCCCAATACCAAGGTAAAAATTACGAAAATTATGACGCAATTCCATACGCTAATGCAACGAAATAAGTCTCAATAACTGGCTAAAAATGAGCCAGTGTGTCCGCAAACGCCATCTGCTGCCTAGATATAGAATTTCTACGAAGGGGACGAGATTATTCGTCTTCGGAAGCTAGGAAGTCGAAAGAGCGGCCTTGGACGAGTTAACTCGTCCCTGACGCGATTTGATACACCTGGTTAGGACGAGTTAACTCGTCCTTGTCAGGGAAGGGGTTAAGGCAAAACCAGGCTTCACTCGCAAAGATTGTAATTATTCATTTAAGTATTCTACCAGCTGATTGGTATGTTCTTGGTGTTGAGGTCCGTAGTTTTAGCGAAAGAAAAGGAACGTCCGGTTAACTTTAATGAGGTTTTATTCACGTGACCAGGTCATTTTGGTGAAACACTTCTGTCACAAATTCAAATTACAATCCAGTTCACAAAAAAAAACAAATGAAAATCACTTCGCGTGACTTGCGCTGCCAACCTATAAATTCCATTCTTTTCATTACCAACCAAAAATATTTTTAGCACTTGGACAGTCCCAATTCTGCATCCCAATCTCACGAAATTGAACTGCAGTAACACTCGAGAGCAACCAGTTTTCACTCGAAAAGATTGAAATTATAAACTCACGATGTTGAACCGCAGTAAAACTCAAGAACACCGACCAAATCACTAACCACGCCGCTAACACTGACGCAAAATACCGGAAATGCAATTAACTGGATAAACAACAAGGACCTTTCTGATTGGCTTGTTTGTACGGAGTCTCTGATTGGTCCTAGTCACTTTCAAATCAGCAAAAACGGCAAAAACCTCCCAAAATATTCAAAATTAGCCTTTTTTTTTAAATACGTTATGAAAAGGTAAATATTATAATACAGGGCTAATCTTTCATTTCGTTTATCGGGAGTTTTCGTAGAGCAGGAGTTCGTTCATTAGAGGTATTTACCAATGCATTTAAATAGGAATTTGGCGGGACCAATAGCATTTGTTCGTTCATCGGAGTTCTTCGTTTATCGGGAGTTTGTTAGGTAGAGGTTTCACTGTATATGATTTTTAAGTATAATATAAGTTAGTTTATTTACAAGTAGTTTATTTGAAATTATTTCCATTGTATATTTACTATTCTGTTCGTTTTAGGAAGATAAATATTCAGTGGCAAAGGGTAATGGGAAAGAACGGATAAAATAATTTCAGAAGCAGATGCGGCTGAGTTTTCTTCATTAATAATAATAATGTCTTTGTTTAATAACAATAATAATGTCTTATCATTCTTAAACATAGCAAACAATTTCCACAATATTGTGATTAAATTAAAAAGTTAACCTAAAAATAGAAATTTATAAACTTGCAATTCTTTTTAGATACATCGAACTTTCAAAGAATTTCCTTGATTTTACCATTGGAGTATTTTTCAAACTTTGAAGTGTAGGAATGAGAAAATATTACGGATAATCTGTAAACTGGATAATCGGAAGCTGGATAATCGAGAGTTGACTTTATATCTTATCCACCAGACTGGTAAAAATATAAAAAATGTACTAAAGATATAAGATTATAATGCGAACAATAAGTGAAAATAAAGAGCACATGTTAGTGAATATGAGATAAATTTTCCAAAAAATGTCTTAAAAAGCAATGAGCTTTATTTTATTAAACACCTCCCAAAAGAAAATATGCATACATTGAATGAATTCTTCTCAGGTTTTCAACCAGGAATCTACAGCCCTGATGACGATGCACGAGTTGGGCACGAAACGTCGGCCATAATGGACATTCTAACCCGGTTGGAAACCCAAGAATTCATTCATCAGTTACGCCGGGAAAGCACCAGATCATGTATACATTATTAAAGCTGTAGTAAGAAAAAAAACAGATTTTTTCATCTATTTGGAAACAATAGATCAGAAACAAGGGAAATGCAGAAGTTTTGGGATCATTTAAAAAACTCATTGTTTCTAAAAATGACTTCTAAAGCAAATAAATGCGAATGAATGGCAAGAGAAATTTTCAATAACATCTCTTTTTATTGGGACAGTAATTCAAAAAGGAAACAGGCCATGAGTAGAGATATTGAGCAAATAATTTGAAATGGTGTAAGCGAAATTCATAAACCCACACAACTCCATTCCCAGCAAATTCTAGCAGCCATATAGAAATCAATGTAGAAAGAAAAATCTAAGATCTGCAGAACAACTTCTAAAAGAATAGTTTATCTCCAAGTATAAACTGTTTTCGCGCAGCCTCCTACTCACCTCAGAGCCCTCCCTGTCCCTCGACTCTTCCATGGGCACAGGATCCTTCTCTTTAGTGTCCTTCTCCCTCTCTTTCTCCCGCTCTTTCTCTCTTTGCTCTCGCTGCTCTCTCTCCCTCTCTCGACGTTCCTTCTCCTTCTCTCGCTCCCTCTCCCTCTCACGCTTCCTCTCCTCCTTCAGCGTCTTCTGGAAATCCCTAAACCAATCCTCCCGCGCAGAGCTAGACTCCACAGCCTTGTAGCGAGGATCTGAGTCAATGCGCTTCTTCACTTCTCCCCATCGGGTATGGCGGTCCACTTCACCACGCTCCCTAATCAGGGCCATGAATTCCCGTTTTACCTGAGATATGTGAAGGGAAGAGGGCAAGTGGGGCCATGTTTCCAGGTTGGGAGAAGGGAGATGGGCGAGGTGGTGAGACAAAGATAAAGGAGTGGAGTTTGTGGGGGAGGTTTAAGTGGTGCACAGGAGAAGGAGTGGAGGAGAAGAGGTCAGAGCAGGAGGGGGGCCAAACAGGGGAGAGGAGGGAGGGGAGAAACAAAAGAGTTAGTCAACATCATTGAGATAGCAAACCCCAATCTCATCGGTCAAGAGATTGTATACCTTCCTCTCCCACTCATGAGGCATATCGAATGAACAAGTGTGTGTACGCACATAAACCAAATTGACAAGTTTATGAAGGGAGGGGAGAGAAAGATACTTTGCTCCAACCGAGCGGTGTTATTCCTTAATCAGCACCCAACAACTCCAATCAAAGATGGAAACATAAAAAAACACATTTATGATAAAACAGTCATTTCATAACACGAGAGAGACTGAAAAGGAGATCTTTTCGATTATGCAACATCATTTGATTAAATATAGTCATTCAATTAAAATTCCTTCTTTCACTCCATAAATATAGTTTGTGCAAGTGTTTTGGAAGTAAACATTTTGCATTTTTAATGTTTAACAATGATATCATTTACTGAGAAGTGATTTAATTTTACACCAACACTTTATGTTAAAATATTTTAACAGTTGTAAACAAATTAAAGCAACCAACAGGCAATAAGTATATCATAGGTATTGTTTTACTGAAAACGAACTTGAATGTACTGATTAATGTGCTTTTAAAATTTGAAAGCATGTATTTTTATCTTCCATTGGCACCATACAGCAGCAAAGCTATTTCTCAGATAAAACTGAAGTTACCTTATGGTTCATGCAGTAGGACTTCAATATTTCACTCATCAAATACAAATGCTTAGATTACAAAGGCTACCACTCCTGAATGTGGCAAGATCCAGCAACGCAAATCATTGGAAAAGCCTTTGTACAAGCCATTAAGTAATACGCATGGGCCATCAGGTCATAGTCAAGTCATCTTCCAGAAATAATAAAGAAAGAGGTGAAGTACTTGGAAAAGAGTTCTCATATAATTCTATAAGATAATCTCCACCATATTCAGCAGTGCTACCCTTGAAAAAATTAAAGCATATAGAGTCACCAACACAAACATTTTACTTCAAGCTAACACATAAACCTTGGCTCTATTCCACAATGGAGCAGTGAATAGTTACTATCATAAATAAATATTGATAAACTCTAGCTACCAAGCTTAATGCACCAATAAAATTCCGCAGAAATTCTAATTGTGGCAAAAGTAGGTAGCAAGGAAAGATTAATCCATTAAATCAGGGATGAGCCATAGCACAATGAAGGGGATGCATTAAAAAATGCTGGTGAGGTCTGCTTTTCGCACCAGCAAGACTTCTAACCACAGAATGATCCTCTCACCAAAAGGCCCATTCCTTTTCATGGGATGAGAATAAGGGCTTCTGCATCACAACACTAAGGGCCCCCTCAAATTCAGTGCTAGTGTCAAAACAGGCTCACCTCATGGATAAACAAAAAACCAAAGACTTCTATTGGGTGACCTCTCCAATACACTTCCTCCATACAAAATCTAAATCTCTTGACTAAAACTCACAGTAAATGACTTGGCTGAACAAAATAGGTATTATTAGATCAAATCAAAAACTCAAAAGTGAGGTAAAAATTTCATCAGAGCAATAAAAATGCCATCCTTTCATCTCTTTCCTTAATGAATATCTAAGAAACAATACGGAAGTGTAGACTAATACCAGTCACATCATCACCCATAAGGCATTGCTCTGCCCCAAGACCCGAGAGCTATTCCATTATACGTGGCAATGTTTAGATTGGATGCAAGGCTACGGCGGCCATCCTGACGGAAGCAAGGCGGAGTCTCAGTGTCTGACAACAGGAAAGTTGGTGGTGACTTGAAAGTGAATAAAGTTTAGTGGTGCGTTAGCGACTGTGGAATTCCACACCATGTGACAAAAAGATTTACAGTCTATAAAACCAAAATGGACATTAAGAGATTTGAAAATGTCAACTAAAGTACCTCATTGAAAGCACGCACTTTATTGAACTGCTAAAATTAAAAAATGATTGTCTCAAAAGATTTATCTCAGTATCTTTACTTGATTGAATATTGCACAAACTTATGAGGTGATAATTTTACATGGCATAGTAGAGCTAGCAGAAAGCCATGAAATCCACCAATCGGTGAGTTATTATCCCAAATATTTAAATTACACTTTAAAAGTAATACATCTGATAAAAGAGTAGTTTAAAGTTCAAAACTCCTTTCAGAAATTTCAATTAGTAGTCTTGCTTAGAGCACCATAAAACATTGAAAACATTTGTCTTAGAATACAGCACTTTGGATATACATGATTGAAATACCTGAAACACAATAACATCCAAGTCTGCATGCTACCAATGTACAGCAATGATCCAATAACTCTATTCATGACAAATTTCTCAAGGTTCTAATTTTAAAGTAGTCAGTGACTGTACCAATTCCAGCTGATCAGTTACTTCAGACAGTTTTCTCAGACATTGCTATACAGAAAAATGACAAATTCAAGTATTCTTGTTCATTTTAAAATATTCAGCAAAAACTTCCATTGTTCATTATATTTCATTGCATTAAGTATTTCAAAAAGTTGCTTACACCCTGTAAAGCAACGATATAATAAAACATGCAAGATTCTGAAAAATATAGCACTGGGATTGAATTGATGAACAAAGTCTCCACATAAAAAATATTTAAATTGTTCAGCCTTATGATTACTTCAAAATGCATTTCATAATGTGATGAGTAAGACTCTGTATAAAACTTCAATAGTGAAATTACACAAATAATGGACAAAATACACATGCCATTCGGGTATAGACATCAATTCATAGAGCATAAGACTGATGAAAAGTTAGGGAAACAACTATCTGCTCCTTTGGTAAATTAGACATCACAATAACTGATTTGAATAATTTTTTCCATACCAGTTCTAACTAACACAGAGAATATTCAGGATTACAATTAAGAGTTAATTTAATTTCTTTATATTACCACACTAGTTATCCTTAACATGACCTTCTCACTGAATTTTGCCTAGGTCCAACCATCCATGTCATTACGCAAATTATAACATTAAACCATTTCTAAGCATATCTCCTCTCATTACATAATAATTAGGAATTGCACAATGTAACTCCCATATCCTCTAATGAATTTCAGCCCAATAACTCCAAGCATGTTTGGAATTTATAATCACCCTGAATTTTGCAGAATTTTGATAGAGAAACACACATCTGAATTAAAAACTTTAAAAAAAACTTAAAATAGATCTCCCAAGTAAATCTTGAGTAACACCAAACTATTGTTTGATAATATGTATTATGTTGACCTCAGCTATGGGGCAATGCTACAGAATTCTTGACAGTAATAGGTTTGCATATACCTATATAATTACACTATACTTTTTATTTTTCTCGTGGTATGATCAATTACGGTAAGAATCTTACCCATATTAAAGAGAAAAATAAGCCATGTCAGGTTTCCTATTAGATTAGGTACATATAAATGCCCAAGTCTTAGAAGGAAAAACAGACAACATAAAAATACACACCCCACAAAACAGGCTTAATCTCATCTGAATTCAACTATTCTCCAGCACTGCCTGCAGGAACTGCTGCAGGGTGAGAAGCAATCTTGAGATTGAGTGAATAGAAGAGTAACATTCAGCACACAATCAAATTCAATGCTGAATGATATCAACCTATCTTAGGACAGTCAGAATATATCCAGTGCATACACCTCCTAATTTCAAAAGTTTATCAATAATGACGACTGCTACATTAATCGGTTCCAACATTAGGAAAATATCTATAGAAAAATGCTTATGTCATTGATGTTTTAACCATTCACTCTTATCAATGTCTTTTCTCACACACATATTGGTTTATCGCTTAACTTCCTTATTGTAAGAGAGTTAGAGCTCTCAAAAAATTGTGGATACTAATTGACATTCAACACTTGTGTGAAAAAAATTATCGGTTACCCATTAATGCCAGGTATACAACAATCATTAAAATGCTTTGTGTGGGCAATATAAACAATGAAATTCTTTAAAACTCAAATATATGATTTCAGGAAGATGCTGAGAATAATTTGAAAAGAAAACACTTCACTAAAAAGAGATTCAAACTAAGCCATGAAATCATGGAATTATATTAATAAATTTAATTCATGGAATAATTAAAATCATTGAACTATTTTTCAAAATTGATTAAAATTTAAAAAAATTAAGTTGTTTCTTGAAGTGGCATTGATGTATCATGCAATTCAAAACGATGAAATTGTTGAAAAAACTAAGTAAGTTTAAGAAAATTGTGGAGTTCTTATAAAAACAAAAAAATTGCATTACTTTTGATGATTGCATGATTTGTAATTATGTAAATGATTTCTGGATGACATCCTACTTTCATGAACTTCACTTAATAAATAACAAATAAGTTTAGAAGATTTAAAATGTCTACTTCTTAAATATCACAAAACTTAAATCTTTTATCATTGCTAATACTTTATCAAACAAAATACAGTAAAACCTCAATTAACCATTATAGAGTGAAAGAGAATTTCCTGAACTTTACTTCACAACACAATTAGGGAATGGTTTGACTTTTTAAGAGTACATATCTACACACCTCGAGACATTATAATCCAAGCATTCACAAGCATTCCAAGCTAAGCATTCACTTATGGCCCCAGCTCATACGTCAGTAGTTAAGACTTGAATCAAACTCTACCATTTTGAATGAAAACTGTGCACTTCTGAAAACATCTGTTTGGCATTCAGGCCTATCATTAAAAGACAGAAAGGATATACCAGGTCCACCATTTAAAAAATAATTACTCATAGGACTATGTTTTCATGTTTCTATGCATTACATTAAGAAAAATTAAATAAATACATTCTACTTTGTTTTAGCATAAAATTGCCTATGCTAGTAAGCATGTCAACAGCAGCTTCATTTAAACAACTGATGGGCCAGTCCCACTCTTTTTCAGTTATGGTTTGGTTTTAAGCATCTGTTCCCAGTTTCAGTACTGACTTTATCACTTGCTTTCCTTTGCTCAATTTTATATGGCAAGGTAAGCTTTTTTGTTTCATTGAGGGTTTGGTGGACTTTCACTAAGTAATTTCCAATGCAAGAATGACATTTTCATAGGTACTTATAGTGCGGTATAATTCACCAAACCAATGAGTAGCAACTCATTTCAACATAAGATAGAGAAAATCTATGACTTAAACCAAAATAAAAAGGTCAATAAGGTGATTTTTCATCCCTTACAAGTGTTGAAAATAATGAAAATAAATCATGTATTCCTTTCTGTGTGTGAATCTGGTGACTAAGTGGGAACTTAAATATAGTGAAGTACGACATTTCACCAGGTTTTATAATGCATACACTATCAGGGTCCATTATTTAATTTAAGAGGTTTTATTGCCGATGAGTTCAGTGCTGATACCCTTTTGTTTCGGTTCCAAGCTCAAGAACTGAAGGAATTGAAAACTGAAGAACCAAACCAACCCATCCCTAATTAAAAACACTGCTTTCTATTGCACCACACTGGAGACTGAAGGAGAAGAAATAACGAAAAAAATACAAGTCTAAGTAAACCTTATCAATTATAATAAGAGGATGTACCTAAACTGCAGTGAGAAAGTGCGAGGGAGTACATGAATTTTGTGAAATTCACAGTGAAAAAATCATTCGCCTGGACTGGGATTCGAACCCAGACATGTCCCCCCAGACCTCCCGATTTTGCGTGAGAGCACTCGGTGCGAAATCGGGGGGTCTGGGTTTGAATTCCAGTCCAGGCGAATGATTTTCTCACTGTGAATTTCACACAGTTGTGTGACCACTAGCGGGTGACTCCGTTAAAGTTACAGCATGGCCAATTCCACAGTTCTTTGAAGAGTACATGAAGTCCTGAACTTCCACCAGTTCCAGCCTGAAACTGTTGTTTATCCTGAACTGATGATTAATCACATGAAAATGGGATGGTAAAATATACAGATGGAGCTCCAGTATAATCGAAACTACACTATTCACTCTTTATGTACTCTTTACTGGAAACATGAGATGAGGTTATGGGGGAAATCAAACTGGGAGCCAAAGCAGAAATTGCAAAAAAAAAGGAGATTAATTCCAACCACTGAATCGCAAACCATACCGGGCTACCATTGCCTCCTTGAACCTTGTACAAGGAGGCACAAGTCCAGGGAAGATGTTCACTATTTTACAAAAAGCACCAGAAAACTGTTACTAAGAAACCAACATACAAGAAGATGCCAGACAACATTTCTATAAAGGAAGTTTTAAGGCTTGCCAACAGTACCCAATATTAAACTGCGTAAGCACAATTATGGTATTCAAATGACGTGCAATATTGACCAAAGGAGACACATTACGAGAAAAATCTCAATTTTCCTATCAGTTTAAAAAACCAACACGGTAGCAATTAACTGAAGACCAATTCTCCTGGTTTTATTGTGGCATCTAATTTTTTTTGGAACATTTAATAGAGAGAAAAATATATGAATATGTCCATCGTATATCAACATAAGTTGTTTCCATATGACATACGAACTTAAAAATTTACAAAAATGTACACATTTTTATCCTTTAAGTAGTATCGCTTGTGACTGAGTGAGTCCTGACAAAGGAGAAATCTCATCCATTTGTAATGTTAAGCTAAAATAGCTTTAACTGATGTCATGCATTACCATGGCATTAACTTAGATCTTGGGAAAGAGACTAACATCACTCCACACTGCCACTGCTAAAAATTATGATAGCTTTGAGAGAAATACAGAAAAGGCACAAAAAATAGAGGAATGATCAAATTAAAAAGAGGCAAGCATTATAAAAATCAACAAGCAGAAGGATCAGAAATCTGAAGGATAAATTACACCTATACTAGCTACATGAAAACAAGTAAAAGGAATGATGTTGGTTTTTCCTAGACCTGAAATAACATGAGTTTGAAAGAGGCTGGTAAGAAAATCAGGACTTCAACAGCTAAAGCTTTATATTCTTGTATACAAATATTTAATGGAAATAAAAATTATCCCAAGCCAAATGGAACCCCAAATATTCCATGACAAGAATAGTGGTTTGGGTCATAAATTTACTCTTTGGTTAATTGAGATGATACTGTTATAATCATTTTCCACACAACAAACTTTGATTGTTTTGATCTGTAGTAAGTGCATACAAATTCATTTTCAACTTCTGATGCAAATGAATATATTTTATCATCAAGTAGCAAGTCTTGAATAAAAAACATGAAAGAAAATATGTAAAACATAAGCGAATCTGTTTTTCTGGGCCTTAATCATAAGAAAAGACTTAACAATATTCAATTGATAACGCTGGTTCTTTTTTAAACATAGTGATAATGACATTACAGCTAAATGCAATCCCAAATTTGACACACAAATTCACTGTTTCCAGAATACTTATTATCATTTGTGATATCCAATTTACTTAAAATTCCTAATAAAATACCCCTAGGATCATGATATATCCCTCGTAATGAAACTGAATTTTGATATCAACGTCCATTCCGAATGACATTTATAAATGAGCACAAGGTGCAAATGGTAATAATTACATAAATACAGGAAATTGACAATTAAACATGGGTTAAATTGAAAAATATTATCAACTACCTTTTCTAAATTGTCTTGATTTTTCAGCAAAGAGAGCTGTGAAATACGATTTGACATTTTCAATATTAGCACATTGAATTTACAAGGCTGTCTTAACACAACTGCCAAGAGGGATGTTGCACGACAAACTACCAGTTAATCATTTGTTGAGACAAGCCTAACAACTTCAAAATCTGTCATCATAATTCAAAGGATGAAAGAGAATTCAGAAAATAAATTAGTTCACTAAATGAAGAAAATTTCAATAATTATTAAAAATAAAATCCTGAAGGAAAAGTCAAACAAAATATGAATTATTCACCAAAATGAATTTAAAAGTTATGAAAATGTTATTTTAAAAAACAGTATGGAGTAGGTATATACTAATAACAATTTCATTAAAATTAAAAATCACTCCTAAAACATATTAGGTACTGCTCGAGACATGAAGATCTAATTTTAAAATTTACTACACACAACAGCTTGAAACAAATAAGAAAGTAACATTTTTAAATATCTTCTGTTCAAAAGAAAGAGCATCATGCAAATGTTTTAAGTGGCCTAACTTAATGAGAATAAGTGTTTATAAATTCTCTGCATAGCTCTGAAGCTGTACTTAATTAGAGTATCAAATCATCAATTGATGCAATCAAATGACTTTGGAAAAATCATTCATAACATATTCCCAGTTGGCCTTTTTTATCAACTAAAACAAAAAAAAGGAGCAGATTATCTACAATTAAATGAAACATGATCCATTTCTTTAAAATAAAGAAAATGGGATTTAGCAACACAGATAATAAGCTGAGAACAATGCCAGAAAATGTCCTCTTTTCTCTTGAATATAATACCAGTACCATTGTGCAACACACACAACACAACAAAAATTTCCTTAAATTAAAATATACAACTCATCAAAAGAACTGAGTAAATGAACATTACAATTTCAGAAGTATCTACTCACTCAGTACAATGCAATCATAATTCTCAATTCTTTTCAAAGTGAATCCAAACAATTGTCTAGAACAATATCAGCTTATTCATTCTTATAATCTCATAAGTCTTGCTCAATTTTCATTTCAGGATTCAGCACTGCCAATAAAGTTTTAGAAATAAATTCTCCCCAGTAATTTATTAATTATTTTTGGCTCTTTAGTTAGAAAAAGTATCTAACTGGCAACATGATATGCATTCTGCTACACATTTGTTTGAGGGCAAGAAAAATTAAATATGAGAAATAACATGCATAATTAGCCTTTAAAATCATGAAAGATATACAGAGCAATTCCCACTTTCTAATAGGATGCCTCTGAATATGGTATTGATCCTGAAATTCATTTAACCCTAATATAAAATTAGGACCCTATTCAAGAGAAGCTAATAATAAATGAAGAAAATAATAGCTCAAGCTCAAGGAGATGCCATTTTTGTGATGGACATGATACTCCTGTAAGCTTAAATAATGCCTTTAGTTATTACTCATGATATTTTCTGAACACATACCATGTCTTCCTTCATTCGATCTCTTAAGAAAGGTGTTCATGCACAAAATGTAGCCAACTATATTTTAAAGGTCTATTGGCAAAGATGTTTCACATCAGAGGACAAAAACATCTAAGTTTCCTTTTAAGTATGATTATTCCTTACTTTTCCCACATATTTAAAATAGTGAAGATTATAAATGCAATGCAAAAGCCATTTTTGTCAAGAGAATGTTTAAAGAAACTAATTTATCATCAATATATTTTACGAGGATCAAAATTACCTCACAAAGGTGATAAAGGTTTATGTTCTATGACTCAAGTAATGTAATATAGCCTGTTTAAGCACCAACATGAAGACCCAGAGTATAGCCATGTTAAAAATATCTTACCATTTAGTAGTTGAAAAACATTTTAAGCCCTGAATTTACAACAATGAGACAACTCAGCCAAACCATTCTCCCATGAAGGAGAGCAATTAACACTCGGAATGGAAGAAGGCCCTTTCTTAATCTTACCAGGCAAGACGGAATACTCGATGTAGTGTTATAATAAGAGTCTCAAGTTGTCAGTCTCTGTTGCCTTTACTCCTTTAACTAAGATAAAGAGCTAAAAATCAAGTGTAAGAATTGTAACCTATCCTTAAATCAGCACCAAATACATATCACCCTACATCAGCTGCCATCCACATGATATGTATATGATATCAGGGAGAGTAAATGTATATCTTATTTTAAGCACAATTTTAGAAATTCATAGAAGAATTTAAAAATATGCTCTATATGAGACCAAAAATTCAGCCTCTATAATGCCTGTTGCTCACGGTAAAATTATCTATAAAAGAGTTCTATAAAAATTTTTATTGAAACTATTATAAATCGCACGTAAAACATACTTGCTTGCTCACGGTAAAACTATTCATAAAACCGCTATGTTGACCAATCTGCCATCTATGGCTTTGCGAACACTTAAAAGTGATACATTCACTCTCTTTTGGATTACTGTTTGGTTAAAAACTGTGTGTATTGTTTATTTTCTTACTTTCTGATCACCCTCAATGGCACTAAAGGGTCTAATGGTACTATTCTAATCAGAAGGTAACTGCCTCAACATTCCATGAACTTCCAGCCATGTTTGTTTACTTTTCCTTGTTTGGCTTCCCATGAATATGAGATTATCAACGCGATAAGCAGAACATCTCATTGGTAGATGCATAAAATGGTTTTATGGAAATAGAACCAGTCCTTTTCCGTAAAATGTTTTGTAAACTAGGTTTCATAAAACGATTTTATCATTAACAAGCTCATTTATATAAAATTAGTCAATTTTATGTAACACTTGGCCGAAAATTTTACCGTGAGCAACAGGCATAAGGCTATTATCTCAATATCTCTCAACTCATTCTCAGCAATTTCATCCATGGTTTATTTTTTAAATAAATCAAATACAAGTACAATCATAATAATTTCATATCCTAATGGCCCCAATACTAAAAAATGCCATAATTCTCTTTTCCAACCATTATGTCCTTCCAAGATTACATTCTCTGGGAAGAATAATCACAGACCTTGCAGACAAAATAATATAAACCTGTAGTAGTATCCACATTTACTGTCTTATTGTACCACATTTACTGCAGACAAGGTCTACCATAGATCTTTGAGTATAAGTCAACGGTGAAGTCTTCTTTACAGCTGAAAATATCGACTAAAATCCGTGACTTGAGCATAAATCAAGATGAAAAAGTTGTTTCAACTCCTCTTTTCAATTAAAGGCTTAAGAATTATTATTGAAACAAAGAGCAACAAACACAGAAAAACAGAAAGAGAAACTTTTAATAAATGTATCAATAATAGCTGAAGCTGCTACAAAAGCGGCAGCGTAGATGTCTACAGCATCCTTTGACACAGCTGTCTGTTTTTTTGTGTGATGAGGTAGTTCGTCATTATCTAGAATGAGTGTAACATCAAGAAAATAATTCAACAGAGGTCTGCGTGTTTTAAATTGTCCAATGTTGGTGACTCCGCACTTCCAAGAAACTTTTGTATGTTGAGTTAACATTCTAAATTGTGAGGAATGGATGGAACATCCTCCTAGCATTTATCCTGTAGTAGCTGACGAAATAGTGTTCACGTGAGGAGAATAACAATAGCTTATAAGGAAATACGCTGTCACAAAAAGGTTCTTTTGTTACCTGCGTGATTCACTTCTGATTGCATATACATATATGAAGATAACAGCAGTTACCTCATCCAAACTTAATCATTAGCAATGTATAGAATATGCTTGCAGAAAATTGTAGTTAAATAATAAATAATCATCTTTTTCTATACCTTCGTAATATATTCCACAAGACTATTACGAAGGTACCTACACATTGGAGTGGCACATTCTTTAATCGTAAGATATTATAATATTGATAGTTTCATGTTTTTTTAAATAAAAAAAAAGCACATTTGTTAAAGGATTACTATTTTGTTTTACGACATTGTTGGTGTCATTCAGGCGATGCCAAATTTTTCCTCAAGAAAACTTCATGGAAAATCATACACACTTTTGCAAGTGATTTTTACCATTCCCAAAAGAGCTCTTTGGGACTGAAAAGTATCCAAACATGGTCATATTTGCATGTTAAAGACAATATCTGACTTCCGAAAGATTTTCCGACGGGCCTAAGACTGACTGTTGAAGAATAATTAAACTCCAATCTAGGACACAGATGACCGTAAAACTAGTAGACACATTATGATCAATGAAATGTTTCGCAAGATGGATTGTGATTATGCCATGAATAAAATTCTGGATGAACAATTAACAGACATTAGTGGAGCGGCTCTCGGGCATTCGTCCGCATTGTGTCTATGCTCGACAACAGTTTCTCCAGCTATCCTGCTGGCTTCTTCAGGTCTGAAGTCAGTCACTTCAGACCTGAAGATGCCAGCAGGATGACTGGAGAAACTGTTGTCGAGCATAGACTTCACGCGGAGGAATGCCCGAAAGCTGCTCCACTAATGAAACCCCACGGTAAACTTCAAATCAAAATTAACAGGCATGATTGGACAACCTAATTCTTTGTGTCAATTTTATACCTGTGAGCATATGTATACATTGACTCGTAAACCTTTTAGTGATATTGTGGTAAATCATTTACTTATGATAGGCGTAGCAGAAATCATTCTGGATTATAGTTGAATTTCTAAATGTTTAATCATGTTATAATAAACATTTAACATCGAAAAACATTCATTGAAAATGTGTAGGTTGCTACTAATCCATGATGGCATCATGAAACCCATCAAATCTGGCTTTTCCAAAAGCCTTTGCAACCCAGTATCCTATTGATCGTAGGTAATCTTGAATGGTCAACTGCACTATTATCTTGGACAGACTATGTGCCCCAACTGCTATTGGAGTGTTTTATCCTTAGTTTAGTATATTAGAGGCCACAGAGCTCATCATTCGCATGCATAGAAGATAATAGCTTGATTGAAGAGGACATAACCATAACTTATTTCAAGCAGACTTTTAAATCCCTTTTAAATATATTTTTAGTATTGAGGACTTCATTTTGTTAACTTCGATATTGAATGAGATGATTTAATTATGCCAAGAAACCTTTATAAAAAATTCTGGAGGAAACTTCATCCCATTTAGGATATACCCCTAAGAGTACTTCAAAGACAAAGATGAAGAAAATATTTTTTCACATATTTTGGCTGAGCTTAAATACTTTGATAAACTATCAAGAAACACCATTAATTTCCAAGAATAATGACAAAAAGTATGCATTTTTATGCATCACCAAATGATCATGAGAATCAGACCTAAATGGCAACTATTTAAAAATTCATGATGAATAAACAACCATGTATACACTGCCAGATAAATCATGAAGAAAAAACAACAGCATTTAAGGAATGAATTTCATCCACAAAAAATATTCATCATTTAAAAAAGTTATTATCATTAAAACAAAGAGATCATCCAAAACTATACTAATAGGAGTACACACTATAACTATAACATTTCCTAGAGTTTATTTCAGCAGAAAAATATTAAGTGAAAATTTTAATCCTTTTTACATCAGTCAAACTTAAAAACAGCAATCTAAAAGAAAACTGATTAGAAAAAACTTCAACATCATCAGTCACATAGTATATTTCCTTTTTTCATAAAGACTCAAAAGAATTTTTAAAAAGAGACAGTCGTAGACCAAGTGGGGTGAATACACCAATCATAATAATTAACACTATTACCAAGTAAAACAGTTTCTAAAAATCACGAAAGTCTAAAATGATATAATAAAATACTGAAAATGACAAAAATAACTACAATGGCTTAGCCAAATTTTCATGCAGATCTTAAGAACCTAAGATGAAATCTATAAGGTTCATGGAGACACATGAAACGTCTACAAGCAAACTAGATTATGCAACATTTTAATTAGCTGTCGTTCATTTTTACAGACACACAAAAAAGGCTATGCTCCAGAAATGACTTTTTATAATATACGTTAGAGGAAGTTACAAATTCTCTCCATGCTTCTAAGTAGCATGATTTTAAAGTAATCAACAAATGAAAACTACTTTCACTTGATTAATTTAGAGAGAAACTTCACGAAAATTGGGCAATCATAATACAGTGCAAACGCATTACAACAATCAATATCTGTCATCTGTGCCTACATACATTTAAAGTATGCATAACTAACCATATTACAAGATTTCAGGCTTTCCCAGCAAAGATGTGTCTCAGGGATTTCTCGGGTTTTTCACCGGGTACTATGGTTCATTCTCGACTTGAGTATTGAAACTTTGGCCAACGTGGACCATAGTACCCAGTGTAAAACCCGAGAAATCCCTGAGTAACTAACCATATTCCTTCCAACATTCTTAACAGCTTTAGATATCTGTTACACTAATGGGATTTAAGTTCCGAAGAATCATTTCCTAATATATTTAATATAAGTGCAAATAAATATGTTCTCTATCTTATATTTATTTATTTATGCCATATATTTTTTACCATATATAAAAAGCATTGCACAAAAATATAACACCCTCTCTTGAAGTTTCAATTGGGAACTGAGAGACTAAGTATTGTGTTAAATCTAATGTTTAGGGAAAGTTAGAGCATTTCATCTTTCGAGTCGCACAAGGAAAAATACTTGAAACAGGCTTACTTTTTTATCAAAAAGGAGCACACCACTACAGACTTCACCTTTATTCCCTTAAATCACGACAAAATTAAACTATCTAGGGAAAAATATAGTTTTTATGTATCATGTGCTATTACTGGCTGGCAATGAACAAATCTAAATAAATTAAAATAAATAAAACTGAAAGACCAACAGCAGAATACATTGATTCCTTAGTATGCTATGAACAGTACCAAACTAACTAGGAGTAAACCATTAAAATGGCATTCACTGAGCGCTACCAAGATTAACTAAACCAAGTGTGCTACTATCTTTGTAGCTGATTCTTAAACAATACCCTGCCTTGTTTAGCAGAGCTACTAAATATGACAGTTTCATTAGCAGTCCATATCTTTTGAAGATAGATCATTTATTAATATTATCATAGAGTAAGTATATATAGAGTGGCAACGAGATAGGGACATTTGGATTATAAGTTTTTGAATAATATTTTGACCGAGAGATGGAACAAACTGTATTGAATTAGCATTATGGGCTGTAACAATCAACTCGGCTGAAGCTGTGGCACATGGACACTTCGTTCGGTGTCGTTTATTCATATTACGTTCTTACTATAATGTCACCACCAGGATGTTTAGTGATCGATACTGAGCGTAATGTGTTTTGCTGTGCCTTGTTCAACGAGGAGAAAGGAGAGGGTCAATGAATTAGAAAGCTGTTATTCTCTAAGCTCATTTCTGCTATACAGCCCTCGCATTTGGTAAAATGAATTTCGAGACTGTAATTGCATCGACAATTATTTCGCTTGCGAATATTGTAAATAATCTTAAATATTTTGGCAAGAACATTTTCATATCACATTTTCAGGAACATACCAATCCTCAGCTACTGTTTGTATTATACTAATAATCAGCTTGATTCACTCTTCCTTAATTGCAGAATGTCTAATATGAACGTGTAAGTCCTGCTTCTTACATTATATCCATTTAAGTGGTACCTATTAATGATATGTTAATGTTCGTGATCGAAATTGTACCTAGTTGAAGGTGGAAAATGTATTCATCGAGAATAGGTCCCGACAGTGTGAAGTTTTTCTCATTTAAAAGCCAATGAATGTATCTTGAATGAAAATTGGTTTCCAAAATAAGTTGGTAATAACTGAAGCAGGTTTGATTACAATTGATTGCAATGTCGAAAGTAATGAGTAGAATGGCAATTGGAGATACATATTTCCTGAACTTTGTCGGGCTGAGTAAGCGAATTCCGAAATTGATCTTTGAAGCTCTTAATTTACAGGATATGTTGCCACAATGGTTACATTTCCTTCTAGTATCAGAGAAAAGAAGAATGTTAACAGAAAGCAAATGATTCATTAACGATTAGACATCGGGAGGCAAATTATTTATCCAAAAGTTGTATAATGAGCACTGGGGTTCCTCAGGACTCCATTCTGGAACCCATACTGTTCCTTGTATGCATCAATGGCTTGTATGACTTCCTAACGGTAGACAGTAGCCAGGTAATCCTATATGCAGATGATTCCAACATCTTATTATCTGATCCATCTGTTAGAAATTTGGTTTGTAAAAGTGAGCTTGCTTTACAACAAGTTAATAATTGGTGCAAAGTTAACTGCATTAATCTGAATGCTGATTAATCACAGTTAATATACTTTTCTCGAAAATCCAAATCAACAGTCTGCTATGTCAAATTGATGATCATTTTGTCAAAAATGTTCAAAGTTTAAATTTTCTTTGACTCTTTCTTGATACCCAACTCAAGTGAAAAACCGATATACAGCATTTAGCAAAAAAATTAAGCTACCTGATTTTTTATTTGAATGTTCAAAGAAAGCTGTTAACCTTCATGCCCTCATTACCCAGTACTTAATATATTTTTATTCCCACCTTACTTATGGTATTACTTTCTAGGGTTATCTCTTACCCATAGAATATTTGTTATTCAAAAAAGGGTTATAAGAATCATGGCTGGGAAACCTCCATGCTCTCCCTGTCGATCAATTTTTAAAGAGCTGAAAATACTGTCTCTTCCATGTGTATGCATCATGTTTACTGTGTTCTTTGGGAAAACAGAGAAACAATGTTGAAAAGCTGCCATTTCCACAAATACTCCACGAGAAGGAAAAATTATAATAATTTTTTCTCAATCAGAAAAAAAAGACTGCCGAAGGACCTCAAGAAATGGGTGTACGGTTATACAACAAACTTCCTTCGAATTTAAAAGGTGCAAGCAGTACTGCTTCCTTTAAGCAGAAGCTAAAAGCATTTTTATTGGGCAAATTGTATTATTCGGATAACGAATTCCTAATGGATGATGAATTCTAATTGAAAAATTTTCTTTCCTCCATTGTACTTTACTGACTTGTCCTATTCAACATGTATTAGTTGGCACAGGATTAAATAAATAAATAAATGTATTTCATTAAAATTTTGCATGGCAACAAGTTAAAAATCTTTAAAATGCAAAAATAAATTTCTTTAATAAACATGAAATTGTTCATGAAAACGTGAAAAACGCTAATGCGAGTGTTTTTTGTCTAACTACCATTGGAATTAGGTAAATGATTCTTAGTTACATCGAGGATTGCTTTTCTTCGAACAACATAAAGAAAATTGATGGAAACAGAACTATTTTGAAAGTAACTTATGGTAAAAACTGCTAAAAACTTAGAAAAATCAGGAATTGCCTAGCAAACTTCCTATATACAAATCATACATGCTGATAGACTATTAACATATTTCTCTTCATTCATAATTTATAGGGGTATTTAGCGTAACATATTTTCAGTGGTGAAATTTATTAGGAATATCTAAGACAAAGACAAAGTCTTTAGTCTCAATGTTATCTTGCTTTTTGGCTTCACATGGCTGCACTGAAAACATGATATTCAGTCATCAATTCATTTATATTGTGACAGTTGATACGTACGCAGTAAGCAGTAGCATTTTAAAGGCAAATAATTAACTCAATAAAAATAAGTGATTTCAAATGCGTGTCACTTAAAATTAGTTAATGGCCATTTCACCACAATCTAGAATCTGTTAGTAGCCAATGCGATATGAGAATACTTAATAAAAAATCCAAGGGAAAGTAGAAGAAATGGTAATGAAATCAAATATGTTATGAATTGTCTAGCAGAATTCTTGGTTTATTCACCTAACTGTAAAGAACATATATTCTTTATTTAGTATTAAGCGGTGTGCTGTTAGCTGTTCATTTGAGAAGATATCTAGCTACACTTGCTTTTAACATAATTTTCAATCACTGAATTTTTTTTATCGTGAAAGGAAATTGAATTAAATTATCTGACAAACTTTAAAGAATGAATATTAGAATATGTATCAGTAATCCAGAGTAAAACTTTCACATTTCATTAGTTTGCACTATTAAAACAGCGGGTACAAAGAGTTTTTTTTCACAAAAACAGAGCTCACTTCAAATTTAGTCACCATGCCTGAGATATCACATTCCAATGATGGAGTAAACTCAGGTATTTGTGGTAAATATGAATTGATGTTATTGTTGCGTGTTTGAATCAATAATTATGAGGGGAATGAGATCTTCCTTCATTTTACGACCACCTGTTCCTTCGTGCTCAACCTTTCAGGCACCCTTTGTCACAATAGGTGCGGGGAAAATAAAATCTTAGACTTACCATGGCAAGAAGTGACTGACTGTTTATGCAATGACACTTGGCAACGACAAAACATTAGACATTAGCGAAAAAGCACACAACAGGCATGGCCAAAATCCTCCTCCATTTGAAGCAATAATATTGAGTGCCACCAGTGCCATCAAGTGGCCTCATTTATAAGGAAAAAATTCTTTCCCCTCGAGGAGAGTGCCATCTGAAAAAATTCTTCCAAAAGCTCGCAAAAATTTATATGAAGTTTTCAGCATCACGTAGCCTCTCTTATATTCTTACTCTATGGTATTATTTTACTGGAAGGTCCTTGGCCCACTTGCAAGTCAAGTGAGGCAATTTAAAGCATTTACAGGAAGTTGATCTAAATAAATCTTTCTACAGTTGAGCACCCTTAATCCGGCACTGTCGGGACTCGAGCGAAGCCGGATTAAGAGATTTTGCCGGACTACGGGTGCTGTGGTAGTAACCAGTATACTTATGGGGTCCGCAATGTTTTTTACGAGGGAATTTAATAAATTATAGCAAATTAAATTAAACTTGAATAAATTCTGTATAATTTAACAAATAATTTGAAAAAAAAAAAATAATAATAATAATTAATTAAAAAAAAAATAAACTGTTTGTAAATTCACAAACACAAAATCAGTCAACCGGTAGTGTTGCAAAACGGCAGAGTTAAATGAATGCATAGAACATATAAACATATTGCTGCACATCAAACAGTATAATGTTATTAGTTGATAAATAATATAAATAAAGAACAATGTTTCATTGCTTCCAATGTTCCTTGCAATCCTTATGCCACTGTGTAACGATATCAGCTGATTTAATCTACACTATGTCGTCAAGGCTCGCTGCTACCAGTGCTTCCATCTGTGCGGCTATCCGTCGATACATCAGGAGCAATGGAGGAGGAAGCCTTGGAGGAATATTCTTGTCCATCCCTGGTTGTCTTTTTGAACGTATCTACAATCTATCAAATTCTATAAAAAATTTTAGCCTGATCCTTTAAAATTTGGCCTGAAATACTGAGCCATTCACTTTGACGCAGTCGAAACCACAGCATAAGTACGCGATATCTAAAACGGCACTAGAGCCTTCTTTTGTGGTTTTTCTTATCGCCATTCCTTTCTTAGTGTCACTTTCACAGGAAAAATTAAGGATCTTCCCTTTCTGTTTCTTATTGTCATAGATTGTTGAAGATCCAACGGAGCACATATCGCACATACAGGCGCTTCACTGATGTACCGAAAACAAGTTTTTTCAACACTTACGCTTTTTCTGCGATAGTTAATGTTCTGTGCTTTCGCTTCGCCCCCTTCCCGCGGCAATAACTGCTTACGTGAGACAATTACGGATAAAACTATGCAGATGACAGTTTTTACTTCGAGTTGCCACTAAGTATAAAGCAAATCCACGCACCATCTAAGACCAGTACTGTCCATCTCCGATAAGCCGTGCAACAGAGAGGTTTTTAGTTAAGAGTGGGTTACAGTTTCAGTAAATACAAAGCAATGATTCGGCAATAAAGTTTCTGTTTTCCGCGAAATACCTATGCCTTTGAAATATTGCCAGATTAGGGATTTCCGGATTAGGGGTGCTCAACTGTACATTGAGGTATCATCACTTATTATTGGAGCCTGACATGGGGAAGACATGGCAACATGTCAGTTGATAAATGCCTCCAAGCTCACAGTAGCCTACTTAGTAGGAAAGGAAGATAACGTAATCTAAAATATAGAAAATTCTTTCTTATATCAGTGTTAATACATTTATCATTTTCTGGAATATTACCAAAAGTTTCATTAATGCCTTTGTGTGTCATAAAGTGGTTGCACTGTAATTTAATCATAAGGAATTTCAAAGAATGTCACTCCAATAGTACTTATCTAGGAAGTGCCTATATCTTAATAAATACATTTTACTTATACTTTGCAGTCTCATATGATCCTAATCCTAATAAAATGATGAAGCACTATAAATACACTTACGTGGATATATAATCATATAAATTACTCCTTACATAATGCACACATACTGGCCTAAATACAAGCCATTGTATCTGAAGATTGTTATGCTGCATGACATTCTTGACAAAAACTGCTAAACTTCAGTAAAGAAAACATTGATTAATTAAGTATGAAAAATGGCACATATAAAAAATAAGTACTTTTACATTTGGCTCAAATCTACTTTGTCTGAAATTAGATAACAGTCCCAACAGCATAACATAGTAAGTAATGCTTCTGAAAAATGACTTTATACACTTTGGCATTAAGTATGTAACAAATGCAACAGATGGCATTCCAATGAGCTGAGGAAAACATCAATTCATTATGTTCCCTGTATTTTTTAATGTAAAGTACACATTGCTCAACATCATTTGGGTTTCATGCAGCATCCCCATTGACAGAAGACAATGATGAATGCTATTAAAAAAATTATTAACAGAAAACATTCCACAATGACAAAGCTAGGATTTGAAAATGTGCAATGTGCAGTGAAATTTTCTATCTACAGCTACAACTAAAATAAAATTAACTTCTATTATAGAAGAACAGGCACTCTAATAAGCATAAAATATGTATTTTGATGATAGTTTGATTAAGCACATAATTTTACTGAATCCATAGAATTTAGGTGGTCAATGTGCAGTAACAAGGTAAAGAACCAAAGGGCCTTTCAATTTGAAAGTATCAATGAACTTAAAGAAGCCCCATTTGATACAGAACTTTAGTTGAGAAATTACTTAAGACTGAAGTCCAGCTTTTACATAAAGAGCAGCAACAATCAAACTGGAAACAGCTATCATGTCCAACTGATATAATGATTATAAACCAGTAATGCAAGGCAAATAGGCATAATTAGGACAGATATACTTGTCAAATTAATAGATGCACTGCTTAATATTATGACGAGGTTTAATTAGCATCTTTAATTTCTGCCCATTCCAAATCCTGTTCACGATGACCCAAGGTAAGAATACTAGAGTAATTTCCCGTACCTGTTCTCTCTTAACCACTTTTTCTTCCTTCTCCCTCTTCCTGACTTCAAGGAGGAACTCGTTGAATAGACTCTCTCTCTCCCTCATCTTTTCAATATTCTTAAATCTCTCATCCTTTCCATACTTCTGAGCAAAATCACTGAAGGAGGATCTGAAAAAACAAAGCAAATAACATGAATAAGGCTATACCACCATCATCAGTACACTGTAATGCAGGAAAAATGAGACAGCAAATATGCACACTGCTGCTTGACATCAACACAGAAGTTATACAAAATGCTACATTGTTACACTTAAACTTCTAGTAATAACAATTTTTATTTGTTTCACTCTATGAATAACTGTATATCATGATAAATCTTCTGTTCAAATGAAAAGTGAACAATAATACACTGAATTTTGCAGACAAAAAATCTTAACTAAACCATATTTTGAGTTGCAGTTTCAGAGTCCCATATCTCACTTCTTACAGATCCCTCTCTCGAAAAAACAAGGCAAGGTCACCGACCACCTCAATGCCTGAACAGATGATGCACTGTCAACATAGGATATAGTCGAACCCTTCATTGTTTTTCACTTCTGATGTCCACTAACACTATCCGATTTTATCCAATTACATCATCAGGGTGTCCGGTGAATCACAATTTCTTTTTTCCCTGAGTTTTCCAGGTTTTCCAGGCAAATGTTTTGCATTTTCCAGGGTCTTGCTGCACTTTGTTTCTAACATATTTTTAATGAATTTCTAATAAAATCGGCATAATTTTGCCAACATGAAAAAACGAGAAATTTTGGTCCCTACTTTGAGTTAAAAACGTACGAGTATACAAAGAATGTGGAGTATTACGGGTTTTATTTCAACCAACAAATAAACAAAAACGGTTAACTGACAACAAAATTCTGTGTCAGGTGCACTTTGAACACAAAAAAGTAGATTCAGACTAGTTTGATAAAGAACATGTAAATAAAAGAAACTGGTGTGACATTTTTTAATGAGTGCATTTCCGATTCAATTTCAGCAACAAATTTCTCGGCTTTTCAAGAAATTACGTTATTTTGGTTTACAGCTCTTGAACCTTTTGCAGTATGTACCTCTTTCTTATTCTTTTTCTCTTGAGGTCTTGGTACCTTTCCTCTTCTCCCAAAAGGCTTCACTGTACTTTACATGAACATTTCGGAAACTGTAAATTAATTGCTTTGTGATAGGTACGGATCTAACGCCCAAAAAAATTCAATTATGTAAAACAAAATTGTATTTGTTGGACAATTCACGAATTTTAATTAGGTTGGATTGCCCCTGTACAGTGGCCCTGTCGACTACGAACCCAAGGGCCGTGATTTCTATACGCAGTGACCGCAAAATGTATTTCCGCTCCTTCAAATACATTTCTGCAAACATTAAAACGAGGAGGGTGGAGATTATTGGGAAGGGATTATCAATTACATATATAACAATACCCAATTATCCATTTAGGGTTGCCGGCCGAATGGTTTTCGCATAATGCGGGAAATGCCACTGCGCATGCTCAGACGTTTAGATTTATCGTAAATTTGGCCACACCAAGAATTCCATTCGTACGGCTCTTCTAACAGAATCTTGATTTCCGCGTGAAATTCTGTTTCCGGTGACAGATTTTGGCATCAATTCTGATTCCATTCGTAGCGGCCATTTTACATGGGAATTATTCCGTGTGGAATTTGCCTTGTTATGCAATCGGCCCCTTAGACTGCGCATAGGGAGAGTGGGGTGGGATGACGAAGCACAAGCTGTGAGCGGGCGCACAGCTATGAAAAGAGTATGAAATGAACAGGGAGTGCAAGGCTACGCTGAGCCGAGAGCATAATGCAAGCAAAGGTGCAGGTTAAACCTCTCTCTCTGTCTTAATGGAAATCGGCTGCCATGCATTTTCCAGGGTTTTTCGGAAAAATACAAAAATTCCCTGAGTATTCCCTGAGTTTTCCAGAACAAAATATTTCCCTGAGTATTCCCGGTTTTCAAGGTTTTCCAGGTCGCCGGACACCCTGATCATGATGTAATATTATTACCCAGTGTTAAATATGCTCATTTAATATGATTCCAAGATATGATAAAAGCACATTTTCAATGAAAAGTTCTCGGAGCTGAACAACTGAACAATAGTTGTAATTATCATTCAGTAGAAAGACATAAAAAATAGAAAAATACATACGACAATGTGAATCTATTAGTTTGTGTTCGTCATTCAGTAGGAGCTTTTTCTCGGAAGGATGATCCCTCTCTCATAAACCTGAACCAGATATTTTTGATCGTCAGTGATGAATACATAACTTAGTCAAATCTCCTCCATACCTCTCTCTTTGACATTGCATTCTTTACACCAAGTATTATTTCCCATTTTCTGTTAAGGACATACATTTTCCATTAGAAAGCCTGGTCTCTCTCTCCTGAAAGGAGGATATGACAAAGGGTACTTTCCGTTTAGGTATGGCGAAAGCTGGCTGATAATATTTGCCAGATGTACAAATGAAATCGACCAAAGTGGCTTTTCTCGCATAAAGATAGCTGCCCTACCAGAATAGCTATGAAAAAATGCCCTTTTGGTTCTTTACTTGCACAGCATGCATATGGAGATAACAGCTGGCGAAAGTTGGGTACTTCAACTTGGAAGCACAGAATGCACCGAATCACTGTGCGAACAAAAGTAGACTTCCTACTCACTACAAAAAATTAGGGATGTGCGAGTACTCCAACATTCGAGTCGAGTAGTTGGTACTCGACTCAAGTACTTGAGAGTATTTTTATGAAAGTCAAGTCGACGGTGCCGCCGAGGCCAATAGGTTCAGAAATCTGCTGACAGGAAGCGCTATCATAGTAAACTTGCCTAAAATCAATAATTTCACGGAAATGTTCCTCAGCTATGAGAAGTGATACGAAAATCAGCTTTGATATAAGTTCTAGCTGCATCCTCTATATTTCAATACGGATACTTCTCAAGTACGTAAGTTTAATACAAGTAATGTGGTAGTGAAGAGTAAAGAGGATGCCCGGCACTTTTTTCCTCAGGCCTCCACGCCGAGCAATTTCGGCAGTCCAGCGAATGGTTACCCCGGATCACTCTTTCCCCCCACCCTTGCCTCGGCGCTCATCAGAGGGTTGGAGTGAAGAGATATTTTTTTTCAAGTAAGCATTACAATTCATCTATAGGAGCACATTTCACACATCGCTAATTGTAACCTTACCCTTGTGGTAGTGGTGAGTTAGATTTCCCACTTCCTCGTGATTTTTCCACAATCTGAAATTATGTTTGCGTAGCTCCCGAGAGAACTTTGAAACGCATCGTCACATCAATAGGACAACTAACGTACCTAGAGCATCGAAGCAACTCTGATCTCAAATTAGGTACATTTTCTTTTCAAGGTGATACATTGCCACAAAGTAATTTCTATTTGAAAAACTTTGTTGCTTGTAGCAGAAGATGCCTGTAAATTATGTAACCTTGATGACATAAATGAAAAATCGTACTTGTTATGGCGATATGAGAGAAATAACCACTTGCTACAACCGTACAACTTCGTATGTTATTACCATGAGACAAACCATTGGTAAAAAATCACTCACTACAGCCAGATTCTCGCTATATACCACACTCGTAATGACGGACTTCTACTGTATCAGGTATTGATAGTTGGCTTGTTCTCTAACTTTAATTGCTACGAATATCTGGGCTCTTTCTAGCAATTTTGGATATAAGTTTACAAATATCAGCTGAATAAAGACCTTCGTTGCACACAATAATTAATATGGACAACATTGGATGCAAAATATCTTCCACTCGCTCTTTAATGGGAGAATTTTTGTTAAGAGCAGGTTACAGTTTCAGTAAATACGAAGCAATGATTCGGCAAAAAAGTTTCTGTTTTCCGCGAAGTACATAACTACGCCTTTGAAATATTGCCGGATTACGGGTGTTCCCAGATTAGGGATTTCCAGATAAGGGGTGCTCAACTGTACTTCATATATATAATGAATATAAAGTACAATTAACACATTCAATGATCCAAGGAGATTAAAATATAGAAGCTACTTACTTTCCATGAAGGTTGGCATCCTCCATCAACCGTCGAAATTCATCCTTCCGTTCACGCATTTTGTTTCGCTTCTCCCGTCGTTCCTCTTCAGCTCTTTCCTTTACATACTTTTCAAATACTTGCTTCCTCTCCTTGGAAGTCAGCAATAAGTACCTATTGTCAAAAACAATTTTGTGCAGCTCCTTCTCCCAAGTACTAAATGCTGAAACCTAGGAAAAGAAATTCAATTCAATTTACCACTGATTTTATTATTTCTTGAATTTTAACCTATGTGTACATGAATCAAATAAGCAAAGTTGGCGGAACAATTCATGTTTGTCCATTTATATTAGAAAATGGTCTTTTGCAGAATATTCCTAGTACTAGCCACTGACTTGATCTATTCAAAACTAAGTATAATGTTCTCTTGTTTACTATTTTTTAGTTCTTTATATTGTATTTGCAAGTCAACAACAATTGTCAGTAACAAAATTTAATGAAGATCAGTTTTTTTTTTCAATTATTGCATTTAAAATATGTCACGCGCAAGGTACAAAGATAAACCCTGAGTGGATGAAAGTGCTTTCCAAAGCCTACCCGGTGCCACACCTGAGAAGACTTCTCCATTTAATTAACCGGGAAAGCCTATCGTCTTTCATCTGACAAGAATAAACCAATTGAAGTCCCTGTTTACTTGTTCCCACTTTTTAAAATGCATGAGAAAAAATAAACACTTCATACATAACTGCCTGTTAACATTAAATACTGAGCGAGCAGTGTTCCTTTAAAATTGGGAGTTTTGATTATTTATCAGCTTCAGTATTAGCATTATTGCTCAAGTTACAAGTAAATTAGAGAATACTCTTCTAGCAAAAGAGATTTTCCTTGTTAACCAGCCTTCTTGGAAAAGTGTTCAATTAGTTAGAATTTTTTATCAAACCCAATCTGATGATATATCCAATACAGGCAGTCCCCGAGTTAGGTAAGTCTCGATTGCGTAAATCTGTCCTTACGTAAGTGGCAACCTTACCCAAAAAAGACGAGAATTACGAAAGATATGGATTTGGAAGGATGGTTGCCTACTTTCAAGGAGCGCATGTGCCTTAATGTTAGTAAGAGCTAAAAACGTGAAATAAATAAAAACCACTATATAGTAAACCTTTACCTTATATTTACGTGGATCATAATGCAGAACTCACAGCAAAGCCAATGGTGCAAATCTCTTTACATGCCGTGAGAACAGAGACCAAGTTGTTCCGCAAAAATAAAGTCAACATTTAAAAAAAATAAAGTTAGAGCTTTTAAATTTTACATAAGTACAAACAGAAGATTGAGAAATAAGGTGTTTAAGTTTGACTGCCATCGAATCAACGGTATATGCATAGTAATCCCCGAAAGTTGGACATTGCCTCTCACGGGCCAAAGGCACTCTTTTTTCACTTTCTCCCAAGAAACAAACTGTTATTATAATTTTGAAAAATTATTTTTGTAATAGCTTACCATAGATTGAAATAAGCTAAATGTTGATGCCAATTTCATAAAATCGGCTGAGCCGTTTTAGGGATAGAAAGTCTGGAACTCAGGGTCGTATACTTTCTGCGCCAGCAGTAGATACCAAATAGATATATGAAGGGACCTTCATAAACAAAAGAATCACTAGCTAGCGAAAGTTCAATACCAACCTATGAATTTCACAATATAGGTAACCAACATGAAAGAATTCTTGAATTTTGCAGTGAACTGAATAAATTTTGGCCTAAAATTATTCCCCGTATTTTTGAGAGCACGGACTCAGTTATGGAGTAATTTTCAACTAACATATTTTTTTACTTCTGTAAATTTCGACTTATGTAAATTTCGACTTACGCTGCTAATGTCGGAATGCATCTATTATGTAACTCGGGGACTGCCTATATCATACTGCACTGAAGAGACTTAATTACCCATCCACATTAATATTTCTTCATCATGAGTTTTTTTAAACCCTAAGAAGGTGGGAGCATCATCATCCATGCAGAGTAATAAAATTTTATTCATAAATAAATACATATTTTGTACGGATCTCAACTTCTAAAAAATCCCTGAAACACAAGGCAATGCTACTAAATCCGCACTGAACTCACTTCTTTTTCAGCCAACATATCACGAAACTGTTTGACACGGGTCTCCAGAGGAACCACAGCTCGCTCCCTAGCTGCACGGACCTCTGCTTCAATGGCTGCCTCCTTTCCAATATCGATTTGCTTTTTATCACCACCCTTGGATCCTGGAGTTCCACCACCAGATGTTTGCCCATCCTCACTGCTTGCATCTTCTGTGAATGAAAGAGCAAAGTTTCAGTCACAATTTTTAATAGCCCTTGACTCCTTTCTTTAGCTGGCAGAACTTACAACCATCTAAACATCATTTGGAAATACATCAATTATATAAAATAATACATCAAAATAAAAATACACTCAGGGCCATCTTCATCCATGGGCACTGCCCAAGGGGCCCATTTACATTCCCAACCATGTATGCTGATTATTCTTTACTTTGAAGTATGTTTTCTTTACTATGTATTGAAAGTTAATCACATAAATACTTGTAGAATATGTTTTGATCTTAATTTTCCAGTGCGCTACATATTATCAATATCTATATTTTGGTAACCATTGATAGTAAGGAAAGATACTATCAGTAGTTACCAAAAGCCAGAAATCGATAATAAGGATACACTTGATTATATTATCTGAATTTGAACATGTTGAGTGGTGGGGACCCAGAGTATTACTTTGCAAAAGGGTCCCTGATGCCGTTCAGTTTCTCCTGCATTTATTTAACTCTAAGTTGATATGTTTTAAACGTGACTTTATCTGACACTAAGTCATCGTGGAATTATTGAATACAATTGGTATTTAGGCCATTTGTAGATTTTCAGTCAATATATATAGCACCACATCAGAATTTATTTTAGCTGTTGACACAATGTAATTTCTTGATTGTCTTAATTTGTTTATGATAGTAATGTGGAACATATCATAAAATTTAGAAGAGCAATGCTTAGATTTAGATTCAAGTCTAATCCCTGAAGATAGATCTTCAATACCAGCTTGATGACTCCTAGCATCTACTCAAGATACTGTGCTTTGAGAGGTAATGCCTTGTGTAGACTCATAGATAAACGAAAGCCTGCCTCTGTCTCCTTTCCACAAGTTTCACTTTAAAGTACCCTTTTCACCTTGCCACAAAGTTATTGATATAACATGATGTTACAAATTGAATAAATCTACCTAACTCTACAGTGTTTACAAATCATCACTACCTAGTCCTATGCAAATATCTAGTCATTTCCCTCATCTTATCTTCAGAACTGAAAATATTTGAAACTTACACTACTGCAAATGAAGTTCTCAAGTTCACATTTACGATCATCATAGTCTTCGCGGCTCACGGCTAACCTGTATTATCTCCAAGGCCCTCGGTCTTCTCCCTCCCCCTCCCCCCCTTCTGCACCTTGGCACTCCACCCTCCACTAGCCCATTAGCAACCCCTCCCCCCTCCAAATTTGTGTATATCAAGTGCCGGAAAAACAGTCACGCTCACCTAAAGATGCTGCTCTGCGGTGATACTGTTCGTGCCAATAAAAACATCATGTGGAATTGCAGTGTTCTTTCCCCAACCTCATTATAGTAGAAGTGGCTTTATTTGGTGATTCTACATAACAAATAACTTGTTATTCAAAAATTAAATTTTATGGAAAAAGAGGACGATAGAGATTAACTCTGAATTCAATATTGTTTTCCACTAAGGATCTGAAATTGTTTTCATTAATGACTAATAATCACAATACTTTTTAGGCCGAGGCCTAACAGTGTGCTTAAAATTACAAAAAACTAGCACACATATGATAAAATTCCAAGATAAATGGTAACAATAGCTTCTGTGCATATCTATTTGAAATGCTATTGTAATGATGACTGGCAAACTACTAAAAACAGTGAACAAGCAGGAGGTACTAGGTTTAACCTTTTCAAAATGAAACCTACAGAAATTTAGAGTGAGCCACCTACATATCAATGTTAAAGACATCATAAATACATGGTTGCTGAAGAATTCATTTTATGCTATCAATAAAATTTTATTCATGTAAGTGATAGATGCGTGTACTTAACCATATTTTAATCCATCAAGTATATGTAGGTCTGCATTCACCTTTTTCGTATTATATACAATGTAATTAACCTTCGGTGTTCAAGCTTACAGAGCTTACAATTGTATACAGAGTGGGATTATACAATTGTTGTGTGTGCAATCATTTTTTGTATTGAACTATCGATGTAAATTATGTTGAAACTTGGACAAGGTTACTCAGAATGCTTTCCCACAGTGAGCAAATTAATATCGTTACTTTGCCTTTTCTATTCAGATGCTCTCCACATATCACAGCCTTACCATAATAATTATTCCAAAACTCATAAATTATAGACAGAATAGCCTTTCCTGTCAATAAAGTCTTCATACTTCCATACTAACAAGGAATAGAAGTATTACTACCAATGAAAGACAGAAAATGCATTTTACAACAAATAGCAAAAAAAATTAGTGTGACGTGCATTAAAAAAAGTATGGAATATGGAGATATAAATGAATATTGCAGAAGGGAACAGTTAAATTAAAACAAATGCCACTGAAACAATGAAACTGCATCCTCATCTCTCCTTTGTGCCCCACACACCTTACGTCCTGCACCATTACAAATACAACAGGTTCACTGTTGTTCCCAAAACAACATTTTCAAAAAAGTTTAGCTAAAAGTTTTTCATACCCTGAAAAATTTACCTCACTCAAATAACAGTGCTAAGTAAATGCATAGCTGACTAGATAATTCTCCACTTATTAAAACTATCAACATGGTTTGCATAGATCCAGAAGGGATGTGGCTTTTTAAAAATACAGATGAAATGAACACTCGGTTTTTGTTAACAAAGGTTTCTCTCTCTTTATTTCTTGAATATATAAACATAAAACAAAAAACATATTGAGCCACTCATCATTATAACAGAGTTTCGTTGTGCAGGAAAAGAATTCATCATTCAATGGAAACCAGAGTAAATTTAACAGATGCAGAAAGCTGAAGAATAGAATTGTTTTGTTTAATCTTCTGGCAAAATTCCCACTTATGCTGGATCTAAGGTGCATGAAAAACTGTCAATAGAGATAAAAAAAGGGGAACAATCAATTCTTTCTCACAAGGATGCAGTTATTTTATAAAGAGAATTATTTCTACTTGTTCAGAGAATATAATTCCTTGGAATGTTGCTTATCATTTTGTTGTACATCTTGCAGTGTGACTAATGTGTTAACATAAACTTCCTTTCATTGCTGTTTCTGACAGGTAGAAAAGATTTAATTACTAACAAGACCTGTAGCATTTTAGCATAAAATATTAAGTCCAACGATAAATACCAATTGCAATTAAATAATAACATATTCAGAACACACCTTTACATAGAAAAGAAAAGTCATACATACCTTTGGCTTCCCCATCCTCCCGTTTTATCTTTTTCAACGGAGGCTCCTCATCACTGCTATCATCAATTTTCTTCTCAACCACCACGCTTGTTGCAGCACCTGCTGTTGCTCCCCCTGTGGCTGCTCCTCCCGCACTTTGGCTTGCATTGTTGCCCGTTGAAGCATTCGCTGCAGTCCCGCTTTGAGAAGTACCTCCTGTTGCAGATGATGTCGCAGCTGTCGCCACTGCCTCTGGAGGGGTGGCCACCATCTTGTCCACATCTGGGCGTCCAGCAAGCTCCTCAGGCCGCTCCCACACAGATGTCCTCGAAGAAGGGTTGTAGAAGAAGACTCGCCCATCACCGGTCCAAACTACACACCTTAAAGTGACATATTTAAAAAGTTAGAAAATCCCTCCAAAATGGGAAATTAGGGATTTCATTTTCAATGAAAATATTGCTGCAAACATGAAATATAAATAAGGGAAAACAATGCTTTCAGAAAGAGAAGCAGCTCAATGCCGGCTGTATCATTGAATCCATACACATTTTTACCCAATATGCAGTGCAGAAAAAAAACAAAACCAACCCAATGTCACACAATAAAATGGACAGTTAAAATATACAATTATTACTTCATTTGATAACGAAGACAATCCACAACATTTTAGATGATTAGGCATAAACTAGTTTTAAATCTCATCATGATTTGCAGACTTAATGAAAGAGAAAAAAGGTAAAGTTTTCAACCTCCCGTTAGAAATAAATCTTTTTGTCACTGATGATAAAAGAGAAAACCATGGATTGCATTCATTCTCCTCAACCAAAGCTGTTGGAATATGTAAAAAGAATGAAGAATGAACAAAGTCAGGCCGAAGAAGTAAAGATGGGCAGGGCATAGTATGTTCTCATGACAGATGATAATGAATTATTCTCACCAATCCTCAGCATCAAATTATGTAAATACACCATATCCCGCATAGGAAATCTAAATTTTTTCTGTAAGAACTGAAGTACAACTTAATAACTCTACACAGAGTCAGTCATTTTAACGTCAGACATTACAATGGAAATACACAATGCTGTCTAAACATTCTCGGACTGAACTGATTACATTGAAATCAAGGAAGGTAGGAGGGTGCACTACTACTTTTCAATGTGCGTAGATCTAAGTAGTTGCACTCTACAATTTTACTTGCGGTTCTCTGGCCATGTGTTGGTGCCGTCCTGCAATCCAACAACAGCTGGCAGAAACAAACAAAAAAATTCAACAAAATATTCAAGAGAACTGTCACCTAACCATAAATGAAATTTGCAAAATGAGAGGGATCATTTATGGATGTTACCATGAGGTCCTTCCAGATAATTAGGGCATGTGTCACATTCCATCTAAGCCCCTCTTTAAGATCCTGACACTTGCTCAGAAGAAATTGCACTTTGATGGCCGCCAGAACCTTCAGGAAACCAAAATATGCGAAAATTTCCACCAAAAATACCAAGCCCAAAGTTTATCTCTAGGGACATCAAAGGCAATAAAACATGGTTTTATGGCAACAACCCAGAGTGAGATGAAGCAACAACCATGAATAAGAAAGAGCCCATATCACCTAAAGAAGTCAGTAGGCCAGGAGTACAATAAAGACTATGCAGGTCATTTTCACATTAAGAGGAATGCTTACTGTCAATTCCTTCCTACATTCCACACAATGTATTTTTTTATCAGGTACAATGTTCCAAGGGGGCTGAGAGGTCATTGAGAGAAAACAACTTGAACTGTAGAAAAATGTATTCATGGCATCCACCAAATATAGCACAATTCCAAATATAACTCAGCCTAGTTTCCAAATATTATGGCAAAACTGTATGGAAATTGTGAAACAGGGAATTCAGAAAGAATTGCAGGCATTCCTTGACAGCCCTCGACTTAGTTTTCCAGGGAGCATTTAATACATGGCAGAAGCACTGGGATGGTAGTAAAAGGTTCTCCTACAAAGGAGACAGAAACTAGTGAATATAATAAGCCACAGACTTTAAATGGAAAATACCAAAAACTTTTACATTGCACCTTGTGCAATCAGTCCATAATAACTTACCAAGGTGTTCTAGGAACAGGTGTGCTGGATATTGGCCTCGTGCGGTCCTGGACCTTGGGTTGTGCTGGGGCTCCCTCCTTGGTTCCTTCCTTTGATGACCCTTTATCCTCTCTCTCGGCTCCCTCCGTAGCTCCTGCCTCCCTTTTCTTGCTTTCCCCTCCTTCCTCACCGTCACCCAACTCCATCCTCTCATCCACATCCTCCCCTGAGCCAGCCACCCCATTCACCACAGCACCACCACCCACTGCCCCGCCACCCACCACGCCATCATCAGCACCAGATGACACAGCTCCTCCCACTATAGCCTCCTCCTTTGCCCCGACATCCATGCCGCCAGTTGCTATGGTGGTTATTCCCTGTGCTGCAGCCAATTTGGCTGCTGTAAAATTCAGGCAAAAAAGGTTAGTGTTTGCCAGTGGACATGAACAATAAGTGGATGCCTTAGCGAAGCTGTTAGCTGGATGCAGTAAAAACACAGGGTGCACATTCTGGTCTACCCTAAAACTTTTGCCTGTAGAGAAAGCATGTTTAAATACACTCATTAGGATGGTCTATGAGTGCTTTAAGCTACAATACGTAATAAAAATGATAAAAATTATTAACCTCCAGCACCTCTGGTCCTAAGAACTTGATAAAACTTTGCCAGATAAATAATACTACTCAGAGTCATTTGTCTACTCACATCCCTGCAAAATAATTACTACGGTAATTCTAGTTAAGATTGAAAATTAAAAAAATGTTAAAATGCCTGGAACTGTAGAGGAAGAAATTAAATATTATGGCAGAATACAATATTCAACATTAATTTGTGTAGTTGAGCCCAAAAACAAGACTAGAAAAATAATTGTAATTTATATTGCAGGTCTTCATTTCATAATTTGTTTGCATTGACATTATTAAACTTCCTATCAAATCAAGGACAGATACACGAGATTCTCAAGAACCAACACTTCAATAGCATTGTAAAAAGTAATGAAATAAGCTTTCAAAGAGGTCTCCATAAGCACAGCACTTGTAAATATTTCCTTAGACTTGTAGAAAAACTACCCTTAAAAGACTAATAAAATATATAGACAGCCCTCTAGATACGCAAGCATCGACTTACATAATTCTGTACTTACGTAAGTGGCGACCTTACCCAAAAAGATGAGAATTATGGAATACGAAGAATAGTTGTCTCCATCCAAGGAGTGCATATTAAGGAAGTGTCAGAATGTTTGTTGAAGCTGGCCGATATGAGAGGGTGAAAACACAGAAAATTGGCGTGGTCAGTTGTTGAAAAGTAGCATTAAGATACCATGCTTTCACATATCTGTGCAATTGTATTGTTCCTTGATGATATAATATTATGCATTTTGATAAGAACTTTCAGGTGATTTAAAAATTTTGGTTGATAAATTAAGGAAACGCATGAAGATTTCTTGAATTTTGCAATGAACTGAATGAAATTTGGACAAAAATATACCCCGCATTTCTCTGCATTGACCGTTATCTCCAGAACATGGGCTCAGCTCTGGAGTAATTTTTGACTAACGTAATTTTCGACTAAAACATTGTGTCGAAACAAATATATTATGTATGATTGATTGGATGAGCGAGGGCCTTCTGGAGCCCACCTGGCACTTAGACCCCTTTGGGTCCATAGTGCCGTCCACATTTAACCTGCCTGCCACTTGCAGACAGGGGACAAGAGCACCGCGGTAGAGGTGTTTAGGAGGGTCACCCCTCCAACCCCCATCCAGGCCCAACATTGCATAACTTCTGATGCAAACCGGTGTTTCAACGTGGCTAGGCCCTTGGCCCATATATTACGTAACTCGGGGAATGCCTTGAATTAAAATATAGGATTTTTATTAATACTCATTGTAACTGTGGTTTTTATATTATACATATTTTTGAATACTGAATTCACCATACCAAAAGCATTTATGTATTACTTCACTCTTTTCACAAAAAAAGACTTAATGCAGATCAAATATTTGTTGCCTTCACAAAAATGCAAGATACTTCTTTTGTGATGATGGAAAATCAGAAGCATCAATTTTACTGATTCTAAATTAAGTCATCCCGAGAGTAAAGCAGTTAGCACTATCGAAATTGAAAATTTTCTCACAAACCAAAGACTTATAAGGGTCAAATCAGTT
This sequence comes from Pyrrhosoma nymphula, assembly GCA_963573305.1. Taxonomy (NCBI): domain Eukaryota; kingdom Metazoa; phylum Arthropoda; class Insecta; order Odonata; family Coenagrionidae; genus Pyrrhosoma; species Pyrrhosoma nymphula. The sequence goes on from OY754330.1 coordinate 151,067,904, forward strand.
AACCCTTCAAGCCTGGAGGAGATTTAAATGAATCCGATCTCGTAGGTCAGAGGAGATTTAAATGGAATCACTGGTTTTCCACTTATTTAAATGGAATCGCCATGATGTAGTCACTATGTCGCTCAACGGCATGTGAAGTTTGTGCCCAACATAGTGACTACTTAACTTGTCACTGAAGGGTTAAGTTTTCAACATGTAGTAGAAGGAAGGGGTCCATGAAAGTAAAACCATGCAACACACAACACAACTGAACGCAACATACAACTGAATGAAGGTTTAACCAAAAGTAAAATCGACAGAAACATCAGCAGGTTCGTCGAACTTACTCATGGCAAGTAAAAATAACCTATTTCAAAGCCACCAATCCCAGACAATTGTTTTCATATAACCCGATTTCAGATTCAGAATGTCTTTCTCTCATCTAATATAGACCATTAGAGATTTGAAAACCGAAAGAGGGCAATGCGAAAGGATTACAGCTTGTCTTTAATGGTTAAATCTGGGTAAGGAAGGACAGGGGTCAATTGACCCTGGCCAGAAAAGCAGTCCAGCATATGAAAAGGTAAGGTGGATTACTCACATTTACTAGTTAAAGGTTACTATGATGAAAGTATTGAAGAAGTTGGACACTTCTCACTTTACAAGACACTTCAGTGTAAATGTAATGCTAATTGTACTAGAGGTCAAATGTTTAGCAGAGAAAGTGAAAAAATGGTCAACAATAACAGAGTACTAGTGATACCATCATGGACGATTGGGTGCAACAAACTGCAAGCTTGACACCACGATAAAGTGTTTCACATTTTCATTTTACCAAGGGCTCTTTATATCCCCATTTAGTATGTAAATTAAAAATTGTATAAAAATTAAATGTCTTTAAAGTAAATTACAAAATGTTTTACACTGATATACAGTAAAACCCCTAAATTGCACTTTTCTAGGGACCCTAAAAAAAAGGTTCAAATTGCGGGAAAGTGCAAATTGCGGGAAAAGTAGAATTTTCACTTCTACAGCCATGTTCCTTCACTGGAGTAAGAGTAAAAATAAGAAATAGACTGATAAACTGAAAAAGAGCACTGTCATAATTTATTCTTTGAACTAGCTCTTCTCATTAATTTATATACGATGAAAAAAAGACATTGAACACCTTAGATGAATAGAAATGTGAAAATTATTTTTCTCCTTCATTATTGATACATAAAATAAGGGATTACTACATATCGCACAAAATCAAGATCAAATGAATAAATAAAAGTTACAGAAACAGCTTCTTAAAAATTCACTTCACTCATGGTAACTGTGGACCCTACCCATAAATAATAATAATACATATATTAACTTCAGAAAATAATATTTTTGAATCCATCCAACCAACCATTGGATGCTGTGAAATTTTCAATTCCCAATCTTGTGGCGATGTGCAGAGCTTTTTCTTGTATGATGACACCATATATAGGGATATTTGAAGACCTAGCACTCAAAAACCACTCTTTAAGTAACCCTTCCATTTCTTCATACTTAGAATTCTTAACATATTTTCTCTTTTTAGACAAATTACCGCACTGGTTGGCTTGTTTCAGAATCCCATCGCGATTTCTCACAATTATAGTATTTAATGTAGAGATAGGCAATCGTAGCAGTTTCGCTAGATCGACGCGAGTTCCACCGTGAGAATCGACTTGTTCTAAAATGTCAATTGTCTCCTTGATTGAAAAAGTCCTTTTTCCTCCTCGCTTTTCCATTGCCAAGCAGGATAAAATTACGTCCCAGTTTAGTTGAAGATGACTTAACAACACATGAGAATCTGACCAGTCGTGATGTTTGTCTAGTCCAAACAATTGTTCAATTAAAAAATAAACATTATGATTCAGTCTAATTAAGGTACGATACCGCAAGTTTCGATAAGTTTAATTCATTTGTAGCCTATCATATAGTTATAACTCGGGAATCGAGGCAGTGCAAATGATCTGTTGTCCACTAGTACGAGTTCTTTCATTTTTCATAATGTCTGGATAAGAATCCATTTTCATTCTCCAAAGTTTCTACTTAGGTAAAAAATGAATACACCTCCGCAGGTTTAATTACATTGTATAAATTTCGTAGTTAGCTCCTAGCCTTACAATGTATTCATTTCATAGCTTGAATCATTTCCTGGCAGATTGACGAGTTGACGTAGTTCCAATTTCTGCTATGAATGGCGCTGTAAACTATCCCGCCAAATTCAAATTCTTTCTTCAAACCGGTCCTATTACAGCTCTCTTTCGTATTTTTTCCGCAAATATGTGCAAGACAAAGTCAAAAAGTGTTTAACAAAGGATTATATGCATGATTAATGGACTTTGAAAGTTAAATTTTATTTTGATTGAGCGCGTTGTGGTGCAAATTGGGGGAAAACTGAAAAATGCACAGTCTAAATTCGGGGTTCTGCATACATTGGAAACATAGGAAATGGAATGGGACTTCGTAAAAGTGGTGTAAATTGCGGGAAAACGTAATTTCCGATAACGCAAATACGGGGTTTCACTGTATTTCTTTTCAATACATTTTCTCGGGACAGAAACACTCATGAATATTTTAATTCAAACTACCATAAAAAACCCAGTTATTGCTTGATTACATTAAATAAATATTTCAGTTTATTTTCTACTTTCAAATGGTCACTTTGAGGATTGGCGAATTTGTAAATCACAAAAATGTCTTAAAAAGAGCACTGTAAATGTTTGTGCAATGATAAAGTCAGGTAGTACAATACGTTTTCTCTAATGAAGATACCATGGAATATTCAGTGAGACAGCAATCATGCAATTTGTTTTCAGTGAAAACTTTCTTGCTTTTGGATTAGAAAAGAGAGATAGGGCCTCCCAAAATTATGCTACAGTGAAGACCGCCTGCAAGTGATTGTCAGGATTGTTGCTCAAAGGGTTTCTCCCAGATGAGGCATTTATTTTTATTGCAGGGGCAGGGGACCTGGAATGGCTACCAGAGGATAAGCTTGAAGATATAAGGTTCAAAACATTACTTTTTTCCCTTCTGGTTTTATATGGTCACTCATATGAGATTTGCTGTTTCCTATCGCCAGGACAGGGGATCTGTGGCAGAAAATTCATATTTTTAGCAGTTGTACTGGCAAACACCATCACAAATTAATAGTTTGTGCCATTTTTGGTGTATTCTGTGTATTTATATGGGGGAGAGTTGGATTCTGCCATTGTCTCTCCAAAGCCTGGACAAACTCTTCTAAGAGCAGCAAGAAGAATAGTGCTACATGTTTTAGAGTTGTTCAAGAGGCAAAACAACAGTGGCACCACTACGGTAAAACTTACTTGTGGGGTAATGAACTTATCACAAACTATCTGTATGCTCCAGAAGAAAGGAAGGTAAAACAGGAATATTTATGACTCCCAAGAAAAACAAAGTAACAAATCAGGGTGGCTCAAGAAAAAACTACAGAGCTGTAACCGGTGATATACATACAATAATTTCCATAGAATTGAAATAAGGATTGCTATGTATTAACTTTCTTGTTAAATAATGCCCAGCTAATGATACATTCCATTTTAGCAGCTCCTAACATGGATACATTAACAACAGCAGCACAATAATTAAGAGTGACAATATTAGTAGATGGAGACATGAATGCCTATGAAGAATGAAAAAATATAGGGATCAGTATACAGTAGAAACTCAATAATACGAAGTCAGCAGGACCGAAAAATAGGCACTTCATATCATCGAGTTTCGTAACATCGAACCTTTTGAAGAAATCGCAAAAAAAATAGTTATTCCCCCCCCCCCTAACTTTTGTGGTCCTTGACAACGTTTTAAAACCATATTTGGTCCTTATTAGTGAAAGCATTCTAAAAAAAAATGCCTTCATATCATAAACTTTAACTCATAGAGGATCAAAAAATAACTACCACCTCGTAGTTTCTCTATGCAAATATTTTTAGTCGGCGAGTAAGAATTTAAATTCAAGATCGCACCGTGTTCCACTCATTTTGAAGAATCCGAGATCGGCCAAATCACGTATTTTAACTTCTGAGACTCACGTCAAGGTACCTGACGCACTCTTATATGACGACAGCTCCTGGTAGTCCATAAAGACCTGCAGGCGGTTGGCAAATCCCAACTACCCTCGCCCGGCTGTGCGAGAGATAGAGAGGCACTCTCTTCCCTCTCCCCATTCTAAGCGGTGGAAAGGGCAAAAGGGAAAGTGGCACACACTGCTATTGAGCCAATCCTTCAGTGGGTGGACGAGCGATGGTCTTCTATATTGCAGAAACCAGTTTTCCTGAGGCCAACTACGCGGACCTTTCTCTGAAGAATACCCTTTCCCTTCTCTCGCAAGTTCAGCATGCAAGGCGGGCACCCGGTGGGAGGAAGGGTGACCACGCCAACAGGCACGCCATGGGCAATAAACACACAAGCTGAAGTCGCCCGGGTTTTCCGACCACCTGCATTTCCGATTCCTCCAACCTAAGCAATAGCCAACTCATCACGTCTGGTCTGCAACGATTTATGGTCGCCCCTCGGGAGTTCCCGAGTCCCCTATCTCAAATAATCCCATAATCGGTAATAAGCCTAGGAAATGGCAATGTAAAGCAAAATAGATAATATACACCACAGACGTTGCAATTCGCCATGAAAAACTCATTTGTTTGGTGTATATCTTTCCACCCATGCACGTAACTGCGTACCACATCATTTGTGCAACAGCAATGATTGTAAAAATAGATAATGTTATCCTAATAATGGAACAAGAAGCTATAACCCTTGAAAAATTTACAACTAGATAGCAAAAAGTAAATACGTGATAGGCTTTTAAATTTCACATGAATGTATGGCACACCAGGCACCAAGTGGCAGTTTTTTTGTGTGTCCTTACAAGCATGATAGGGATTTAAAGGGTATTTAATATTACTTTAAACACCTGTATGATCTTAAGTACATTACTGATTTTTATTATTTTATAGTCTATACGCACAGGTTTGGCTGCTAATCACAGAAAAAGATCCGTCAACTAAGGAAAAGGGGAGGGATTGAAATAAGAGCTGGCAGAACTGTTATCCAAAAGGAAAAATGATATAGTGAGAACGTGGAACACACAATAGTCTGCATCCAAAGCTAGAATAAGTTTCCCACCACCTCCTGCCTATGCAATAACCTAGAAATAATAGACAAATGTGCCACCCCACTAATCAAAAGTAACATGATGGGAGTGATAAAATATCTTAGCCCCAAAACCCATCATACCCCAACCCAATCCCCAGCAATCCAAAATGTTGGTTCCACACTTCTCCACTCTCTCCCTACATGCTTTTCTCAAAACCCGAAAGTAACAAAAACTAAAGCTCAACAGAGGAAGAAGAAAAAAAAACAAAATAAGGAGAATCTGAAAATGACATTGTGATGTTAAGAATTGGTTGAGCAAACAAATTCAACAAAGGAAATGAATGGTATGTAATTTTCATCCACTTTTGAGTCATTATGTTCTGAGCATTAAAAGGACAACACAACCCTATATTTACTTTGCTATACGCAATGATGTGGCATAGAGAAAAAAAACCAAAAGGGTATTGCTCAAAATTTTTGACAAGGCTTGGGAGAAATCTATCTGTAGGTCAGATCCACCAAACTGGCCATTGCTTGTCTGACTTTACTCTAAATTATGTATCAACATCGCAATTAACTTTTGATGGACAGAGATTAATTATTATTTAGGGGATATTTTGCCATATTTGTAATGATCTGACAAAAATTAGGTTTCTTCTGGGAATTTAGATAACCTCTGGCAAGCGAGCAACAAAGTTTAAAAATGGCATGGCAAAAATGAATGCATATTCCCCTAAGTGACTGTGTACAAATTCTCACAAGGTTAGATGTGACAAAGTGAGATAGTGAAGGAAGGAGTACGAGGGGTGATTTAGGATATGAAGAGTCATGAAAAACAACCCATACTGTTTATTAAGATCTTACCTCATGATCACTACTTCATCTAGGAAGAAAGAAATATTTTAACAGACCTAACCAGCTCATCAAGGTGATATAAGGATGTGAAAAATTTAACTCTGACACTACTCATGAAAATGCATCTATATTTTATTAACTTATTTTCATCAGTTTCAAAAGAACTCACTTTCATAAAACATAAATTCGATGTAATTTAGAGATAACTGCATGTAATTTGTACCTCAAGGTTTTAATTGACAATAAAATTATCAACTGCAAGGTGAGAGAACATGCAATGCATGAGAATTTTTGAAAAACTTTTGATATTCAAGAAAATTGTGCCCTATGTTGGATGAAAACAAAGCCATGGGGCTAAGAACTCCAATTAAATAAGGTGATTACATAAAAAGGTGTTGAAAGATTCCAGAAAAATGATTCAGTGGAACCCAAGGTACACCTAATTTCTACTATCACAAGTTCCTAAAGTATATAAATATTGAATGATATGTATCATTGAAGTTAATGAGAGAACTTAGGTCAGTAATTAATATTACTAGGTAATTACCCAAAATTTACTGTTTATTATACAGATTGTGTCTGGGGCTGGTCCCTGAGTAGCCATAGGCTACAACTCTGCTGCAGTTCCTTGACGTAGACTTTGTGAACATAAGCATCAGCTGATTGCAGATCATGAATTAATGTTGCATCAGGAGAGTGCAACTCTTCATCATGACAAATAGCAAAAATGAAATGATTAATATGTTAAAGATATATAACAATTACCACTAACATAGATTAAAGATGAAAATAAAAGTTTCAATGTTGTACCATGTAGTAAAGAGTTTGAAAAGAGTTCTAATTCAATGCACAGTCATTACTACATGGTGAAGCAATTCCCTTCCATACAGAAATAGCCAAAGAGATCATCCTCCGCACCTAATTCCCTATATTTTCATGAGCTTAATATTAATGGCATCCTCAGCCACCAAAGAAAGTGTGACAAGGTTCAGCTTCAATCCTTTGACTCTTTAACTCAAGGATACTTCAGTCAAACCTCTTTATAACGAACCTCTATAGAAGACAAGTTCTCTATACAACGAAAAAAGTTACGGTCCCGATTTTCTTCCCATAAGTTATGTGTATTTTCATCCTCTGTACAACGAACCTCTGCACATCGAAAATTTCTCTATAACGACATTTTTGGCCCCGAGTCAATTTTTTACCTCTTTAGAACGAAATAATAAAGTTTGTGATTTCCTACCCTCCATTTCATTGATATCATTTGCTCTCGAAATAGACGCTTTCAATTTTTTTAAAAGGGAGTATAGTAGAACCTCGGATATACGACGACCTCATTTATACACAGTTATTTTTTTTTGGTCCTGTAAATAACCCCATAAGACCCCATGTATTACCAACCTCCCTTATGAAACTTTTCATTTATATGACGAACTCCGTTATAAACCATTTTTTTCCGGTCCGATGGTAGGAAATTCCTCACTTATACGACTTATCAGCAAGTTAACTCACCTACGGAGCTTCATAAATTCCGACTTTGAGGGACTGTTGTGAGTTTATCTTGAGAGTAAGGAAAATGCGAGAGGTATCAATCTTTAGGCAATTTTAATGGTAGCAAAAGGAATTCATCAGAATGGAAAAATAACAGACCGTTTGGAAGCAACGGATGGAAAACCAGAGTCCTGCTCAACCACTGGACGAAAAATCGGCCATTTTTAATTTTTTAGGTGGTTTTTTAAAAATAAATCGCGTTTTCGCGACGGAAAACCACAGGCCTGCGTGACCACTGAACGAAAATCGGACATTTTTAATTTTTTTAGGTGGTTTTTGAAAAAAATCGCGTTTTTGCGACGGAAAACCACAGGCCTGTGCCGGCGCCGGACGAAAAATCCGCATTTTGGTCTTTCTACGCCTCATAGTTTCCTCTTTTTTTCGGTGGTTTTAGGATAAGTCCGGGTTTTCGCTACTTATTCCTGAAGTGCATGTCATTGTGCATACGCGTGTCAACTTTTAATGTCATATCTCCATTAGTAGAGATGAATGAGTACTGTTTCAATCCATGAGGGTTAGAAAAAAAACGGAAAGCAAGAAGTTGTAGACCTCATGAAGGGATGAAAATCTCTGCTAGTCAAAATTGAGGTCGAACTCTTAGTTTAGGAGCTAGAGTCGAAAAATCACAAAAAATGGGAAATTTTTCGCCAAATTTCCGGTTTAAGGCCCTCTGGTGAGGAAACTATGAGGCGTAGAAAGACCAAAAGGCGGATTTTTCGTCCGGCGCCGAACTGTGGTTTTCCGTCGCGAAAACACGATTTTTTTTCAAAAAACCACTGAAAAAAAATAATTAAAAATAGCCGATTTTTCGTCCAGCGGTCGTGCAGGCCTCTGGTTTTCCGTCCGTTGCTTTCGAACGGTCGGTTCTTTTTCCATTCTGACAAATTCCTTATGCTACCATTAAAGGCTGGTGGGTGGCATCTTGTAGGAAATTCAATTATCTGCTCTGAATGTTTTGTCCGATTCCAGATCGGACGCACCGTTTAAAAATTACGGCACGGGAACCCGAGGTCGCTTTTTCGAAAAGTCAAAAATCCACAATTTAAAATCATTTTTTGGGGGTTTGCACTCTTTAGATGACGAAAAATCAGGGTAAATTTATTATTTATAATTTCAAAACAGCTGAATGAAAACAATATGTATATAACTTCTAATACCAATTGCTTTCTGATATTTAATAGAATCTCTAAACTATTTTCAGTTAGGTCTGTTCATGTCTAGTGATATTCTATTTTAGAAGAAAACTTTGGTAAAGGAAAAAATTACCTATTAATCACACCAGATGTTTTAGTAAGCAATACTCCTGCATTAGTTGGTGCTTGTTTGTAGAACATGAACAGGCAATAAACATCAATACAAAATGTGCCAAGCATTAATTGAAACTAATTGTAAGCCCTGCTGGTAAAGTGCCAAGAATGCTGACTATTAGACCAAGAAATTTAACTTTGGTAATATATCTTACCAAATTTCAGGAATGCAAATGCACATTGTTTCTTTCTTGGGAACATGAACATGCTTACATTTGTAGAGTTATTTGTAAGTATGATAAATTATTAGGTTTCATTTGCCTGTATCCAAACATGCAATTGCAACCATGAAACAAAGCAGACCAAATTAGACAGTTGAAAAGGGTTTCTTGTTCCCTAACTATGAAACCTCTGCCATATCAAAATTTTACATTTTTAAAGTGAATTTGATAAAATTGACCATATTTATGAGGGTAACATATCTTATTTAGGTGAATTCATAAATATATATCAGTCCTTCATTTGCTAAAGAGCTTTTTAGTGCATTAAAATGGGTCATAACTTCTGTACAAGGGAAATCTCTGTATAACAAAAACCTCTATGCAACAAAATTTTTTCTTGGTCCCTAGAATTTCGTTCTAAAGAGGTTTGACTGTATCTCCGTTAAGATTTATGCACAGAATTTTCTTGGAAGTCTCCATAATAATTCAATAGGATTGGGGACACCATTTTACTGCAAACTTCAGATGGCCGCAACAGTTGATAAATGGTAAGAGATCTTTAAGAAAAATCTTTAATCTTATGAAATGTCCAGAGAAATGTTGCTAACAGAAAGAAATTCTTTTTCTTCATGATATAATGCACCAATTGATTTATTATACATACTGGATAAATGTTTTGTGGAATATCAACAGCTTTGGTCACCTCCACAGTTGCTCCTTAACCCTTTCCTGCCGGCGACTACGAAAGGAAAATATTTCCGTGCTACGGGTGGCTTGCGAAAATTTTAGACCTCGCTCTGCGAAGCACTTTTTTGGGGTGGAGTGGCCCAGGTACTCTCGTCCCTCCGACTTGGGACCCTACTTAACGGGGTGCCTGGCTATTACCCCGGCCACTGGACTCGACCCTCCAACCCTATCTTAGCGGGAGTCCACGGTCAACTCATTGCATTAGCAGTGTTTTTTTAAATTAAAAATTGTCTATGATTTTTAACAGTTTACACTTATATAAGAATAACTTACATTTTTTCAAGCATTGTAGAATTTTAAACGGATTTCTAGTGTTAATAATAACAAAGTTAGGACTTTTCCATTTTTACAGCTAGTTAGGACGTCTCGAAATTTTCTTTGAATAAACCTCCAAATAATACTTCCCATCCTTCTTTTTCGTTCGGGCTTTGGACCGACGTAGGCGAAGTTAAAAGTATGTTTTTACAATAAACATTACCTAAAAATACCGGAATATGAGTAATTACTAAGCGAATCAATGAAGGAATCGGAAAATAGAGGACATATAGTGTAAATAGGCATTCAGATTGTAACAAACACGTACGATATAGACAATAAAACGACAACATTTCTCTTTTTGCGTATTTTTCATCGCATATGAACACACAAGGCTTTCACACAAGAAGTCCGTTAATAATAACACTAAAATTTCGTTTAAAAATTGCTAATGCACAGAAAAAAACGAAGAATTCATTTCAAGGTATAAAAAATTGGAGTTTGCAGTAAATTTTTCTTTGTAAAAATCATTGACAATTCAACCACTTCAACACGGATTCCTGCTATTATGAGGATCGTAAATGAGTAGGAGGGTCGGGCCAAATGGCCGAGGATGAGCTCTAAGGTCTCGCTAAGCTGGGTCTCAGGCAGGGCCTGAATACCTCCGACCATTGCTACCTCAGCGGTCACTTCCCATCCCCCGCGACAGCTATAGCCGACGTCCGTTCGTTTGCGCTGAAAAACCCACGCCAGCTATAGCCGACGTTCGGTCGTTTGCGTATGAAAATGCGCGTCGGCTATGGTCGACGTCCGGCGCGAAAGGGTTAAGTCCACAGTATTCCAAACTGACTCTCTACCTTGATTCACATAAAATATCATGAGCATAAACTAAGCAATATCTGTATCGACATTCAAACTGTCCTCCTTTGTGCCTGACTCCCCAAATCCTAAATTTTATCATTATATGCAGCAAAAATCAATGTTTTGATGTACATAAAATAAGCAATAAGTATTTGCACAATATGTCATTCAAGAGATTCAAATTGAATACATTCAAAGCAAACAACCCTTGAGGGCCCATAGAGAAAAGCAAGGAGACAGAAGATCACTCACTGGTTGAGGGTTAGTGGATGATGAAATACTTACGATTGTCCAACTGTGGCTGGTTGAGGGCCATGCTAAGATCAACGAGTTTGGGAAGAATAAATTTTGCACACCACTAGTACATCCCTAGTGCCATCACTCACATCAACAAACTACAATACACACAATATCAACCTATAGCCATGGTCATCCTCTAAATTTTTTCATTTTATGTTTCACAATAGCCCATAATCACAGACTCGACACTCTTTACTACATGGTTTTACATTTCATTCTCCAACTAATTTGAGAAAATAATTACATTGACAAAGAAAAGCATTAAATGCTACTTAAAATAACAAACATTTTAAGTACATGCCAACAATAATCTAAATCTTTATGTCAGACCTGATCACACACTCTTACCAGAAATGTAGATATTTTCAATAATACATACTCATACTACGATATGATAAATGAACCAGTTTTAAACAATCTGAAATATTAATCACCTAGAGTTAATATTGTCATTTAATGTGATGGTTAAGGCAACATATGCCATATATGTTCGTAAATAAGCAGTTCAGCAAAAATTTCTAACTGTTTTTGATCAGCAATTCTCTCTATTGGGACATTAGGCTTAAATGATAATATAAAATGCTCAATAGCTGACATATTAAAAACACCTTAATATTATTACTTTTCATTAAAAAATCAACATCAGCCTTAATTGAAAACAGCATTGTCTGCTATAACTTATCCCATACCTACTTATTCCTTTAATTCCCTATTCCTACTGAACGCAAGTGATATAGCATGGATTTAAAAATGAACGACACAGGAAATGAAAATTACACTTGAAAGAAAAATGCCAAAAATATAAGGAATTGAACCCATCCACGCAAGATTAGTGCAGAACTTGAGTCACAAACTAATTTGCAATGAAATAAAAGCAAGTCACCGAGAGTTAGTATAGCATAATTATAGTGTCAAATTATATCATATACTCACAGATAAAGTTTCCAATATTCACAGAAAATGAATAGCTACCCTAATTGCCACAATTATTCTAATGGCAACATCTGAAATCTGGATCTGCTACCCCTAGTAAAAATGCATCATTAATGATTGTTAAATTAATACATCAACACAAGTAAAATTAAGGGGCCACAGTAAATAACCATCTCTATTTGTAAAGTAATCTTCTTGGAAGTAATGTTAGAAGTAAGGCAGTTAGACAAAATAACAACAAGATAATGTAAAAGCGTTCCTATAATAACTGCTGTCCATGCCTAAATCTTGTAGAATCAAAGTTAAACCATAATAACTCCATTGGATTTTCACGTTAAATACATCATCATTTAGATAATTATGTTTTATATTCAGTCCAAGAGTAGAATTTTTAACTTTAGAGCATATTGTTCAATTTATAAACCTTTTTTCTCAGCAACTATGCATCATGGCATCAAGAGACTCAAAATGGTATCTTCCTCTTTTAAATTTCCAGAGCAAATCTGCAATCATCATTTTGCTGAAAATAGCACCTTATTCTATAATGAATTATATATAGTAAAACCTCAATTTTACGTAGTTGGAGGGACCAAAAAAAAGGCATTATGTAAAATCAAAACGTGTAAAATCAAAGGTTGATAAATAATGCTTGATGTGATAACATTTTTCAGATCTATTCATTGTGTTAATATCAAGTCATGAGTTATTTACGAGTTAATTTTTTCTCTGATGTGGTTGATATAAAGTACGCACAAGTATGTATCAAGCCCTATGAAATAAGTTCTAGCAACATCCTTCCTGTGCCAAACGGTGAAAACAGAATTTCTTTATCTAATGGCATGGCGATGTAAAAGTCAACGGTCTAAAAATGGATTCCCTGGCGTGGTATCCACTTCCAAAAGTGAACGATGCTTCCTATAAAAGGAAGTAAAAACAGATTAGAGTTCAGATTCTCTCTTCGCATGTGCCGATGCACTACGTTATTTATCCCATTGATGTGACGATGCGTTTCAAAGCTCTCTCGGGCGCTACGCAACATAATTTCAGGTTGTGGAAAAATCATGAAGGAGTGCGAAGTCAACCTCACAGCTACCACCGGGGTAAGGTTACAATTTGAAAGGACCGAAATAACGGCTCCCTCGTTCGATCATCGGCCGTATCAACCTAGTGTTGGCTGCCGAGGCCGCTGAAAGGAGGCCCAACCTCTCCCCCACTAGTGAAAGCCACGTGGGTAAAAGCGAAACTGGGTGAGGGTAGATAATAACAGATAAGGTGAAGGAGTGATCCTCTCAGGCTCTCTTTCTCGCTGAATGAGTCCCTCGCAGATGAATGTCGTCGCGCCTGGGAATAAGGAACGAAGAACTTTTTTCTTGAAGGGTCTTCTGGAAAAAACCGGTTTAGACGTGCCAATTGTTCAGATCCGACAGAGGTATCACCCTAAAATCTGACAGCTTTAATGTTTCCGGCTGAGTGATTGAGAGGGATAGCTGGATGGAAGGACTGCTCATCAGGCAATTTCCAAATAACCTGGAAAGGATATTTTACCAATCATCAAAATAACCCGAATCGAGCCTCGTATTGCCGGTAATAATCATTTGTCATCACAAACCGAATGAGTGAACGAAATAATGCATCGATTTGATGCGAAGGTAGCTTGACACACGGAAGTCGATTTCCATTGAAACGCGGCTTTCGTCTTACTTCCGAACCATCCGTAAAAATTTATGATGCAAGTAAACAATAAACATTGCAAATTGATATATCCAGATAATATTGTTAAAATTCGTCATGGCAAAGAGGGATAGTACCAATCCGCGAGTTGCTGCACGCCGCACCGCCAGCTGCAACGGCAAAATAACTTATCCGGTGGCGCCAAATTTGAAATTCCCGAAAATAGGAATAATAAAACTCCGACAAATAAGTTGTGTTCAACTGACAATGAGTGCACCCTGTGGGCATGAATACACATTTTAATATACTTTCATGAATTATAACTTCGTAAATCATGCAAGTACATCGCGAGAGTACATCTTAATCTAAGGAAACAAAAAAAAGAGCTTCATCACGATGTTTTTGAAAGATACTCGTTCATACGAAATTTGATATTACGAAGTGCCGATTTTTCCGGTCCCGTCAACTTCTTAATTTCGAGTTTCTACTGTACATGAAAATTATGAAAATTCGACCGCAAGGACCGAGGTATAACTGCGTAAAAATAAAAAAAAATGTAAAACGAAAAACTTCATAAAATCAAGACTTTACCATTGAAATACCCTGTTTCCCGTCCAGACCTTAATGTTGCTCCTCAATATCAAGAGTCACGTAAAATTAGGGCGTGTAAAATTGAGGATCTACTGAATTTCTGAAAAAGCACAAGAGTCCAAAGCTAGACTCTCTGCTCTAAGGCTTCATGACGTTGCAAATACATGCAGGCCCATGCATTATCTCTGGTTATCTTTAAGCTAGAATAATATGACTCAGTAACACATGCAATTATTTTAAGCAAAAGTTAACTTCTTTATGTTTCCAAATTTTTCAAATAGAACACTTTGTATCTCCACATGATAGTTTATTTAGTCAACCATGGTTTCGAGGTTAAAACTCCGGTCGACCTAATGAACTATCGTGTGGCCACACAAAGTGTTTGTTTTTCAAAATTAGTCATAAACATGCTCTGGTGAGGGCTGCTGTGGAGGCAGAGGTCCTACCGAGCCCTTGGCTATGACTCACAAGATGGCACTTATCTGTGATAACACACCATTGCACACAACGGTTATGCCTTATGGAATGCCTTCTCAGTCCAGATTTTAAGGGCAAGGTTAATGAAGGTGAAATGGCTCCTCAAGTAACATTCTAGCATCTTAAAAGAAGGGCCAAATGTTTGTGAATGCAATGATTTTTTTCAAGTTGAAGGTGAAGAGCTCGGTACTGGCGCTACCCTGTGCACCAGAAAGAGAATGCCTATGAATCTATGATAGGCTGAAGACAAAACTCCATTAACTACACCTAAACTAACCCCGATTTCCCATGGGCCAATAGGACATGTAGAGACAGTTAAGATTGTGATTTTAGACCTAAAAAACCATGCATTTTAGATTCAGCAGATGGCATCCACAGGAATTATCTGAATTTGACCCGACATTCTAAAGGCAGTAGAAAATTCTTCACTCAACATTATCCAAATCAATAAACTTCAAGTTCAATAATCAAACCCAAGCACTAATCTGCATTCTTTACCACAAACAATAGAAAAACAACATAAGAAAAAAAGTTGTTAAGGTGATTACTTTAAAGAACACTAAGGCATAATAATACTAACAAAAATGAAAAACATTTTTAATAACTTGGACAGCATTTCCTGAAATTCTCTTTGAACAAATTAAACAAATTTCAAAATGTAAGCAATGCCAGTCTAATTCAGTTGAATGTCAAATTAGCAAAGAATTTCACATTTAGGGCATAAAAATTCATTTTGCAAAAACAGATAAAATGACATTTGAGTTTATAGAAGATGATTTCCATTAAGTTACTTTCCATGAAGTCAGAAGACTACAGACACATAATTCAACAGCAGTATATAACCAAAAACCTATAACTGACTAGGAAGCCCTTTCTACAGCAGCGGAAAGGTCGGTGTGCCACATTCTTTCAGCAAAATGTTTCAAGAATCAGCAGCAATTCTTTTTTTTAGGGATTCATCAGGAATATCCTCTCTTAAGTAATAACCGTGGTAACTGCGTATTTGGTTAGGTTCTACATACATATATAGTTATAATATAATCAATACAATATCAGCTCAACTGAAATAGTTAAAAACTCGAACATACTGGGTAAATTCTCTAAAATCACCAGCAAAATTTGATCAAATTTCTATTTACTGAAGAAATTTCAGTTATTCACTTAAAAATATTTCAAAATGCATAATTATTTAATGTATAGAGGAAATACTATTTTGTCGAAAATATTACTACTGACTGCAGTAATAAGGCACCCAAAAAAATTGCAATTCGCATCACTAACAAATATTTGGATTTGAAAAAGAAAATAGGTAACTCACTCTCGAGATCTTTTAATGCTTGAGGCTTTTCCCATGTTGACTCCTGAGCTTTGGCATTATAAAAGTAAGACCGCCCATCAGGTGCTCGATGCTCAGTCCACTCAGCCGCTCTTGCCTGCAAATCAGGATCAATCTGTAAATAATGTTTAACATGAGACTTGTTGTTGCTTCAGTAACAAATGTAGAATGCTACAGTAGAACCCTGTTTTTGAGTTACCAGATATTACATTTTCCCACTTTTTGAACCATTTTTTTGGGGTCTTGTCAACTTTCCTATTATTCCAATGTTTTTTAAACCCAGTATTTACACTAAATTTCCCGCCTTTTGCACCATTTTATGCCCGATAACGAAAAATTTCCAATTCCTAATTCAATATTGTATGCATATTTTGTAGGTAGAAAAGTTGGCCGACCCCTGCCCCAGGAGGTTCCATTGCATAGATCAAAGACAGAAATAGTAAGCTCTCTCCTCCTACTCAGGACCTCCTTTTCACAGGTAAGGAGGGTCAAGATAATAAAGGAAAATGCACCAGAGATGTAAGGTAGTGTAAGACAATGTCAACTTGTAGAGCTGATAAATGGTAATTCATGCATAATTTCTCATTGTGTGCAAAAAAAATTGTTAATTTTTCAAAAAAACACCTAAATAAGAACACAGATAAGGTTACTTCCCTTACATGTTAACCTGACAGCATTTAAATAATGTAGAAATGAGGAATGCATTTCCAAATCAATCATCCACTAAGTCCCACAAATGTGTACTGCGGAAATGGGGGTCCTACTAGAAATTGAAGCAACATAGAGGGAGAGTAAGAACATACCGGAGGAGCCATTCCATCGACAGGAGGCATTCCTGCCACAGGCCCTGCCGCTGTCATAGCTTCTGGGCCAGGATGAGGATGAGGTTGCACATGTGGTTGCACATGAGCTGGATGAGGCCCTGGATGCTGTCCCACGGGTGGTGCAGGACCACCAGGCCCAGCACCTTGAGGAGGCATCCCCCACCCAGGGGGACCTCCCCCACCACCACCTGGACCAGGCATCCCAGGATGCATACCCCCAGGAGGATATCCGCCATATCCACCGTAGCCTGGAAAAAACAAACTCAAGGGCTAAGCACACTACAAGACATAACAAAACAAAATAACATTAAATGCAATACAGTAAACTCTTGTTATTACAAACCACGTTCTTACAAACTTTCGTTTTTACGAAGCAAAATCGTTGGTCCCGATTGAAGGGGTATCCAAATGTATGGTAAAAGAAATTATATTACGAAATTTTGGCACTTACTTAGCACTTTTGGCCTTAGCACTTTTCTCTATAAATTTACAGGTCTTTACAATTGTGTTGCACGTTGAACTTGGTATATCAAGTTTTTTGGCCAGGGACACGCGAGTGCCCGTATTAGAGTCAATCTCTTCGCAAACCAAATGTGGTGTTTTTCTTCCAATGATAACGATTATCTCGCACGCTAGTTTGCCATTTTAAAATATGTTTCCTCAAGACTGCCGTAAGTTATTGCACATTAAATAAAATAAAAGGTGAAGCAACTAAAAACGCAAGATGAATGGCATTAGTGCACATTTTCCGAGAAATATGAAAATGATCGCTGCGAAGTATGAGTAATAGAGTTAACATAAATTTTAACCTTTTCACCACAATGTCAGCGGTAGTTCGCCAAATAACATCTAATTTAATATATTTATGGCATCCGATACATTTTAAATGTACTGTTTAAAAAGCTAGTAAGGCTCCTTAGTACTATTCTATGCTCCATTTGATAACAATTCCGATCGCAAGTATTACAATATTCGGGATAAATACTTTTCAGCAAAGCTATCGATGTAATGTGCTACCATCAAACGAATGATTGTTTTTTTTTTAGAAAACCAAATAAATCAGCATGTATTTTATCCATATTTAACATTAATCACGCTCGCAGGGTCACCAATTGAAGTGCGCCAGCCACCATGTTTCTTGCCTTCAAATGTCGTATATGGCGGGACTTGAAAGTGTAAATAGCGGGATGAAAATACATTGGAACGATTCAAACATTTTTGGGACCAGAAAAAAATGTTGTAAATCACGGGAAAACGTAAATTCTAGGAACGTAAAAGCGGGGTTTCACTGTAATTGTACCTTGATTCTCACTATTGCAATTGAAAGTGATATGAGAACTATAGTTCTACAACACAAAATGAAAATGGATTATTACCCATATATTTAAATAAGTAAATAAATATTTTGGTCCCTCCAACTGCGTAAAATCAAGGTTTTACTGTAGTTATTGTCATGCTCCCTCCTCAATCCTAATGAATTTTCCTTTTCTGCGTTGAAGCCAGGTCTTCGTCGGAATGATATTGTGTCAGTGTTTTGGCTTGATGCTCCACCATTTTCATCAGTCTTGCATTTTATCTTAGCATTTGGTGCTACACTGATTGTTTGCGGAACAATGAATACACAATTTGGTAAACCCATCTGGTTGGAGACACATTCAATGCACATTTCCGTGCCAAGATCTCACTTCACCATGGTGCTAACAAAATCACAGCAGAGAGAGACAGGGATGAATCTTTATAATTGACAAGACACATGCTGGACAGTCAGCATCTACAGAGATGCACCTTGTCTTGAATAGCTATTAGTTGGAAATACCAAGTCAGCATGGTCTTACCTCAGGTATCCCAGGGCTTCTTACCCTACCTCCTATCCCAAGAAGGGATTCCTTTCTTCTTTCCTCCTCCTTGCTCCGGGAGAGGATCCCGCATGCCCTCCTACCTATCCAAGAAGGGCATTGATTGATGAGATGTACGCTGGAAGGTCAGCACTAATAATGATAAGCTTGCTTTGGCGTGGTATTATTCAGGAAACACGAATTAAGCACAAATTTTCCCAGCCAACCATAATGCCTACTGTCCATGCAAAAAGTCAAGATACCGGAGTTTGAGATGTTATATCTTATAAACAAATATAAATATTGCAACACAGTAAACTACATATCAAAGGTAATTTATATGTCCATCAACTGCTCTACTTTGTGATTTTTTAGTACTGTTTAAATATTTTTTATGTGAGCTTGTATGAAAAAAGGTAACTTTTTGGCGGTACAAAAATTGCTTAGAAACTTACAGCTGTATTCACAAGGAATTTTATATAGGTAAACACAAGACTATAAAGAGTAAGAATATTGAAGCAGAATGTTGTAAACATAAATAATATCGGATAAAGTTTACTGCTTAAGAATATGCTATTTTAATTATTTGAAGGCATACGAGATATTTTAAGGCATCGTTGGCAGCGGATGAAAGCCCATTTAGCGAATATATGAACAAAACCATTCGTGTATTACCCTTCTATTTTATTTCGATTTTTATTTATCCTTCATTTTAACACTCTGAGATAACACTCTGAGACCCAGCGCTGATGCCTACTGGGGAACAAGGAGAAAGTTACACAGTGTTGCCACGGTACCTCATATGAGTCATGAATTCCCGCGGAGTCTTACTCCTAATTACTCATTTCCTGGAGAGGCAAGAAACCGATGAATAGTATTAGCAAAGAGACCCTCAAGAGGTCACAATGTGTGCAAGAACACGTTTTTCTGAGGCCAAGGTCTGTATGGTTTTCAGTGCAATTTTTTTCTTCCGCTGTGAAGGCAGGAAGGAGGGAGACAGTCGGTTTCCCGTCTACCAAATCAGTTGCGGATTGCTTGGGAATTAGTTTGGTATCCGTGAAAAGGATTGCATCCAGTATTAAGAGGAGTGATAGAGAAAATAGTGTTGTGAATAACCCCACACCAGAGAAAAAAGTGAAGTTAGGACGACCAAAATTATACATGGATGACTTCACTTTGGGGGTAGTAAGGAGAACAATCCACGAGTTTCATTTAAAGAGTATGTATCCGACCCTGGAGAGTTTAAAAGAGAAGTTAGTTTGCTCCATGCCAGATTTCCCACTAACATCTATTAATAAATTGAGATATATCCTCATTGATCTCGGTTTTCGTTACAAAAAGTTGGACAGGAAGCCAGTTATGATTGAGTCAGTTATGATTGCAGCAACTCGACATGCTTTTCTACGAAGAGTTCAATATTTACGGCGCAATGGCTACAAAATATTTGACACTGACGAAACTTGGTGCTCGCAGCACCATTCGTTGAAGTATGGTTGGGTGGAAAACATAGTTAACCAGTCGCAGAATAAATTATTCCATTAACCGTGGACATATTCAGGAGGTACATGGATGGCGAGGAGGATTCAAGACCCCATCAGGAGCAGGAAACATGTCATTATTTTGTACATCGGCAGTGAGGATACACACCATAATACACACCATGTATCAAACTGATGAACATTTCATTTCGCAGGACAGTGCGACGTACGATACAATAATAAGCTTCCGTATTCCTTGAGAAATTTCTATTTAAATGACCACGGTTTCGGCCCGTGAGGAAGTGGCAACATGCTCCCTCCTTTCCCTGTTGCCGCACCACAGGCTCGGCGAGCAACACGGAGCAAAATGAAAGATAAATAAAAATCGAAATAAAATAGAAGGGTAATACACGAATGGTTTTGTTCATATATTCACCATATGGGCTTTCATCCACTGCCAACAATACCTTAAAATATCTCGTATGCCTTCAAATAATTAAAATAGCATAATCTAAAGCAGTAAACTTGATCCGATATTATTTATGTTTACAACATTCTACTTCAATATTCTTACTCTTAATAGTCTTGTGTTTACCTATATAAAATTCCTTGTGAATACAGCGGTAAGTTTCTAAGTAATTTTTGTACCGGCAAAAAGCGTGCCTTTTTTCATACAAGCTCACACAAAAAATATTCAAACAGTACTAAAAAATCACAAAGTAGAGCAGTTGATGGACATATAAATTACCTTTGATAAGTAGTTTACTGTGTTGCAATAGGTATATTTGTAAATGAGATATAACATCTCAAACTCAGGTATCTCGACTTTTTGCATGGACAGTAGGGGAATAACTTATTCCACGGCAGTGACTCATGGAGCATCATTAGCGGCTAGTATTTTCTCGTGTGAGCTTTCCTCCTATTTCATTTCTCGAAATGGGCCGAAAAAGACCAGGTGAGAGCACTGCTAATGATTCCAGAAAGAAAATGTGTATCAATGGAACAGTATTCCCTTTTGTAGAACTCCCTCGGGAGGGAAAAAGCCGTAGTAGCTCCCAATCACAAAATTTTTCATGCCAGCTTGCACCTAAAGTCAAGATACAAACTCATCAAAATAATTTGATCAGGAGTATATCATTTCATTCAAGTGAGTTTCGTTAAAATTGAATCATCCAATACAAACTAATAAATTATAACCCCAAAAGAAGTATCGAAAAACAATCTCCAACATATAAATCCAGGCACGTATCCTCACAGTGATTGCAAACACACTGGCAGTATTTACCAACCTAAAGGCGGCATGCAGGAGATCAGGAGCCGATCTTTGGATACATGTAACATCAGTGAGAATCAGTAAGTTGCATGTAATTCTTGCATTAATAATTGTAATATTTTTCCAGTTCTATGCAGAGAATTTGAGTAACTACAGCATATGTTCATTAATATTTATGAGTGACAAAAAATGTTGTACACATTTACAAAAATGAGTCGAAGTAGTGTAAAATCATGTCAACTCACGAACTTATGATTCTAATTTATAGCTTAATGCTTTTTGTATACAAGAGGATTAGTTTAGTTTAGTTTAGTAGTAGAGGAGGAGGAGTTTAAGTGGTGAACTACAGTTTCTTAAGGAAATAAACGCAAGCATGTCATATGTATGGAATAAAAGGTCTTGATGGTGTATTTTTATCTAACTTGGAACGTAACCCCCCAGGGTGTCAAGTGAATCTTAATTTCTTTTTTCCCTGAGTTTTCCAGGTTTTCCAGGCAAATCTTTTGCATTTTCCAGGGAATTGCTGCACTTTGTATCCAACATATTTTTAATGAATTTCTAATAAAATGGGCACAATTTTGCCAACATGAAAAACCGAGAAATTTCGGTCCCTACTTTGAGTTAAATATGTAAGAGTATACAAGGAATGTGGAGTATTACGGGTTTTATTTCAACCAACAAATCAAACAAAAACGGTTAACTAACAACAAAATTCTGAGTCAGGTACAATTTGAACACAATAAAGTAGATACAACCTAGTTTGATAAAGTACATGCAAATAAAAGAAACTAATGTGACATTTATCAATGAGTGCATTTCCGATTCAACTTCAGTAACAAATTTCTCGGCTTTTCAAGAAATTATGTTATTTTGGCTTGCAGCTCTTGAACCTTTTGCAGTATGTATCTCTTTATTATTCTTTTTCTCTTGAGGCCTTGGTACATTTCCTTTTCTCCCCAAGGTTTCACTGTACTTTACATGAACATTTCCGAAACTGTGAATTAATTGCTTTGTGATAGGTACAGATCTAACGCCCGAAATCATTAAAATTGTGTAGAACAAAATAGTAATTGTTGGACAATACACGAAGTTTAATTAGGTTGGATTGCCCCTGTACAGTGGCCCTGTCGACTACGAATCTAAGGGTCGTGATTTCCAAACGCAGTGACCTCAAGATATATTTCCGCTCCTTCAAAAACATTTCTGCAAACATTAAAACGAGGAGGGTGGAGATTATTGGGAGAGGATTATCAATTACATATATATCAATTCCCAATTATCCATTTAGGTTGCCGTCTGAATGGTTTTCGTATAATGCGGGTAATGCCACTGCGCATGCTCAGACGTTTAGATTTCTCATAAATTTGGCAACACCAAGAATTCCATTCGTATGGCTCTTTGTACGGAATCAAGATTTCCACGTGGAATTGTGTTTCCGCTGACAGATTTCGGCATCAATTCCCATTCCATTCGTAGCGGCCATTTTACATGGGAATTATTGTGTGAAATTTGCCTTGTTATGCAATCAGCCCCCTGGACTGTGCAAAGGGAGAGGGGGTGGGGTGACAAAGCACAAGCTGAGAGCGGGCGCACAGCTATGAAAAGAGTATGAAATGAACAGGGAGTGCAAGGCTATGCTGAGCCGAGAGCATAATGCAAGCAAAGGCGCAGGTTAAACCTCTCTCTCTGCCTTAATGGAAATCGGCTGCCATGCATTTTCCAGGGTTTTTCGGAAAAATACAATCATTCCCTGAGTTTTCCAGGACAAAATATTTCCCTGAGAATTCCAGGTTTTCCACGTCGCCGGACACCCTGCCCCCTTATTTTCATGAGATTAATACTTACTCCAATGCAGATTCGCACATCCTGGCATAATCATGGAACGTAACACAGTTTTTACTGTATTTTTTGTGATTTTTTGGTCCCATGAACTTCGTAATAACAAGAGTCTACTGTATATTACCATACAAAAAGATATATGAGGTAGTACCCTACATCAAGTATACCCAAGTTAAAAATAATTTGAATTTATATAGAACTGTAGTGGAAATATGAAATTTAAAAGTTTGTCTCACATAAATATTAAAAGCGAAAACCAAAATGGTATACGAGTAGTTTAAGGTGAAAGTGAATAAAAATCAAAGCAAGAAATTGAAGTCAATTCAGGCATGCCTCATTAAGCACATTCTCGACTCGTGACTTTGCAAGAAGAAAAATTTGAGCCCTTCAATTTACCACCAACCTCAGAATCCCAAAGTCACATTAAACTGAATGCTGAACAGCATTAATAGAATCAAAGAATAACATTACTCTCCCTTCATTAATGAACAGCATGGGCAAAGGAAAATTAACCAGCAAATAAAATGGTACCTGCAGCAACAGAAATGTTGATGGGATCACCTGCACAAGAGAACGCAATTCACACATAAAATGTATCCACCTCGACTGGGATTTGAACATAAGTTTCCTTGATATCATATCATGACAGTTTTCACCAGGAATTTCTCACACACACATTTATATTTTGCTTTGATACCATCTGTAGTCAAAATGGTAATCGGGTTTAATGATTTAAATCTTTTAATCTTTAATTTATTCATCCTTGGCACATTTACATGTGCTAGATGTCATCATTGAGTGCATCTAAAGATTAAATTTACATACAAACAAGCATACATTAGACCTTAGAATTTTAAGCAAGAGAAATCAAGGTCATAATACTCCTCTAGTGAGTATAAGGGATTGGAGATAAGCCAATCACGGAGATCCCTGCAGAACACCACATTGAAGACCAACTTTGCAGGAATTGGCAGCATGTTAAAGAATTTAATGGGTAAACCCTCAACATTGAAAGTTCTGTCAAGCCTACAAAATGGTAGATCCAAAGAGTTTTTCTCTCTCGTGTTATGACTGTGGACATCCGTCCTTGTAGAGTATATGCTGATATTTTCTTTTACATGAACCAATGTATAAAATAAAAACAAATTATAAACAGTAATAATTTTTAGATTAAAAAAAAGAGGTTTGCAATGTATATATTCTGTAAGCAATAGACATTCATAAACTCATGAGTGCCAATGAATTTGGCACTAAGTATGCCACTTCTACAATACATGAAATCTACATGAATGAATGGTAACAGGAATATTTAATTTTCTCACCAGGTGGAGGCATTCCATAAGGAGGAGGGCCACCGTAAGGGGGTGGTCCCCCAAAAGGCGGCATCCCAGGTGGGGGTGGCATCATTCCTGGAGGTGGCTGCATAGTATTTGGCATGGCACCACTGTTCCCTATTATTTCAATCATAAACATTTCAGTAAAAATGGTATGGCTATTTATATGCATAAATAAATTGATTTTTTCAGAACCATGCTATGACATACCTACAATGATGTTAAATTCAGGAATTATTTTATGCATCCAATCTCAGTTCTGACAAACAGTGAAAATTTAACAAGCACATTGGAAATTACATGTCTTTCAATTTTATACTTTGATTTATCAGTATTTACGGCACTATTATCCTTTTCAAATATCTTTGCGACTGGCCCTTCATGTGGTTTCGGAACGGTTCGAGGGGCTTCGCAACAGGAAGGTGGGCCTCCGGATCCAGGGAGGAGGAGTGGGGAGAGAGAGAGAAAACTCGGACTCAACGTTGCCATGAACTCGACTCGATTTATATGGAAACGAATGGGTGCCTGTCATAGGCATTGTTTGTGACAGACACGAGGAGTTCACCACGTGGCCCAGTTGGAGGGGCAGAAGAGTTGCCAGGCTGGCACCGCGGCCAGGGTGATTACTCCTTTTCATCCCTTTCCCTCCCCACAGGGACGTCTTATCTTGACCAGTCTCAAGGGTCTTTGAAGGAATGGGTCATGTGGAAGTGCTTGGTTAATGACTCAGAAGTGGACTTTTGAAAACAAAAGTTGTAACTTTTATATGATGAATGATAATAACAAACAAACATTAATCTGTTTCTTTGAAATCAGCCGATTAAAATGAGTCCAAATGGCATGTGATTTCGTTGATTTCTGACCATTGTCGTGATCCCGCGAAGATTTTTCTCCCCAATTTTTTTCCATGCTCTTTTGCTAAAATACGGAATTGTTTTCTGTTTGGTCTCAAATCAATCAGGATATTATAAACAAAATGGTAAGTGCATTTAAAATTATGTAAAATGAAGGTTAAGAAAAAATATAATTGCAAAAAATTCAGCTTGTGAGTCACCCAACTTATCCCCCGAGGGAAAAACCTAATGGGACAGAATCGGGTGGGGGAGTGTGAAAGTGTCTTCTACCTGCGAAGGGGTCTTCTACCTAACTCTTCATAATCAAAACTGAACAAATTTTTAAATCCCGGGTGTGAATATCATGCATATTAACACTTGAAATTTATGATAAATTACAAGCATGTTAACAAAGTTTTTCTTTTTCATTTTATTTATGAATTAATGAATTTTATCGTCAAAAAGTAAAATTAAAGGTAAACATTGAGTTAAATTTTCAATCAATCTCCAGAGGAATGGCCAATGGCACTCCTTCTTCGTCACTCATTTCACTGGTGTCACCTTCCGTGTCACTATTTATCCTCGTGAAAAGGAGAAGGAAGATCACCACGATCACGACGGCACACCAAGCAAACAAAGGCAACGGAGGTTTGGCAACACAGCTAGCAGATTCACGAAGTTTACACAATGGAGGACTGGGAGCGACTGAATTTCGGAGAGCCTAGGCTCTGCCTACTGCATTTAAGTTGGTTTTCGCGAAGTCACATGCCGGGAGACTTTATCTTCCCTCACCCCCAAAAATCTTAAGCCTGCCTCTCAGTCACAAAGATATTTGAAAAGGTTAATAACAAAAAAATAACATATGTATCACTATCCCATCAAAGCTTACGACTTTCTTTTGGAATACTCATTGACATGGATGGTTTAAATGTTCATCAACAGCAAGCAATAATTAAAAATGATTTTTAACACAATATTTTTGTATAATTTAAATTCACTATTGCATTACGATAATAATATTTATTGATTGTTCCGCCAACATTTCGTGGCATAGATCTCATCAATTGAAAAAAATTACACTGTTACACAATTTAAATAGCAAGTAATCAATTAATAGTTATTGAACGAGTAATCAAAAAATTTGTTAGCAATCATTATTGTTAAAAAAAAAAGGAAAATTTTTATTCCAACCACATCAAACATTTCACTCTTGTTCATTGGCTTAAATAAATAGAATCTTATGATTGAATTGTTTTCAAGTAAAGGTATAGTAGGTTACCGGCCAGAGGTCACACCATAATTTTGGTTGAAAATGCAACATTAAATTCAAATACATGTTTTAAGGCCGTTTTACACGGTACATTTGTTTGTACAAACTCTTCCCTGAACTCTTGCATGAGGCAAAATGTATCGTGTAAAGCGGCAAATTGTATGAACGCTTGTGCGAATGTCTCAAGGCCTACACGGGAAATAGAACCTGTTCTAATTTCGTTGAGACAAACGTACAATCTCACGTACATTCGTTTGTACAAAATATTTCATTGTGTAAAACGGCCTTTACAATGTTTCACAGAAAAAATGACTTAATGTATGAGCATGCCTAAAAGAGGTGTAGGAAAAAAAAGAAACTGACACATTAAGATAATCTGATTGAATCCCCATGAGATAAACTGAAAAGTTATACTTTCACACTATTCTTATTGCTATTCAACTACATTCATTTACCTAATATTCCTCCTGGTTGATGTCAGTGACATACAGCACTAAATGCTCGGTCTTCCAAAATACACAACAATTTAAGCAGTTATTACAAGTATGTCATAATCCGAGTTGGAATAATATGCCTTATGCTTGGAGACTGTTTCATTAGTTTTGTCTGGTTTTACCATAGTTAGGGGCATGGTAACACACATCACAAGTACATGGAGACAATAAGATGTTAGATGTATTGCACTTCTATATTACAGAAGCAATCAAAACAATATACCATATATGTCCGAATATGCTCCTCATTTTTCGTCAAATATCAGTCATAAAAAGGGGGAAGGGGATCTACTTTAGCATTAAAAGAGAAAACCACTCACAAATTTTGTGGCTAATGGTAAAAAATAGTGGAGAAAAGAGGTAGTAACACACTAACAAACTCATCAGTAAAAGCCAGCAATATTTTGAATAATGAACAAAAAATTGTTTTATCATTTAATGAATATTCCTTCATGTCGATGTTGTTACGGTGTTACAGCCATATAAAGACTAAGTAAAGACCTTACGTAAACCACAATGCATCAGAGTCATAAATATTTCTCTGCTCCCAACTGAGGTGCCTCTAAAATAGAGAAGCAACTTCACATACTCAACAATATGTTCACATATTCAACAATAGTTCTAAGATTTTAACCACTTCCCTGACAAGCCCGCATATATTCGGGCACCGAGGTGGTGCAAAATCTGACAAGCCCGCATATATTCGGGCAAGTCCGCGATGTCCGTATATTTTCCTTTACGTCCGCATATAGTCGGCCGATGCTAGTCGTTTGGGTTCCTGCCGCCTCCCATGCTGTTGAAGGTCCAGAGCCACCGATGCGGCAAGCGGCGCTCTTTTCAAATAGTGATTTCTAATGTTAAAACAATGGTCATTTTTGGTAATATTTCTAGCAATTCGAGGGTTATAATTTTTTACGCACTCAAAAGTTATCCCCATACGAAATTTCAATCACCTAAATTGTCATTCGTAACTATCCGTCTGTTTACTTCATGCATGGAGTTTCTTTTGCGAACTTTTTACGAAATTTACAACTTCAATTTTTGTTATTTATAGATAATTATTGCAAATTTATGATGTAAAACTTCCGTTTCACATGACAAAAAAATTTCTAAATAATTTTTAAATTAGTTATTTTCATTTATATTTCGTCATTCAATTACATTTTTCTTCAACATTTTAGCGGTCATTATAAAAATTGCAATTTCAATTTTTCGCTAAATTTCACTGCTACGATGAGTTCCACAGTAATTGGAATAAAATATTTCTCAGGCAACAGAACATGAATCTTTCCATGCCTTATTTTTTACTATAGATATATATTTGTTACCATATATGTTTGTTACTATATATATTTGTTACAATATATATTTGTTACAATATATATTTGTTACTATATATATTATCTAATTCTATATTATTCGTCTGCACATTTTTCTTCCGGTAATTTTTATATGTGTTGGAAATGTCTATTCAACCGTTCTCTTTAGATAAAATGGCGTGAGCGTAAATGTTTAGATATGTTGCGAATGTTATTTCATCAGCCCCTTTCATTTTTCTACTTTGAATACTGGCGGAAGTTGTGAAACATATTTATGGAAACAGCTTTACGATGAAGACGTCTGAAGGTCGTACGTTCTCAATAGAAACAAACAAGTGCCCTGTGTATGTGCTACCCTAACCCACATGAGTACGAGAAAATAGGAGAGATAGAGATAAATCCCAAACATGTGTAATGCCTTCTATTGTCGTGTTTGACACTTTCCTGAGGTCAGAAAACACCCTCTCGAGAGCCGATGGCCCGCTAAGCAACCTGGCACCCGGTATCATGTCATGCTAATATGCCACCCTTTGCTCCCCGGGCTACTTTCCCACCAGCCAACCCTTTACTAATGGGCTTTTCTCGATATCAATTTACCGTTAGTTGGAAAATTCATGCTGTTGCGGTACCCACACGTGTGTTTATTTTCCAAGAAATGGTAGGAACGGAAAAGAAAAATTTTATGATGAGCATGGGATGGGTTTTCACAATAGGGGGGAGGTACTTTGCATATCGTGATTGTTTCCACGAGTACTTTGTCTGAAGGACGATGGTGGCATTCTTTTGTTGAGTACAGAGCATACGCTTCCTTGATTTTCAGAGCGCATGCACTTTTTTGCTGAAATTCCACTGATGCAATCATTCAATTTTTAGTTAGAACATTTTCGTTCTAATACGAGCGGTGTAGTAGGAGTGAATTCTATGGCAAATTCTTTGTTTTCGCTCGGTAACATCTGGCAATCAGCAATGGATTCCGGAGAAGAATCAGTGTTGACCAGCAGTGATTCCGAGGTTATGGACATTGAATTTCCTGGCTCCTAGTCGATTCTCTCCGGAGAAACAAGCTCCGAATCAGAAGGCGCAGTGGAACATTCGCGGGAAGCGGAGTGGGAGGAAATGCTTTCAACGAATCCTCCTCCGACACCACCTTGGTTTCTTTTTGAAGGATATTCTTCGATGAACTTCAACCTGGTTCCCGACTGTGGTTCCCTAAAATATTTTTTTCAACGATGAAATTGTTGACTTTATAACTTGGGAAACTAATCACTGCGCCAGTAACACTTCGCACGAAAAAGCGGGGCCGAGCAGTACTAACGTAAATCAGTGGCGAGCTGTGAAAAGCTCAGAAATTCGTATTTTTTGCCCTTGTAATGCTACAGAGCAGAGTGCGGAAGCCAGATACTGAGTTTTATTGGTAGACGAGACCTATACTCCTCTCCTTTTTTTGGACACACTATGTCTTACCGATTATTCATAAAAATAAGGCATTATTTACACTTTGCCTATAATAACGATTTTGATCCCCAAACACACCCCAAAGCCAAACTAAATAAAATATGGCCGATTTACCAGAAGCTGGAGGAAAAGTTCAAGGCACTCCATACACCAGAGACGGAGGTTACCATCGACGAGAGACAGGAAGGAAGGATTGATTGATTGATTGATACAAGGGAAGATTAGGGTGGCGGCAGTTCATGCCTATGAAAAGAGCTTCTTTTGGCAAATATTTGTTCTTTGTGAATCGAGAACTGGATGCGTGTGGTCAACGACAATTTACACGGGAAAGGGGACTGTGTTGGATAAAGACTTTGCCAATTTACCCAATGGCCTCAAAAGTGATGATGACTCTTATGAAGCCATTATTTGGCCTATGATATTGCCTGATGACGGATAGCTCTAATACGTCTCCAGATCTAGCCGACTTGCTCGCTTCACACTCCACTGACTCGTATGGAACAGTGAGGAAAGGGATTCCAGCTCTCTTCAAAAAGAATCATGTAAAAGAATTAAAGTTTCTTGATTTTTGCCATAAAATGAATTTTTCTATAACATTTTCAGGGCGAAAGTCGTCGTCATGCGGGTTGCCTAACTCCCATGAATGTTTGTACGTTGTTTCTTGAAGTACTATGGACTAAAATTAATAGTTAACATGAACGTTGTCGGCAAAGTATATACTCTTGTAATATAAACTAAATGTATTACTCAAAAGATGTCTAACTAAGGTTTACGGGAAGAAAAATTATACTGATATGCAGGTGGCCTAATTCTCTTAACCCATTCGCATCCATAAGCATACTGGTACGCGGCTTCAAGCTGGCCACAAACACCCCAAGCGTACTGGTATGCAGAATGCGTAGTGTTATTTGTCAGTTGATCCTGCTGCTATCTTATGAGTTTTTTTGTAAATTTTTGGCCTGAGAGTGTACCTGTTTGTAGCTGCCATCTGGTGGCTATTTAGAAAATGTTTTCCATTGTAAATCACCTTAGAAAATTCTTACTTGCAAACTTATTATACGTGGTGTTTGGGGTCAATTTAAATCCCAGGGGATGGATACGAATGTGTTAAGTTAAGGGGCAACATTCAGAAATTATTGAATAAATCATTAGTTATTTGGAATAAAAAATTAAGGAAAACATTTTCAGAGTTGCCTCCCTAAAATGCTTCTGAATCTGAAATAAAAAAATACGACTTTTTTTGACCATTTTTGTAAAAAAAATCCGTCAGGGAAGTGGTTAAACTAATTTATCATCTCAATTATTTTCCATCATGACGATGTTCCTGTAGACCTACAACACAGAGGAAAAGTCCACAAATGCGACCTGCAACAAATTTATGCCATGAATATTTTTCCTTATACATTAGATCTACAGATACACTAAAAATAAATGACCACCATCATTTTTATTTGAAGAAATTAAAGAAAAAATTCAAAAATATGGAGTTATCAAAAATTAGGTATCCATTTCCAAAAAATATAGATTGATTAAAATAGAGAGGGGATGCTTATATTTAGAGTGGGGCTATATTTGGACAAATATGGTATATATCAACCCTAGTACTGTTCGTTTTAATAATACTGGTAATGAATAATAATAATTAGGCAAGAGCTGGGTAGTACACACCATCAGTGTTCAAATTTTCCCTCAGTAGAGTGTGTTGGGGATGACTTAGGCCTGTGTGTGGACTCACACCTTTGCATGTAAATGACGGGGGTGATTTTCAAGCGATTATTTAGGGGTGATCTTATATGCTGTCAATTACTGTAATTCAAATCAAATTCACTCATCAAAACAATTCTATGTGATTTACGGCTTGATTTTAATACAATGGAGAGACCTGAAAAATGTTATTACGTCATGCTTCATATCGACCTTTGATTTAACACTTTGATTTCACATATTGTCATTTTTTGGTCCCTCCAATCGAGATTTTACTGTATCACATGAGTATGTACATATGTATTCATGTAGATGTGTGTACAAAGTACGTTATAGTATGATATCTAAAATTCTTAGCCATTGATTTTCTTAATGTCTCACAAACCTGACACACAGTTATAGTGTAAGGCAATTGTGCATTATACTCAAAGCCAGATAACCAATGCAGCAAAGTAGGCAGTTTCCTACAGGCCCCGAGAACTTTTTCCCCTTCTCTTATGACTTGTTTATTAACGTGGGTCCCGTTGTACACCTACAGGCCCCCAAGTGTGTTAATCCATCAATGATTATACCCCAGGGCTGTGTAAATGCATCCACTGATAATGCCATGTACAAGCCTTTCCTAGGCTATACTGTGGAATGCATCTTGAGTAATGCCGAGCAGCATGTCATGCTTGCTTAAAATAGACTGCTAGAAGAAAAAGGAAATGCACTGAATGACAAGAGTATTTTAATCCACTTCTTGGCACTAACACATATTTCATCCATGTTTTTATTATATTTCCAGGTCTTTGATTAAGAACCAGAGGAGCGGAAAATAAGGCCAACCCAACATTAGATTTCACAAACCAGCCCACAGGGAAAATTAGTTAGTAGTCTATATTTCCCATTCTCAGTAATGTATACTCTTCCATGGTCATTTAAGCCTTATCACATGATATTCACTAGTCCTACAAGACAACTGGAAAAACCATTTAAATCAGATTCAGTGAATGTTTTGTGTGGATATAATAATTAAAATAGGTTCCAAATGATTACCACAGAATCCATATTCAAATTTCTTTTTTTTCCTTAACTTGCAAACTAGGCCCAGGAAACCATCCTATTTACACGAGGGTAACCTCTTGTAAGACAATATATAGCTGCAAAACAATAAGTAGAAAGATGATGACAAACCTGGTCCAGGTGGAACTCCAGGACCTTCGGGCCCATCACCATCTGGACCAGCCTTAGCAGGTCCACCACCAGGCGCTGGTACCACACCAACAGCTGCACCAGGAGGAGGCCCACCACCTGGTGGTCCACCTCCACCCATGGGAGGCCCACCAGGCCCAGGGCCTGGGCCCTGGACTGGCCCTGCTCCAGGTGGAGGGCCACTAACATGTTGATTAGGAACAGGACCACTATTCCCCCCGGGAGTAACACCTGCAGCTTGAGCCATAGCTTCCACCTGTTCTTGAGACAACACTTTCACACCAGTCCCTTCTGGTTTGGTCCACGTAGTCTCACGAGTTCGTGCATTATAAAAATATGATTTCCCTTCTCCACTCTTAGTTTCAACCCATATTTCCCCACTAAGATCAATACCAGCCAATGCATTAACCTGAAAAATAACATGATTTGAAAAAAATATTCACCAAACCCTCTACTCACAGTGACCATTACAACCAAACACAATACCCCTCCTTTGGCACAACCAACAGTAATAAAATATTAAAAAAAAAGATTTACAGGGATTACATTGCCCTGATACTCCTGAAAAAGTATGTTTATTAAACATACCTAATTTCAATTCTGAATCTTTTTCTGACCCATATCCTGAACATTTGTCATTTGTCTGAAGCATTCATTTTCTGAAGGGAGGTCTTCGTTCAGAAATGAAAATCCAATGATGTCCCATCAAAAGATGATTTTACAACACAGTACATTTTAAGCCCTCTACATTTAGTTTTTGCACATGATTCTCTTAGTTAAACATGCATTTTATTATGCTCACATTCACTTCCCACTGTCAAAAGATGAACACAGTGTTAAATGTGTCATTGGGTTCATTCAGGGGATGGAGCGCTCCGGGAGCAGTGGAGCTACCTAGCCTGTGCTCAGCTCCCCTGAATGGAAAAAAGACTGAGCGCTACAGTGGAACTTTTGAATCGTAGTCTATCTCCGTCCGCAGATTTCTTATCGGAGATAATTGATGGAAAGGACTCATAGTAGTTTAATAAAGCTCGAAATTACCTTCCTATGATTAGTAAGCACAATTGTAGATGTGTTAATCCGTGCTATCATCGTCTAGAATATTTCTTATTTCCAAAAAGCATGGAAAATTTTCCTCATAGTGCATGCTCTTTAGTTTATCCTTTCCATGTAAAGAAGCGACGGAAGGAGTTGAATAAATGAACAATAAACCACGCTTGGATGGGCAACTACACTTGGTGAGTTAATTCCATTCTCGTAGATACTTCACCAAGGGAAGACGGTTAATTTTTTGCTCTTGCTACTGTGTGAACTTCCGAGCATCGATAGCAAGTTAACGCTGCTATTAATATATTATAAATGACTCTGTTCAAAGGTTATGTATTTCAATAATTTCCTTGGGGATGTGCAAACATGTGATGGTGTTTCGCAGGCCACATTTTTTGTGTTGCACTACTGTGATATTATACCTTTTAGGCATGCTGCATTACAAGACAAGATCCCTCTGTGGTTCCAATCCCTCGTCATGGAAAATGTGGACGTGTTCGAGATTTTCATTTCTAGAAAGCTCTCCGTTAATTATTTGCGCTCTTGAGCAAAGTA
This sequence comes from Pyrrhosoma nymphula, assembly GCA_963573305.1. Taxonomy (NCBI): domain Eukaryota; kingdom Metazoa; phylum Arthropoda; class Insecta; order Odonata; family Coenagrionidae; genus Pyrrhosoma; species Pyrrhosoma nymphula. The sequence goes on from OY754330.1 coordinate 151,102,515, forward strand.
GTATTACATATTAAGTAAATTAATAATGCCCGATATGCTTGTTTCATAAGCGTATGCTCTCTCGAAACTTGTTAAATTATGTCGATTGTTACCTTAGCCCATAGCCCAGCAAACTCAGCCCACAAGACATGCATGATTATTTAGAGAACGACCTGTGAAATATTCTTATAATTCTCTTGCAAACAATTCACATTAATGTTTTTCTTTCATAATCGTACACCGTCAACGATAGACACAAATTTATGGGCATACAATATACATCACTGTTGAGACGTTAAGAAATTGTTACGTTCGCTGATCCTTTTTATTCCATGGTATTATTTTCCCAGTCCTATAATAAGCACACAAAACGTTGGCAAGGGAGATACGTGTAGTTTATTTTATTTGTGACAAACATCTAAATAATACCATGAGAATTAGAAGATTTCTACACTAATTCTAGCAAACTTTTGCGATGAATGAGAGACGGAAAGTAACTAAGTCAACCGCACGCTTGCATCGAAATTGCATTATATTAATCGTATTTGAAGATAAATGTTTATCACATTCAAGAAGATAATTTATTGAATACATATTTTCATGCACCAGACCAGACAAGCATGTAAGGATAATTCACTTGAAGACACCACGCCGAGTAGTAGAACAAGCATTCGAAAAATCGTACCAGGTCACCGAGCGCTCAGTACAGGTAGCGGCCCAAAAGACCGCTCCGTAAAATGGCCGACTGCTCCATTGGATCGGCTATGTAGCGGTCGCATTCAGGGGGAATTCCTGGAATTTTGGCTGAGTGCTTCGTCCCCTGAATGCGCCCATTCATTCTACACATTAGACGAAAGAAGTCTCTCATATTTCGATCACTAAGTGCATACTCCTGGAACGCTTTTCTTACACTCGTTTTCCACGTGCATAATAGGCAAAAATAGCAATTATAAATTTTTAAAATAATTTAACACAACTTTCCAAAAATTGAACATTGAAAAATATACTCTGCATTCATCATTTGACTAAACTCAAAAAGATTGATTCACCGATGTTCTGTACTACTACCCTTGTTGAAAGAGACTCACTCATTCTGTCCCCCAATTTTTTTTTTGCTTTTCTGAAGTTATGTGCATTGATCCACGGTACCACAAGGAACAGCTAGCATTTTACTGATCGTCAATCATGCTTGAGGTAAGGTAAAAGGTAAACATTATGCACCTTCTCTTAAAATGTCTTTGCTATTCAGCTTGTTTTGATTCAGCTACACAGACGCCACAATAATGATCCCATTAGTAGTAAAGATGTAATAATTGGGGTCTATCAGAAAAATACCTCACAAATATAGTGAAGATCTAGCAATAGACAAAACAGTGAAAAGTTACTTTTAATCTGTAAGGCATGGAATTGATTTTCATTGATATTAACACGTTAGAAAATTCATTAATTATGTTATGTATAGTTTTAGTATTCCAACATTTATGACTGATTTCTGATAATTGGGTCGCAAAAGAAATTCACAACTGATAAAAGTTATAAGTCTGTAAAAAAAACCATTTTGCCGCAATAAGTCACTGCCTACATCCATCCGTCATTAAAAATAATCAAATACTCACTTGCGATGTCATACGCAACTGCGTGAGTGCATTCCCATATAGATAGGCATCTCAGCATGTGTTGTCAGACTTACAAAACATTTGAGTTACATAGTGTACCTTCCACTTCCCTAACGTTAGTAGGGAACTCTGTACTATGCATCCCTGTCATTCAGTTAAAGACTTAGGAATCATTTGTTTTTAGTTAACAACCTGGACTCACAATAATGAAAGCATTAACAAAAATTAAGGCCATATAATGTTATAAATAGGCTTGTGCGATGAGTCGATTAATCGAAGTCATCGACGATGATTTTAGTCATCGCGGTGCGATGACTGTAATCGATGATGATGAATGTCATCGACCATCGATGTCGATGAGAATCATCGATGCCGATGAGTCGATGTGAATCATCGATGTCGATGAGAATCATCGATCCTGATGAGTCGATGAGTTGATGCGAATCATCGATGAGGATGATCGATATCCTTATATCACTAAATAAAAACTACAGTAATTGTACTGTCCACTTGAATTTATTGTGAAATACACAACACGTGTTTCAACGCTCCTTAGGGCGTCATCATCAGGTCTGCAACCGTTATGCCTCCAATACCCATATTTATACAAAGGGGGGGCAAAGGAAAAAGAGGGGGGGGGGGAAATTCTTGATAAAACAAGGAGGTAGTCATAAGGAAGGGGGACGGGGACGGTTGAAGGTGAATAACAAGGGGAGGGGGGGTGTTGTACATGTGACCTGAGACCATTGTTCTATGGAGACAGAGTCAGAAGGTCAGCTAAATTTTTTAGACCTGAGCATTTCAATTTCACAGAGCAAGCATGTCTTTGATATTTATCGTAAGCCCACATACACTGACCAAGTGATACCACATGATTCTTACCACCCAATGTCCCATAAAACTGCTGCTTTTAACTCCATGATCCACAGAGTGTTAAATATTCCGCTTTCTAAAGACAATTTTGACAAAGAATTAAACACCATCAGACAAATCGCATTGGCCAACGGCTACAAATCCTCCTTAGTAGAAGGCATTTTAAAAAGGAGGCAAAAAAAGCTAGCCATACAAAATATCACTTCCGCCCAGGTTTGCAAGGAGAAGAAACAAAGGTGGGCTAGGTTACCGTATCTTGGCCAGGGGTCTTACAAAGCAGCTTGTTCCTTTCCCATGGACAAATATAAAGTCACTTTTTACACTCCACTCACACTGAGGGACATATTTAATAACTCCAAAGACTCATACGATCCCATGAAAAAATCCGGAGTATATGAAGTGACTTGAAACACATGCGAGGGTGTGTACATTGGTAACTTTGAAACACGTATAAATGAACATAAGACGTGCTATTCTAACAGTGATCCCAAATCCCACCTGGCCAAACATTTGATAGAGGAGTCCCATAGAACAAACTTTGACTTGAAGATCCTCCATTATGAGAAAAAGGGACGACGCCTGGACACCTTGGAGCAGTGGGAGATCATCAAAAGAAAGAAGAAGAAAATGAAACTTCTCAATTATGTAGCATATGATGTTCACTCCCCCATTCTATCCTTGTCCACCTGACAACCCAAGCCGGTTCTTCCTTCCCCTCCCCTTCCTCCTCTTTCCTCTGCTTATCTCCACAAGAACCCCCCCCAATAGGCCACACTCCGGAATCCTCGGGAAGGTCACATGTACAACACCCCCCCTCCCCTTGTTATTCACCTTCAACCGTCCCCCCCCCTTCCTTATGACTACCTCCTTGTTTTATCAAGAATTTCCCCCCCCCCCTCTTTTTCCTTTGCCCCCCCTTTGTATAAATATGGGTATTGGAGGCATAACGGTTGCAGACCTGATGATGACGCATTAAGGAGCGTTGAAACACGTGTTGTGTATTTCACAATAAATTCAAGTGGACAGTACAATTACTGTAGTTTTTATTTAAAATGCCGTTCCACCAGATATCGCCCGACACTGTCGAATTTATTCTTATATCACTAATTTTTCTTCTTTTTTTCCATTCATTTGAATGCCTTAGATCTAAAATGTATGTATAAAGTATAAGCACCCCAGGTATTGCGCCTTGAGGACGATGGCAGGGCCACAGTGGGATGTTTGGAATTCATGTTTTTCCTCAAGTTTGTGGTAGACGATGCAGAAGTAGTGATCACGTTCAATCATAGTTAATACGCAGTAGCAGTGGTAGCATTGTATTCATTGGTTGCACTGGTGCAGTTGGTAGCAGCAGTAGCAACCTGAGCTAAATCGGCTAAATTCACCGAATTCACAGTCACAGTGATTTCGATTATTTAGCCACAGGCTGTGATTGCTACTTTTCAGTATCGGTGATTCAATCACAGCGATATATCACTCATCACTACTGCATAGTTCATCGAGAGTCATCGATCATCGTAATTCATCGATCATCGGCATTCATCGATCATCGACATTCATCGATCATCGATATTATCGATAGTTATCGATCATCGTGGACACTCTATACAATGATCGATGACAGCCATCGTCATCAAAACATTTCGATGAAATTTTTTCATCGAAAATCGATGACCAAAATCGGGCATCGCACAAGCCTAGTTATAAATGAAGTATCTACCATTTTCTCTGATACTTATGTGCACACTCTATTGTAGTCTTATTCGTATTTTTATTGAAATTACCCTTCTATTATTTTGTTAATACAGAGCTACTTTTACTTTGTTGATTTATTATATGAACAATATTGTTGGTAGGACTTACTATATTATATTGGAAGGTCAGGGTTCAAATCCCAGTCAGGTGATTTTCAGTGAATTTACCAAATGTACAGCTACTTACAAAAACATCATACCACTTCCTGACGCAACCCGCACAACAGGCTATTTAAATCCTCCATTTGACAACACTGTCGCACCACTTGACTGCCTAACGCTATCGTGTCGGGCAGACGATCTCCGAAGCAGGAGCATCCGAATGAAACGAGCTCAAGAAGCTAAGGCCCCATGTTAAAGGGGGCTCAAAGCTCACTGGTACGGCGGCGAAAAGGATTTTCTTTCGCCGAAATAAATTACGTATGCCCTTTGTCAGGACCATCCCTGGAAATGGATGGGCCCTGTACAAACGAAAGTCGAGGGCTCCCATAAATTTGCATTCCCTTATTGATACAGCATATTTTAAGTATATTTCATGGAAATAAGGAAATTAACCGACAATCTGGCAAATACAGTGAAACCCCGTATTTGCGTTATCGGAAATTACGTTTTCCCGCAATTTACACCACTTTTACGAAGTCCCATTCCATTTCCTATGTTTCCAATGTATGCAGAACCCCGAATTTAGACTACATTTTTCAGTTTTCCCGCAATTTGCTCCACAACGCGCTCAATCAAAATAAAATTTAACTTTCAAAGTCCATTACTTAAGCATATAATCCTTTGTTAAACACTTTTTAACTTTTTCTTGCTCATATTTGCGGAAAAAATACGAAAGAGAGCAGTAATAGGACCTGTTTGAAGAAAGAATTTGAATTTGGCGGGGATAGTTTACAGCGCCACTCGTAGCAGAAATTGGAACTACGTCAACTCGTCTATCTGCCAGGAAATGATACAAGGTATGAAATGAATACATTGTAAGGCTAGGAGCTAACTACGTAATTTATACAATGTAATTAAACCTGCGGAGGAGTATTCATTTTTTACCGAAGTAGAAACTTTGGAGAATGAAAATGGATTCTTATCCAGACATGATGAAAAATGAAAGAACTCGTACTAGTGGACAACAGATCATTTGCACTGCCTCGATTCCAGAGTTATAACTAGGATAGGCTACAAATGAATTAAACTTTCGTTATCGTACCTTAATTAGACTGAATCATAAAGTTTATTTTTTAGTTTAACAATTGTTTGGACTAGTCAAACATCACGGCTGATCAGATACTCATGTGTTGTTAAGTCATCCTCAACTAAACTGGGGCGTAATTTTATCCTGCTTGGCAATGGAAAAGCGAGGAGGAAAAAGGACTTTTTCAATCAAGGAGACAATTGAAGTTTTAGAACAAGTCGATTCTCATGGTGGAACTCACGTCGATCTAGCGAAACTGCTACGATAGCCTATCTCTAAATTAAATACTATAATTGTGAGAAATCGCGATGGGATTCTGAAACAAGCCAACCAGTGCGGTAATTTGTCTAAAAAGAGAAAATATGTTAAGAATTCTAAGTATGGATAAATGGAAGGGTTACTTAAAGAGCGGTTTTTGAGTGCTAGGTCTTCAAATATCACTATATATGCGGTGCCATCATACAAGAAAAAGCTCTGCAAATCGCCACAAGATTGGGAATTGAAAATTTCACAACATCCAATGGTTGGTTGGATAGATTCAAAAATATTATTTTCTGAAGTTAATATATGTATTATTATTATTTATGGGTAGGGTCCACAGTTACCATGAGTGAAGTGAATTTTTAAGAAGCTGTTCCTGTAACTTTTATTTATTATAATATTTTATTTATTTATTATAATTTGATCTTGATTTTGTGCAATATGTAGTAATCCCTTATTTTCTGTATCAATAATGAAGGAGAAAAATAATTTTCACATTTCTATTCATCTAAGGTGTTCAATGTCTTTTTTTTCATCGTATATAAATTAATGAGAAGAGCTATAGTTCAATGAATAAATTATGACACTGCTCTTTTTCAGTTTATCAGTCTATTTCTTATTTTTACCCTTACTCCAGAGAAGGAACATGGCTGTAGAAGTGAAAATTCTACTTTACCCGCAATTTGCACTTTCCCGCAATTTGAACCTTTTTTTTAGGGTCCCTACAAAAGTGCAATTTAGGGGTTTTACTGTAGTTTCAATAAATTGATGTGTGCTACGTAGTAGGTAATTTTGGGTAATAGGTGGGTTTCCCCGTGCCGTCTGAAAGATTCAAGCCCGGGTGGGGCCCCCATAGGCGCTGGGCCCAGTGCAGAGGCACCTGTCACACTACCCTAGGGCACTGCCCTTCATAACGCGGACCACCTACGTCGTGCCTCTCCATCTCGCTCGCCGACCCTGCAGGTGTAGGCACAGACTTTAAGGAACCCCAGTTTTCCAAATTACTAAGAGATTATATGACTGAACCGCTTTTCGAGGAACACTCATGGACCATCCACTACAGATCGTGGTCTCATCGGACTGTTGTTCGCGGAAGTCGGGAAACCCAGCGGACAGTTGTGCTGGCGAAACCAAGCCTCATAGATGCTGAGGAGTGGAAGCTCAGGGGCGAGGAGAGAGAGGATGGTTTTTTTATTCCTAAGACAAGTTTTGATTGCTTTCCTGAAGTGAAAACTGACATTGTTTCAGTTATGTAACGCTACCTGCCATTAGTGGAAAATTATGACTTAGTATTAACTACTATTATTAACTTAAATTACCTTAGTTTGAATGCGGAGGAGAATGCTCAAAGCAATTTAAAAAAACAGACATCGACACATAACATCAGCGATGATTTTCTTTTCTAGTTAAAGTAATACCATTATGATTTTCAACTTTCTTGAAATAAAAATTTTAAATCGAGAAGAAAAAATCTGAGATATTTTTTATCTATGAGGGGCAATGCCACAGACCAATTAATGTACACTGATTGTTGAGCAATTGATGTGCCAGAGGGTCCCATTCATCGTGTGTCATTTTTAACCTCTAACTTTAGACACTTCCATTAGTGCCACATTGATGAAATTTGGTGCCAGGGTAGAAAAAAAAATTGTTTTGTAGACTATAAGCGAAGTTTTAGGAAATTGACCTTTTGACCCCAGAAAGGGGGTCCAATTCAAAATCCAAATTTTGCCATATGGGCTGTCAATATTGAAATATTCGAGACAAAAAAGTCAGAATGTTTTTGCGAAGCTTTTATTACAATGGTTTTTGGGCATGGGATATTGGATGAAACCACTTTCGTCTTCGGAAATCCAATCGTGACCCCTGGAAGGACCCAGTTAAGGTCTCAGGGGTAACAATGAGTGAATTTGGGACACTAAAGTGTCATAGGTTTAAAAAGGTGCCCAAGCGAATGGTAAGGTCTCTTCTGGCATTGTCTGACCTACTACGGTTACGCAGGGGTCAAAGGTCACGGGGTGTTGGCAAGCAAATCGTGGAAACAAACGTGTTGAATCATAGGTTTAAAATGGTACTAAATTAGGTGATGTCCTCCAGATCCCTCTTGTCATTCGTTGACCTAAGGGTTACGGGGGGGCTAAGACCACAAGGTGTCTGCAACCAAATTGGGGCAACAAATGCGTTGAATTCTAGGTTTAAAAGGGTGCCAAAATGATGGTCAGGTCCTCAGATCTCTCTTGTCATAGCTTGACCTCCAAGGGTTACACCAGGGTCAAAGGTCAAGAGGTGTAGGCAAGAAAATCGTGGCAACAAAGGTGTTGAATCATAGGTTTTAATGGATGGACAAGTCGACTGTATGATTCCCACATCTCTCCAGGGATTCCTTGACCTGCAAGGGTATGAGTGATTGATCACGTGTAACCTCTACCAACATTGTGTCATTATGTCACTGTGGCCTGTGATCTTTTCTGCGTCACTTCAAGTCCCTCTCAATTTTTTTCATTGGAGGGTGGACGGAGTATGATATCTTCAGCCTCAGCAACCTCTCCTCATTAACAAATTTACACATTTTCTATGCCATACATCTACATTTCTCTTTGGTCCTAATTCAGGGTTAGTCGCGGTGGTTAGATTCACCATGGAGAACCTCACCCCTGATATCAGGGTCAACATAATCAATATTTATGTCTTGAATATGAAGTCAGTCTCCGAGACGATACGAAAAACATTTTTGCTACACGATGTCCACATTCACAGGATGCAAGTTCAGCTCGTGCACGAGGAGTTTTGGGAGAAAAATTGTGTCAGCATTGAACACCTCAAGAAGAGGGACCACATCAGGTGCCCCTTTGATGTATCAACCACACCAGTGCAGAGGCACGCACTTGTGGCTTTGGTATAGGCATCTCTATCGCATTCCATCCAACGCCGTGCCGTGTCACTGAACATTTCCAGGACAACGTAGCAACCAATACTGAAGATGCTGAAATTGAAGCCATACAAAGTCAAGATGGTGCAGGAGATTCGAAATGGAGACCATGGGAAATGCATCCACTTCTGCAACTGAGTGGAAGACAAGCTGAACGAAACGCATGCACTGTCTGTGGACATGCCCGAACACCAACCGCATCCCTAGTCTCTTCGGCAGTCGGATAAAGATTTGCCCTCACGTGGTCCACTATGCGCCTGTCCTCTTCTGGAGTAGTCACTTTAAGTCTCACTGAACCCGCCTTCCTGAAAACCGAATGGGATTCTTCCCACTTTTTCTTCAAATTAACTATTGTCACGTGGGAGACATTCAACTGCTGTGCAATCTCCCGAACTGGCATGTTTGCAGTTAGCATTCCTGCCTTTCTGTTTCTCTGTCTAGGTGTCAACTATGGCATTCCTCTAGCGTAACAATCACGCAGAGTAACTTTTAATTTTCGGTTTACTTTTCCTCCCAGAAACACACCTTTCACCGCTAAAACCACACATTCAACTGGAAACGAGATTAATAAATGGAAAGGCGCTCAAAACAGAACGGCGTATTTTAAGCACTTGGCAACAACATATGCCTCTCTTTTGTTTCGGGGAAAGAAAACCCTACTCGCCACCTGTGAGCTTCCACCCCCCTGTATCACAGGACCTTGGCTTCTCCAGCTCATGTTTCATCGGGTGATCTTGCTTCTGAGATCGCCCCGCCCGGATGCTATTGCGTTTGGCAGTCAAGTGGGGTGACAGTGTTGTCACATCAATGATTTAAATAGCCTGTCGTGCAGGTTGCGTTGGGAAGTGGTACGATTTTTTTGTAAGTAGCTGTACCCTGTATCAGGAAAAACTATACAATCAACCACTGAATGAGTCAGTCATAAGAGAATGTGATAGCAAACAAGAGGCAAATAAATTAACAAAAAAGAATAAATCATTGGCCAACTCACTGCATTTGAACTGGGTTGTTGAGCATTGGGCACCCCGGCTCCCATTGGAGGAGGCTGCTGCTGCTGGGGTTGCTGCTGATTCTGCGGTGGTTGCTGTTGCTGCTGTGGCTGTTGTTGTGGCTGCTGCTGCTGCTGAGGAGGGGGACCACCCATCTGAGGTGGAGGCCCATACGGACCTGGAGGGGGCATCCCCATGTGACCCATCATGTGAGGCGGTGGTGGCTGAAATTACCATGAAACAAAAGATGAGAGAAATCCATGAAATCACTGAATATCATCCACAATACCATAATCTGTCAGTTAGCTCCAGACCAAAATAACTTAGAAAACGTAGCGGAGAGCTAAACTCAAAATATTTTTCAAGAGAAAAATTCAAAACAACAAATGGTTCAATTAACACTTCGCTAAATAATGTTATCAGAAACAAAATATGAAAATATATGAATGAAAGATTACATAAAAATAAAAGGTTTTTCACAAAGGAATGATGCATTAGATGGATTCAAAATTAGCAACAAGTAAGATAATGACCAAGTTTTAGGCATTTCAAAAATGTTAATTTGACCTAAAACAACAAAATTATGGACATAATGTCAAGTGAGATTTTAATGTCTATCAATATTTTGAAGATATATTGCTTCAGTATGATAGTTTCTCTTTTACATTCACCAGCAAATATATCAGGATTATATTTTAAGCTGTTATTGCATCCACGTCTAAAGTAATTTTAGAAGTTAATCCTTAGAAATGCTAAACACCAACTTAAGGTTCTACGTTGACCAAATTTTAACTGAATTCTTCACAAACACAAGAATGAAGATTCCAATATTGCTGCTCAGCAGTATAGGAATATTCAATCTGGCGTCGGCAGAGTCCATATCAATTCAGGCAGGGGGTTAAACATGATAGTCTCAGATGTTAATGAATTTAGTGTATGTTATAATACAAAGTAAGAACCCCCCTATTTTTTTGCTGAGTCCAAAAAATTCCTGGCCTGAGATACAGCCACCAAAAATGGCACCTCGGATGCCATTTCTCACGCTCAATTTTAGGCCAAATATTAAAATGCTTCTCTGGAATGGTTCAAGATATTTTGTTGTTACATATTTTTTTTGAAAGATGATAATTTTCTGATTAAAATTCTATCTTCCCCTCGGAAATATGTCTTTCTGTAGCCTTCTGAAGTTTGTTTTGAAAAATAAATACATTATTTTTTTTCAAAAATGCCAATCTCAAAAATTTTGTTTTTTTCTACTGTTCGATCAGTATCATACAGTACTACATTCCCTGAAAAGGAGAGCTTCCGCTTTAGAGTTTAACAGGTTTAATACACAATTTAAATTGTTTCCATATATTAAACCAGTTTCCCTTAATAAAACTGACAATCTCAGGCCTGACCTCACGGAAATTATGGATATCCATGATGAGAAAACCACCTTTGTTATTTCCACTTGTGGAAATAAGAAAGGTGGTTTTCTCATCATGCAGTTTTCCTTACCTCATTCTCACATATTGGTCCCATGGAATTAAAATCTAGTCTTATTTGACATAGAACTTTAATTCTTCAAAAAGATAAGTAACAGACACAGCTTTCAAGGAATTAAAAGCTTCTAAAATATATGTTCAAGTTCAGAAACATATTACAAGAAACACGCAAGATGGCGACGGACGCTTTTGCGAACTTGTGTTGCTCCTGCAACAATCCTTTGAATCCATCTGAAAGAGTGATCACCTGTGAACTTTGTCCACGTTCTCATCATAATAAATGTATAGGTCTTAATAAGCTGATTTTGAAAGCTCTAGTAGACTGCAGAGAGATATTTTATGGAAATTCCTTTCATGCCGCTCCGAGAAGTATGCATTATCAAGTATGGCGGCAGATATTGAGATACTGAAACGTGAGATGCTTCTCCTAAAGGAGTCAACAGAGTCGATTTTGGACAAACAACGGAAAGCGGTTTCATTTTATGACTCTGCGCAAAACACCGTAGTGCAAGATGTGATTATGTCAAAGAGTGCGACGAAGCCTTCAGCGAAGCGCACGTCAACAGTAACTTATGAAAAGCCAATAAAATGTCAGTCAAATCTCATCAGTTCCTCAAAAGTGCAAACAGGGCCAGAAATGAACATCTCGAGGTCTAACCATGGGAACATTGTGTGACTTGTGATTCCCACAAAACAAACATTGTGGAAAGTGATTTTGGGCCTCATAGCCACGTCGATAATACAGAAAAATGCATTGCGTTAAAACCATCTGCTATGTCAAAAGATGGATGGAGGGAGGTGAACAACAAACGCAAAACGTCAAAATCCTCCAATAATAGGGGCATCAGATAAAGAAGGTACCCTCGCAGGAATCCCAACCCGTTCCCGTCTTCTGCGTGGAATTTCAAACCCGGTATTTCTGTAGAAGATTTGAAAGGGTATGTAAATCAAGAAATTCCAGAGATAGATATAGCTACAGACATAGAGATAGAAAAACTCAAAGTGTCCCGTGGGGATTATGCGTCCTTTCGGCTGTCAGTGAATAGTGATTTTCGTGAAATTCTCGTTAAGCCTACTTTCTGGCCAAAATATATACAGTAAAACCTCACTTATGAAACTTCAGCAGACCAGCAAAAAAAGTTTCGTAAGTGAGGAAGTTTCACAACAGAGGTTTCATAGTAAGGGGACAAGAAACCCTTTTCAACTGTCTAATTTGGTCTGCTTTGTTTCATGGTCGCAATTACATGTTTGGATACAGGCAAATGAAACCTAATACTTTATCGTACTTTCAAATAACTCTACAAATGTAAGCATGTTCATGTTACCAAGAAAGAAACAATGTGCATTTGCATTCCTGAAATTTGGTAAGATATATTACCAAAGTTAAATTTCATGGTCTAATAGTTAGCATTCTTGGCACTTGACCCGCAGGCCTTACAATTAGTTTCAATTAACGCTTGGCACATTTGCATTGATGTTTATTGCCAGTTCATGTTCTACAAACAAGCACCAACTAATGCAGGAGTATTTGCTCACTAAAACATCTGGGGCTCGTTTCTCAAAGCTACAAGTCCACAATTTACAAGTCGGATCTTATAAGTGTGACTTACAAGTGTTTCAAACGAAAACAGAGGACTTGTGAATTCTCCACAATTGTAACTAATATTTTAAAAGTGAAAATGGCGGTCGTCATCCTGTCCGTATTTAGCTATTTTTTTAAGCTTTAAATATATTTCGAGAGTTTTTCCAGCAATCTACTATTACCTAGAGTCACTGCAACGTTGCTCGGTGTATATAAATACGTGAATACATGATAAATGGTATTTTTGGTGTACAATTTACCTTAAAATATCCCAAGCGAGGACGAATCATCGGCAATACTTGAACATAATAAGGAAAAATCGGTTATTCCAACGTATGATTTGCATTGTTATCTTGTAATGAATGTAATTTATAATTCTTGAAAGCCAAGATATATTGTTGTGCTGTGTTTATCTTTCAAACCACTTTCGTAAGTACGACATAATAACAATATTGTACGGCAAGGATGGGATACGTACGATTGGAATCGTTTATTCCAATGTATGAATTGCTATTTTATCTTGTAATGAAAGTAATTTATAATTCTTGAACGCCAAGATATATTGTTGTCATGTGTTTATCTTTCAAACCACTTTCGTAAGACATAATAACAATATTACGGCAAGGATGGGATACGTACGGGACGTACATTTTCTTGCATCTTTTTTAACCAAGAGTCAGTGCTATGTTGCTTGGTGTCTATAAATGCGTGAACCATGGGAGTCCAACTCAATGTTATTTTTCATTGCAAAAGCATGTGACGTCAATAATGTTTCATGCCTCACATCTAGGTGGCAGCTAAGGCACGCCCCAGTCGCGGCGCGCAATTGGATTTTTCGATACAAATTTCCTTAGGTACTACGAATGGTAAAGGTGGTGAATACCACAATACAAAGCAAGTTATCACTGTTAAATTTTAATTTTTCCTTAAACATCAAAATCAGACTACATAGGAACACTGAAAACTATTGTTGAAGCGAGTACTGACAAATACTGAGTAAAGAACTTTTGATGAAAAGTGGTTTACTAAAATGTGAAAATATTTATAATGGGAGTATCGTGAAAATATTTTAAATGGCATTAACGACGATGGAAACACAATTTCTAATGATATAAAAGAAAAAAAACTATTTAAAAAATATAAAAAAAACTTCCAGGGCAGGGAATCGAACCTCCGACCTTGCTATCATGAAACCTCCACGTTGCCACGAGGCCACCGCTCTCTTATAGCAGTTGACCTGTCACAGGGTTATTTGTAGTTTTTCATTATGTCTGACTTAGGTTAGGAGACGACTGGTCGGTAGTACTATTCCTGCGATGGTTATAATTAAGATCGGTAGAACTGAAATGCACATCTGGAAGAAGTAAAGGGTAGTATTTCAAGTCAGCCAATTACATTCCAAGCCCGCGAGCAACGTATGATTTGGCGAGGTTGGAGGTGGCGAGGCAGATGGGCCATGGCGGGCATAGATGGTTTGAAATAATAATTTTAAAACAAAATATTAATACCTTAATGTTCACGAAATGGATTTAAATAATTCAATGAAGAAACTATTAACATTATTGTTTGAAAGTATTACTTAATAAAGTTTCGGGTCGCACGCCCCACTTATAGGTGGCGCTGTTAACAGGTGGAAATAAATTTGAATTCCAGTTGGACCCCCATGGCGTGAACACAAGATAAATGGAATTTTTAGTTCACAGTTTACCTTAAAATATCTCAAGCGAGGAGGAATCGTCTGCAAAAGTTGAACATCATGAGGAAAAGTCATTTATTCCATCGCAGGAAGGGAAAGATGAACTCGAAATGAAGGTTATTCACAATTCTAGCATGTCAAGATATCATCTTGTGCAGTGTTTATCTTTCATAGGTACGAATAAATAGCGGAATAGCATTTTATCGTCAGACAAGCGAAGACTATTTCAGCCATTTTGAATGTTCATTATTAATACCCAAAGGGATCTCAAGCTTTGAATGAAGCCAGTTGGTGTAGTGGTAGCGTGCGAGATTCACGAAGCATAGGAGAGTGGGTCGATCGATAATTACAATTTTTTTATAATTCATAAAATACAAAAAGCAAAAAAGATATTTTTAACTTTGCCAATGCTGGTCCAAAGCCCGGATGAAAAAGAAGGATGTGAAATATATAATCTCCAAATCAGTTGATAGGGATTAAAAATATACTAAATCCGTCAATATGAACATTAGAACTCAATTTAAAATTTCTGCACACTCAGAAAAACACAAGGAATTTATTTTTTATATAAAGTAATCGATGCAAGCAACAAATAATTGTTTATATAAAACACTGCAATTTCAGTCAGATGACCGTGGAATCGCGCTGTGAAGGTGTCTGTAATCCTTCTAGGGTCTGGGACCGCGGCCGAGGAAAGGGATGGGCGTCCCGCTGAGTTGGGTCACAAAACGGTAAGGGATCGGACCTCTGCCTCTTCGTACAGGGGAGTGCAAAAATTTTTCAAGAGACTCGTAACGTGGAAGAATTTCCCTCCACGAGGCTTCGGCGCGAAAGGGTTAAGACTGCTTTAATAATTTCTATACTACTTACCAATACTACTTCAACATTTGTTTTCCACTACTTAAAATTACCAGACATTCACCATCATCTAGTAGTCATAAGAAGCCATGGGTCACAGACGTGATTAGGTGGCTATCCAGTAAGATGAAAAATTTAGCTAACTATTACAAAACTAAACAGGAACCAGTTCAAGGTTTCTACAGACCATAAATTATGGAATTCCAGTACTTTTCCAGGCCAAAATTTTCATTTTTCCAGGTTAAAATATCCATACTATCGTAAGCAGGTATTTTAAAGAAAGTCCAAGGATAAGAGAAAATACATTAATGCATGCACACCATATAGTGAGAACTACAGTAGAACCTCTTTTTTACAAACCTCTAATTTACGAAATGACACCAATTTAGGAACCATTCCGCCGGTCCCGATCTTTGTATATAGGAAAACCATGTAAAATGACCTCCGTTTTACGAAACCATTTTAATGATTTACGAAGTGAGAAGCCGGTCCCCAGGAGTGACTGACCCCTGTTTTACGAAGTATTTGAAATGGTTTTGTCACAGTGTTTTGAGGTCAATGCATCACTCAATGTGTAAATATTCGGCATTATGCGAACGTAAGAATGAGCATTTCAAATTCAAGAAATTGTAGAAAAGGTATCGAAAAACCTTAACAACATTTTTAAATTTAACGCACGTTGCCTCTGCACATATTTTTGGGCCACGTCTGGCGATGTTTTTCGCTGCGCGAACGACTGAAACAACGGGTTGCGCTCTGAGGGTGATAAGTCGGGAAAGCTAGGATTCGTCAAGCGTAATGTGGGAAGATTTTCGGATGAAAAAGTAAGAGAGAGGTGCTATTTTGCACTCGTCCGGCCACACCTTGAATATGCAGTGAGCATATGGGATCCGGTGCAGAAAGACTTAGTCCGGGAACTTAATAAAATACAAAGGAAAGCTGCGCGATTCGTCAAAAACAGCAACGGGCGTACGGACAGCATTACACAGATGTTAAACGAATTAGGCTGGGAACCGCTAGAGACTCGGAGGCTGCGCACTAGGCTTAGATTACTTGAACAATTGAGAATAGATATCTTTCAGAGCGACACGGAGAACATCCTATTAGAACCCCACTATATTTCCAGGTCCGACAGAAACGATAAATTAAGAGAGATATTTTGCCGAACGGATAGGTATGGGAATTCGTTTTTCCCCTGAACAATAAGGGACTATAATAAATGCTATGCGTAATTTCATTAGAGCGTGTCCAATTTATATGTAAATGGCTGGTGTCCTAACACCCCGCCACACGCCTATTGAGGCGGCTTTCGGGGTAATATGTAGATGTAGATGAAGTAAACAAAATTGGCCCGATTTTAAGGTAGATATTTATTTCACTTATACTTGTGGTTAACTTGAATAATATATGATCCTGGATAAAAAATTATTCTTTTCTAAATCGATTTTCACGTCAGATAAAAAGAAGAAAGAAATTACTAAGTTTCCCCTTCATTCGGTGTAATTTTAATGGCCTATAAGCGTAGGCTATAATAAAATTTCCGCCAGGGTATATTTCTCTCTCAGGAAACATGTGAATTGGCCAGCTTATCAAGTCTTTCTTGAAGGTGTTCACCTGATTACATTGTAACCACAGTCTACACGGAGTAACCGTTACAATGTCTTCACTCTCAATAGCTGGTTTGAGTTTCTTCTTTCCCTTGTTATCAGTTCCTATTCATCCGAGAGTGGCTCGCACCTATAACTTTGTTTTCAGAATTCTTTGAAGCCAGAAAATCACATTGTAAGCTGTGAGCGAGTGAAAATATTTTGGTTTCCAAGCGAGCAGAAGTCGCGCGCATTCAGTCAGAATCACTCTCAACGCGAGGTGCGCTGTGTTTGTGATATCCCGTGTGCCTATAAGTAAAACAATGGATAAACATCGCTGAGCAAAAAAAACGAGGAATTCCGTGAGTTTGGTTACCAAAAGGTCGATAATCAAGGAAGTAAGTGATCGCGCACAGACAAAAACAGAAATTGCTCGGAAGTATGGCATTTCTTTATCGACATAACAACAATCATGAATTCAAGAGAAAACATTTTGAGTCACACAACAGCATCGTCGAAAACCAAGTACATTTCTTCGTCAAAATTTGAACAGCTTAATTTGCAGAGGTATTATTATTATTTTTTTTTATTTTTGGTTTTACGTCGTTAGGTAAGAACTTGCGATCGCGACTTACAGCTATCAGTACCAGCGAGTAAATAGTTCTCGCAAATCACCGCTAGATGTCAGCGCTGTAGAACGCATATGTGGGAATTTCAAATTAACTAGAGTAAAGTTCTAAAATTGACTTTCATCAGCTACGAAATATTATTGAAGGTATTTCAAACGGTATGTTTTCTTCAAAAAAGGCATTTCCTAGTCTTTAAACTGAAATATACTGGGTCAATTGGAACTTCGTTTTGAAATTTCCTAGTTAGAATGCATCCGTGGCATTCCCATGTTAAAATAGCCTCTTTCAACACAAATTCGACTAACAATAAACATCCCCTGCGCTAATTAATGCATATGCCTAAAATACTCCGTGGGATGAATTAATTCACTTATTCCCCTTATTATGATATCTACCAACTTGAAGCTACAAGAAATTAATTCAGTTGCAGCAGCCAAGTTCACACCATTATGAATTTGTAGAAAAATATTTACCAGTTTTTAAAGTTTGTTAATTTTTTTGAAGGAGAGCATAAAAAATATGCCACTATGTACAAGAAGTGTAGGTTTCTAATTTCCGTTTGTTCTATTGAACATTTAACTGGATGTGTAATTCATTTTATTGAAACATTACCTTCCTTTTAATCCCATTTATCTTTATGAAGTGCGCTACTGAAACTGGATTGGGATTGTTGCAGTTTCGATTACTTGAAAGATAACCTCCAATTTACAAACCCTCTGATTTACAAAGCTCATATTTTTGGGTCCCTTGAACTTCGTAAAATAGAGGTTCTACTGTATGTGCACTATGGTGAAATACATGAAAAACAGGTTGGTTTTTGAACATTTTAGTAAACAAAAATCCAAATCTAACTAATGGGCTATGACCACTAGCGCTACACCTCGGCCCCCTGCATACCTACCTATATCAGAAGTGGCAACATTCTATGTCAAAAATAAATAATAACTGGCATTTCTGCATTTATCTCTAGCTGAGACCGAAACTTGAAGGAAAGATAAAAAATTATCCTTCAATAAAAGCATCTCCTGTCTTTACACCAATGATATAAAATTCATCACAGTTGTGGTTTTCTAATGACTAGGTACATAAAATCACAAACAATGTTGTTTACGTGTAAATTGTTAAAGCTGATTTTTCTTAACGGAATTTCATGTAATTTTTAGGTACAAAATGAACGGTAGGTGTGAAAGTTATGCAGAAATACTTCATTTAAGATGTCAATCGACATTAAGTACTTGATCGTATTTCAAAGTCTGCGTGGTTGGAGGACAAATTCAAATTGTATCGGCTGCTGTACCACTGGTGCATGCTTGGACTGAGGTGGAACAGGCGGATTTTTCCTCATGTTGATTCACGTACTTTACTTCACATAGCTCCCTTTTTGAGGGCCGTTAATTGCACCAATGTTTACTTGTGCACAGCCCTTGAAATTTTCTTAAATTATAGAGGCTGCAAATTTAGTATTGTAAAAAAATAGTTTTCGGTCGCATTCATATTTCAGGAATATGTATCTACAAAATGCTTTTCTGCTAAGGTACAAAATATTTAAGTTTCTGAAGCATGTGAACCAAGTGATTATTTCACTAAGTCAGCAGTTTTTTTCTACTCATATTTTCTACTTTAAGGATGGTAGCTTTTTAGTAGGTTGTTTGTTGAATAAAAAATAATAACAACGTTATTTGAATAATTTTAAAGAGCCACTTGGGTGCTAAAAGTATTCCAGTTAGCATATGCACGAAATCTTGGATATTAGGGAATAATGTACAAAGCATAGATAAAATACTTGCAATTTAAGTCATGCTTGAGGGTTTAATTCAATATCACTATCGTGCCCATGTATCACCATTGAAATACCAAATTAAAACCAAACTATTTTGTTCCTCGTGTGGAGTTGTCAGTCTCCCATCAAGCGCCTCCCCAGGTGGAGGATTGGGGAATGATCACCAGATATGGTGGGTGCTGGGGAAATAAAATACCTGGGGTGGACCAAAACTAGCCCCTAGCCAGGGTTACGGTGCAGACCTCAATGGCACTGAAGGCGAAGAAGGGTTCCTTTGGTGGATCTGGCAAAAGAGGCGACCCCTCCTGGTTGGGGTAATTAGAGCGGGAACTTCTGCCTTGTAGATAGGGTGTGGATCTCAAAGGCTAACGGAGACAACCCTAAAAGAAAACCGGTAGCCTGCGAACGCAGGTGGCAGCCCCACCAGCATGATCGGAGGAGGTAGGCCTGCTTCCTCTTAAATTCACTTTTATTACAGAAACTGCAACAAATGAAACAAGCCGGATGGGTTTTTTGGCACAGACTTCTGGCATAAAATTTAGGACACTAATCGTTTTATGGAATGTGAGAACAATGAATGATGTAGGCACTCAAAGTTTTAGAAAGGGAATTAAAGGATTATAAAATATATATTCTTGGCCTTAGTGAAACTAGATGGAATGGATTTGGGGAAATAACAACACAAGAGGGAAACACGTTGATATACTCAGGAATGAAAAATGAAAATGATGAGAGGCATGCAGGCAAGGCACTGCTGATCATCGATAAACCATAAGATGGACTTCTAGACTGGAGGCCAATATCGGATAAATTAATTCTAGTAAGATTTAAATCCAAGGTAAGAAGTAAATTTATGGTACAATACAGCGCACCTACCGAAGAAGCTTTTGGTGAAGAGAAGACAAAATTTTATGACCAATTAGAAATAGCAACCAGATCTATTAAGAAGCAAGACAATCATTGTGATGGGTGATCTAAATGCCAAGATTGGATCGGTATTAATACTGGAGTGGAGAAAACCATGGGGAAACATGGTATTGAGGAAATGAATGAAAATGGCAATAGATTCGCTAACTTCTGCATAGATCATGAACTGGTGATTGGGGTAATTTATTCCCGCACAAATTATGTCATAAGACTCGTCCGACGTGGATTTCACCAAACGGTTTAGTGGCCAACCAGATTGACCTTTTGCTTTAAGTAGAAAGTGGAGAAGATCGCTTTAAGATACAAGGAACAAGAGATGGGCGGTCTGTGGAAGTGATCACAATCTTGTTACATCCGATGTCAGATTTAAGGTTGCAACACAAAATACACAATTAGAAACAAGGGAAAAACAGTACAATGTGAAAAGACTGAGGCAGAAGGATATAAAACAAGAATTTAGTATCCACTTAGAAAACAGATTTGATTCATTAGAGTTAGAAAATGCGGGCATTGAATAGAAGTGGTCTAAAGTCAAGAATATAATGACTGAAACCAGTAAAGAGGTCCTTGGCCATAAGAAGAAGAAGAAACCATGGATACCAGAAGAAACTTGGAAGAATATAGAAGAAAGAAGGAATCTAAAGGGAAAGAAGAACCAAGCAGAGGATTCCGAGGAGAAAAGAAGAGCAAATGAAGCGTACAGCATTGAGCATAGAGAAATGAAAAGAAGTTTCAGGAGTGATAAGAGGAAATTGATAGAGAACTTGGGTTCAGAGGCAGAAAAAGCTGCAGTAGTAAGAAACACAAGAGAAGTTTACCAAAATATCAGAACATTAGCAAACAGAAAGTGTATTGGCAAGAAACCTTATTAGGTGGGCCGGGCCATGGACGATCGGCTGCCACTCATTAATAGGATCCAATGAAGCCAACACCTGTGATTAAAGGTTTTGTTTCGCCGCTCGTCAGCCCCTTAGCCTATTTATGACTCTAGGGTCGAGTGCTTCCTCATTCCCCTACCCTTCTGCTCTATCCTTCAATCCTTTCCTAACCTCACACACTCGTTGACCCTGGTAATAAGCGCGAGCTTGACGCCGGGGAGGTGCATTCCTACATGGTTTGTTCATACTAACCAGATGGCAAGAAACCAGTGAGGAATAAGGATGGTAAACTGGTGATGGGAGATGGATAAGAGCTGGAAAAATGGAGAGAATTCTTTGAAGAACTATTGAATAGAAACGTAAGAATACTGGGAAGAAGCGGGCCAAGACAATAGAGTAGAAGAAGACTTTCGCATAAGTACAGCACCACCCTCTAAAGAGGAGGTTGTTAAAGCTATTAAGGAATTAAAAAATCGGAAGTCCCCTGGTGTGGATAACATACCGCCGGAGGAGTTAAAAATAAATCCAGGGACTACAACAAATATCTTACATGGGCTGCTGGTTAAGGTATGGGAGGAGGAAGCTATACCTAGAGACTGGAGAGTGATACATGAATCGAGACTAAAGTTCTTTCGGGATCAAAACAGGGGTTTGACAGGGTTGTCTGCTCTCGCCCGTACTGTTTTTGATGGTGTTGGTTGGAGTTATGAAAAGGGTCTGTAGATGAGTTAGAGGTATACAATGGAGAATGACTCAAAGACTGAAGGATATTGACTACGTGGACTATTTGTGCTTGATATCGCATAAATTCTCTGGTATGAAAGAGAAATTGGAAGAACTGCAAACGGAAGGTTGGCCAGAAGATAAATGCTAGTAAAACAAAGGAAATTAGAATTAATCACAGGAATAATGAAGATCTGAATGTTAATGGCGATAGAATTGAGCGTGTTGATCATTTCCAGTATTTGGGGATCATTGTCTCAGAGAAAGGCGGAACAGATGAAGATGTGACACAGATAATTAAAAAGGCAAAGAGTGTGTTTGCACAATTGCAGCCAATTTGGCGGTCACAAAAATTAACCCGTCAGCGCCCACGGGTGCCATACGGCACCGCAGTGCAGCGCCGAGCCGAAACTCCTACAATGTAACTAATATGTGACTCTTAGCGTACATTTCGGTGCGAATACTTAGTAGAAGGTTTCTTCTATCATTAAGCCAGTGTGAATTGTGTTTCCCAGCACATCGGATCGTCCAGTCTGTTTCACAGCAAAAGGCTTTTTTCCGGACCCATGAGTTATGGGTACTCGATCGAGGTAAGTGCTCACTGTGTCTATAATTATTAGTTAAAAAGCTATACCTTAATGTTTTCTTGAAATGTAAAGTACAAACTAATATTTGTAAACGAATGAGCAGGATTTAGTGATTAAAAGTTGAGATATGTGAAGTTAAACACTAGCGGTGCCGTTTGGCACCGCTGGGCGTTACCCGTATCAATTCACCTTGTGGTCCTATTTTGCTTACGGTTGCGATTTACAGCTCTATATTTCATCGTAAAGCAGTTTTCTCAACAGAAATGGGTGCTGAACGTTTTTAAAAGGTATATAAGCTATGTTTAAGGCTTATTTTCATATAAAATATTATTAAATAAGATTTAAGAAATACAAATATTGACTCGTAGATATCCACGGCGTTGAATTCCAAACGTTTGCATGACTTCTGGGTTTCACCGCGTGGGATTTGTTGGTAGATTTATAATGCTGTGGGTTAATTTCAAGGTTATGATTCGTGAATTTTTACTTTACGAAAAAATTCAAACACCAAATTAGTCTCATATCTTTCTTACAAATAAACCCTTTTTTATCACTGTACTGAGAATTGTTTCATTCATGCGTAGAGCGATACATTATGTTTGCATGAGGAAATATGCGAATGAAGTGTTAAAAGTATAATTCTACAATTATTTACATTTCTAAAATTCTATTATTCTAAAATGTTTCAATTGCTGATGCCACGTTACTTTCTCCAAGCTCTTAATTATATTTTGTTCACTTAGGAATTTAACTCTTCAAGAGGTTTTAGACCTCCTAGAGGAAGAAGAAGTTGATAACGTCCACCAAATATTTGTATAGCCACCAGAGAGCACCGTTTTGACTCACGAAGTTTCAGGTGATGATGACGGTGGCTTAGTTGACAACTTATCTGGTCGTCAGCTCCGAGCAAAAGCAGAGATACTGTTTTTAAAAGGTGGAGAAAATGATGATGAAGAATTTGATGAGCAAAGTTGCCATAATATCTCAACAATTCAGGTTGATTCTAGTAAGCCCGTCACCGGAATGTCACGCAATATGAAAAGAAAAAGAGCTCCGGATCTTAAAAAACGGAGAGAGAAAATGGATGGAGATGTATCTAACTGCAGCTCGAAGAAAAATAATGAAATTTCTAAATTTATATGGCAGAAAAACCAAGATATCAATGGTACAGAGTCTTTCTTCCCTAGCGCTGACTATTCAGACCTCCGGAATTTAAATGCTGTGGATATTTTTGAACTATTTTTTGATGAAAAAGTGGTTAACTTATTAGTCTCTAGTAATAATTATGCGCTATTCTGTTACTGCCCTTCACCTAATATTTCTTTCGAAGAGATGAAAGTGTTCTTGGGAATTTTAATTCTCTCCTGATATAATGAGGTCCCTGACAAGCGCAATTACTGGGAGGAAGGAGGAGACGACCGGAACGATTTTGTGTGCAATGCCATGCGAAGGAACCGTTTCCTGGAGATTGAACGCTTTCTACATTGTGCGGACAACAATGCTCCTCATCACACTGACAAATATTGGAAGTTGAGACCTCTAATGAACCTATTGCAGGAACGAATTAGGAAACTATTTATACCTGAGCAAAATATTGCCTATAAGGAGAGTATGGTGGCTTACTACGGATCCCATGGATGTAAGCAATTCATAAGAGGCAAGCCTATTAGGTTCGGCTACAAGGTATGGTGCTTGAATAGTGTAGCTGGTTACCTAATCGACTTCGAGGCATACCAGGGAAAAAGGCATAATGGAAATGAAGTATACGAAAAGAGGTGCGGAAAATCAACAGCCCCGATGTTATCAATGTTGGACAATCTCAGAGAAGATGCATGGCACCTGCCGTATAATATTTTCTTCAACAACCTTTTTACAGGTAGGCGGTATATTTGTAATTCTTATAAAATGATGTCACTATCTGTTTACCACGAGGGGAAGGAAATAAGCTTTGGTTTTTTTAAATGTAGGCATGAACCTCTTGATGGAGCTGAAAAGTAGGGGCTATAGTGGCACTGGTACACTCCGGAGCAGTCGATTGCCGAAAGGAAGTAACCTCACCCCAAAATCCATTTTTCAAAAGGAGCCACGGGGAAGTTACGAGTACAGCTGTGATAAAGAGACATCTATAATCCTTGTTCAATGGGTGGAAAATGGGGTTGTAATGGGTGCATCAACACGGTATGGTGTGCATCCTGTGACAAGCGTAGCAAGGTACTCGAGTGGTGCGAAAAAGATAATTTCTGTGACGCGACCAAAACTATTTGAGGTGTACAATGAGAACATGGGTGGTACCGACCTGATGGACCGAGGAATTAATCGCTACAGAGTGGGTGTGCGCCGTAAGAAATGGTGGTGGCCAATTTTTACGTGGCTGTTAGATGTTTGTGTACACAACACTTGGATTTAGATGCGTAAATCAGGAGTGGATATATCGCAGCTGGAGGTAAGGACACTTATTGTCCAAGTATACCTGGTTAAGTACGGAACTGGCTCGTATCAGGGAAAACAGATAGGGAAAAATACCGGACGCCTTGCAGCAAATATGCTACGATACGATGGCATAAACCATCTCGTTATTCCCACCCAAAAGGGGAGTAGGAGAAAATGTGCTGGTGATTATTGCATGTCTCAAACAAGAACCGAGTGCAATAAATGTAATGTTGGTCTTTGTGTTCAATGTTTCGCTCATTACCATTCCAAATCTAATGTGTAATAAATAAATTAAATAGAGGTTTTATTATAGTTGACGACGTTTGATTCTTCCCAAAATACCTTTATGAGCGAAAAGACCCCACTAACGCCCAGCGGTGCCATATGGCACCGGCATGTAACTCTGGATCTATGGAATATTTTGGGGAAAAAATTTAGGAGCCTTCTTTATTGCTCATATGTATCATATTTTGGAAAACTGAACGATGTTTGATTTAAAAAAAACTTTGGGCGCTGACGGGTTAAGAATTTTATAAAGCAATGTAAAATCTGTTTCTTTGTATGGATGCCAAACATGGGAAGTCTCCAAAACCATTACAAACAAATTACAAGTAGGTATTTGTAAACAAATTTTTAAGAAAAATTCTCAAAATTTATTTGGCCAGAAACTATAACAAACGCAGTGGCGCAAATGTAATCAAACCCCAATTGGAGAAATAATAAAGAGCAGAAAATTGGGATGAATTGGGCATGTGTAGAGAAGGCCAAAAGCAAATATTAGTGAGCAAGCATTGGACTGGAATCCACAGGGGAGTAGGAGAAGGGGAAGAGCTAGAATAACCTGGAAAAGGACTGTAGAAATAGAAATCAAAGAAGATGGCAAAATTCGGAAGGAGATCAAAGGCATGGCCCAGAATAGAGTCCGGTAGAGGTCTTTTGCTGCGGCCTTACATCCCCCAAGGAATTAAAGGAAATAAGTCATGTAAGTCTATTTCGTCCACGACATTCACATCAGGATAAAGGCACACTCAGGGCCATGCTTAAGGGTGCCCACCAGATTACATATGGCAGTAAGCCTCCAGGTGAGTTGAAAAATAATCATCTATACTCATCACATAAAGAGTCATGGGGAATAGCAGAAAAAAAGGTTGTGGCCCTTCCTCACATGAGTGAATGTGGACAACATCGTAGTCAGTAGAGCAACATTCACTTCACTACAGGTGTTCTTTGTGATACGAATTAGGAAAATAGAATGAATGAGGAGAACCGCTCTTAGAATTACAAACAAATTAATAGTAGCTATTTTTTAAAAATCATCCCCGAGGAATTTGTACATGGAAGGATATACAATTGGACTTACAAGTGGATTGATCGATCGGTTAACAATGAGACACTGAGAGAAGTTGGAGATGATTGAAATCTCATAAGAACTAAAAAAAGGAGGGACAACCTAATTTGGCATATTTTAAGATACAAGTGTCTAATGAAGACAGCCACAAACAGAGTAAGACCTTCGCTGAGATACATGGAGCAAATAATGAATGATGAGGAAACAAAGAAATATGACAGAGGTGAAGAGCAAGAAGCTAAATAAAATATCCAATTTTTCATAATTCAAGGTCAAACTATGTTGACCTTAACCTATAATTATTTTTAACCTCAGCATGTGACATATCAAATGAAAGGCAATTTCAAGAGCTTTAAATTGACACCACACACAACTCTCTAAGTGTGTTGGTATCTGAGTTACGGCAATTAAAAAGGTGCACTGCAGACCTAAAATTTGATTTATGGGCCATTTTTAGACCCAATTTTCCATCAAAGTATTTGGCCCAGGGGTGTAATACTTGGTATTATTTAGTTTCTCTTTAGGGCCAACAACTTTACCAATTTTCATCAAAATCGCAAAGGGTCAGGTAAATTTTGCCATTTTTTTGCGTGATTTGACCCTTCTGTGAACTCTGCTTAGAACTGAAATTAGAAATTTAAAAAAACTAAAAATTTGTACAACTGCATCCTTTGATAATGAGAGATGCCTTCTTGTTGAAGTAATAGGAACTGGGACACCAACAACCATTAAAACATTGTGAATTTGAAGTAAGCACTGTTGGTTGTGTTGCTGGCAGGTGGAAATCTATATCCAGCAGCCGGTCCATGTGGTAGCATAGTTCACAATGACTTCATTTAACTCACAACTAATATCTATCACCTCTGCAATCCACCAGTCACAGTCATAAACACAGGCCACAAACACCTCTCTTTTAAGGTTGTGAATCTAAATATTCTCCTTCCGTTTCTGAGATCTTGGATGGATAAATAAAATTTCTTTTTTGTTGCTCTTTAAAGTTTGTGCAAAATAGGTTTGCCCATCCTGTGAGTCCTGACATGTGTCTTCTGGATTCCTTTCACAGGGATAGTTAGGTTTTTGGTGATAGAGTTCACATTTTTCTATTTTCTGCTGACAGAATTCTTCAACTTCCTCTTTGGGCAACAGGATGAGGGCTGTTCATGTGTATGACTTCACCACTCTTGTAAAATCCTCGGCATTCTGACTTGCAGATGTAATTGGGCTGGAAAGATGACATTTTGTAGCGTGGTGCTTCAGCAAGCCTCCTACACCATCGCAAGGCCCCTTCCCATGACCAGTGGCACTGTACACCCACTTCATTGGCACAAGCAACTTTGTCAATTCAAACGGTTGGCAACTACTTTTGAAGTGACTTGTGGTACTGTCAGACATAATGATGATCTTTTCTGCCTGTGATTGCAGCTGTTGCTGAGTTTTACATATTGCCAACAATGCATGTGCTGAGTCATCTCCTGTTATCACATATAACTGCAACACTTTTGGTCTTATTTTGAAAATGTGACTCCTTTAAATACTGAAACTTGGTCTTTACTTCAGTGATACCCTTAAACTTCTTGAGTCAGAATCACACACCAGTTCTCAGCAAAGTCACAGTGAAGCACTAAACATAGTTGTTCAGCCTCTACACGTCCCATCACTTTTGCTATGTGTTGCTGTTACAATTTCTTCAGATGTTGGTGTATTACTGCTTTCACTGTCCAAGAACAATCGTTATGAAGAATTAAAATGCCATGTTAAATAAGACTAGATTTTGATTTCATGGGACCCATATGTGAGAATGTGGTAAAGGAATCTGTTTAATGTATGGCAACATCCTCAATTGTTTATAAAACCTGTATCTTAAAAGTGGAACTTCTCCTTCTCAGGGAATGTAATACTGTATAATACTGATCAACAGTGAAATAATAAAAACTTTTGGGATTGGCATTTTTTGAAAAATAAATAATTCTTGACTTTTCAAGACATATTTCAGAAGGCTACAGAAAGAGATCTTGGACACATTTCCAAAGGGAGGACAGCATTTTTATCAGAAAATCATTCTTTCAAATTAAAAATAACAGCAACAAAATATCTTGAACTGTTCCAGAGATAGTGCATTTTAATATTTGGCCAAAATTCGCATGTGAGAAATGGCACCCGAAGTACCATCTTAGGCGGCTCTATCTCGGGCCAGGAAATGTTTTGGGTAATAATTCAATAACATCCGGGACTATGAAGGTAAGATTTTTTCTTTGCCTGCCTGATTGACATGGACTATGCCTGTCCAAGTTATTTAGACACATTTATCAAAACTTAGCATTCCACTCTCGTCATTCAATGGCAAAATAGGGTGGTTTCCTATTTTTTTTTTATTGCCTAGATCTGAAGTTTATAACCCCTGGAGTACGTGTTTGAAGCCGTTCGATTTTTAAATGGCGTTAAGTATTTTTCCTTATTAATTAAAAAGTGAAAAAATTCAACGGCGCGAAAACGCGACGGCAAACTATTGCATGCTGGTTAATCCTACGTGTGACTTCACAGGTACGTACACAACTACCGCAATCTGCCGCTAGGTGGTTCGCTGCCGCTGCTTATCTGCAGACGACGTCCGCCGAGAAAGCTTTAGTAATAATAATAAATTTATTGACGGGAAAAAAACTATTTGCAAAAGTAAACTTGGTGTAAAATGGAAATGAGCTTTATTTATTAATTTAGCTGCTCTAGTCGCATAGAGAAACCTCATCAAAATAATGAAACATTTATGGTTACGGTATGGGGAATGAAAATCGTATAGTATAATATATTCCCAAATTAATGGTGCTAGCTCCTATTTTTTAGGTAAAGTTAGTATGAAAAGCATGAAATAAACCATTTTGTTCGTATTCATTTCGAAATATTTCCCGCAAGCAAGCACGAAATCGTCACTTAATAACTATACGGAGAGCAGGTGCTGCGCCGCAGCTATGATACGATTACACATTAATTTAATTCATCCACTTTGTCGAGGTGTCATTGCCAGAACATGAAATTAGCAAAAAAGGCTTACCATCAATAGCATAATGGATGGCAAAATCTCAAAGCAAACTATGTATGAGCAAATACTAAAACAACTAAAATGAGTTGATCACCCCTCACCGTGATCACAGACCATTGATGGGAACTCGTGATTCACTGCATCAGCTGATCAGCATCATATTCTCCAAGGAGTACCAGTAACATGCCTCCGAGAACATTGCTTTATAAAAATTGTTTTGTGCCGCAGTGTCACACAACAACATTTAGCGATAGCAAGAAAGCTTAAGTCGCGGTTCCAGTAATCGAGAAGAGGAGAATTTTGTGGTTAAAAGCTGTCAGAAGAGAGTAGTACCTTGCTTTACTCCTCTGATTTCACCTGCACTAAACCGAACATCTCTAAAGAACTCCACCACCATGGCCACACCCACTTACGGTAGACAAAACAGTACCGTACAAAACCAGTTTGTAAAGCCATTGAACTTCTTCTCATTAAACATTGTGGCTTTGTATATCAGCAAAAGGAACTGATGATGAAAGGTAACTAATGAAATATGCAAGGTATGAATGATAGGAATGGTAAATGAAAGGAATAGAAGATGAGATAAAGGAAATGTTTGTCAAAACGAAAGTGATCAAAACGTAAACATCTAGGCCGGAACACCACAGAACGCGAAGTCACAGGTACGCAGTTTCGTTATTCATTTCACTGCGCATGTGACGCTTGCCGCGAAGAACTCCTTCGCGGTAGCTCTGAACTAGCAGGTAGCGTAGGAGCCTAGAAAACTTCTTTTAATGGCATGCTCAACGGAGGAGACTTTCCGAAATTTGAGCATTTTAATCGAGGTATATTAATACATGTTCACCAGATTTTAGGGACTCTGAAATACTATAGTAAGTACAGTCGATGACAATTCCATATACCTCGCAATGTTGACTATCTACCTGTTACGTCATCATAAGAGCTGCCGCTGTTCCGCCATTTCCGAGCCTTTTCAAATGAACTTAAAATTAACATTCAATTTACTTGTAAACTAAGACTTTTTAATCCAAATAATTTGCGTGTAATGAATACGTTTATGCTGGGGCACCTGTCGCAATAAATGAATTCTGTTTTCTTTGATGAAGGAAACTACCCTATTATGGCAAATCATTTTAACTCTATCCTAATATAGGTCGACTATGGCCCTCCATTCTCCCAACTACTTTGTCCATTTAATCCCCAAGAGCTCTTGTTTTCTCTGCCCTTTTATCTGACTATCATATCATATGTTTTTATTAATTGCCCTTCTTTCATGAGAAAATAAAACAAACAAAAATGATAAATTATTTCAAATATCACTTTAAAGAAATTAAGTAATCAGCGTAAATAAGCCTCAATTTCTCGCTTAGATGAAAACAAAAATTGATAAAATCGGATGAAAAAAGTAAAAAAAGTAGCACCATAATAACTAAGTTCAGAACAACAAAACAGTCAGCAGATTATGATGCATTAGGCAATGACTTGAGAACAAGATAAATGCTCTAACAATGAAAATATCACATTGCAATTCCACAAGATTGCATTAGATTATCCGTGAGAAAACTCTAAGTAATAGCCTTCATTGTTACATATTGACACAATGCTAGAAAGTACAACCTGAGGTGGTGTCTAACATGAATAAAATACTCAAGAAAACTAGTACCAGGACAATAAAAAATGGACTGCAATATGAGAGGATGACATTAC
The DNA here is from genome assembly GCA_963573305.1 of Pyrrhosoma nymphula. NCBI lineage: Eukaryota > Metazoa > Arthropoda > Insecta > Odonata > Coenagrionidae > Pyrrhosoma > Pyrrhosoma nymphula. Next base: position 151,133,357 of record OY754330.1, read on the forward strand.
CAGGGTGCCCACCAGTTCTCTTTTCCCTGTCTTCAACTGACTTTCCCTGTCTTTTTTAAAGCCCATTTGTCACAATATTAATAGTAAATTGGGATATTTTTAGGTATGAAAGTAACATTTCGGTTATCATTTTAGGAAGGAAAAGCATTTTTGGAAGAATAATAAAAGCAAAACAGAAATTAAAAAAATTATAATCATGGTTAAAACATCTTATAATTAAAAACTGAACAAGTACTGGTAACCATTAAGAAACTCATAATTACCATCTTTGGTTTCTAAATCAATCAAATCAAAGCTGTTTGACATTAGCCCTATGATTTCCTACTCGCACGAGGTAGGTAGGTAACCATTTTAAGAATCTCACTTCTTCTCAAGTTTCTTAATCTTGGATTCTCACGCTGTTTCACTTCAAGCTCTTTCTTTTGCTTCTCAAAGTCTTCTAATTTTTCCTTCTTTTTTTATTCTACTCTCGCTCATACCTGCTTAGCTTTTCTAATTCACTCTCCTTTTTTCTGATCATTTCCAGTGCTTCCTTATATTTTGACCTAGCACCGCGAGCGTAGCGGACCATTTCTTGGTCAACAACAATAGCATGCTCACCCCCTGCATCTTGTACACCATCCCATGCTCTCAGGGCTATCAGGGTCTCGTTTTGCAAGTTCTCTATAAGCATTTTCTTATTAATGGAAAACCCAGCTTCAACAAAGGCATTTCCGTGGGAAAACAAAAGAAGGATTTTCACAGCATAATATATTAATTACTTTGCACAAAATTTCAAAACGAAGCTGAGATATCCAAAAAGAAAAACAGTTTTAAGCTCCATTTTTAATTATAGCAATCGAAAATATGGCTTACGGTAAGTTTATGCCCTAAGTTTCTTAAAAAGCACCTTAGCGACTTTGCTACCAAAATAAAGCACCCTATGCATTAACATTGCATGTTGGTTTATCTGATAATCCTATTTTTCTTCATGTAATTACATGCATAAATCCCATGTCTGAGAAATATTAAGAGAGCAACAATGATTTGTAGTTGCCTCAATACTGGCTGGTGTACAAAGCATAATGAGTAAGACTCATTAATCTTTTTCTACCACAATATACAGTGAGTGAAACAATGAATTATCTTTATCTGTCAATTCAAGAGTTAATATCTCATATTGACACCCGCTCACTACACCCCCTCAATGTAACAGATAACCAATTTTTCTCTGCATGTGTCATTATACGCTTCGAAAGAACTTCGACGTCCATTCAGTAGTTCTCAATAAAAAAATATTTATAACAAAGAAAGAAATCCAAGATTCTGTAAGTAGGATTTATTATATAATGTCAATGAAGATATATTTTAAAGTTACCCTTCCCACATCTAAAATGCCCCATTGCTACTCGCGTGAACTTGGCAAATCGCATTTTCAATCCTCATCCTAAACCTTTCTCATTGATTATTCAGCATGTTTAGTTATAACTATAATACGGTAAAGGTGAGCTTTCGTCCCGCACGGTCAACATTTTTTTTTGAAAAACCTAGGAAACTTACGATATTGAATGTGATACCTACGAGTAGAGGAAGGTTGCACATTTGTAAAAATGTGAGAATCATACCCGTGTGACTAGTAGTTTTTGAGATATAGACGTTTGAAAATGACCAATTTTTAGACTTTTTCGTCCATTTTCGATGCCATATTTGGAGGTTTTCACGAACAACCGGTAGAGGGATAAGACTAATTTCACTTTCACTTCTATTATATTCCAATACCCCACCCCCCCAACAAGCTTACGGGCCTATGGAGTGAAACAGGGGTGCTAGGGTGGGACGGTACGTGGGCCCGATTTGGCCATTTTCAAAAGTGAAAAACGCATTTTCGTGAATTAATACAGCGAAAAACGCAGTTTTCGCTGGAATGGTAAAGTGGAAATGGGAATTTCTGGGAGTGGAGGAAATTTCAAAATGCTGATTTGTACTGCATTTCCGTCTTTTGTTAAACCGAAAAACGAATTTCCCTTCCATTCCTTTGCCCTGAACCTGAACCCACCCCTCCAATAAACTTGGGAGGCGTATTATTTTAAGAATAGAATCCCTCTCGCTCATTGGTGATTATTGGTGGGCATTGGTAGAAGGCTAAAATGTTATTCTGCGTATTATTTTATGAATAGAATCCCTCACGCTTATTGGTGATTTTCGGTGCGCATAGATAGAAGGCTAAAATGTTATTCTGCGTATTATTTTAAGAATAGAATCCCTCTCGTTCATTGGTGATTATTCGTGTGCATTATTAGAAGGCTAAAATGTTATTCTGCGTATTATTTTAAGAATAGAATCCCTCACGCTTATTGGTAAAAATTCGTGGGCATTGGTAGAAGGCTAAAATGTTATTCTGCGTATTGTTTCTGGTATAAAATTCGTCAGATGACAAGGTTATTATAAGTGGGCTTTTGTTAGAGGCTAAGTAAATAGTATTGTTGACGGAGTTCTCTCGGGTAGTGTGGAAGGGGGAAATTAACTGTCAATAATTGGAAGTTAATTGTTGAAAAGTCAACCGGTATTCATTCGCCAACGAGAGTTGAGAAGCTTGTTGGCGTTAATCATTTTCTTGCATGTGTGGTGTACGGTCACCATGAGTTGTCAATCGTGTACGCACACACCAATGTCTGCGATCCAGACTTTCGTTTCGGCTGAGTCAGGCTTGGAATTCTTCGAAAGGCACGGGTGTTTGTTCGCTGCGGGAACTCGCAATCCTCCATTTAAAGTGATAATTGAAATGTTATTAGTGCAGTGGAATGAATGCGAGTGAAAAGGAAGTGTAAATCCTTCATTTGAAGTGAAATGTGCAATGTTTACTGCGGTGGAATGAATGGAATTGCATTGTAGTAAATGGCTGTTGCGGTGCGAGTTTGAGTGGAAGGCGGGAAGAAATAGTGTAGGTGAGGTGTGCATATGCTAGAGAACCAACTGCTCGATCGCTGCGCTACGTACAGTGGACAAGATGAAACGGCATTTTTTCACAAGATGGCGGAGAGGAAAAAACGCACTTCTCAGGTTTGAAAGTTTCCCATTCGTAAAGTAGTTGATGCATTGTTGTGTTGAAAGTATTTTACAAATGTGCAAGGTTTGCTTTATAAGTGATGTGAATTTGGTTCCGATATCTCTATTGTAAGTGGGTGAAATTCGCGAAAACGCTGGCAGGACGAAAGCTCACCTTTACCCTATAATACATATAAATTTATTAAGGTGAAAGAAGATAAATTATTTAGAAGCATAGGCTTGAAAAGTGCGGTTGAGGAGCAACAAACTGTCATGAGGTGAATGAATCGCGTTCTACGACCCCCTAAGCTGGCTGTGAGAGAGGTAGGCGTAAAGTAGGATGCTCGCGCGGGGCGAGAAAAGTTACATAATCGTAAAAAGCGAGAATATGATACAAATGCAAGAATACTACCAAAAGACGTAGTTCTTGCCTGGAGAAAAAGTTACATAATAGGGTAACTGCAGTCCGCCGCTACACGCTACTGCAACCCTCCACTCCTTGCTAGCTCGCTGCTTTCGTCTCCCCACCAGCAGGGCTATTACGCAGCTCATCTCATCTGTTCTATCCGTTCTGTCTTGACCACGGCCACGTGGATTTGGAATACACAGCCAATCAGCTTCCTTCATGCGCCGGAACCCACGTGGTGGAGATGGAACCCACAGAACAGATGAGGTGAGCTGCGCAATAGCCCTACAGGATCGCACACAAACACACACCCACAATCGCCTTGCAGGAGGCCACAATGCGCGAGTAGATAAGCTCTTTATTCTGCAAGAATTGAGAACATAATTTTGTTCTCTTTGAACTGAGAGCTCGCAGCTTATCTTAGTTCTGAAAATTTAAAATTTATGTTGCGGGTGGAGCTCAGAAACAAATCTTAGTGCAATGGTTGCCAATTTTCCCTGTGTTTTCCCAGAAAGTGGGCACCCTGATTACTTACACCTTAAGATTTGAAAAACAATTAGCAACGGAATAATTGTATATAAAATAAAAGGGGTAAAAAGCAACGGGAGGGTTTTTTCTTGAATACATCTAGTTACCATTCCAGGCGGTGGTGGCCCCATCATGTTATGATGAGGATGCATTCCTGGTGGAGGTGGCGGCATTGGCCCCCAACTAGGATCAAACGGCGGTGGTCCTCTAAATCGAGGTCCTCGCGGCCCAAAATGAGGAGGTGGCGGAGGAGGTCCCCGAAACGGAGGCCCTCGTGGTCCAAAACCCCCCCGACCTCGGAATCGTGGAGGTCCAGGAGGTCCACCGGGATGTCCATGGCCAGGGGGCCCAGGAGGAGGCCCCCTCATCGGTCCAAAGTCATGTGGTCCACCTCTTCCTCTGTAAACATTTTCACGTTCAAAGAACTTGATCATAATTTTTGCTTAAATATCTTAAACCATGTTAAATATTTATGGAAACGGGAGATATCGCTAATTACGCACAAGCAATTACTGCATGCTCATTACAATACAGATGTTAACCTGCAGTATTAAGACAGCAATTGAGATAACGAACATGGACAACGACGCTGAAAAAAACACTAAAGTAAACGACATTTTGATCTCAGAAACACCATTCTAAGCATTCCTACAGCATTCAAGGCCTTAATAAAAGATTTAATTATTTATAAAGTATTATTCGTACACGAACATATCGCTATGAAAGCAAAGATACACTTTCTGAGAATTGTTTACTCTACGTTTAGTATCAAACGCCCTCAGCGTGAAAAAAGCCGGCGGAGGTACAAAATCCTGTTCACTAAAGCAACAAGTGTAATTGTTTTAATTACCGAAACATTCCTCGTCCACGATTTGGTGGCATTCCTCTGAAAGTTGCTCCCGTTTCACCATCTGAATTGTCATCAGCCTTTTGTTCATAATTGGAAGGCGACAAAGCTTTCTCTTCCTCGTCAGCCATTTTCATTGCTATCTCCGGCTTCCACGAAAGTTCGATTAGTACAATCGATATTGTAATTTCATATTTCGGATAAATTTTTCCTCGCGAAACTTCTCCCGCAGAATAGAAGCTTTCGAGTTTTTAGGGAAACTCCTTCAAGATCACAATTTCATTACACTTATGCCAATCCCCACCGTTGCATTTTTTACTTGCATTGCATTAAATTAATTATGATTGCCGATCGATTCAGTCGACCTATCGACTATTGCACATCATCATCGAGAGCTCGCGATCACTCGCGATGTGCTGTCAGTGGCTTGCTAGTGGCTAGTGGTGATAGGTGGGTGATAAGTGTTAACCGTGCCAACTTTAATTATCGTATACATTCAAATCAATAAATTTCAAAATCTTTGTTTATTGTAAGTGCTAGTAGTAGTTATATCCGTATTACGTATCCGAGTTGTTCTTTGAGTGCTTTGCCTTGCGTCTTCACATTACACACTTAAACTAATCGACGTTGCATTAAAGGTCGCATCGCGGGTTTTCTGACTCTACGTTAAAGAAATCTTTTAATAAAGTCAAAATGATTCCATAGTAGGGGATATAAAGTCTCTCTATACTATCTCACTTCGGGAAATTACAGCCGGTTTCTCGGTCTCTTACAATCCAGGATAGGGGTCTTTGGGAGGGTGATGAGAAAATGATATTTTAAACAATATATTCAATGACGATAGTGAACGTCCTTCAATCATTCCTCATGTTAAATGTGAGGAAAATATAAACATATATGATAAATGTACTAAAAATGTCTTGGAGGAGAGTAACGACATATGTCAATCTTATAAAAAAAAGTTTCTACATAAGTAAATTATTACTATTTAGTGAAAAATGTGTATATTTTTCTTCCATTTTAATAAACTTAAGCTAAAATTAAATAGTTATTAGAAAGTGCTGTGAGTCCCTTAATAATAAAAATGTTATATACAATTAAATCTTTATGATGATAGCGTAGTTGTAAATTTTTTTCCAAGTTACCCCAAATTAAAAAAATAAACGTCGAGATTGGTATAGGCACAGTCTAAACAAAGTAGTTTAGACTGTGGTGTAGGTAAATAGCGGAGATAGAGCGAATTTGTACGCGCTCCACCGTTTGAAATTTCCAATTCAGTTTTTCAGGCGCGCGGCAGCTCCGTGATTCACCACCGCTCTCTACCAACACTCTACCCCTTCCACACGTCCCCATGTTGGTTGCCGCGTCCGCCGTGAATACGCTCCACTTTGTGCACGCAATTTTATAATAAAATATAAGTTTTATGAAATAAAAAAAGTAATTACAATAAGCAAATATAAGCCTTTGTCAGTGTAACACCGGTAAAATGGTTTCTTAACTTTTAAAAATAAAGCCTCTGCGATTTAAAGAAAAACAAATCCTATCTCGGTTCCTATATTGGTCGTAAGGAATTCTTATTATTCATAAATATGTGCAATTAAATTAGCTTCCAGAATATCCAAGTTAGAAACTCGTGCGACGAACAGCCGACGCCGTAGCTATATTTGTTTATAAAAAAACGCTAGTCTGAAATAGTATGCTTTTTAAACGTTTATTTCTATGACTTTTTAATGATTTTTCGTATTGCTTTTAACACAACATGTAAAATACGTCTTTAAGAGTAAAATCCCGTTGGATTTGACTCAATAATTCCGCGAAAAGATAGCAATTATTAACTTTAAAAAACTGTCTCTGGATAAACAATAGACCATATCTCAGTAAATAATTCAACAATCACCTTATAAAAAATATCGTAGTATTCAGAATCACAAGCGCTTTCCTTCAAAGCAAAAAAGTAGTGAAAAAATGCACTAAATATTTAATTAACAAAACACGCCCATTTTCACCGGTTGTTTGGCTTTTTTGCAATAACTAATTCATAGATTTCGACGTACGACGACTCAAATTAAAGGTTTTTCGATTACCCACAACTTTTGTCTGAAACATTTTTTTGTTAGTTCATTATTTATTGAAATAATAACAAAAAAATCATTTCGGCGCCCTATAAACAATCACTATTTAGCAACCGCCCATAATCTCGAGTCTAACGCACATGGGGGGGGGTCATTTTATGCCCACCTCCACACCTCTGAGCACATTTCATCCACTCCAGAATTAGAGTAAGTAAAAATACCTATTGATTGGACTATAATTAATTAAGCCTTAAGGCTTAGGATGGAGACTGCGATCGACAACGAGGGCCAAAAAAGGGCTATAACCTGAAATGATCATTTTCCTTTGAATTCAGACATTTCTCATAAGAATATTTTCTATTGAATTGAATAAATCGTGTTAAGCGTGAACCATGTCGCGCTTCTCCACCGACGCTCTGCTGCGATTGCAGCACTAACCTCTGGGCCTCCGATTCAGCTGACTTCTTCGTCTTCACCGCGTGTTCACTTCGCGATGACAGTGTTAAATCTTCCGTGATGAGCAGAGCTGACAGTTTCTTATTTCTCTCTGGGCTTGTATTACGGGATTACGGCTTTGGTGATACCTTGACACTACCCGGGATCATCCGGGAGTCCCGTCCTTTGGCATTGAATGCTAATTCTCCCGCATGCCCCTCTGACACCTTCCTACGCCGAAACGCTCAAAAGGTAGTCGGTTGCTTATTGCTCAATGCCCGCAAAGGCCCACCTAATGCTAATGACTTAATGGTGCACTTGTAGCTCATTTATTTTGGATTTCGGAAAGGAGGAAATATGCTTAACCTGAAATTATTTCCAATGGATATCTACGACATTTGATGACGAAATTTCGCTTTTTATCTCTTGCAGATTACGAATATATCGAAAAATTTTACAGCATATTTTTGTGCAAACGTAGAATCGTATTGATACTTATGTCCGAAGTAATTGGCAGCCTTAATTTTGACGACTGCGATATCGTTTGGATCACGGGCCCTCTCGCTCAAGATGAAAAAAACATCACCGGTCATTCTTGAACAAGACGAAATTCATGAGCGCGGGACACAGTGGTCAGCGATAACAATATGAGAGTCACCCGAGAAGATCGTTCCTTCGCCTAATGTATACAATGGACGTTCCAATTATCAATTCGCAATGTTCATTGCGTTCATTGTTTACTTGCGTCGCAAATTCTTCATCGAATGTGTATGTTAAAGGTGCATCTTCCCGGCACCTCATAGTTTACTCGAAATAGTCTACTTTTAAAATAAATGACCGTAACCGTAGATATGGGGGGTCGACCCCCCTCCGAAATAATAAGGCCGCGGAGAGAGGCGCATGGATACCTAAAGCTAGCCGGAACGGCCGCTAGCTAGCCGATTTTGCCCCCCCCCCCCCCCCCCCCCCCCCCCGAAGTTATAACCTTTATTCGCCACTGGTCAGTAACACATGTATGTATCACGTATGTAATATGTGACATACGTTTGATATTACTGTTATATATAACTTCATTGGAGCGCCCATTGCCACATGCTATTCAGTTTTTGCAGTTATAAAGATCTTTAATGGGTAGGATAGATTAGTTATAATTCCTCCTCCATTAGAAACCCAGGAGGTACCCACAATAAGTACTGCGCGAGGGTGCCGAAGGAATGGGTTCCATGAGATCTCGTACACGCCAACTAAGGCTCGCTGTTGGCGTTCCCACGCAGTTGTGTATGTACGTCAAAGTGGGAGGTGCCTTTATAAGCACCCTGGGCATACCCATGGCATTGTGAACTGGACACAATGTAACCACCTTCCTTTCGCGCCGTGTCAAAAATTCTCGTAATTTTGAGGAGAATTTCTACTATCAAGTCATGGTCAATAGAGGTGAAGTTTTTCTCGCCATCTATTAGGCATTCATTGCCGGCTAATAACACTAGATAACACGTTAATAAAATGAAGAAAAATATCGTGATAGGTTCCATTCATCACAATAAAAAATACTATTATTATTTATTTTATTATTTGTTTTTCGAGTTAGCCTATACATTAGACAAACACGACTCTAAGCCATTCGCCGAATTACAGAAATATGCGAATTGTTTGTATTGTTATAAATTGTATCTACGATGCTTGAGGATTCTCATGAAGTTTTCAAATTATTATTTTCTTCCATAAATGACGCATCAAATAATAAGTTATTCGCTGGAGAACAAAATTCCATTCGAGGACGAGTTTCATCTCTAAACATATTTAATTGAACACCAGGATCTTAATGGTTAAAAGCAGGGATGTAATAGAAAACATTCTTCGATTATAAAGTTACTTTCATTCTTGGCGATTCGCCACAAAGTTCAGAGCTCAACTTAAAGGGCGGAGCAAGTGAATGTCTTATTAAAGGATCATTATGAAGCTCTCAAGCCTTTCCTCGGTTCAAGTCAGAAAAACTAAGTTGCAAATGGATTCTTAAATGAGTGCTCCTCTAAAATGAAACAAAAACATCCAGGCCCTACAGCTCTGGCGGAGGAAATCTTCTACCATGGCTGTCTGTATTGCCAGGAAATTTAAAGAGAATGAATGCTAAAAATAAAACTTGGAATGGGTTGGTAATCGGCCTCCTACATCACATCAACAAAGGATTTCTTCGCAAGAAATTCCGTTTATTCAAAAGAGGATCCTCGCAAATGCCAAGGAGGAGGGCGTGGAATCGTTCATAATTTTTTACAATGTAAAAACCTTTGCGAAAGAAAAATACTGATGAAAACATTCAGAAAATCGGCTCGGGATATATCATCGGGCTAAGGCCTCTTCACTCGCTTAAATGGCAACGAAATCTACAACCTGGTTTTAGAGAAGCAAGCGACCACACCGACTACTAGCGAGCAATAATCTCCTCGAAACGCACGTTTCCTTCCCTTGTTAATTCCTTCCTGTTATCCCCTGCCCCGCCCTTTTCGGTCTTCGTCATCGAGAACCCACTTTCCCTCTCCTATCAAACCATACGAAATTCATAGCTCACCACCATTCCTTTACCTTTTCCTTTGACCTCCCCTTCTCCCTCTCCGCGCATCTTTAACGCACAGACAAATGTATACCCACCCCGCTCCTCCCTGTGCTTCACCCCTGTGCTCATCCCCCCTCCTATCCTCTGTACCCCCCCTCAAACACCTCTCGTCACTTTCTTCGACCCGAAGCAGGCGCATGCTGCGAACGGGGAGCCCCCATCGATCCATTGCATTAGTTACGAATGCGACCGCATTGTGGCCCCACTCGAGCGAGAGGTCGGCTTCAAGCACAGCCCTCTCCCCTGAAAAAAAACCCTGCAGCCTGAGGCGTCCATACTCGGATGCACACGCACGTCCACAACTGGGTGAAAAAGGATAGATAAAGGGATCCGAATTAAGGGTCTGATTCCTCGTCCATTTCCCTCAACCGTCAAACCGCCGCCGGGGAGCGTTCCAAGAGGGAGGCAGATAGAAGCTCATCCGCCGAAGATGCTGCGGTCCCCCAGTCACGAGTCCGTTACCACCGACCTCTCCCTCTTCTCCGTCTCCTCCTTGGCCTCGGATGCCAAGGCAGCTCCCGCCACCACCTCCCCTTCCGCCCGACCCCCGTCCTCCTCATCCCTCCGCGTCGACTTCCGCAACAGTGATGGCTCCATCCCCGGCGGAGGCGGCCGGAGTCCCACCCCTGAGCACCGCTCCTCCGGAGACCTCCTGGCCCCACCGGCCGGCGATCCCACCCGCCGCCGATGCGGGCAGCAGGGACGACGCCCTGGTTCATCGGCCCCGAGGGCCCCGCCTCCGGCCGTCATACCAGAGTTGCTGTGGTTCGAGGAGGAGGAGACGGAGCTGATGAGGAGCTGCGCCGCGCTCTCCTCCGCCTTGGGTCTGCAGAAAAGTTTCAGCACCGGGGACATTCTCGGGAGGGGAGCGGCCGGGCCGTGGGACGACGACGACGCCGAGTGGTGGGGAGCAGGAGGGGCTAGGGAGGACGGCGAAGGGGGGACAAGGGGCGTGGGTGCCAAGGGAGCGGTGTCCGAGGAGGCGCTCTTAGGTTGCGGGGCGCACCGCTTCTTGCTGCACCTCCAGGGAGGAGGCGGCGGGACTAACCTCGTGCCGGCTCTTCTGCGGTGTCCTCTCCACCGGCGTCTCGATGCCGCATCCCGATCGTGTTCCACATGGGTGGCCGTCGGGGACGCCGTTTCCCAATTGCCCTCTCCGCACGGGGGCGGCGTTCCCGCCGAACCACCGGCGACCACCACCCCGGCGATGACGGCGACCACAACGACGGCCACCATCACAAACGCCACCGCCACCAGTTCAGCGGCATCGGCGGCGGCCCAGCCCGAGGTCCCCGCCCCGAGGAGACCACCGGCACAGCAGCACAGCCTCCCCCCACCACCTTCCTCGCCACCCTTCGCACCCGCCGACCTCATCCGCTCGGTGAACAAGAAGGTTCGTCAGGGATACATCCGGCGGAGGCTGCTCGCCACGTTCCGCGCCCTCGAGCGGCTCTCGCGGGGCGAGTTCGGGGAGGCGGCCGCCGGCGAGGCGGTCGAGAGCGGCGTGGGGGCGAAGGGCGCCCCAGAGGTTGTCACTCTGCAAGGTCCGGTGCTCGCCGTGGCTGAGTCTTCGCACCCGGCGTCGCCTTCATCGTCGCTCTTGCGGGTCCCTGGGAGCACGGGTGGCGGCGGAGGAGCTTCCGGAAATCCTCAGCGCCGGGTTTCCGGAGTGTCGACGACAGGGGTGGCCCCAGGGGCAGCAGCTGGAGCGAGGAATCTCCCGTTGACGATAAGGGACGTGGAACGAGAAAGGGGAAAGCCACTCTCAAAGTACGAGAGGAACATGATGATCTTCGACTGGTTGCACACCCTTGACGATGCCTCTTTCGAAGGCCTACAATGATCTCTTACATTACGAATGTTCTCTTGGCCTCTAATGCTAGTACCTAATGATATGTTCAGAATCATTCTAGGAGACGAATGTGGGTAGATTGTGAAGATGAAATGGGCAAATATGAAAGGAGTGAAAATCATATTTTCGATTCATTCATTGATTTCATACTCAGCATAATAATAACCATCAATACACATATAATGAACACTAATTTTTGGGGTCTCCTTTGCTTTTAAGAAATACTCAATGAAAATTTCAGTTTTTAGCTGACAGCGTAATGAAACTTGGCCCAAGGTTTAATTCACGGTCCCTCTTGGTTACAATGTTTTGCGTCAGTATTCAGATTGTGACAGATGATGATTTTAATTGCCCATTTAATTGAAGAAAAAAGGCTGTGGGTGATGATCAAGACATGTAAATATAAGCCAAATTGTATAATAAAAGAATATGCCCAACTTTAGCATATTTTAAACAATGAAGGAATTGATCATATTTTTATAGATTGTTGTGCAAGTGTTTTTGCAAGGAAGAATGGATACTGTGAGGCTCAGAGAGTATTTGTGCCCAAGTTATGAATTTTACTCATGTTATTATATAAGTATTGGCCGTGATATTTTCTCCCCATAAATGTGTGGTTGTTTGTATACATAAATTGTTTATACACCAACAAATGGGATATTCAATGCACTGTGTGAAAATTCTGTAAGGAAACTTATGAACATACTGGCTTTTGCATTATTTATTTTACTATGAGTACACAGGGCCAGTGCAAGGAATTATTTGCCTTGGGCAAGGCTTGCACCCCTTGAGGGGCTAAAGCAGCAAATGAATTTTTCTTCCTATCTAAGTCTTTTGGGAGGGGTCAGATGGCAGTAAAAGATAATGGAGAGCATCAGATCACTCCCTGAACTTAACATATAACATTAGGTAATGGTCTTCTTTCCACCTCCTACCTAACTGCCAAGATTGTCTAGTATTAAAACTGGCCCTGTGATTACACACTTTTTAAGAGACTATGTAATAACATAGAAGCATAAGACTGGAATACGTCATTATGTATATATTCATACATGTTCCTTTGCAAAGACTCCTTGTTGCAGATGCATTTGCACACTTTTGTCTGATTTATTTAAAAAAATCAAAAAGCAAACCAGATGTTCATACCTATCACATGAAGGAAATGCTTTTGCACTTGACATTTAGCAGTGCAAGAGCATTAATTTATAAGTATTTTTTTATCATTCAAAACAATTGACTTATTTGTTGCAGAAAAAATTGAGGCACTAAACTGACAGCAAAACTTTTAAATTCAAATATAATGTTATACCATTGTTTATGACATTTGGAAAATAAACCAACATGGAATAGCAATGTTTTCAATAACCATTAGAGGATGCTTTTACTGAACCAATCTCCCCACCCGGCTGAAATAGTGCCACCAGAAAATGGACAGAAGGATAACTTATCTTGACCAGCAAACCAATAAATAACACTTAAAAGATGGATGTAAAAACTTATCTTTGAGGATTTTTCTGTAGCAAAAATATAAAAATGATAAATACCTAAGTGCGCTTTTGCCGATATTTAGGGAAATAATGTGATATGCTGCAATTTATTGTCTACTCTCCTGACTTACAGGCACATGGGAGTCTTAAAATGTAAGTATTTTTTAATCATCTTTTGTTTTAATTACCACACAGAGCTACCAGGATTGCTCCCTTCATAGTATTTCCCCAAAAATTGGAGTAATATCATGACTCTCCCTTAGTGTGGAGCAAAATTCTGAATTTTTATTGTAAATTAAAGCATGCACAATTCACTTACCTCAAATCAGTACTTAAGCATTTTTTGCAAACAGTGAACAGTTCTTCCATGCATAGCAGTTATCAAATGAAGTTATGTAGCAGCTAGTTGAATTCCGTGAAATCTTTGTACACACTGAGTTTCCATATAGCAACTTGAGCAAAAATTGAAATATATGCCTATGTGTCAGTTCCATTGGCTAATATATAAAGATCATTGTTTTCTTGGATTCGCCCAGGAAGAAAATAAATACAAATAAATTTTGAAGCATTAGAGCACCAAGTGAATTGCCATCAAACTTACAAAGGGTAATTTAGAATACACCAGATACAAGTTCTCAGTGTCATTTAGGCAGATAAGGGCCATTTAATATAGCCTATTGTATTGCTACAAGGTTTGTCTTCATTAAAATGATAGCATTATCTCATAGGTAGTCTTGAGTTGGTTCATCCCAATTCTTAGGTAATGGCATGACATAGCACAGTTAGAAAGTGCACTTTGTTCAGTTGCTTCACAAAGGGATGGTAGCATCATCATGATAAGTGGCAAATAAATACCTCTTACACAAATTTAGAAGAATGCTGACAAAGTCAAAATAATAGGGAAATATTAAGTAAATGATAATTTTAGCACAGCCAGTACGTAGTTTCGACACTAAGCTACCAATGGCAAAGTATCAGATGCATGCTTACCTCTCACCACCAATCCTTCATGTAAATGATGGCATGGTTGCCACTGGTGGTATTCATTTCTTCATTCACATTAACTTCCTTATATAAACTGAGAATTTCTCTAATGTGCTCTACCTTCAAATCATTTTTTTTTGCATTAATTCAAAATAATAACCATATATACATTAATACCCATCACACAGTTACTTTTCAGGGTAGGCACATTAAAATGTTTTAAATTATTCATGATAAGCCTGTCAAGCTGACTCTGCTTTAATAATTTCCTTTATACTGCCCTATGTTGTAAGCCTTTCCTTCTGCCACATTCATGCATTCTTTCATACTTACTCTTCTATTCTTATGACTCGTAACATATCTCCTCTTAAAAGTCTCTTCCACCATCCTAGCTTGGGTGTGTTTATCCTAGCACTCCCAAGTTTCACTACTATACAATAAAGTCGGAACGAGTACACTTTTGTGCACTGCAATTTTTGCTTCCTTAGACAGACATTTATTCATTGGTATAGTCCACATGCTACCTACAACTTTCATTCCAGGGGGGCTATTGTTATATGTAGTTTGAATTATACTGTTAACTCCCAGGTAAATTCACTATGGATTATGAAGGGATCAGTAAAAAGAAGTAGCCACTCCATTATGGCAGCACTAAAGACTCCTTTTTGTGTAGCCATAATAGAGTGAATATAATAGCTATTCTGTATGTTCTCGGAATTTCTGAGCCTCGAAAGTGACGAAATTTTGAAGTCACAGCCTCTAAAATTTCAAATACGGCCATTCAATAGTTGAGATTTGTCGGGGGCTGTGACGTCAAGTCCACGGATTTTCCGAGGTGCGACCATGTAGAGTTTTACTGAATAAGGCCCCAGATTTTACATGCCATATTATCTCTTTATGTATCCTCCATGCTTTCACAAACATTTGGTCAAGTTACACAAAATCATCCACTTGCTCAATTACTTCATCATTCACCTTCATCATACAATCACTCATTCCTTCACTCACTCCTTATCAAAATAGTCATTTACAAAACTATGACTTTGAATTCCACTTTTGCTAGAAATATGCCAAAAATGAGCATCAAAATATTGGATATTCAAGAAGCAAGGGAGGAATGATGTCAGTAAGAAAGTAGAGATGGAATGGAAGAGAATCTGAAGTTTGGGATTAAGGAAATGGAGGAATATTCACCCATAATATCATCCAAGTATAAGAGGGAATGAATGCATCAAAATAAGTATGAAACTAAATTCCTAGTCACACCCTCAACTCAAGCCTAAGCACAACCAAGCCTAACCATCTAAGCGCAGGTCGTGCAATCTGCCAATAAGGAATAAAAGATAAACACAGATCACTGATCTCAAATTTTAACAATCCATACTGGTGCAGAATAAGAGAGAAACATCAACAAAATTTCCTTTCTCCATTCGGAATGCAGGTATTGTTTCCACACCATTACTTCAAACCCATGATAAAAAAGAAAGCGAATGCAAATTCTGAAGTCGTGTGAGCATATTTTAGAAGATACAGGAAATATACCTGTGATCTACATATTTCACAGCAGAAATATGACTCCACTGTAAAAGACAAAATATTTTTAGCAAGGAGTGGATGAGTTATTTGAATTTAGGCTAAGATTAACCTACAGGAAATGTGCCCGAGAAACTTTTACCAAGAAAGCATTATATATTTCATTATTAGCTAATTAAAATTCTCTGAAAATGAACAAAAAATTGTACATACCAAAATGTCCTTAAATTATTTATTACAGATTTACCAATAATAATGCACTAGTAATGATTGATAATCACATGAATGCTTAAAAGGTGGCACTAATTATACAAGGCTTTGAAAATAACTATATGTACAAGTGCATATAGCTGACCCCTTCTTTAAAGTTGGTTCACATTATGACAAGTTTGCTTCATGAACAGCCCAGTGAAGACAATGTCATGGTCATGACCATTAGAAACTCACATTTCAACTGATTCTTTTTGAATTTTTTAAAGTTAATTGTATGAGAGTTCCTGTGAATGCAACAAACATCAAATTAAACATTTCCTTATTTATTTTGGCTTACTACGGCCCGATTTGGTCGACAACCACTTGTTGGATTGCCACTGAGTCTCTTCTGGGATACGGGGAATAGTCAATTTGAATCTCCCCTGTAAAAGTGGTCTCCTTCCAAGTAGTGACCTTCAATCAACTCTGGGAAGCAGTGCTAGTGTCTAAGCAGTATACTATTGAAAAACACGGCAGATATTTGATGATTGGAAATCTAGAACACCTTTAAACAGTTACTTACTTACTCCCAGGGCAATCTATATCTCAGGCGATATTTAGCCGCATCAACAAATCCCCTCCACCTGGATCGATCTTCTGCCTCTCTTTCTGTTGCTCCGATATTTTGCATATCTGTCCTCACTTGGCCCCACCATCTTAGACGTGGTCTTCTTCCATCAGGAATCCCATCTAGAGCCTCCTTCAGCAAACATCCCTCCTCTTTCCTTAGAATATGTCCAGCCCACCTGATTCTTCAGAACTTTATCTCACTTATTACGTCTGCATGTTTATATAGATTCCTGATTTCTCTATTGTGTTTTTTCCTCCATTGTCCTTCTTCGTATGTGGGCCCATAGATGTTCTGCAATATCTTATTCTCAAACACTATTAGTTTTTTCTCATCCTTCTATGACAGCCTCCATGTTTCAGATCCATAGAGTAGTACTGGGGATATTATTGTTTTATAAAGTCTAATTTTTGTTTTGACTGACTGGGATTTAGAAGAAAGAATTCGGTTGTATGCATGTAGACATCTGTTGGTGAGGTTTAACCTGTTTTGTATTTCTGGCTCTTCCTTATTGTCATTTGTTAAAATTACTCCTAAATATTTAAAATGGTCTACTTTTTCAAACTCATGCCCATCTATTTGCAGAGGACCTGTACTTCCATTTTGGCTTCTTGAGAAATGCATGTATTTCGTTTTTGTATCATTTATTTTCAGTCCTATTTTTTCTGTTTTCTTCATAAATACATTTGTCAACATTGTTAATTCTTCTAAACTTTCTGCGAATATCGCTACGTTGTCTGCAAGGCTAAAACGGTTTTTGGTTTCAATTTTGATACCAAGGTCCATCTCTGCTACTTTTTCCAGTGCTTCCTCAATTGCAATATTAAATAGAATTGGGGAGAGCCCATCTCCCTGCCTCACCCCTGTGCTTATTTTAAACGGCTCGGAAACGTTTCCATTGATCTGTACTAAGCCTCTTGATTCTGTGTTGCTCAGCTTTGCTAGATTTATCAATTTTCTTGGGATCCCCAACTCATCCATTTTTCTCCACAATCTATCATTCTGTGCTGCTATCAATCTATCATACTGTCATACGCCTTTTGGAAATCAATAAAAAATGCGTAAAACTCCTTATTGTACTCCCAGTATTTGGATATACTTTCTTTTATAGAGAATATTTGATCTGTGGTTGACCTGCCCTTCATAAACCCTGCCTAATGCTCTTTAATAATTACACTCGTATAACATTCTATGCGATTACTGATTATTTTTGAGAGGACTTTATATGGAATGCTGAGAAGTGAAACCTCTGAAATTATTGCAATCTTCTTTCTCTCCTTTCTTGTGTTTGGGTACTATTGCTTCCTGCCAATCGGCTGGCATCGCTTCCTTTTCCCATATTTTCAATATTATTCCCCTTAGTCTATCAATTATGTCACCTCCTTTTTTCAATAATTCTGCTGTTATTTCATCCTTTCCAGAAGCTTTGTTGTGTTTTAGGAATTTAACAGTATTTTTCACTTCTTCTCTGTTTGGAGGTTCCACATTAGGTTGAACATGATAATAGTTGCCCTGGTCGCCTTGGTTTAGTGGGGTACCTACTTCTTCAACGTTTATCAATTCAGAGAAATACTCACGCCATCTTTCAATTACCTTTTGACTTTCCATTAATAGCCATCCTTCTTTGATCTTCACCCCCATAAGGGCTTGGAATGTATCCTTTCTTAAAAAACCTTATTTTTCTATCAAATTCTTTTGTATTGTTTGCTGTGTTTTCTTCCTCTGCCTTGTCAAGTAAACTATTTATATACAATAGTTTTTTCTTCCTTAGCAGCTTATTTGTTTCTCGGTTTATCTTATTACATATAACTTTCCATAGCTTCCACACTACTTCTGTTAATCCAAGCCTTTTTTCCTTTAATCCGTTCTTCTATCATTCGCTCACATCCGTGGTCAAACCAGGGTTTTTTGTTAATATTCTTGTTGTCACACACGCCCTCCGCCACCTCCAAGATGGTTACTTTGAAGTTTTGCCAATTAGTATCTATATTTTCATCCTTTTATTCCCTTCCTTCCAGAATCTGAAATGCTATTTTGAAGTTCGAGTCTAAATTTCTCAGCTACATCGTGGTTTGGGAGTTTTTCAGTATCAATTCTTCTATTACCAATGTCCTCCTTCCTTTTCTGAGTTGCTATTCTTTGCATCACTTTAACTAAAACAAATGAGTGGTCCATCCCACATTCTGCTCCTCTAACACTTTTAACCTCAGTTCAAACAGTTACAATTGCTATAAAAAGATTACGAATTCTTCATGTTATCGGGTCATACCTAACAATAAGATGCTTGACCCGAAGGCCGAAATAAAAAATAGGCAATCATCAACAGGCTTGAGGACGATGGAAAAGTCTTTCATCGAAACGTTGGCGGAGATGGAGAACCTGACCCTGTCGGAAGCCCAAGAGGATTTCACTCAAATAATTCTCTGGGAAAGCATCAAATCCTACATTGGAAGAGAGAAGTTCACACTTTAAGCACAATTTGATGACTGTTCCACCACATCATTCACTCCAAATAGATGAGACACTAGATTTCCTGCAAAATTTAGCATAGTTTTTGACGGGGCAACATATGGATCTTTGAGACTGCGCTGGAAGTTCATGATATCATTGTTCAATCACTTTTCATAAACTGCTTCTTGTCTCTATGGGAGTTATAGGGGTTGTGCTGCCATTTCATTGGCAAAAAATAAGCTAAAATTTCGTATGTAGTGTATATTTTTGTTTAAAAATTTCCATTAGAAACAGTAAAACAAAAAAAAATGCTGAGACTGTTAACTGTTTTTTTATTTCGGACGAAAAACAGCTGTTTTACTCCTGCTGTTTAACAGTTACCAGAAACCCTAGTTCTCCCCTCCGCTGCTGTCTCTATTGTCATTTGGCTAATCGATCTCTAAGGGATGTCCTTGACCGGGAGAACGATATTAATGCTGCTGGCTTGGCATAAGGAGAAAGAAGATCAAAAGAATCATAAGGCAGGTGAGCAACGACAATGATGCATAAATTATTATTCGTGGAAAGGTTACAGTCTGTTTCTCCATCTGTCATCTATGTATTATCATAAATTACTTCTCACTCATACTAATGTAAGCCTATTTCCATCATTACTCAATGCCCAACTTTGTGTCCAATAATTTTAATTAGCTCGCAAAGCTACTTTTTTTGTACATGTTTCTTCACCCTTCGTTGAAATAATTGCAATGTAGAGATGATGGCATGAGACAAAAAAATATGCCTAGTTGCCGACACAGAGTAGTAAGAGGAGGTATGAGAGTTAAATAATTTCCAGACTATGTTCTCTTATCATTGCTTGAAAATGCGATTACATATAAAGTCGCTGATATTTTCTTGCAATTGGACGGCGAGCACGGGGATCAGGTGATACGTCTTATGTATTCATGCAATGAAATTTGGTGAGTTGACAATTTACTACACCTTATGTAAAGGTTAAATATTGGTTAAATAAAATTTATATCTTTGATTACAGCATATTTCGTACCTATGTTGTGAACCACTGGAGCCACAGGCATTGATGTAGTTAAACTGATCCCTCATCCGGTAATATGCTGGTTCACTTTATGACGGAATTCACATTACAAATGGTCCTGTGGAATGGATTAGTATCGTAAAGCGGGGGTCTACAGTATATTCATTTTCTGTTGAGTTATTAGCTGCCTATAAAATTTAAGAAAGCTTTAGATTGCAGTGGTTATTACTGACCTACATATTTCTACCGATGATGGAAACTATGTATTGCAATGGCAGGTGACAGTAGCAAGAGGGCCTTGCTAAAGCCATATTTATTTGCATGGCATTCATAGGGCAAATTGACGGTGCCCCTGCTATCTCTCACATTAGTGGAGGTCTCGCTATAGGCTGAACACTCATGCTAATGGTGTTACACAAATTTGGATAACAAATCACTGTACTCAATACCAATGTTAAGTGAATCAACAGTGAAAACTCCTCACACAACAGTAATTATTGGTTACCCATTGCACACAAGCACCCAATTTTTGGCAATTGAGCAACAAATCAATGATGAATATTACACACTCCCATTTACCACTAACCCTCACCACATAATCATATCTTTGTGTAGTCTCTGCACCTCCATTGTAATTATGTCGATTACTTACGCATCTCAGTATAATGTGGCAAAAACAAGAATATTCACAGGCTTACAAGAAAATTCGATTGCTGATAAATCGCTCCCAGTGCCAACCTGGCTAGTGTACAGCAGTTTGAAATTCAGCCCCCAGTATATGAAATGACACATCACTAAACAGATGGAAAGACTGCTCCTCCTGGTCTGGACCAGAGCAAAGATGTCAACTGTGTTTTTTCCCCATTTGACACTGCCACTAGCACTACCGTAGGGACAAATTGCCCCCTTTGAAGTTATGCACCATTGGTGGACAGTAAGAGTACAAGTAATATCCCACAATTAGACCCAACATACATAAAAACAATTCTAGTCCAATATTATGAAATGTAATAGATATGTAAATCCAACAAAAGTCCCATTATGCTATTACTCCCATAGATCCCACGATGGCATTTACACCTCATATTTCCATTGCTTGTGCACAATCGTAGGGAGAACAACACTTTCAATTTTGATAGAATGGTATATTCAAGAACAAGCAAAATCTCGAATGACTGGGGAGGAGTGTATTCCAAAGAAATTTATTTTGGCTGGCATTTTTAAACATGCCATTTAGTAATATATTCAACTCAAACACTAAAGAAACCAATTTCAAATTTGAAGGAAGTATATTAGTACCTGTAACTATGCATGCCCTGGTATGGTGGATGCTTCTGTGCTCATGGAAATTTATAGCTTCGCACTCTAGTGCCCATCCAATGCATAAACATTGATTAGCAACCGCAATAACATACCATATTAATATGGTTAAAATAGTAATTTCCTCTTTAAACGTGTCAAATCTTCTATATCAACACAAATAAGAGTAAATAAAATTTGTCTCGATTGTATTCAACACTTGATAAGTTCAACACTGCAAGTTTACTGCATGGTTATCACAAGTTCCTACTTGGAATCAATTGCATTTCAACAGGGTTTAATGAGTTTCTTACTGAGTAACCTTGGCACTGACATGTGTCAATGGAGGTAGAGAATATTTTTGAGGATGCCGAATGGTACTCAAGGACAACTCGTGACACCTTTCTGATAATGGTACATAGTACAAGACATATTTATAGGCAACAAGTTGAAAATTGCAAATTAGTAACCAAGTAATGAATTCTCCCTCATGATCAGGAAGTGTAACTGCAAATGACATCATTTCAGCAAGACAAATCATGCACAATGTGAATGATAAAAATGAGTAATAAGCATGACTACAGTATTCACACTCCCTCCAATTCATTTATTTATATAGATTTTAAATTTTGACTTGCAAGCATTTTGAACATTACTCAAAAAGCTCATGGATCCCAAAACAAAATTTATCTCCTTTACCAAAAGAAGATAAATTGAACAACAATTAAGTTCTAATTAGTTCCTTCACTATCATCATCTGCACATAATGCAAATCATAGAAATATGCTGTACTTTCCACTCATTCTAACTCACAATAGCACTATCAGTCTCTGAATGGATGGGGTCTCACTCAATATCATCAATGCATACGAGGGACGATGACAGCATTTATTGTTATTTCTCTACTAATCTCATCTTTCAATCACTCACTCAGTTTTTCTGTTCACCTTTTGCTCACTCACTTACATCACTTTCACACCAATATGTAAAAAATAGACAGCTACTCAAATGCAATTTTAGTCTTTCAATTCTTGTTTTCCTTCTTCTCCTTGTCGCCATCCCCTGTTGACTCACTAGATGATTCAGATGACCCACTGGTTCCACTTGTGCTTTCCCTATCTGCTGCCATCTGTGGACAAGATAATGAACATATTGAAAACATTGAACAACACTACAACATTTTCATCTATAGCAAATTCAAAAATGTACTAGGTACTAAACTTATATTGGGTGGTTTTACCAGCTAGCTCAAATCAACCTGCAAGTCTCAAGACTCGGGTAGAATTGATCTAGAGTATCTTAAGTGCAAGACCCATAATGCATTATACCCAAAGGAATAAACATACGACTACAGGTAATGCATCCGAGTGACTGATAATCCAGTGAATTTTGTTATGAAGTGAGCCAATGCATTATCAGTAGGGATAGGAAAATTTCGCAATTGCGAATTTAGACAAAAAATGTCCTAGGAGTGGTAATTAGTTACAACATACTCCATACTGACTGGGGAAATGACTTTTGAACTCGCGAAATGTCGCGAATTGTGCCCCAAAACGCAAATTTTCATTTTTTATGACAAAATGGTTGAAAGTACATTTCAAACGCAAGAAAAACATTAAAATTGCAAGCAAATGTTCTCAATTCCATTTAAACGAAGTCACGTGCAAATATTCCTGAGGTATGCGGAAGTTTGCAGTTCATCGTAGCATAACCGGTGTTACGATAACAATCGCTGGAGGATGACATCTGGTGCTTTCGATTTACGGCGATAACCAATTGCCGATTAACGGCAATGCACAGCTCGTCACGCCGCGGTGCTTTCTATTTACAATTAATGGAATAACCATCTATCGGCATCTATGATCGGTGGCTCTCCGCTCCGAGGTGAGTCAAACAAAGGAAAAGCAATATGCGCATTTATTCAAAGTAATCTGCTACAGCAGGGTTTCCCAAACTTTTCCTGCGATGGAACACTTCGTAAATCCTGAAATTTTAACGGAACACCTTGTGGACTTCGCATATATTAAACCATTGCGTTTAGGTAGCGGGAAATAAAGTTACTCGGAACACCCATTAACCTTCCGCGGAACATAGTTTGGGAATTCCTGTGCAACAGATTTGAAGACGAATCGGACTGCGCGTGTGTGAATGGCCGCTTTGAGTTGTTTCATTTCAATGGCCTTGTTCGCCAAGAGTTTTTTAATGCCAATTACATTTTGAAAACTAAAGAGACCTATTTTTCTGATTTTTTATTTTGGGTCTAATTTGTTCATAACTCTCTACTATGGATTTGAAGATGAGACGGACTGCGCATGCGTGAATAGCCGCTTTGAGTTGTTTCATTTCAATGGGATCGTTCACAAAGAGATTTTTAATTCCAATTATAATTTGAAAACTAAAGAGACGTATTTTTCCGATTTTTTATTTTGGTCTGATTTCTTCATAACACTCTACTACGGATTTGAAGATGAGACGGACTGCGCATGCGCGAATAGCCGCTTTGAGTTGTTTCGTTCCAATGGGCTTGTTCGCCAAGAGTTTTTAAATGCCAATTCTGATAGAGTTTGAATAATAAAGAGACACGTATTTTTCCATTTTTTTGATCCATCGCCTGCTTTTTGAATTATCGGAGGCGAAAAATCAGGGGTTCTTAACCCTTTCACGGTAAAGAACCAACATGAAAAGTTTTGAAGTCACTCATTGCTCCGTCCAATCACGCTGGGCGCTATGCAGCATTCCCCTTCCCTCGCTTTCCAGCGAGCGAATTGAGAAACTAAACCGGATCTCTGATGACGTCACGAACTTTTTGAGTGGGCGGCAAGTTTCGCGAATTTTTGTTTTTGATTTAAGAGTGGCTGAATATAGAAGAATTTTGTCTCCACCAAAAATCTATTTTCCAAACCATCTACCAAATTCAGGAATTAAATTGCAATTTCGCATCATAGTGAACGACCTTATTGCAATGGCTGCATAGCTGGCTTGAAAGCACCAATCAAGACCAACTACGACATCAATATAATTTTCGATATATTTATTTATTACGTGGCACCAAAATTGATTTTATTGTTGGAATCTCTAGTTTTGGCCATTTCCGTCAAACGACTGTTTGTTTTCCAGTGACAATTGTTATGCATCCTAGTTTTATTCCTGGTTTCTGTGCTTTCAAGTGATTGACGAGTTATTGAGATTCCGAATGCAAAATTAAGCGCAAAAGACCGTGCTTTCCAGTATCAAAAAGATGGATTTTATTGTATCGATAAAAGTACAGTCATGTACAAATTCTACCATTGTCAGGTCGCTTGGGAAAGACTCTATTGGAAAACATATAAAATCTTCGAAGCATGTAACTGCAGCAAACTTTCACAAGGATAGAAATTCTCTAAAGTTACATGTCAATACACGAAATGTATTAAATTTTATTTTTAAATTTAGTGCCACTTTTCCAGGTTCCGCCACCGAAGTGATTGTCTTCAGTCATAACATGGCAGGAAGGGGAAGTGTCCCATAATAACCCAGATCATATTGGGTTAAACTTTAGTAAAAGTGACCCTTTTCTAGGCTTTGAAATAATCAGTATTTTATGTGTATATATATAAATTTGTGGTCACTGTGAAAACAGCGAAATGTCTTGTTGAAAGTACCGAATTCCTAATTTCAAAGCACTGCTTTTCTCCCTCTCAAACCACCGAAAAATTCCTATCCCTAGTTATCAGATATTACTAGAGGTTTTTAATACATATAAGTGAATGAATAAATTTGTGTATATAGCACAGTTATTTAGGCACAAATGCTTAAGATTATGGCTGACATATGATACAAGTAAACTAACACACATTTCAATGATAACAAGGAAAAGCATGTCCACCTCTCAGTAGCCATTGCACCTGATCTACCACTGCCTGGCATCTATGCTAGTAAAACATTGACCCATTTTAGCAATGTACAAGACCTAGGCATAAGCTGATAAGTGTCAATGATTTGATAAATTAGGCTCAGGCAAATAGCAGGATAGCCAAAAGATTTTATGCATATGCCTGTTGTAATATGAATAGATTGTAAAAAAGTAATCACCTATATTTCGGGGAACGTAACAATGAATACAAATGCTATCAATTATTTCATTCAACACAGAATCACCTCACCTTTTTGTATGCCATTTCAAAGAGCTTAAGAGATGCTTGTTGTAAAGCATTGGTAGCCTTCCTAATTTCCTCTGGGTCTTTTTCATCCTTCTTAGCAACAATATCACGAACTTCAGTAATCTGCTCCTTCAATTTGGCGCACTGAAATAGGATTGTTAAAATAATGTCAATCACTTAAGAAAGTTCCACAGACAAGAGGGAACAGAGCTCCTTTGTTCCAAATATCAGTTGAACATACTATAAAACCTAAATTTTAAATGCATACAAGCAACAATTTAATGTTGTAACCATGGTTAATTAGTGATACATTTAGCTGTAGTAAAATCATTGAAAGATTCCACGTAACACCTACCCAAAAAACTTATAATAGACAAGAGATAAAGTAACGTAATAAGCTTATCTACGCAGTTGGTAGGCCACAGACTCCATCCACACCTCAAGATGAATAGATGTACAGTTAAGATGTTAAGGTTTACAAAGGGAAAAAATAATACCTCATCCTCGGGTAATTGGCTCTTAAATTCATCCATTTTACTCTCAGTGTCATGAATGATGCCTTCAGCTTGATTGACAGCCTCAACCCGATCCTTCTTAACTTTGTCTTGTGCAGCATACTGTTCAGCATTTTTCACCATATTCTCAATTTCATCCTTATTGAGGCCACCAGAAGACTGGATTACAACTAGAAACAAGATTTGAAAAAGTTGATAGCCATAACTTACTAAGGCACACAATAAAACAAACAAAGAGAACAAGACCCAGATTATGGCATTGTACGAGGGCAAAAAGCCTGAATTTACGTAATTTTAAACATTGAGCTCACTTTGTTGCTCCTTTCCTGTCCCCTTGTCCCTTGCTGATACATGGACAATACCATTGGCATCAATATCAAATGTGACTTCAATTTGAGGAACACCTCGAGGTGCAGGTGGAATACCAACTAGTGTAAACTGCCCAAGCAACTTGTTGTCACCAGCCATTTCTCGTTCACCTTGATGTACTTTAATTTCAACTTGAGTCTGACCATCGGCTGCAGTAGAGAAAACCTGAAATAGCAATTAAACAATTAATTCAATCACCAGAGGGGTGTTAATTATTCTAAAAATTAGTGATGTGGTCAGGATTCGATCAAATCCTTAAAAAAAAAATTCCAACCCTGGATGTGAGGGTGCCATATGTGCTACGTCATGGTAATCTCGTAAGTGGCGGTAAAATCTCACCTAGGAATTTTAGCACCTTGAAGTCATTTAACTACAGAAATTTAGATTATTTTCCTGAAAATTCCTTATGCCATCAATATGCACATATGCAGAGATTTTATGGTTATAAATTACAGAGTTTCATTCAAAATATGGCACATGTTGCTTATACATACACTGCACTCATAACCTCCCAATGCATCATTTTCAGTCTACGTGCACACAGCAGACCATTATGCCTGCCATTTGTATTGAGTTCGATTGAACACTTTTATTTTTGTCTTTGAAAAACTAAGTTCTGAGCTTCAGAAAAATATTCACCTTACGTAGATTGCCTTATGAAACTGCTTTTTTCACATGGCAAAAATTGTGAAATTTTCATCTAACCGTTTTTGTTTCTCCATTGTGTCGTGGTTTTGCACCAAAATATTTAAGACCATGCATTTTAATCTGAGTCCTGCATCATGACTTCAGTAAAATTAAGTCTGGTCCTTTCTAAGCATTAATAAAGAGTTATTTGGTTATAAACACCAATTAATTAAAACAAAGGGCAAAATTAAACTGCACTAAGATGGATGGGAATAGATGTTTATGTGATGAATAGATGTTAAAAGAAAAGTAAGAATGTCTCCTTATCACGTAATTACATTCGAAATATGGCCTTTATATTAACATTTATTGGACTCAGTTTTAAACTGTGTTGTGCCATTTTGGGCTAAACTCAGATATGTATTCAAATCACACTATCATTTACATTTATAAATATTAAGAACTAATATTTTAATCTTCCTTTGTGCCAGAAATCATGAGAATCAAAACCATTCGGGCCACGAGTACTCATGTAAGGCTATTTGTATAGAATCGTCCTATAATGAAATTAGGCATTACTTGACAATGAAAAATCCTGCTCATAAAGTTGCTATTTTCGTATCTTGTGGCAATATTATGTTTTCCACGATGGCCTCTATAAAGCCACTAATGTACTATGGAAGAACATAGGAAAAGCTATCAATTCCAGGCTGTGAAGCAGCAAAAGCCTTAAATTTGAAACAAAAATAATCAGGACGGGTTTTAAAATGCCTCCTATGAAAACAAGTTTGGACTGCTCTAGTATCATTACTCTTAAAGAGAGCCTTCAGCACTATTTCGAATTCCAAAAAATGAAACTTTATCATACCTTTCTCAACCAACACCAGAAGAATTTTCCAATCACTGCAAAATGCACGAATGATACAGTACACAGTCATACACAAAGAAAAACAACAAATTCACCATGAACAAATCACTTGACTTGACCAGGATTCAGACCCATATCTCCCAATTGCCAGTCAGGTGTGCTAACCAGCTACACAAACCAAGCCATCTTAATTCAGGGCAAATTTCAGTGGGGGTTTATGCTAACTAGGTGTTCTTGTCTTAAGTCCAGATAGTAGCACAGGAGGCGTGGTTGTGCTTACTAAGCCACTGTCCTCCAATCCCAGCCAAGTCAAATGATTTTATCATGGTGAATTTCACCCTCACTTTATTCCAACTTCTACAGATTGCCAGCCAGTGACCTGATTCAAAAGGGATTAAAGTGCTGTTTTCAGGGGGACATTAAAATAAAAAACAATGTACATCCTTATTTTTAGCATTAATGGACACTACTTCATTGGTAAACTTGCTTCTCAGGTTTTCACCATGCTTTAAACCTGGCCTGAGGATGCCAGCAGGATGGATGCTGAACTGTCACAGAGGAGACTACCAACGAGGAAAAGAACCTTTGGTTAACTATTTGATGGAATAAACTTTACTTCTTTACATCTACAAGTTTGAATAGCCATCACTAATGTATCTCCATGCTTCATCCTTATTAAATAGTATCACAGCCCATAAATAAAAGCCGACATCTGCCCTTAGATTCCACTGACAGTTTTGAATTCTTGAGGGCAGAATACAACTGTTTTTTTTTTAAATTATTTTTACTGGACTTAGCGAATGGATGCAATAATACATGTATCCTCAAATCCTTCACCGGTTCAAAAATGTGATTAGTGCAAGGTAACTCTGGATGTCACCTAATGAACTACACAAACCATGAATGGTCTGCAAGGAAGAGGCATTACACAGACTATTACAATAACATTAAACTTTAACAATGCTCAACTATATTCATACTTACTTGACTCTTCTTCGTAGGAATTGTAGTATTTCTTGAGATAAGTCTGGTAAACACTCCTCCCAAAGTTTCAATACCCAGGGAGAGAGGAGTCACATCCAACAGAAGTACATCTGTAACATCTCCTGCAAGCACACCACCTTGAACAGCTGCCCCCACAGCAACAGCTTCATCAGGATTTACTGCTCTACTAGGCTGACGGCCAAATATATCTTGCACAGTAGTTTGAACCTGAAAAGGGAGAAAATATAATACTTAGGTACAAAAAAGGGACCTGGGGTCTGTCTCTCAAAGCTACAAGTCCACAAGTGACAAGTCCATTTCACAAGTTACAAGTACATATTTACAAGTGTTTCCATGGTTACGAAGTATTCTGTTTCTCAAACCGACTGGTTAACTACAAGTGTTTGAAACTTGTATGGAAATTTCTACTAGTTCTTCAGAAATCAGAATGAATATCTGGGAATACAAATAAAAAGAGACTTGTGATCCCATTTTCTCAACTTATACAAATCCAAAAGTGATAAATATTGTATCAGTAGATACAATTTTTTTTACAGACTTCTGGCATAACATGCTCAGTTTGTCAAAACAAATTGTTTGTTTCTAGGTTAAGTTAAAAGAAAAATCTTTTAAACTAAAGCATAATGAAACAAGAATGCCCCCAAGAAGACTTTGTGAATAAACAACGAAGAAGAAAGATTTACCACTGACAAAGGACATTTATATTGCTTTTAATCATGCCATTTATAAACGATCTTATTTAATAACGAATAAATCATTATGAAGGGGAGGTTGATGATGCACACGTTTTGTACAGGTTTACTGGTATTATTTATTACTATTTAAAAGTATACTTATCATGTCAAGTCATTTATATTTATACTATAAGAGGTAAAAATGCTGAGCATTAGTTTCCCCACTAAAATGACATAGTGCTATGAAATATTCAGCCTTGAAGGAATTTACAAGGTAAGACTGCATGCTGACCAGCCTTCTTGAAAGTAGTCATTTTTGTGTGATGCAGGAGGTCAATTGCTACGCTACTGTGTCATGGTTTTTCCAGAATATTCCCTAGTTTTGTCCGATATTCTTGGCCTAACATTTTACTCTGTTTCTACAACTTTCATTACGATTATCACCCCAAAGGCTGACCAGCTTTCTGCGAGAGTAGGAAATAAGTAAATGTTGATTTTTATTGATAATATTGTTTTATTTTTGTAAATATGTTAGCACTGAGGATTTTGGAATGATTAAACGTCCCGTAAAATGAAAGTCCTGCACGGTCCATCTGTCATTTACCAACACTGAACTTCGTTAATCTTGCAGTACAGTGAACTCCCGATTATCTGTGCATGGATTATCCGTGCGTGATTTTTACTCTTCGTCGATATTATATGCGGTAAATATAAAAAAAATTCAATGAAAAAACATATTTATCTTTCAGTATCTTTCCAACTTTTAAGCCGTGAATACGCACTCTCTGGAGCTTTCTCCCTGGTATATTTACAATAATTAAAGGTTTTGTCCACAATAAAATTCATAAGTTCCACTGAAAGAAACAATAATTGGAAAAATCTAGAATCGCACAATCTTCGCTAGCACTCGCCTTGCATCTAGAATCATGGGGATCGCATCCATGAATTCCCAGATTCAGATCTGTAGGGTGCCATATGAATTCTGGGAATTTCTTCTTCGAATGTGGTGGTAAATCGTGAAGATACAGGTCTTCTGTGTTTTACTCCGCGTTGGTCCATCATCTTCGGACGACGGTTTCACCAGCGTTGCAGTTGTGAAGCGGTCGACTCAACGCCGACTTTCGACGGCAATGCCGGCAAAACATTTCGCCCAAAGAAGATTCTTTCTTAATGTATTTTTGGAAGTAGAATCAGAGAATGTCTCAAAAGGGACGGTGGAGAATAAGCAAACGATAATCCAAAGGCAAAATAAAGCCTAAGTTACAAGGATGCCGCAAGACAGCCAAAATGAAGCACTGGAAAAATGTAAAAATAATCAGTCCCAAAATGCCGAGAGAAAAGTCCAAGATGACACGCAGGACTATAAACGAACAAAACACTGTTGAGGTTGGCTCAGGTAATCCAAAGAAAGCCCTGCTACCAATCAAACGCAGAGGTCGGTAAAAAGTCAAGAAATGGATGACAAAACAAAGCAGGGGTCAATACCATAAAAGAAATCTAGGATAGTCCAGGGAGATTAACAATAAATGCACAGTGGACTTATTTCCGAAGTCAAAGTCCAAACAGTATGCGATGGGTCAAAAAATGAGCGAGAGTAAACAAGAAATTAAACTCAAAAGGCTAGCGCAGTAGAAGAAAATCATCGAGTAGAAGGACGCATCGAGAAACAAATAACGGTAAAGAAGTACGAGCAGGCAATAAAGCTAGGGGCTGTGGGTAATATGATACTCCAGAAGCACCCCCTACTTTTGGAAGCCACCTGCGAAGTTAGGACGTGGGAAATCGATGAGTGAAATGTGATACTGACTAGAGAAAAAATGTCCCTTTACTCCGACCCCCTAACTATGAGCGCCGAGGCGAGGGTGGGGGGAGAGAGAGAGAGTGGTGGAGGGGAGAGGAGGACGCGTAGCCGTTCGCTGGACTGCCGGAAGCGCTAGCGCTCGGCGTGAAGGCCTGTGGAAATAAGCGCTTGACATCCTCTTTGCTTTACACGACTATAGTAATTGTATTAAACTTACGTACCAACTTGAGGAGTATCCGCATTGAAAGATAAACGATGCAGCTAGAACTTATATCAAAGCTCATTTTCGTATCACTTCTCATAGCCGATTAGCATTTCCGCGAAATGATCGATTTTAGGCCAGTTAACTAATTTTTTCTCCGATGTGGTTGATATCAAGTACGCACAAGTATGTATCAAGCCCTATGAAATAAGTTCTAGCAACATCCTTCCTGCGCCAAACGGTGAAAACAGAATTTATTTATCTATTAGCATGGCGATGTAAAAGTCAACGGTCGGAAAATGGATTTCCTGGCGTGGTATCCACTTCCATTAGTGAATGATGCTTCCTATAAAAGGAAGTAAAACAGATTAGAGTTCTGATTCTCTCTTTGCATGCGCCGATGCACTACGTTATTTATCCCATTGATGTGGCGATGCGTTTCGAAGCTCACTCGGGCGCTACGCAACATAATTTCAGGTTGTGGAAAAATCATGAAGGAGTGCGAAGTCAACCTCACAGCTACCACCGGGGTAAGGGTACAATTTGAATCTACCGAAATAACGGCTCCCTCGTTCGAGCATCGGCCGTACCAATCTAGTGTTGGCTGCCGAGGCCCCTGAAAGGAGGTCCAACCCCTCCCCCACTAGTGAAAATCACCTGGATAAAAGCGAAACTGGGCGAGGGTAGATAATAACAGATAAGGTGAAGGAGTGATCCTCTCGGGTTACCCCCTTTTCTTTCTCGCTGAATGAGTCCCTCGCAGATGAATGTCGTCGCGCCCAGGAATAAAGAACGAAGAACTTTTTTCTTGAGGGATCTTCTGGGAAAAACCGGTTTGGACACGCCAATTGTTCAGATCTGACTGAGGTATCACCCTAAAATCTGACAGCATTATTGTTTCCGGCTGAGTGATTGAGAGGGATAGCTGGATGGAAGGACTGCCTGTAAGGCAATTTTCACAAACCCTGGGAAGGATATTTTACCATTCGTTACGATAACCTGAATAGAGCCTCGTATTGCAGGTAATAATTATTTGTCATCACAAAACGAATGAGTGAATGGAATCATGCCTCTATTAGATGCGAAGGCAGCTTGACACATGGAAGTCGATTTCCATTGAAATGTAAAGAGTAGCAATATCTCCAAATATATCACTACTTGCAGGGCATCTTTCGGCTTTAGTCTTACTTCCGAATCATCCGTAAAAATTTATGATGCAAGTAAACAATTAACATTGCAAATTGATATATCGAGATAATATTGTTAAAATTCGTCGCGGCAAAGAGGGGTAGTACCAATCCGCGAGTTGCTGCACGCCACACCGCCGGCTGCAACGGCAAAATAACTTATCCGGTGGCGTCAAATTTGACATTACTTCACACGTTTGAATTTTTTGATTGGATATGTATGTTCGTAAGTCAGATGATCGTAAGGCGAGGACTTACTGTATTCACTTTGGAGAAACTAACGACAGGAGTTTAAGGTAAAATGGTGCGCGGCTTACATGAAAATTTAGAGGATTTGTGTAAGCCGCGCACCCCCATTTTTTCACCGGCATTTACGGAAAAAAGGTGCGCGGCTTACATGAGTAAATACGGTAATTCGGCTGAAAAAATCTCTCGTGACCCCATCGTAGTAAAGGAGGAAAAACAAATTTTCCACCCATGGGATTCAATTTAGCTATCCTCAATCTTTGAGTCTCACACGTTATCCACTAACCAATTCCATGTCAGTATGATACATCGTTTCCCTTGTGTTTTCATATGCAGCATTCAAAATGGCTGGTCAACGTACGTACTCTCCCCTTGCCAGACAGTACAATGTCATTATCTTGTACGTACTTTTATATGAATGATAAAGCACAACATGATGTCTTGACATGCAAGAATTCTAAATAACGTTCATTTCGAGTTCATGTTTCACTTCATGCAATGGAGTAAACAACTTTTTCTTATAATGTTCAAGTTTTGCCGATTACTAATCCTCCCTTGGGATATTTTAAAGTAAACTGTGAGCCAAAAATATGGTTTATCTTGTATTCACATATTTACAGACACCAAGCAACATGACACCGACTCTTGGTTTTAAAAGATGGCAAGAGAATCTCTCGAAATATAATGTAAGCTTCAAAAAATAGCTACATATGGACTGGAATATGTTTGCCATCTTCACTTGTAAACTCTTTCTTATTTGTTGAGAATTCACAAGTCCTCAGTTCTCGCATGAGAATCACTTTTAAGTCACACTTGTACGATTCTGACTTGTAGATAGTGCACTTGTACCTTTGAGAAACAGGCCCCTGATCATTTTACATAGGCAGCAGGAGAGGCTAAGCTTGAAATTCCTAATAATCTACAATTTTTGTCTGTGCAAAAATATAAATGCACTCTTGAATAAGGCTGTAATTCAAACACAAAAATAACTTATTTATGGCAGCCCAAAGGCACCAAATTGAACTCAATAAAACCACAACTACTCTTCAATTACACACGAGCAAATTGAATGACTCAAAGTTGAATGAGAGCACTTTCACATACTTAATATATTATACTTGCCCCCTTCTCGATACTAAGTACATAATGTTAATTTTTGGTTGGGCCAAGAATTGATTCTTTTGTTAATGGTTGCAATATGTTTATTCATGAACAAAAAATGTTGCCATTGTTAAATAAGTGGCCATTAAATGCACAAGTGTAATAACAAAAGTATGCTATTTTATTAAACCTTAGTAAAATTTTACCTCCAGTATCAATTTAAAGATTCTTATCACCCCTCATCATACAATGCTAGAGAAGTTCCCCAACTGAACATTCATTTCATACACAAACACAGAATGAGCTTTGCATTATCTGACAGGGAAATCAATCTATACCACCATAATGAACGGGATATCGTATTCTAACTTTTTTAAATTCATATTGAAAGAACAACTTCTTACAATTTGGATTTTGCATTGTCTCCACCCAGGCAGGTGCTCTAAGTATTATTTTTTAACTTTGTCAATTCCGAGAGGAATCATCACTTTAGATATTTCAGTAAAATTAATTGTTAATAATATAAATTAACTTCTTACAATGATATTCCCGGGAAATATTTCTCAACTAATGAATACTGTAAGCATGTTTCTGGAGAAAAATTACCTTTGGCATCCGTGTCATTCCACCAACAAGGAGAACCTCTCCAATATCTGACTTGGATACTTCTGCATCTTGAAGTGCTTTTTGACAAGGAGCTATTGTTTTCTTAATCAGATCCCCAACTAGACTTTCCATTTTGGAACGAGTAAGCTGTCATGAAAGTAAAAAAAACAATGTATACAATCAACAACAAAAGGATTACTAAAATGATTCCCTAAATATAAGTTTGCATATACAAGCTAAGGATAAGTTCTGAAACATTGGTTGGCAAGTATCTGCTTCTAATGAGTAAGACTTAGTCATGGTAACCATGCACTACTGCATAATGATATTACACATTCATCAAATGTTGTTTGAATGGACAGTTAATCCAAAATGATGTGAAAAGTGAAGCAATATCAATCAGGCCTCCCTTAACACAAGTTGGATTAGCAACATTTCTCCAGAGCAAATGCACTTGCAAATGCCTTTGCTCACTCACCTACCACATTTCAGCAATTATTTAAAACCGAGAGCACAACACTAGCTACACTTAATTTAGCCATCATAAGATATACCCCAAGAAAATTTACAGATATTACAGACATTTATTCACCTTTTAATTTTCATTAGCCTTTACATTAAATTGTCTAACTTCTGTGCCATGGTTACTATAGTCTGTCAATCAAAAGAGCACAGTTGGCAGTTAGAAATGCAGCCAATGAGTAAACATTTAAAGCCAACTATGGAAACGAATGATGTGACAGATTAAGCCAAGATGGTGACCTTCATTTACATAATATGGATGTGACTGCATTAATAACTTTTCAATTGTTTGAAAAATCACCAAATTTGAGAAATGTCATTCGTAAGCCCTGATGATGACGAGTGAAAGGTCAGTAGATATGGACCCCCTGACCCTGTGGAACACCTGAGAAACGTTCTTCTAGAAGATATGCCAGGGTCAGATCATTCATCAAAACAGCAATATTATTTAAGGTTTTCGTAAAATCAGATAATTAAGAATTGTTGGCTAACAACAGTGTTGCATTTACTATGAATGTTGAACTGGCCCCATAGAATGTCATATATGCAAAAATATTACATTTCAATTCAAGCTGCAGATGACAAGCAATAATGGAAAAACTTTTGGATACATAATGGTCAATGAGATGGCTCACATGATACAAGGTAATTACATCATGAATGTAATTCTATATGTACAATTTAGATGCATCAGGAAAAGTTGAGCATAAATTTATGCTGTGTACATATAAATCTTATCATAAGACTTCTCATGACAACATAGTGAATCATTTCTTTATAGTAGAAGGTGTAACAGAAATTGATCTAGAATATACATCTTGGATTCTAAATATTTAATAATGCAATGACTATCATTTAACACCCAATTTCACCGAATACACTTGCAAATAGAAATAATTTAAAAAATTGAAAATCATACCAGCTGCTACCCATCCATGATGGCAAGTACTTCATGTAATTGTCACTGACTGGCCTGTGCAAACCAGTACCCTATTGCTTGTAGGTTTAAACGCCCAACTGTGCTAATCCAACAGACTGACTGATGGTTAGTCAGTAAGAATGTATAAAGAAATGTATAGTCACTTAATCTAACAAGGAGACATAGGGTGACTGATGTTCAGGATCTAAATGAGGCAATTATTTTCTGAAACTATAGAGAATGCGGGAAAAGTGTCACGACTTTCTTCCATTTAGACCCGGGTTCACGAGAAAAATGCAACTTAAGAATTTACCTCCGTATAAATCCTTAGCAGTGCTCACTTCCACCAAACAGAAGCTGTGGCCAAGCGGTTAGAGGCACTGGGCCAGAAATAGTCATATTGTGGTGCGGGTTCGTGTCCCAGTCAAGTCAATTTTTTTTCTTTAGAATATTTTACGGAATCACTGTAAATTGCCCAATCCCATACATTTACGGCAGTAACAACAGTATTTTTTTAATTTTCAGCCTACTTGCTGGTTTTTCAATCAACCCGCTTATGAGACTTTCTAAGCTAATTTCGGGGTTCTTGTTTGACTGAAAAGAGACCACATGCCGACAGGCCTAATATGTTTAGATTTTGAAAATACAAGGATACTTCTGAGAATAGGATGGGCTTCGATTGGACGTGGTTCTTTCTCAAGGCGATAAAAAATGAACGGATTATTACTTTATAATATACAACGATGGATGCACTTAAAATTCAGAGTAGGAGAAAGCATTTTTCAGGCTGGGAAGGGGTTAGCCCTTTTGATGGATTTTAACTTTTAAAAATATCACGTACACATAACACAGTATTTCTTTTTCTACATCATGTTTATTTGATTGATGAAATGCAACATTTCAATTATGGCGTTGAATTGCATACTTTTGGATTATATGCATCGTAAAAACATTTAAAACAAAGAATAATTCTACACAAAGCACTTTTTTTAAAGCTCCCACCTGAGAAATTACATTTGCGTGAACGCAGATCTTGTGGGAAACACACTTCTGAATACTGTTCTATCTTCAACCACATTTGATGGATACCACGGAAATCTCATCATGTCACCGAATGCAGGCGAAGATTGCTGATGGTGCAGAAATGAATGTAGGTATTTTAATCCCATCCTCCGGGGATGCAATTTCTCTTTTTTCTTTCAACAAATAACTGCTATTTTGCAGCCTCAATATGAATTGTTTGACCTGCCAGTAAAATATACATTGCAGGGTTAGCATGATGGCCAGCACCGGGGTGTTATTACTTCTAACGTGCAAGTAGCTTCACGGGTTTTCTTTGTGAATAGTTCGTCGTACATTGCACCACTTGTTTGTCCTCCCCACGAATGCATATAATCCAAAAGAATGCAATTCAACGCCATAATTGAAACGTTACATTTCATTAATTAAATAAACATGATGTAGAAAAAGAAAACTGTGTTATCTGTACGTGATATTTTTTAAAGTTGAAATCTATCATATGGGCTACCCTTTCCCAACCCGAAAAATGCTTCCTCCTACCCTGAATTTTAAGTGCATTCATCACTGTATATTATAAAGTAATAATATGTTTGGCCATGGCTTCTGTTTGGTGGGAGATAGCACTGCAAATGATTTATACGGAGGTAAATTCTTTAGTCGCATTTTTCTCGTGAACCCGGGTCTAAATGGAAGAAAGCTGTGACACTTTTCCCACATTATCTCAAGAGTTTAAGAATATAATTGCCTCATTTGGATCCCGAACATCAGTCACACAATGTCTTCTTGCTAGTCATAAAATAAAAAATTCAAATTAATTTTATTTCTTAGAGGAATAAATAATACTGTTATAACCTACTACATATATCACTTTATATAACTTCTTTTCCGGGCTCTTTATCACTGCCAAGCAAACATCATTGACATGGTCAAAGAGTAAATGCCACAAGGGGAAACCAGCTTCACACAGGGAACAGTTATGGTAGAAGCCTGTTACTGCAGGTCAAAGTTTGTACACATTTTTAACTACAGGGCTAAGTTCACCATCTAAAACATATATGATTCAAAGAATGGATTTATTATTCTCTACGGTGATGAATATTCTATTTCATGCAAATTCATTTGGTGTTGGTGTATTGACTATTTGGAATGCCCTTGAGGTGTATGTTGGACATAATGAAAACTATATAAAACATTTATTATTGAACCTACTTAGGTAACAGCAATAAAAATAGTAGCAGTAGTAAAAAATAGTCAGGACTAAGACAAGTCAGAAATACAGAAGAAAATAAAAAAAACTATCCATCAACAAGGAAATATATAGCAGTAATAATTAAAAAGCAGAATAATTTATTGTGGCTTTTATCAATTATAGATTTGTGGGAGTGCAGAGTTAAATTATATAATCCATGTCACTCAGAAACTCACGTGATGATATTTTCAACTAATATTAGCCTAGCATGTCACCTAGTTTCCAGTGCCTTAAAACTAAGTCTTTCCATCAGCTGTGTTAGCAACACTGCTCACTCTCAGCAGTTTTTATGAATCATGTTGCCTACTTTTATATTTTGCATATTAAATCTTTCTAAAAAGGTCCCCCAAATGCTTGGAGCATACTTGAGATGTGGCTCAACTAGAAAGCCTAGATGAATAAGAGACGAGACTAAAATGAACCAAGATTTAAACAGAATCAAGGAACCTTCATCAGATCTGACGAAGTTTCTACACAATATTGTTCAGAGGGCATTATTGATCCAATGATTTTTCCTATAATCCCTTAAATATAAGAAAAGTGCAAAACTATTTTTCCATTCCTTGCCACACCCAGGAGCTCATTTACCCTTCATTCTTATTTAACTATTCAATCATGCCCATTCTCTATCCTTATGTACATACAAAATAATGACAGTAACTACCTTGAGATTCATGTGCTTGGGTCCAGACGAATCCATTGTAAGATAAGGCAGATTGATATCAGTCTGAAGCGATGAGGACAATTCTATTTTAGCCTTCTCAGCAGCTTCCTTCAGACGCTGCATTGCCATGGGATCTTTAGTGATGTCAATCCCTTGCTAAAAATAAAATAACTTCATACATAACATTTAATTGTTTCATTTTCATAAGTAATGAAAATGAAACAATTAAAAAAATTTTTTCAAGGTAACTTAACTGTTAGACTAAAGTGAAACATTAAAAGGTCCTAAATGAGTGATAATTCAAACATTATGATAAAAATTTTTACTTAGGGATAAAATCAAAGCCACAATTTATTACAGCACATTACAGTTATCTAACGAATGGGCACACTTACATCTTTCTTGAATTCTTTGACCAAGAATTCAACCAATGAATTGTCAAAATCTTCTCCACCCAAGAATGTATCTCCATTTGTTGATTTGACCTCGAATACACCTTTTTGAATTTCTAAAATGGATATATCAAATGTGCCACCTCCAAGATCATACACAGCAATGCTAAAAAGATAACAAAATAAAACATTTTTTTAAAACTCCACTTTCAAATTAAGCACTAAGTAAGAAATTGCAGCCAACCTAGGCCGGAGAGCTGCTGCTTTTTCCAAGCATAGACAAAGTTTTAATCATACAATCAACACTAAAAAAGTTTCAACTTTTAATAAATTAACCAGAAAGATTTTCCAATCATTGTGATTGAACAAATGGTGTGATACGCAGTCACGTGCACAGGTGCGAAGTAATACACCAAAGATGGTGAAATTCACCATGAAGAAATCATTTGACTTGACTGGGATTCAAACCAGGATCTAAAAAATATCAGAAATATCGAATAAAATGCTTTTCACTGTCACAGAAATCTTAACTCCACCAGGCTTGTTGAGAATAATTTTTCCCTGAGTTATGCAGTGGACTGGATTAAAATTATTTATTCCTAAGCTTGGTAATAAGCACTGAGCAGTCCCTGATTATACCCCCGTGACAGTGATTTTTAATATGTACAGATATAAAATAATGTACAAGGGGAGACCTAATGGATAAGAAACCAGCATTCCTCATTTAACCCTTCCAGCCGGTCAACACATTTAAACAGCCATGCCCTTATTGCTGTATTTAAATTTAAAAAAAATCTCATTTTCTGCACCTTTGCAAAAAATTATTTATATCTTTGTTAATTTTGAGGAAACCGGGACTAGCCACGGTAGTAACCTTTACAGAGTCACCCGCAAATGCACAGAAGTGCGATATTCCACAGGAGAAAAATCATTCGCCTTGACTGGGATCCCGGTAAAGGCGAATTATTTTTCTCCTGTGAAATATCGCATATCTTTGTTAGTTTCAACTGTAACATCGAAAAAATTTAGTATGATATACTAAAACATTGTATTAATGTAATAAAAATTTTACTGTAATTGTCCGAACATAAGCCCCCCTTTTTTGACAAAATATCGGCCAAAAAAAGTGTGGGGGGAGCGATTTTCGGGCACTACAAAGTTTCATTATGTATATGCATCCAGATAAGGTTATTGGGAAATAGTACGTACAGTGAAACTTCGCTTTTACGTTCCCGGAATTTACATTTTCCCGCAATTTACAACATTTTCTTCCGGTCCGAAAAAAATTTGTATCCTTCCAATGTATTTCCTCCCCGGTATTTACACTTTCAAATCCCGCCATTTACGACATTTGAAGGAAAGAAACATGGCAGATGGCGCACTTCAATTGGCGACCCTGCGAGCATGATTAATGTTAAATATGGATAAAATACATGCTTAAACATGATGTATGTATGCTGATTTATTTGGTTTTCTATAAAAACATAATCATTTGTTTGATGGTAGCACATTACTTCGATAGCATTGTTGAAAAGTATTTATGCCGAATATTGTAATGCTTGAGATCGGAATTGTTATCGAATGGAACGTAGAATGGTACTAAGGAGCTGTACTAGCTTTTTAAACAGTACATGTAAAATGTAGCGAATGCTATAAATATATTTAATTAGATTTTATTTGGCGAACTACCGCTGTCATTGTGGCGATAAGGTTAAAATTTATGTTAACTCTTTTACTCATACTTCGCAGCGATCATTTTCATATTTCTCAGAAATCGCGTACTAATGACACTCATCTTGCGTTTTTAGTTGCTTCACCTTTTATTTTATTTAATGTGCAATTACTTACAGCAGTCTTGAGGAAACGTATTTTAAAATGGCAAACAAGCGTGCGAGATAATCGTTATCATTCGAAGAAAAAATTAACATTTTGTGAAGAGATTGACTAATACGGGCACTCGCATGTCCCTGGCCGAAAAACTTGATATACCAAGTTTAACGTGGAACACAATTGTAAAAACCTGTAAATGTCTAGAGAAAAGTGCGAAGGACAGCGGCCGTATTGGTTAAAGGCGTAAATGCATTAAATACTCCAAGGATGATGAACTCGAAGAAATATTGAAGACATGGGTTCAGTCTTCCAGAGCAGCAGGCAGTGGCGAATATATGCCCTCCCCCCCAGGCGATAAAAATGGCAGCTGACGCACGTAGTGCATATCCAGTGCATATCAACTGGCGACCCAGTAAACGTGATTGCACACAACCTCCCCCAGCATTGTCACTGACTGCAGGAAGGAATGGACTACACTACGACTAGCTGCAGAAGTCTGTATGTACTCCTGTACCACAAACATGATTCCAGTTTCTCTAAGGTCCCCCCTCGTAGCTCCAAATAAATAACTTCCTATCCTAAGCAATTTTTATCCTAGAGACAATATAATTCATTGTCTCTGGCGTTACTTCATGGAATCGACTTAACATAATGAAAAGTAAAGAAAAATTTGTAATTCCACATATATATTTAATGTATGACCTAGGTTTCGACATGGCACGTCATCATCTGGTGGCACGTCACCACCAGATGTTGACGTGCCACGTCGAAACCTAGGTCGTACATTAAATATTTATGTGGAATTACAAATTTTTCTTTACTTTTTATTATACCAGAGACAATAAATTGGTGGCTCATGTTACAAACAAGGGTATCCCCCAGCTAATGCCACGCCAGTTATCCTAAAACGATGCTGACGAACATCTCTTACTTCACATTTCATCCACCTCTCAGAGGGAAAAAAGGAAATTTTTGTCAAATTCTAACATTAGGGATTTTATCAGCTATCTCTGAATAAAAGCATCAGAACCTATAATGATACTAGAAGCTGTAGCTTCTCCACCCCAGAATAATAGAATGCCTTCACAATCACATTCTAGCCATAAGCCTCTAGTCCAAGTATTAAGGATGCAAAAACACAAATTTAAACCCTCTTTTGAAAACACCTCCTGAATTACCAAATAAAAAAATTCTTGAGCAATGTCTAACAAACGTCTAGCGTAAAATTTTCGTACTATTTTTAGCTTTCGTACAAACACACTCATGCCATTTAAATTTCCTATGCAGTATTTAGACAAGAATAAAAGAACTTACATTTTATCATCTGTCTTGTCCATGCCGTATGCCAAAGCTGCAGCTGTTGGCTCATTGATTACCCTCAAAACATTAAGTCCAGCAATCTGGCCAGCATCCTTGGTTGCCTGAAAATGAATACATTATGTGTCAGAAATTTTTAAGGCTGAACAACAAAAACAGAATCCTCAGCAATACTTTTGCTCTGGTAGAGGGATGAAGAAATCCAGGTTTTTCAATCTCTCCATTGCAATGGATTTTTGGATTTGTTCTAATAGAATTCACAATAGTATTCTAGATGGTTTGACTGAAACCCCAGATTTATCTATTAC
This sequence comes from Pyrrhosoma nymphula, assembly GCA_963573305.1. Taxonomy (NCBI): domain Eukaryota; kingdom Metazoa; phylum Arthropoda; class Insecta; order Odonata; family Coenagrionidae; genus Pyrrhosoma; species Pyrrhosoma nymphula. The sequence goes on from OY754330.1 coordinate 151,176,300, forward strand.
TTATTGATGAGTAAGGTGGCCGGTGATGTCAAAAAAGTTTCTCGAAGTATGTACACAGATGAATACGAACTATCATGAGAGTCCTTCATTGTACTTAGATATAAATGAAAAGTTTAGGTTTCCAAGGAACCTTGAGTTAAATTATTGTACATAGATCCTAAAAATGAAGTAACTATCATAATTTTCATGACAAACTAGCACCAGAAAAATATATTTTCATTAATAAAAAGCAAACATTTCTTAAATCTGGATGATTACATCTGGATAACTGGCATCACGGTGTGTCACTACACCACACATACCTCCTACTGGTGGATCACCAGCAACAGTATGCTCGCTCTTACCGTAGTCCTTTTAGAAAGGATCCTAGCTCGAGTAGAAGAGTGAAAGCTGGCCTAGGGTTTTACATACTAGGGTTTGATTTCTTTTGTGGCATAACTGACAAAAATTACAAAACTGACAGATTCAGCACCAAAACCATTAGCAGGGAAAGCAGCAGGGGGCACAGGTATTGTGAAGGCTGGTAACCTTGCATATTCTATTCAAACTGTTTATCATAACAAAGTTAAAACAACCTGTTTATCATAACAAAGGAACAATATCCTTAATCATCGCGCTAATGGTCAGAGCAGAGGTGCTATTGTGACAAAGGTAATAAGCAACTGGCTGCTTCCAATTACCAAAGAGGGCTCTAACCATGAATACAAGTACATTGTGTCCTCGTTTAACGTTGTTTCGCGATAACGTTGTCCAACAATTAAAACCCTTAATCGTTCAACGTCGTCAGTGCTTCGCGATAACGTTGTTCAAATTTTGCGCAACCAAAAAAAATGAATAACGAATAGGGATTTGGCGCATCTGATGCGTAATTTCCATTCGGCGGAAAAGTTTGACGTTAACTCCTCATAGCGTGTGTCAAAAGTTCACCTGAGCGAATAATTATTGCGTTATTTTGTTTCATAACTGTATGTTTGCTTATTATTTACTACGCTGTTATTGGGGGGCAATGCATCGAGTGATTTAAAACTCAAACCAACGTTAGTGTACCATCTTGAATCGCATAGTATTAATAATACCATGTCCGAATGGTAGATCCAGGGACAGATATCTACGGGAAAAAATACCTGAAAATCCCATGCCGCCATAAGGTAGAACTGGTGGAAGAAAAAGTGTTTGAGGTGAATCGAAAACGTGTTTTTCATGTTGAATTAGTGTTGAGGAAGTTTTCTAAACCCTCCATGATGCAGTAAATCGTCGAGGGTGATACTGTTCCTAAAACATTGTTACGAAATAACAAAAAATTTGTACACAGCACCGAGTTTCCCTAGTTCACTCACTATTTTAATTAATATCCTATGTCTTCGCGATCGCAAGGAGCGAAATTTTGCTTGCGCACGCTCCCGCAGTGAAGGACAAAAATTTCTACTAACTCAGAGGGAAGCCGGTGCTAACAGCACTAAATATCAGAAATATAAGATGGAAACCTGGTGCTTATTGTTTTAAAAATGCATTTTCAGTTTGTTTCATCGAAGATATGAAAATCTCTGACTAGTGAAATCATCTGGTTCGACTGCCCGCGTAATTAAAATACGCCGTGGTCTTTGTATCATAGCGTCCAGTCTGGGAGAAAATTAATTTCACCTGCTTCCCAATCACCTTATACCACCTATTTCACTTATATTGCTACGCTACATATGCACATTTATACTAACCTTTCGTTTGCTTCATAAATCCTTTTTCTTTCGTAAACTATTCACTTAAACCTGTGATATGAATCTACTTCTGGACGCCATATTGGAAATACTGACCTTTTCCTCCTAGTTCCCCAGATGGCGCAGCGGTCGAGCAGTGTCTTCATTTTCTATACCCAACCATGGCCGACTTAAGTCGGCCATGACCCAACGCCCATGACTTTTCCCGCCTTCAACTTAAAACTATTCCCGCTTTTTGATGGCTTTATCACACTCAAGAGGGACGGGTAATCTCTTGGAGCTACCCTATAATCTTTGGAGGTACTTCATTCCACTGCCTCCATATGGAACTTTCATCACCAACTCGCCTCTCGCCGTAATTTTACGCAAACCAATCACCATTGGGGTGGGTTGTGTAATAACCAACGGGGCGGGCTGCCCCGTTGGTTTAAAAGGGTATTCGTGAAAATAAAACGTAACTCTCCACCAAATAACCTATTTTTCCGTTCAGAAACGGCCTTCTCGACGCCGCGTACTGTCCCACCTTAGCACCCCTGTTTCACTCCACAGACCCGCAACGATGTTGGGGGGGGGGGGGTTGGGTAAGGCCATATTTCAGACGTGAAATTAGTCGATATCCCTCTACCGGGACTTCCAAAAATCTCTCAATATGGCGTCAAAATATCACAAAAAATACGCGAATATGGTCATTTCCAAACTTTATTTTCTCCAAAACTAAGAATCTCACGCCTTTTTTTCTTACATTTAATAAATGCGCATTCCTTTCACTTTCCTTTCCCATTCATCGAATACCCCTTACTTTTCTACTATTCTCACACAAGAATTTCTTCCAGACTGGACCCTATGATACCTTTATCGAATTGGTGAGTTTGGAACCGATTTTAATTTTTTACATTGTTTCTTACGGAAAATACTGCATCGTTTAACGTTGTTTCGCTTAACGTCTACTTTTTCAGGAACGAGTTAACAACGTTAAACGAGGACACATTGTACATATTTTGCAACTTGATTCGTCTTTTCCCCTTTACCTAAATCTTCAAAGCCATCAATGCAATCGTGATGGCTGTCTAAGAACAAATGTGGCTCACACTCATCTCATCAAAGAGTAGAGTACAAAACTTATCCTCTTCAGCCATTTCTGATGCATGGATGGATAAATGAGTGACCAAATCTGCATGGACTCCAGTGGAAAAGGGTATATGCTGCAAAAAGTAATTGAGCGTTCTTTTACTGGGCAGAGGAACAAATGATCTTAACAAAGTGTAAGCCTTGGGGCTTTTCTTATACAAAGGAAGAGCCATGATTTTTTCCTCGTTAGTCCACCTTCTTCCTTAAGGTTTCTTGCCAGCGATTCTCAGTTGGGTATGGAGGAACTGGGTGAATGAGGTGGCTAAATTCTGCTCTATTTGTTCTACTAAAGTATCACCGCGGAATTTCAAAATATTTTGATACTTCCTTCTGATTGCTATGGGCATTCTCCTAAATTTAGAAATAGATTTTCTTTGATACCTGATAACACCAATTTCTTCTTTTGGGGAGTGAAATTGATCACAAACGTCATATTTATACTCTGAAAAAGAGAAAATCTTTGACCTTTGCGAGTGCTTGACCCACTGTTCATTGGGACTCTATGAATAGCTGACGTTGTGGCAGTGGATGGATCATGTTGATGGATGAAAGGATGATGTCGACTGAGTAGGTGTTTCCAATATTACAGAGGAGGTTGAAGGACTTGGCAAAGAACACTCAACCGAGGTAGATGCTATTGGCGTCACAGATGGTACAGATAGAGAAGGCACAGCAGTATGTGGGATAGAATTGGGTATGATTATGGTTGTAGAAATCAAGAAAACATCAGAAACATTTTCCACTGACGAGTCACATGGAAGAGTAGAGGTAGAGGGTACAGAGCTGACATGAGGGACCGAGGTCCCTTCATTATTGTCGGTGCTTGTTTCCAGATCTTGCTGAGGCAGTAACAAACTGGGAAATGCATTGCCATACAATCTATTTCTAGGGGCATTGGTGTAGTCATTTTTGTGGAAGTGGGCGGAACAAACAAAGAGCCAACGAAGACCTAGCTCATCAGCAGACACGGCAGAGCGAGATGGATTTCCACATAATGTCCTCCAAGATGAAGACCTGCGTATCGAAGAGGAGAAAAAGTCGTATCGTATAAGTTTACCCTCCATTCATATATCGTTTGCTTAAAGAAATATGGTCGCTCACATATATAAATGCAATCAAATTCTACCTTCCTGATTGGGAAAGAAACATGCCTTTGCGAAGATGCAAGGATGAATGCATGCATCCAGATGGATCACTTACACTTTAGGTTATTGATACAAAAATAACTCCTGGAATATTACAGGTACCTTCCTCTTTTGGCCGGAAATCTATCGAAAAGTATTCCTGGGTTGTCAATGGAATTATTATAGCAGAGGCAGTCAGCGCACTTCTTCTTTGCAGGCATGGTCACTCACATAAAGTTGTTTCCAGGCCGATACATAGTTAACCTCAACCACAACGTAATGTATTCACAATGAACAATCATCAAAAAGACACCATACACCAGTCACATAGCATGACAGAGCGAATTTAGCAACAAACTTTGGATTCAATTAACAGAACGTAATGCACAGCTCCCGCAGCTCTGGTTATAAATCACAATAACGAACGTCAGCGGAAATGACACGTTCAGAAAACACTTTTCACAGTATTTATTAAAGACATCGAAATAATTTTTACGGTTTCACAACAATTTTAATGCTAGAGAAATTGTTTAATTGTTTATTTAAAATCGTATTTAATTTAATTTGTGATTTCATTTCAAAGCAGCGCTACCGCCAATGCCATCTCTCATTCATTTGAGTTACTAAGTCCATCGCCGTGGCGTCATTCTGGGGCCTGCTCAGGCATTCCACTTTCAACTCCGTGCCTGAAACCTTTCAGGTGCCAACTCTCTCATTTTGAACCAAAGTGTATAATAATGACAAATGTAAACAGTACCTGTCTCTGTGAGTCATTGAAGTATGCTGGAACTGTTACAACAGCATTCTTCACTGATGTTCCCAAATAGCTCTCTGCAGTTTCTCTCATTTTCATTAAAACAAATGCTCCCACTTGGCTAGGAGAATACATCTTCCCATCACTTCCCTCAACCCAGGCATCTCCATTTGAAGCACGAACAATTTTGTAGGAGACTGTTTTCCTGTTTACATAATAAAAATCGAAGTGTTGACATAGCCCATTTATAATAATTTCAAATGAAATTTAATTAGATACTTCAACTCACATATCTTTCTTGACTTCTGAGTCTTCAAATCTCCTTCCTATCAGTCTCTTAGTAGCATAAAATGTATTAGCAGAATTCGTTACAGCTTGTCTACGTGCAGGCATACCTACGAGTCTTTCTCCATCTGTAAATAAATGCATTTACCAAAAATCTTATGATTATTTATTCTAATACACTGGAAAAATATACCCATGCATAATACTCTGGCAAAGAACAGTATGTGTGGGAGAAGCAGATGGGGTAAACCGCAAAGGACAGAAAAAAGACAGGATGACTATGAGCAATGGCAGAACAGATAAAAACAAAGTAATAAAGTGACAAATGCTATAGATTATCTATGAAAGGATAAAGATTACATAATGCACAACTCTAAAAGGTGAAATCAATATATTTCCATTGCAAACTTTGTAAATAGACACTGCATTAATACTGCCATGCCTAGGCTCATTACTAACGTTTGTGCCAAAATGGTTTGTCAGGTCTTTACCATGTTGTAGTATGGTGTTCAGAAGCATTCCTTAACCTGTTTTATATTTTGTGCAAGAATGGGGTGAGTCTAGCATCAGTTTTTCCACTACAACGTTTAACTTTCAATTTGTTTTACTTAAAGTCTCATGTTCCAAAAAGTGACAACTTTGACTTGCACCATTCTTGCTCCCAGCAGCACATTCAATAATGAGTTATGAACGAAAGTCATGAAGTGAATAATGGTGATAAACTTGTATCATTACACAGTGGTACAGCAGACTTCAAGACTCATCCCCATGTACAGTATTTTTGATCTGAAGGTTTCTGTGGCATTTGGCTTAATGAGTAACAGCTTTCAGGAATTTCAAACATTGTTAAATAAGACACTTATTTTAGTTTTACTTTCGAATATGAAGGAGATAATATAGATCTTTTGGACATTAAAATTTGTAATAAAATTGTAATTGCTGTTCTGCTATCTACCAAAAACAAACATTAACTGATGAAATAATAACTAAGAACTCCATCATCACTAGCAAAAAATAGCTTCACTTCGAGCCATAATAAACAGGTGGTTGAGTATACTCGTCTGAATTAAATTTTGAAAAGTGCTCAACATAATTAATTGTGTTGCAATACAGAATGATTATGATTATACATATTATGGTTTTGAAACTGTTACATCATTCACAGACAAAGCAAATTTTAAATTGATTACCAACATTCCACCTGATATAAGTAAGTTATATGTTTGGAATTAAAAAGTAATTTATATAATATAATAAGAAAAATATTAAGGATGAGTCGATTCCAAATGTCTATTCTCGATTCCACCGATTCTCAGGCTTAGAATCGGCATCGAGAATCGATCGCCTAAAGTCAATTCCGATTCCATCGATTCCCGATAGATAAATACAGTAAAACTTCAATTTTGCGCACTTTAATTGCATGTCGTTCTTGTTTTTACGTAGCGATATGTAAGTCCGGCTGGGAACATTTAAATACTTGATTTTACGTAGTTTCTTGGTTTTACGCAGTTTTTTTATTTTAAGCAGTGTAAATTCAGTCCCTAAGAGCAAAATAATCTTGATTTTACGTAGCATTTTTGGCATTTCAACTAAAATGGTAGGATCGGATACGTCAGATCCAAAGATCCGCAGATATTACGTTTTACCGGATACTGAAATTGGATCCTAATTCATTCAAAAAAATTGGATGTAGATTCGAATTATTAAAATTCACACTATAATGAATGTGTCCTAATAAAGGAAGTAAAAAGAGGTCAGACTTCCGATTCTCTTCGCATGCACCAATGCGCTACGTTGCTAGTTCTATTGATGCGACAATGTGTTTCAAAGCTCTCTCGGGCACTACTCAACATAATTTAAGGTTGTGGAAAAATCACTAAGAAGTTCGAACTCTACCTCACCCCTACCACAAGGGTAAGATTATGATTTAAATCGACCGAATTAACGGCTCCCCTCATTTTGTTCGAGCATTAGCCGCATCAACCCAGTGTTGCCTGCGGAGTCATCCTAAAAAGACCTGTCCCCTCCAACCAAGAGTGGAGGCCACCTGGGTCGAAGAGAAAATGGTCGAGAATAGATAAACACAGATAAGGCGAAGGAGAGATCTTCTCGGGTTACTCCATGCTCTTACTCCATGATTGAGTCTAAGCCGTAATACAAGCCGAGAAAGGGGAGAAACTGTCAGCCTCTCCTCAACACGGAATAATTTACCACCGTCCTTGTGAAGCGAACCTGAAAAAAGTATCCGGTGTCGGCAGGGGTAGGGGGAGAGTGAGCTACGCCGTGAAGACAAAAAAGTCGGCTGAATCGGAGATACAGGATGCAAGCGCTGCCATCGCAGCAAAGTGCCAATGAAGAAGCAAAATATGGTTTACGCTTTACACGACAGCTGAAATTGTATTGAAAATGGCCGGCCAGTGGTGTCAAGAAATCACCCAAGCCGTCATAAGAGCAGAGAGAAGGGGAAGAAACTGCCAGCCTCTTCTCAACACTGAATTATGTAACACTGTTCTCTCAAAGTGAACCCAAAATAAGTATCCAGTGTCGGCAGGGGTTGGGGAGAGTGAGCTATGATGTGAAGACAAAGAAGTTGGCTGAATCGGAAGTCATGGTTGACCTGGGAACTGCCATCGCAGCAAAGCTCCAATGAATAAACGCGACATGGTTCATGCTTTACACGATTGCTTCAATTGTATCGATAATATTAAAATATTTTTTGTTGTAATGACAGGGTGTCCGGTGAATCTCAATTTCTTTTTTCCCTGAATTTTCCAGGTTTTCCAGGCAAATGTTTTCCATTTTCCAGGGTCTTGCTGCACTTTGTTTCAAACATATTTTTAATGAATTTCTAATAAAATCGTCTTCATGTTGCCAACATGAAAAAACGAAAAATTTCGGTCCCTACTTAGAGTTAAAAACGTAAGAGTATACAAGGAATGTGGAGTATTACGGGTTTTATTTCAACCAAAAAATAAACAAAAACGGTTAACTGACAGCAAAATTCTGAGTCAGGTGCAATTTGGACACAATAAAGTAGATTCAGACTAGTTTTATAAATAACATGTAAATAAAAGAAACTGGTGTGACATTTTTCAATTAGTGCATTTCCGATTCAATTTCAGCAACAAATTTCTCGGCTTTTCAAGAAATTACGTTATTTTGGTTTGCAGCTCTTGAAATTTTTACAGTATGTGCCTCTTTCTTATTCTTTTTCTCTTGAGGCCTTGGTACCTCTCTTCTCCCATAAGGCTTCACTGTACTTTACATGAACATTTCGGAAACTGTGAATTAATTGCTTTGTGATAGGTACGGATCTAACGCCCAAAAGCATTCAATTATGTAAAACAAAATTGTATTTTTTGGACAATTCACGAATTTTAATTAGGTTGGATTGCCCCTGTACAGTGGCTCTGTCGACTACGAACCAGAGGGCCGTGATTTCCATACGCAGTGACCGCAAAATGTATTTCCGCTCCTTCATAAACATTTCTGCAAACATTAAAACGAGGAGGGTTTGGAAAGGATTATCAATTACATATATAACAATACCCAATTATCCATTTAGGTTGCCGGCCGAATGGTTTTCGTATAATGCGGGAAATGCCACTGCGCATGCTCAGACGTTTAGATTTCTCGTAAATTTGGCCACACCAAGAATTCCATTAGTACGGCTCTTCGAACAGAATCTCGATTTCCGCGTGAAATTCTGTTTCCGGGGACAGATTTCGGCATCAATTCCGATTCCATTCGTAGCGGCCACTTTACATGGGAATTATTCTGTGTGGAATTTGCCTTGTTATGTAATCGGCCCCCTAGACTGCGCATAGGTAGAGTGGGGTGGGATGACGAAGCACAAGCTGCAAGCGGGCAAACAGCTATGAAAAGAGTATTAAATGAACAGGGAGCGCAAGGCTACGCTAAGCCGAGTATAATGCAAGCAAAGGCGCAGGTTAAACCTTTCTCTCTCTGCCTTAATGGAAATCGACTGCCATGCATTTTCCAGGGTTTTTCAGAAAAATACAAAAATTCCCTGAGTATTCCCTGAGTTTTCCAGAACAAAATATTTCCCTGAGTTTTCCCGGTTTTCAAGGTTTTCCAGGTCGCCGGACACCCTGAATGAGAAAATATTCTTATGAGAAAAGATAGAATTCAAAGAGAAAGGATCATTTCAGGTCATAGACTTTTTTGGCTCATACCGTCCATCTCATGGCCAAGTAATGCACTGGCAAAAATGGTTGATTTAGGCTTAATAGATGCATTTATCTCTTCAATATGGTTAAAATAACGCGTTTGAAATAAATTCCGATATAGCCCTATCTTTACTATATCGAATTGTGAAAAAAGTAGTTTTCATCTGCCAGCAATCCATCGTAGCAGTGTAAATGCAGACGGTTTGCAAACATTTTTAGCGAGGTATCTCACCCCTGCATGAGTTTTCAATTCTTTTAGTTTACATCATGGCAAGTTTCTCAGAAGCTGCTCCTTGGACTCTCCTCCATGCTGTCAGAAGCATTGCTCGAGCATGAAACAATGTTTCAGAGGAAACCATAAAAAATTGCAGGAAATCAGCAGGCTATGACGAGACAGGTTTATATGGCTGAAGGGACCTCATCTAGGCCCCCAGCACTGCAGGATCTGCTTGATAATGAACTTGCGCAACTCAATCAGGTTTGCCCAACAGTGCCAGTCACCACTCACCTACAATCAGATAGATAAAGAGTTGGCTACAAATGACAAAACGGTGAGTGCAGAATGTACCAACCTGCCAGCTTCTGATTTATTTGAGGGAGACAGTGACATGATAGATGACAGTGAAGCAGTGCCTGTTCATCCTGCTCGTAGTAATATGAGAGAAGCTTTCAGAAATTTGTATAATTTTTGTTATGCACACCCATAGGTTGCAGAGGGCTACGTTGAAAATCTGAATGCTTTAGAGGCAGTTGTACATCAAATATTTGATAATGGGATGAAACAAACTAAAATAAGTGACTTCTTTCTTCATAAATATTCAAAAACTCTGTTTAAATATACCTTATTCGGAGCTTAAAATAATGTATATGACAAGGTTTATTAATAATAAAATGTAAGAGACATCCTAAATAACTCGACACCTTGCATTGCTGTCACCTCTTCATAAAGTCTTGATTTTACACAGTGCCCTTATTTTGGTCCCTCCAACTGCGTAAAATCAAGGATTTACTGTATTACAGTAAAACCCCCATACAACGAACACCCATACAGCGAAATTTTAAGGAAAACTCCCTATTTCGAAGTCATTGGCCCGGTCCCGGACCCTTCCAATGGACAATACACGCAAAAAAACCTCCCGTAACGAACCTCTCTAACTACGAAAACTCCGTACATCGAAGTCTGCGCTTGGGCCCAAAACAAGAAAAGTGCCCCTCTAGAACGAATTATTGAGAAAAAAAATGTAGCATTCTTCATTTACAGGTAATTTTTCCATAGACATTTACGTAATGAGCAGGAAGTTGAACCGCAGCGGAGAGTACCGCGTCTTAACCCTTCCGCTCCGGGCTTCGATAATGTTTACATCCGAGACCTACAGAGCAGAGGGCATGAAGGAAACTTGAGGCTCTCGCTCGGTGAAGGCTCGTTTACACGTTTATTATGGTGGGAACCAGCAACTCTGATGGTTCCCACAATAAAAAACATGTAAGGGAAGCCAAAGCTCCGCTCCGCCTCAGCTGAGCCGGGTGATAGTTGGGTGGATGAGTAATGCACCAAGAGGGGAGGGGGAATACCAGTCAGTTCCAGCCGGCCAGACGTAACCCAATACAGAAAAATACTCTGAAAAGATCAGATCAGGGGGGCTATTCTCCACTCTCACTCATCCGCCCCACCTCTTTTGCGAAGGTGCAGGTGGTGAGGATGGAGCTCAATTTTCCCTTTTTAAATCGTATCAGATTACTTTCCCATATTGGGTTACATTCCCGGGACCCCTGAATGGGAGGAGCTCCATGGTTTCAAATTACCTTTCGGTATCCGATTTTATTTTGGGAGAGGCAGTCAGCGTTAAATTTTTTCATGCTTATTTTCTTTGTTTTTCCTTCGTGGAATTATATGTTAAAATTTAATCTTTACTTTTCTATTCAAAGTTTTTTTTAATGAGTGGAAATATTTTTTTCGCGAATACCAATGGGCTTATTTTTTTTCTTTCCCGCGAAGTCAACGTAATTTCTTTGTTTCCCCATTCTTTCAGCACGCAAACTTCATTTGTTCCTTCATTTGCAAGACCTCCTGTTGATATTATAATTATAAAATAGTCTAAATAATTGTTACATCATTATTTATAAGACCCACGATCAAAGATCCCCGTTTTCTTGTATTGTTGTGCTTTGAAAAAAGGAGGGGAAAATGTGATCGGCTTATCTACTAATTTCTGTAATCGAATCACCATTTCGCGATCTAAAGACGTACAAATAAATACATTGTAATAAGGCTCGTGTTTTAAATGGCGAGTGACCACTTGCAGATAATTTTCATTATTGTATAATTATGATATCAACAGGAGGTCTTGCAAATGAATGAACAAATCAAGTTTGCGTGGTGAAAGAATGGGGAAACAAAGAAATTTTGCGGGAAAGAAAAAAAAATAAGTCCTATGTTATTCGCAAAAGAAAAATATTTCCACTCGTTAAAAAAAACTTTGAATAGAAAAGTAAAAATTAGATTTTAACAGAATTCCAGAAAGGAAAAACAAAGAAAGTAAGCATGAAAAATTTGTCGCCGACGGGAATCGAACATGGTCCCTCTGCACCGCAGCCCCGTACGCTAATCAATGGACCACAACCTTGATGCCGTAGGCTGATAAATAGGGATTTTATAACATCTATATATGTTTAAACGCCTTTTTTTGTTAACTATTGGATTTATACGCCCATATGTGGAGTGATTCGTGAAAAGCATTCGGAGTTCTATATGCATACGAATTTTCATCGAGATCTGCGACCCGTTTATCGGACACTCCCCTCGTTAGGAGGGCGAAGTATTCAAAACTTCATTGGTTGGTGTTCAACCAATGAGAGTCAATTTTATCTACTCTGTCCCCATCCCAAAGGAAAATCTGGAGTAACCTCTCTTCTCTATCCAAATATTGCTATTGCCGTCTTAACCTTGATGGATGTCGTCTGTTAACCGGCAAGTTTGCTCGAGATCGCCCTAATATTTGCTCGATTGCTTGAGGATACCTTTTTTCCCAGAAATCGCAGCCGAAAATGAGGGTGCGCCTCTGACACGAATTTTTTATCTGCCAGCCTTCGATCCTCGGTCACGATATGAGCGGTGGGCTGCAGAGAAATAACGCGGCAGGGTGGTAGTGGCCACGAAACGAGCAGTGATTCGTCCTAAGATAAGTTCAGAATCTGAAATGGCAGTACATACTGTCAGAAGACAGAACGTTCTCGGCCGACATTTTACCACAGAATGAGAAGAACGGCACAAGAAATATTTATTATCTGGGATTGGTGGCGAGCGGCACCTATGCCACTCACGTCTATCATGGCTGGGTTCGAGTGTGGTCCATGTCAAACATTAGGAACATAAAACTCATCGTTGCCACTCTATCGCTTGCCTACCACCGCTCGTATCGTGGCCGCGGCAAGTCCCTGGAGAGCTGAGTGACCTTGGTGCTTAGCGTGAGTCATCAAGGGGAGGGTATCATTGGCTCGCTTGTTTACGGGGGATGCAGTTGCCTAATAACTTTTAAAACTTGTTGTTTGACAAGGCAAGCGTGTGGGGTGCAATTGGGGGACAGCGATTGGCGGCGCGACAAGTGCAAGCACTGGAATTTTCCACCCTAACTTTCTCATTTTCTGTCACCAGACAACTTTGAGTGACTGTATGCACCTGCCTTAAGCTCAACTGAGAGAATTCTGTGACTATTAACATTTGTGCATGCGTCAATATAGGTCAGTGTTGTTCCAAAATGAACAAGGGCAAAAAGTTGTGGTCTTTCACGGTAGTTGAAAAAATTAAAGCGCTTTAAGTCATCAAAGACGCTGAGGATGTAGGAAACCGCGCTGCCGGACTAAGGCATGATGTGCCGGAATCGTGCATTAGAAGATGGAGGAAGGATAAGATTGCACTATTCATACCAATAGGTACAGAATGTCTTTTCGGGGAAAATCTACGAGCTGTGACAGGACATGCACGCGCGTGCCACCGTACTGCGACGCCCGTCTCACTAGTAAGTCAGCCGTTTTTATGTATGTACCTAAATCATGATTTTTTTAATTTTGTCATTCATTGAAGATTTTTGTTGGACCATATTGAAATATTAACTGCTTTAAATTCCATAGACAGTTATGATTTCTTTCAAAGTTTGACTTTTTTCAAGTGTTGATGTCGTATCTACGCCTTATCGTTCGTTTTTTACACGGCTGACGCTGGGGTATTTTGAATTTAACGTGTTTGCATTCCCACTCGTCATCGTTTACAGCAAAATATAATTTGTAAAAGTTAACCACGTTTTAAAAGGCGACCTACAGCGACTATGACTTGTGCATTAGGAAAATGGTGGGGGGATTCGGATTTATAAATCAGAGCTCGGTGCGACTGTCCGCACTTACCAACTAAACACGAATTGTAGCGAGGTCGGATTTGTTTTGTTTTAATGAATATCAATTACTCCACACATTCCAAAGGACAATAAACAATGCAAGCATTGTAGGGACTAGGCTACAAGTGAAAACTTGCCTCCGAGGTCCATACATGCTTATGGAAAATGCCGCGTAAATTATAAGAGAATATCGCTAGCGGCTTTGATAATGGCCGAAAATTCGAAGTTAGTCCCGCAACACCTCGCAATAGGAAAAAAAAGCCTCAAATTTTTTTCTTCAACTTCGACGCATAAAAAGAGGGGTGCAACTCTTACACGCGTTAACGGCATCGTCAATGCATTATCATCTGAGATTGCCATTGTGACCTCAATGCATTGCCGACTGCCACGTTTTTACTCGTGGTAACTAACTCATCCCACCTATATTCCATCGTCGTTTATCGATATCTAGTATATCCTGGTCACGAACATAGATATTTACCGGTATTTCAATGAGATTCCAACAGTGCGTTTCATTTCGGAAGTATAAATGGGAATATGCCCTCCTTCAAGCAAAATTGCTGCATAAAACTGCCATTTGATATTGACTTAAATTATTGCACTCTAAGAATAATATAGACTAGATACTCAGAAAAATTATGGAGCACTTTAAATATACGTAATCCTTAGGCATTAATTTTGGCGCTCCTTTACTTTCAGACCGTAACTAAAGTAAGCGATGATTTTAGAGCAGAATCGACGAAAAAAACAATAATTGCAATTAGAAATACGCAGATTGAAAATAACGCGGTGATAGCCACGGTATTTGATGGTAAACAATAAAAATTGTTTATCATCACTTTTGGTGAATTGGTTTTAATGGTGAATAAAGCAATATTGAGATATTTACTCGACTTGCATCGTAAAGCACGCGGAACACTTGGATGCCCCTGCGGAGACGCAACCCGCACACCACCTCCATACATCGAAAACCCCCTACATCGAAGTAATTTTTCTGGTCCCAACAAATTCGTTGTATGGGGGTTTTACTGTATATACATACCTATACTATAGGCTGAGGATATATTTGCTATTTGTCATTAAATACAATTTTTGAGCGACTTAATATATTGTCTTCGTTATTTTATTCCAGCCAGTACTTGAATTTAAATAATAGTCGTACGCTACTGGTACATCAATATCCCACCAGTTATTAGGAATAAGAATCGATGGAATTGGAATCGAAAAAAAGTGGAATCGACACATCCCAAAGAAATATCATACAAATTGAGTAATGTTATTCCTGCTGACAAGACCAGCGTGTCCTTTTACAACCTGTGTCAGAAAATTACTTTTAATTCCAAAGATACTGTTTATTACAGAAAATTGGTGTGCACGAATTGTGGCAATTGTGATTGTGTATTCATTGGCCAAACCGGAAGGACATTATCAGTAAGGGTAAAAGAACACAGAACTGCTTTTAAGAATGGTGATGAAACATCTGGTTTGGCCAAATATTTGTGACAGCAGTAATTGGTGTACCTTCAACCCCACAATTTTACATTTTATGAGCAAGGGGACTAAGTTCCTCGTACAATTCGAAATCATTTATACCCTCACTTAATTTAACTTATGTATAGACCAAGTGTTTAAAACCCACTCACCTCCTAAATATTTACCTACCTCCGTAACCACTTCTAATCCCCCACCCCATTTTCACTTGACATAAACTAGCCTTGACCTCACATTATTTAATCCTGATTTACCTGATCTTCCATAAGAAACCCCCTCCACCTCATCTCCTAATTTTGTATATATAGGACGGCCCCCCAAGAGAAAAAGCACCTTGATAACGGTACATAGTAATAACTTCAGGCTTCACTATGTGGAACCTCTCCACATCGGAAATAAAAATTACACTTCGTAATGGTCCACTATTGATTTATTTCTTACAAACCATGTATCATCACATAGTGACATCTTAACAAAGATCATTTTGCATTCGTAAATATACACAATCCAGGTGCGTAGGGGAAAGAGTGGAAAGGAAGGGGGGGGGGGAGGAAAGCGGGCTTTGGAGTGTGTTGTTGTAGGTTAGAGTCAGAAGGGGAAGGGGTGGGGAGAAAAAGGGGCAGCATTACATTGTAGGCTGGGTAGGGATTTTTCGGTGTTGATGGGCCGCAGGGCAGTATGGGGTGTAGTGAGTTCTATGGATGTAAAATGATCACTACTACCTGAAGATATCACTATGTGATGAAACCTGGGTCGTAAGAAATAAATCAATGTAGAGGACCATTACGAAGTGTAATTTATCTCTTTGATATGGTACAGTTCTGTTCAAAAAAATCATTCCGCCAAAAATTTTGAAGTCCAGAGTTTACGACGATGTGGCAATGTAGCTGAGCCACGTCCCCCTGAGAGGGGGAGCAACAACCTCTCCAAGCGGAACGAGAGCCCTCCCTGCCCGTAGCTGGGGGAGTTGAACCACCCAAAGAAGGAAAATTTTGATCTGCGAAAAGGATTATTTCCGAGGGGAGGGGTAGGGTTTCTTTTCATGTGATGTGTAAGAAGAAAAGGGATATCTGCAAAGTTCAGATACGTCAAGATCCCTCGCAGACGACAGATGCAAAGAGCCATGGAAAACAAAAGCCTACCTTAGGTCTCAATCCCCAGAGTTCTTTTGGTTTCTTTTGAGTATTTAAATTTATACGCATATTCATAAACGTAATTTTTAAAAAAATATTTAACACTTTCGTTATCTGGAAGTCCTTGTGATATCCCAATCTATGTTATATCTGAAATGGTGTAATGTATTCTGGATTTAAACTAGATCACTCAATTTCGCACTGAAGTAACTGCTTATGTCAGGCTCCAATTTGAGCGCACAACTGTCCTTGCAAAGCATTCTGGGAAAACATTTTCTATGGGCGATATATTTCTGCGCAAACAATTGTTTAACTTTAAAATGATGAGCTATTAATTTCACATTCTTTTAGCAAATAATTTCATGATAATTCGATGCTCAGAAAGAAGGACGTGCAGATTGAAAAATGCACCTTATGCATTCATCTCATCCTTCTTGTGAATTCGGTCGTTTTATTATCCAATGTAGAACTTCAAATATATATATATAATGTGTTCACTAATGACATTATACCGTGTATGAATGACTTGAGCTGGCTGATCTAAGATTAGTGGTTGTATCAGGTTCAAGTGGTCACCCTCTTGCTTCACTGCCATTACTGCATTTTCCATTCGCCATAGGTCAGATTTTTCTCATGTGATATCTATAGAAAAAACAATCGTAACAGCACTTTCTACAATGTGTTTTGTGGCTTTTTTTCTAACATAATTACCTAAGCAGCAAATATTTCATGGTGAAGTAAAGAAAATTGAACCAATGCCCTGTAAAAAGTGCAGAATTAATTATGACGTTTTGAAAGTAATAGGAATTTTGATACCGCAAGGACTCCCAGACAAAGAAAATCTAAATTCTATATATTTAGGATCAACCTATTGCAAGCTTATAACGCTAATTAATACAAGTAGGAAACTAATAAAAAATGAAACGAGCAAGGAGGATCAAGCAAGGACCAAAGAAGTGGGCATTGAGTTTCCACGCTTTCTAGCAGCTTTGAACGAGAGATAATCTATTCCCATGCTTCCACACATCCAGATAATGTGCAGAAACAGCTCAACAGACCACACCTCTGGTTCTTCACACCCAGTCGAATAAGAAGCCGCTGCCCACTTCCACTGTCACTTTTTGGCAGTTTAGGGCCTTTACTCGAGCGAGGGCGATGGAAGGAGCTTCCTTTGTTTCGGAATGTTTATTGCTCTCTCAGGAAAGATTGGAAGGACCAAAGGGGTGGTGCCTCTTCCAAGATCCTCGCTAATAGAGTTAACTCACTAACTGAATAGATTGAAAAAGACATTTGAGAGATTAGCAAAAGTGAAATTATTGGCATCAGGTTACTTTTATGGAAACAATGAAATTTAATCCAATTTCCACCACGAAACAATAATTGAGTACTGGCTTAAGTTCATGATTGAGGATCGAAAGATTTTCTTCCTAGGCATTCCATTAATGAAATAAAATAGCATCAAGCTACTTTAATCCGAAGATATTTGAAGTGAATACGACTTTCCTTGTTTATCGAGAAAAAAAATGGAAAACCAAAGAAGCGCAGTCATATAGTTCCAAGCATAGCGAAAGAACTTGATACGATATTGGATACTCTAGAAAGCTCACAACTTTAAAATTAAAACATTAATTAGTAATAGCTTGCGCATAAATGCATCGCCCCTGAAATTTTCTTTTCCCGAATATTTTAAGATGATAGGTGTGCGCTAAAATTTGAACCTGACATTATGGGTTACTACAGAGCGAAATAGAGTGATCCAGTTTTAAATCCATTATCCAAAATATTGTTCTTTTAATGTGAATATCGCACATTCTTATAGCAAACTTAGTATTGTAATTTCCCCTACACCAGATCTATCTACGCACCTAATTAGATCAAAGAAAAAGTTGTAAGCGCACTTCTGAAAGATGCGTTTCCTGGCTTACTTTCGGAAAGAATTAGCAGCAATAAGCAGAAATTAAACGAAAGTCCGAAACGAAGTAAATGACTAAAAACAATTCACGGGAGTTCAAATATAAAAGGGATTGCACTGCCACAAAAATACGAGATAACAAAAATAAGTCAAAATTGCAATAATTTATAACATTAATGAATATTGAATGGTTTGAGGCGTAACTTTGTGAAATTGCTTCATATTGGAATGAAAAAAAAACTTTGTAAATTTCACATGAGTAAGTTTAATACGACCAGTTTCATCGCTTGAGCGACATCTTCAGGTACAAATACAAGGAAATCACATCTTTAAATACACTAGGAACAATTGGGGGTGGAAGGCTGGACAAGGGGGATGAGTGAGGTAGAGGGGTAAGTGGGTAGTTTAGTGGGAACGAAGGGAGGTGGGGGGGGAGGGGGAACCCGGGAAGAGAAAGGCTAGGAAAAGGTTGCGGTGTGTCACACTAATTGTAAGACGTTAGGTGGGAGGGTGGGGTGAGGGTTTGGAGTGTGGTTAGTAATGACGGGTGTGGGCGAGAGGTTGAGTAATGAGGAATGGGAAACGAAAAACACATCGTTAAGAAGTAAGAGGTGGGGGGGGGGGGGGGGGGGGGGAGGGGAAAACTCGGTAAGAGAAGGGCTAGGAAAAAGGGTGCGGTGTGTCACACTCACATAGGAAAATCACATCATTAAGAAGTATCCCTCCATCACGACATACCACTTTTAAAATTTCCGAGGACTCTAGGGCGTCCAGCTTGGGACCCTTCCTCTCCACATGAAGGATCTCAGGCTCAAAGTTGCTGACATGATTAGCTTCTAGCAAATGTTTGGCGAAGAGGGAGGTGGGGTTGTTATTTTTAAAACATGCTTCGTGTTCTTTGATACGTGTCTTGAATTTCCTCCCTGTTTGCCCAATGTAAATTTTCGGGCAAGAGTATTTGTACCTGAAGATGTCGCTCAAGCGATGAAACTGGTCGTATTAAACTTACTCATGTGAAATTTACAGCTTTTTTTTTCATTCCAATATTAATGAATATGCTTGCGAATTTAAATTTTAATAAAAACGAGTCCATATAATTTCCAAGATGCCATAGTTAATGCTTGCCATTTTATCCTCTATTGGTTCAGTTTTTTCCTTGCAATCATTTACTGTTTCTGGAATTAAGTTTGGAGAAAATCCACAATGCATATCGTAGGAGTTGCTTTTACGAATGTTTTTCTTTCAATTAAGCGTGCATGGTTCGTGAGAAAATCTGGCTGAAGGGTAATTAAGAAATTCAGTAATGTTGTTGAAGCAAAAGGGAGACAAACCTTATATGATACGGGGCCTTATACGATCGTGGTAGATAAGAGGCGTTTGAAATTATTAGGAGCTCGGAGAAAAAAATTCTGTCAATCATGGATATCGACTTAACTTAGTTTAAATAGTCAAGATATGAGGTGTTTTCCTCGAAAATATATGAATATTGTTGCCTTCAGATGTAGACTTGGACCAGAAGAGTATCGGTGATAAAGCGAGCCTAATGAGAAATTGATGTTATTGAGCAAAGTGATCTTTATTTTGGATTCATCAATTCATAAGGTATTATTCAGCTCCCTTGCGTGAAAAAAAATATTGTGATAGCCGAACACACTTCTATCTTCCCTTCAAACATCATCTGTTTAGGAACTGTCCCCGCAATGAATTGTAAACTAAAGAAAAAAGTAAAAAAAAGGCCTAACTCATAGGATTCCAGAATGGAAGGTGGGCACAATCGAGATATCAGCTGGCTTAATGACCTTCAAATTATATTATATCTTTGGTTAACGGATAATACTCGCTCTTAATTGAAGTTCAAAATTGAATAACAAAATGGTCACTGTCACAAAAATGACAGTATAAGTACGAAATAGTATATTTCCATCTGCACGTCCCTCCGATTTTCTGAGCCACTCTTTCTCACGAAAATATTCACTGTAAGAACGTGAAGTTCCAACCCCCTTCCAAAATCTAAACCGTGAGCCATGTCATTCAATACATGCCAGGGTCCTTTACAAGAACGAATCAGACAAACGAAAATAATTAAGCCGCGTTATTAAAAGCATAGAGTTAAGGCTTAATTTCACTAAAGCTAGGCGTTGAAAAAATGGAGCAATAAATGGCATAAAATAAGTGTCGTTAGCACGAAAATGTTGACATTAGGCGTGAACATATTTACAGATCTAATTTTGCGAAAGTGACTATTTATGGCTTCGTTTCCTTTCTCTTTCAATAAATTAGCTCCTGTGAAGCAAAAAAAAACTTTTTTGCCGGTAAAATGCTTTCTGCTGCATTATAAGTTTTATATTTTATAAATCTGTCTTGAGCATCATAGATGTGGTTTATAACATATAAAAGAATGTCGAAACAACCAGAAATACTAAGAAAGTCATGGTGCTTTCAAGTAATAGAATTATTTGAATAAATCTAAATGAAATAATTCAAATTCTCTTCGACACGATTCGATCTCTGTGAGCGATGATTCGCGGTAATAGCCTTTTCTAGAGAAAAAATAATGAAAGATATGTCATTTCCAGCGGGATTATTCCCCGTACTCTGATGAAGACTTTCAATGGATATTTGAGTCCTGGCTTCTACATGGTAGCTTTCTATGACGAGAGAGATCGGGTGACTTAGGCCAACAGACCAATCGTTCACCTACTCATTTTCGCTCACGCATAACCAAACGGAAGTCCGAAACCAACATCTCCTCAGAAATCCCTTAGCAGGTCAAAATCATCCTTCGGGTGGAGGTTCCCTCTCAGCAAGTGAGTTCGGAAGGAGGGCCGTCGTTCCGCTCGGAAAGTTTATTGCTCCCCCACAGATCTCCCATTTCTTCTTACTCACACATCACAAGAAAAGAAACCTTAGCCCTCCCCTCGGAAATAATCCTTTTCGCAGGTCAAAATTTTCCTTCCGTAGGTGGTTCAACTCCCCCAGCTACAGGGAGGGAGGGCTCTCGTTCAGCTTGGAGAGGTTATTGCTCCCCCTCTCAGGGGGGCGTGGTTCGCCCCTGTTGTCACATCGTCGTAAACTCAGGACTTAAACATTTTCGGCATTATTTTTTTTTTAACAGAACTGTACATTGTGCAAAAACCATGGTTGGCTTTCAGTCAAAAATAAGGGTGCAGTATAGAACGAATTGCCTTATTTCACCAAGTTTGATGCCTAAGTTTTCCACAAGGTTACGCCTGAGACTTTCGCTAACGTTGCAGGAGTTCCTCCACATGGTGTCCATCACCAACAGTTTTTCCAGCCATCCTCCTAGCATCTTCAGGTCTGAAGTGGCATTGCATACTTTTGGTCTGTCTTATGTAGGCCTCCCAGTTGTAGTTTTTTTTTTAGTATTTGACTATCTCAATAGCCTCCTGGATCAATCTAGGGTAGCAGCTCTTTTTCAAGATCACTTTGTTTCTTGAAGTTCACTTTGTAATCAAGCAAGATCTGAGCTGGTGGAGAGCCGAAACTGTTTCTTCTCCATGGCCCATTTATGTTTCTTTAATCTGCACTGAATTAATCTCCCTGTCTGCCCCACATATAACCTGCCACAAGAGCATGCCAACTGGTACACAACTTCAAAGAATGTGTGAGGGTGCTGGTCCTTGTTTTTGGGCAGGCGATTGCCCATCTTTCAGCAGCAAATGAATCTCAATTGAACATTGGACTTAAAAGAATCCTAGCTATTCTTCCAGTGATGTTGAGTGCTACGAGATTAAATGAAGTGTGTGAAGTGAGAATGAATCAGCTGTGATCGTTTGAATCCAGAAATAACTTTCAAAATTTCAATTTAACCTGTATATTGATTGATTATATGTATTAACTCGTGTGATTGAGATCAGACATTTAACAGCGTTTTGCTTTTGGAATTTCTAGTTGCAGAAAAGGCATTACGTGTAGTACCTATATAGTATTTAATCTTCCAAAGATTCATGATAGAATTGTTCGTTGAAATAAATTGTACAGTGGCGTGATATCGAAAATAGAAAATCCGTGTATGTGTCATATATTTTAGGCATGGTATTGAAATATTCTTGTAGGTATATTATTCTATATTCGTGGTTTTAGGACAGTGAAATTGCAGCGCGCTCGTGCCATGAAACATTTATTATGTAATTTCGTGGAGCAAAGTTGAATGTAAAATGAATTTAATGAGTAACAAATAAATACATATGGTGAAAGAAATTTCAGTTGAGTGTAGAAATAAATAAATTTGCTGTTAGCACTCTTGGTTATTGTACGTGTACCTATTTGCAAGTAGTGTTGTCACCACACCATGGTGTTGTCCAACACATTTTCAACATTATTTGAAGAATAATCCAAAATTTATCATGATAGAGAGATGATTTACAGTTCAATGCAAAAGATTCATAAAATATATCTCCTCAACTATGAAAATAGAGGCCGGAAGCAAACAAACATCAGTATAAATACAAACTTTCATTACCCTGGCCCAAAATCGGGGGATAACATAGGCAACGCTAACGGAATACGATACAAATGTGCGAAATCGTTTATTTCCTGAAATCAGAAGCTAATTTAGTATGTAATATAGTTAAGTAAGTGACTGCATACACGATATATGATTATAATATGAAAACTTTCAACGGGAATAATCCATTTATGAATAGCCAAACCGCAATAATAGGCATTCACCGCAGACAATTTTTGGCAATTATTC
Organism: Pyrrhosoma nymphula; assembly: GCA_963573305.1. Classification (NCBI taxonomy): domain Eukaryota; kingdom Metazoa; phylum Arthropoda; class Insecta; order Odonata; family Coenagrionidae; genus Pyrrhosoma; species Pyrrhosoma nymphula. The sequence goes on from OY754330.1 coordinate 151,199,134, forward strand.
TGAAAAATATTCCGGTGACAGTATGCTGAATAGCCTAAATATGGTGCTATGTGCGTACAATTGTTTGTGCCAAATAGTAAAACATTTTTAACAGCCAAGAGAATACAATGCAATACTACAGAATTCTAGTTGTGTAGAAGTTTCTCTTATAGATCATCACCTTTATGACCTTAAATTCATTGACTTTTGCATTTGCTCTCTTAAGAACAAATTAAATCGCTATTACATACATGAATATAAGTTTAATCATTATTACAAGTATCAAATATCCCATTTCAGGCTAAAAATCCAAATTTATTACCGATTTGCTGTTAAAATAATTTGGTTGAGAGTGCCGGCCAATAGAAGAGAGGTTGGCAGCATTAAGTTTTGCATGTGTGATAGTCTACGTAGCGTAGCAGTTGTATTGATTGTTAGTTGAGTGTAGTGCTAAGACTACTTTTGTGTAATGATTGTACATCGAAGTAATAAATCAGTCTTAAAAGTAGACTTCTAATATTTGCTTCGGTGTTTCTCAAGCAAACAGACTGATTCTCCGCCGCACCGACACCTAAAAGCTGTCGGTGCGATCCACCGTTTCACACCAACTGAAGCTTGCCGGCGCACCGATCGGGTGCGTACAGAATCGCACGGCTGCTCTTTCTCATCGGTGTGACGTCCCACCCGACGAAAAGCCTACCGTACCCATTGGTTTGGAGTTACAGAATGACCCCCCTGGTGGGAAACCCTCGAAGACTTCACTCACAACAAAAATTAAGGTATTAACATATTATTAATAAAACGTTTATTGTCGTAGACCTTTATCGGTCTGTTTGTTTGTAATACGTAATATAGTAAATGCTTGCCTGATATTACCCAAAGGCGATTTCCTCTGCCTTGAGAACCAATCCTACCCATACTATAACATTTCCCCTTACAGAATTACTGAACACATAGGACCATATTACTGAGTCATAGGACCTGGTCAAAATTTTTAGTCATAACTACAGCTTCCATTAACTAAAAATATGCCCAACACCTCAACCTAATGAAACCCTAGATTCTTTCAAATCAGTAAATACCATAAATTATCAAATAAGAGTAATTAAGAGATAATTCAATATGATGTAACTAGATCTTCAATCCATGTCAATAACCTTTAGTGAATGCCACAACAGATGGTGTAGTTCTGGACCCTTCTGCATTCTCTATTACTTTTGCCTGTTTCCCTTCCATAACTGCCACACAAGAATTTGTTGTGCCGAGATCAATACCGATAACAGCTCCCTTAACGCCATCGGACCTGTGGATGGAAAATATTCGTTATCAAAACTTTCGTAGGGATATAAACAAATAAACGAACCAATGAAAAGAATTTATTGCCAAAAAAATATGCCAGGTGAATGCCCATTCCCAGAAAGAACACCCACTAGAACTTAATACGTTCCGTTCATTAAATCAATCCGAGAGAACAAATGTTAACGATGGACAAATGGCAACATTTACCAACGTTGACTACATATCCGTTAATACATTAACACGAAGGCGCACTCAAGGTTTTGCGACTACATTCCCTGGATCGTAACTAAATAAGTCATTAAATGGACATAGAGTCAGTTAATGGCCCAAGCATGTGCCTATTGAAGAAAAATCATATTTAGGGCAATGACATAGTGATTTTAAACGTAAAAATCGTACTTTTTCCTTGATGGGACGATATTCACTGATGAATATATAGATGGATATAGTTTCTGAAAATTAAGGCAAGAGTCACAAAATTAGCCAATTTTTCACATAATTTTTAAAAATAATTATTATGCCAATGATCTACTAGGTTAAACAAAAGCATGGTTACCTTATTAAACAGAGAACCGAAACTCCTTTTCCCCAGGGCATCTATTGAGGATGTAGACTCAAGAGCACTACGACCGATAAACCTGGTGGCGAGATGCATTTTAAATGTGTTTTTCGCTCAAATTAAAAGTTTCTCAAAGTATAAAGGTACCCGGCAATACTGATGCAATACAATTGCCGAATACAGGAATGCTGCGACTTCAGAGACCACGTCCAAATGAACGACGAGTTTCGCAGGACCTCGTGCGCAGCAGCATGACGTAATCGTGAAAGGGAACTTCGGGAATGTTCTTATTTTCTGCGAAGTTCATGTAGTTAAAGTTTTCACGTTCGGCTCATGTCTGGGATTATTTTACAGTATTAAATATGTTGCGCTTAAGCGTCGCAATTATTAGTAGTATTCAAATCCTTATTCTCTAGCCCCTGTAAATGTCACGCAGAGCGCCGTTGGACCTCAACCCATGAATATGGATGATATGGATCTATATCCATGCCTCGACCACTGTCACAGAAATTTATGAAGCTGCTGAAAGTTATGAACTGTGTGGGGATGTTTAGTGTGTACATTAGTTTTCTTGGGATGTTTTAAAGTGTTATGCTGATTATCTGGGGGTAATTCTAGTTGGTGCTCCGAAATTGTTTTCGTGAACAATTTCATTGTATATGCTCTCAAGTAAAGATGTTGTTCTAGGGTAACAATAAGTGATAGGTACCAGTGATTCGGGTCCTATTATAATTCTCTCATTGGGTGTACTTTAGCTTTCATTGGGGGAAGAGCAACCTATGTGATGCATTGTATGGAGTCAGTGAGCTTTATTGTCTAACTGGAGGACCGTTGATTCTTCTTCAGATTCTAATATCAAGAGGAAGTGCTTACATAAGTGGTGTCGATCTTCAACGTCGTAGGCACGAGGCAAACTTTTTTTAGCTACCTTTTGGTATTGCGACCTAGCATACCCTGCTGGAAATTTCTCCTACTGTTTACAGTAGCCTATAGGCTTTTTGGAACACTCTACTGTTTTCAGTAAGTTTACTGTAATCCTACTGTTTTCTACTGTTTACAGTAGGTTTACTGTACTGCCACTGTTTTCTACTGTTTACAGTAGCTCTACTGTACTGCTACTGTTGTCTACTGTTTTTACTACTAAAAATATAATAAGCCACTACTCACTTTAATACTACTGCGCAATGGCATGATTTACTTCGTCGCAGTGTATTTCCTACCTAACGCTACAATCCCTGCCTAACAATTCGACTCGACGCACCTGTGCTCGCACCCATTACTGATGAAGAGGCGTTGAGAAAGACGTATATATCTAGTAACTTCCGTGGATAAATGTGACTTCGAGAACTATTATCATTAAATAAAAATTCCGTGATGGTTTGAGGAAATACCATAAAATCTTGATAAAATTTATTTGCCATTAATTAATGCCAGATAACTGTTATTCTATGTTGCCACATAGTATGAATATAAATGCAATATTACTGCGAATAAACAAGATTTTTCCAATTCCCGCACATTAGCTTCAGCGTCGTAGCTAGGGGCTGGCCAGGCAGGCGGCTGCCAGAGGCACAACCCTCAGGGGGCACACTTTGCAAACCCACAGCCTGTGGGCCATAAATCGAGGTAATATTACCTCGATATATATGGTATCAACCAGTAACTGTCGTTTCGGGGCAGCTTGATTTTTCTTGAATCACCTTGTCTTATCTAGAGAGGAATAGGTTGTTTCATCTCGTATTGCATGGTTTCAGCTAGTAACAAACTACCTCGTTTCACATTGTATTAACTCGTTTCAAATGTGCAATAATCAACTCGTATTATGGCGTAATATAGGCGGACGAAGGCAGTAAGTGGAATAATATCGCAGGGTACATTGTGCACGGTACTTCAACAGTCAAAGAACTGTACCTACACCGAACGTTGATTCGCTTCCTTAAGCGAATCACCGCTTAGTGTACCCTTCATGACCGGTCGAGGAAGCAGAACATTTTCGCCAGGGAGAGACTTGGGCCAGAAGAATGACTCCTATGTTGAACTTGTTGAGGGATAATTCGGTAAAATTGTTCATATAGTTGCTGTGGGGGATGCACATGTGGAACTTTATGTTGTTCTCAAGCCGCTTCGCACATTAAATGTCTGTGGCCTAGGTATAACCTGAAAATTGTAGTTGGTAGAAGAGGGAAGTTTTGTGCACAATTTTCCACTATTAAATGTGTCTCAGTTCACATTCAGGTTGATAATTATGAGTATGTAAGCTCAGTTCCATTTAAACATTTTTGTTTTAATATGTAAATTTGTTTGTCTTTTTGAATTTCTAATCATGATTACCAAAGTACTATGTCCTTCTATTGATTAAATTTTGTATTGCCATTTATTAACTACCTATATATATCTGTCTGTACCTATGTGTCCCTACCTATCTGAACAGTAGAAAACAGTAGAGTTCAGTTGGATTATAGAAACCAGTACAATTCAGTAGGCTACTGTACCCATAACAGTAGAAAACAGTTGGGATCCAGTAGAGTCCAATAGAGTGCAGTAGAGTTCAGTAGGACTCAGTAGAAAATCCTACTGAAACCAGTAGACATTTTTAGCAGGGACCTTATCCATTTATTCATCTCCCGTCTGAATAATGTATTAGTTTTACTTGATTCTTTAGAGTTGTATTGCAAGGATGTGGGCATGCCTAATAAGCTTGTCAGAACAAGATTGAAAGCTTGTTGAACCCTTGCCATTGCAAGGTTCTATTTTGCACCTTCTTCAAGATACCTTTAAGGTTCCATGTCAAGTTGCAGGCATCTTACAACACCTTGTTACAACAAGATTGGACTTAGCTAAAAACCTGTAGCTAGGTTGGTAAAATTATCACAATACAACTTGGAGAAAACAATATTGCCCTGAGCATGCACACAAATTGCCAATGTCGGCATGGTTACAGCAAGCTTACCACAGCTGTGCAAGAGTTATGTAATATTACAGCAACCTTACATGCTGTGTGGTTTGATCACCAGCTGACATGTAATGGTGGAATGCCATAAAGACTAGTACTGATGATCGTTTCAAGCCTATTTAGAATTTCCTAAGCCATTGAGAAAAAAAAATCAGTAAAGTAGTGAAGTACTTATACTGCAGTAAATAGGGGAGGAGGCAGCTGACTCTTCAAATTTTGCATTCATAATCAGCTTATTCATAACATAGGTCTTTAGAAATTACTGCAACAATCCCTTAAGGCCCAATTTGTGATGTAACAAGCAGCAACTAACTAACAAAGAGCTCTTGCAAGAACTTGAGATACCCATAGACTTGATGTTAAGCAACTTCACAAGGCACTTGAAATGAAGGACTTTGTCCACATTCATGTGTCCCCAATCTTCTTACATGATTTCTTTCTCCATATGAGCATATTCTACCTCTTCTTTCGATCCTTTAAGGCTAATTCCGTTTGTTTCCACACTTACCCAACATCCTCCTCTCCGTCATGGCCATCGACATCTCCTTTCCCCTCATTACCTGTCCCTACCACCTCTTCTGCATTCCGTAGTTTCCTCCAAAATTTCCCCTTATTCACCATACCTTGCACTTCCTCTTTCGTCTTCTTTTCCATCCATCTCACTTTCTCCGCACCCACATCTCAAAAGTGTACTGTCTATATCCACCCACTTTCCTCAGTCCTGGTTTCTGCACAACATACACCTTATGAACCTTTCACAAGGTCCCCATCATTAGCTCTGTGCTATTACAATACTTCCACATTAGCCCTTGCCATGTCCCTCTTACCATTTCCTCAGCATAAATGTTAAAAATCAAATGCAACAGTGGACAACCTTGCCTTACCCTGTGACCTATAACTGCCCTATAACTAATTTTCAATGTGTACCTTTGGCGGTGATGTATAACAAGTGTTTGTTGTTGTTAATTTGTTTTTCCTGTAAAATTCAACGGCCATTTCACTAAGGTCATTTCTAGTTCCTAGCCCATACCCACTTCATTTCCATCTCTCCCTTCTGCATTCCAATCAACCATCATTGTCTGGTTTTTCATCCCCAAATCTTAAATTATCCCTTCCAGTAGCTCGTACATTTCATCCACCTCTATATGATAAAATTTAGGCACGAATACCTGGGCCTCTAGAAAATTTGTAGTTTCCTTGATTTCAACCAGTAGGTTGTAGTAGTATCCTGTTGTAGGAAAAGGGCCTAGCCATGCTGAAATACTGGTTCCCGTTAGATCACCGAAGTTAACAAACATTGGGCCCGGACGGGGGTTGAAGGGGTGTCCCTCCTTCATAACTCTACCGGGGTGGATGGAGAGGTGACACTCCTCCAGACCTAAACTGGGAGGCCGGAGGGTAGACCCGGACCGGGAAGGTCGGAGGGAGGTGACCCTCTTCCATACCTGTACCGGGAAGATTGGGTGTGGGCCCTCCTCCATACCTCTACCATGGTGCTCTTGTCCCCTGTCTGCAAGTGGCAGGCAGATTTAAATGTGGGTTGGCACAATGGACCTAGAGGTTCCAGGAGGCCCTCGCCCACCCATACAATCTACAATCCTGTTGCTCATCTGGGACCTTATTCAGGTAGATTTGGAATTGCTGAACTGGGACAATTATTGAGGGCATCAGAGCCTAGACAAATACTGTGCGTTTAATGATAAAATTGGAATTTTTCGTGGTAGTGATTTCAATATTTTGTCATTGTTGAGGCTTGGAAGTTTTGAGCCCTTCATGTACATGGCCCCCATTCAATATTTACTAATCTCTTCCCCAATTTCGTCCTCCATTTCGTGCCGGACTCTCTGATCATCTTGGTCTTTTTCTTGAAGTCAATTTTATTATTCCACCTACAGTTGAGGGATGTAAATGTGAGCACAAACGAATTTTCAATAATGAATCTATTAAAATAACTATTAAAAGAAACTTCTCTGAAAAATCTAAGGGTGAATTTGTAACTGCCCTGGCTCAAGAATCTTGGGATGATGAGTTGGATGCTTTTGAATGTGATGATAAATTCACTGCCTTCTATAATATTTTTGTATCTCACTTTAACTCTGCATTCCCACTCCGGGAAATTAAGAAAGGAAAACAGGTTATGAATCAGTAATTTACTCTCCTGAGCTCAAAGCTATGTCCCAGCATGTTTGCTTTCATCACTCTCAATACAAATTCAACGATCCTAATTTACGCCACACTTATCAATTAGCCAAAAAAGAGTTCAAAGCCCTACTTACACATAACAGAAAGTCACATGTGGGAAATTACATTGAGAACTCTACTAATGTAATCAGGCCCGAATTGAGGACCTCTGACGCCCCTGGGCAAAAAAACATTGCTGCCCCCACAATGCTTCATTTCTATGCTTTTTTTGTGTGCAGCTTTCCAGTAATTTTGCCGCCCCCTAAAATGTGCCGCCCTGGGCAGTTGCCCGGTTTGCCCTGCAGTAAACACGGCCCTGAATGTAATCAAATTATCTTGGAATGTAATACTTTAACTAAAGCTTCTCAGAAAACTCTCCCTACCTCCATGAACCTCAATGGCCAAAATTTCACTGACCCTGAGAAAATTGCTGACATGTTCAACTCTTACTTCAGCAATATTGCCTCACAACTTGATGCAAATACCTCCTCACCCATCGCAAAACATAGTCACTCCTCCCTTCATTCAATGTTCCTCTTTCCAACTGATCCTTCGGAGATTGTAAAGACTATAAATTCCTTTAATAACTCACATTCGGCAGGGCTTGATGAAATCCCCATGCCCGTACTAAAAGCTGCATCTAATGTATTGCTACTCCATTGGCAGACTTAGTAAACTCTTCCTTTTCTTCAGGTCAGTTCACATCTGCTATAAAACATTCCCGCGTTATCCCTGTGCACAAAAAAGGCTCTAAAAGTGAAGCTGATAATTACAGACTCATATCAATTTTGTCTGTTTTCTCAAAGCTGCTTGAAAAATTGTTCCTCAAGAGATTGCAGGATTATTTATCTTCATGCAACGCACTTCATGAAAATCAGCATGGCTTCAGGACTGGCAAGTCTACAACCTCTGCATCTTTTGAGCTGATAAAGAACATCCTACATGGCTTGAATGATAAACTCTGTACTGTCGGAATCTTCTTTGATCTCACCAAGGCCTTCGATTTGATTGACCATAACATTCTAAAAAATAAGATAACTGCTCTAGGTATCACTGGTCCAGTCCAGGATTGGATCATGTCATACCTAAGTGATAGGCAACAAACAGTCTGCTATCGCTGTAGTAACAGCTCCTCATTTATTAAATCAAACCCCATGAAACTAAAAAGGGGAGTGCCTCAAAGATCCCTCCTTGGTCCAATGCTTTTCTTACTCAACAATAATGATCTGCCTAATCACGTCTCACTGTAAAACCACTCTTTATGTCAATGACACCATCATTACTGCCGAAAGTGCTCAAAACACAGTTGCCTTGACTAATCTTACAATTACGGAAATGCATCAGTGGTGTAATATAAACAATCTGATAGTTAACGATCAGAAAACTGTCTGCCTCAAATTCCTCCAAAAAAAATTCTAACAAACTAGACCTCATCCCTCACATAAATAAATACGGTGTCCAGGGCAGTGCGAAAGTCTTTCGCATTAGAAGCGTAGAGCTTCAGGTCATCCATATAAAACAAATGTGTGACCTTATACTTCCTGTCACCTGGAATACCGCACATGTATCCTTTACCTCGTCGCAGCCTAAGGGACAGGGGAAGGAGGGAAATACAGAATAGTAAAGGGCTCAAGCTGTCGCCTAAGGGACAGGGGAAGGAGGGAAATACAGAATAGTAAAGGGCTCAAGCTGTCGCCTTGAAAAACTCCACGGTGGTATGTTAAAAACTCTGTGGAAACTGACCGCTTGCCTGAGGTCAGAATGAAGCGCGTTTTCCAGAGTGGTAACAGGCGTTGGATGCAGGACACTACCTCTGGGTGGACTTTCATCAACTTCAGCATGGCGATCAAAAGCTCATGCGAAGTGGTGTCAAAAGCCTTCTTGTAGTCCACCCAGGCCATTGATACGTTTCGCTTATGCCGGATGGCATCCTGGCTTATGCACCTATCAATGAGCAGGTTGTCCTTGCATCCTGCGATTCCCCGCTTTGAGCCCCTCTGCTCGTACACCTCCTCCCACACCGGCTGGACGTGGTGTAGGATAAGGTCGCTCCAGATTGAGGTGAACGCCTTACATACAGTGTTGAGGCAGGGTATAGGGCGGTAGTTCTTTAGATTGGATAGGTCTCCCTTCTTAGGTATTAGAACCATGCGTCCCTCAGTCAGCCAAGGTGGAATTGGTTCTCTACCATTTAGAAAGGATGTGAAGATTCTGGCGAGGTGTTTGTGGGTGGAAGTAAACTTCTTCCACCAGAAGTTATTCACGGCATCCATTCCTGGAGCCGAGAAATTCTTCTTGCCAGAGAAGGCCTTCTTCTTAAATTTATTATTATTATTTTATACGTTACAGTTGTAACATGTCCCTCCAAGTCATCGGCAAGCATCAGGGTTCATTGCCGTCATAATGGCCAGAGACTCGAGAGGGGTTGTGCAGTGATCGCAGCCACGTCCGACGCCCATCGGATGTGTGGCTACGCTTCGGTCGGCTAATGCGTCTGCAGTAGATGGAGTGACCCCAGGATGACGACCTTCTGCATGCCTGCAACTAGTGATTCCGCCTGTGCCGCGCAGGACGGAATGCACTTGATGTTGTTTATCAGCGAGCCCTCGACTCCACCGAGCACACCTATGATGAGGACAACTAGTTTCACAGAGTGTCCGGGGTACATCTGTCGAAGTTCAAAAAGCAGGTCTTGATATTTCGTCCGTTTTTCCACCTCTTTCGCATCCATGTTAGTTTCAGCCGGAGCTGAAAACTTGATCACGAACATGGAGCATGTGAGGTGGTCGAGGAGAACGATATATCAACGACATCATATATATTATTATTATTAATTTTGCATTCAGTACTTTAGCTACCACACATCGACTTATCTCCACCACTATTAATTACTGTATAACTAGAATTCCAATAGTCTCTCCTATGCCATTATCTCACCTCACACAGCCCCAAAACATCTATTTTCAGTCTCAAATTTCTTTTGTTCCATTTTCCTATGTTTACCGCTGCTTTTCTCCTCTGTCATTGCCTTTTTATCCACTGTGAATCTTGTTGCACTAGGCTTTTGTGAGTAGACAACCTCAGAGGCCTTGTCTCCCCCAACACTGGGTACGACACCCACCCTAGTGGGCTGTAGTCAGGATTCAGTACCTGAAATGTTAAATACCTAACTTCCACGTTCAGATAAATTGTTAGTTGGGGTGTACTTCCCATCGCCCTTTCCAATGGTATTTTTAACATGACACCATCACATGAATTTCCTTTCGTCTGGATCCTACCTTTCAAACTTGTAGCATGGCCCCACCAGGAACAATTATATTTGCTCCCACCAACCCATCGTTAGGGGTCATTGGTATGAACATGCCCTTCCACCATGTCAAGGTTGTAATCTAAGGGAAGGGGCTGATCACATAGTTCAACAAAAAGACCTTCAAATTGCACAAAATTTTCATGAAATATTGTTGCCGGAAATGTTAAAAGGGATTGGGATAAAATAAGGGGGATAAAATTTTTGATTTGACAATCTTTTCTGGTGCAGATATGGCAATCCCCTATGTGGACCTGGATCATAGAGATATCTATTTTGGCAATTTTTCAGTATTACACTTGCAAAATCATTTTGCATGAGGCCTTCCCGAGTTATGTGTTAATTACATAATTGACTTTTCCTGTCAATCATAAATTTACTTCTCAATGTGAAGTACATAACATCCATGAAAACCTTTTGCCTTTTCATGTTCCTTCCTTCAGTTCAGTGCAATTATCATTATGTTACTCTGAATACAGTAGCAATGCAGCTGTAAAGACTTGCCTAGTGAAGACAGCTAAAATGCTTAAAAGCACAGTTACTGCAGCCTACTGTCTGCTACCTGAAATGAAGACGTTTGCATAAAAAGATGAAGACTTTTGAGGAAATCTATCATTAATACATATCAGGGGTGGCTCCAGACCAGAGGTTCGGGGGGGGGGGGGTATTCCATATATCTCCACTGCCGCTGGAGGTATATGGAATACTTCCCAGGAAGAGGGGAGTCCGGGAGTTTCGTCCCGGGAAATCGTTACAAACTACATATGTACGTGAAAAATGAAACTCTTATTTACCTTAAGACATAATATGCCTACCATCATACTTCACTGCATAAAATAATTTTGGCTATTAGTTTTCGGTATATGAAAAAATTAATAAAATACTCAGGGTTTTGGGGGTCGGGGGGGCAATTGCTCCTCTCTTGGAGCCGCCAATGATACACATACTATGAATTATCTATATACTGTCTTATGTATTTTACTGTTTGGTGTTTCCGTTTCCTAATACATAGTCGCAGATTTTGATTTTTAGGTCCCATAGCTAATTAAATTACACAACACCATCCAACTGCAGACCAAAATCTGAAGAAAATTGCAACAACCATGCTCGTGGTGGGACTTGTAACTGCTACCTTTGGGATGCCAGGACAGTGTTCCCAACACAATTACAATGCCTCTTATGTGGAGGTGAGCTGAGGAGGTTTCAAATTTTGAAAGTCAAAATCTCAAGTCAAATGTTGATTTCGCGTGGACAGTCCACGTTGAACGAGGCCATGCCCAGTAAAATTAAGAGTTGGCAGCCATGAGCACAGTATCTACGAAATGATTTGTTCATCTTTGAGTTTCTGTATTCTTTCTTTGCTCGCTAATAATTTCTGTCACATTTTTCAATGTACACTTTCACCAAAACCATTCTACACCAGAAATATGAAGTTCAAACAGAGTAAAGTTTATGGAGATTACCATATGTCACTGAAATATTCTTCTAAAAAATGTAAAGATGGGTAATCAAAGCTTAAATTCTATTTCACAATATCTGGCCAAAGAAAAGTTACAGAAAATGAAATCTTGAATCAAGTTCCATGATTTCACATTTTATTAAATCACGCCATATGCAACAATTTAAAAAATACAGTTTTGATGGAGCTTCTGAAGTCATGTTGGAAGAAAAGGCACTTGCACAAAATGTTTCCTTTTATACAATTGAAATTCATTTTACAAAATTCGAACTGATTTCCCTGGTTTTGAGTATTAAATAAAAAATTCATGAATTGATTTTTAAAAATAATCTATAAATTATGAAGGACATTCATTAACACATTGATTAAGTAGATAGCTATTGAATATTTTGAAAAAAAAAATTAAATTACATAAGTAGTGAATAAAACAGACTTCACCCTTGCTTATCTACCATCCATTTTTGAAGCCCTGTATTGCTCATCATCTTGTTGAGCTACAGGTCATCCTGAAGAACTTCAAATTTTACTCGAATCTTCTTTCAAAGTAACGGACCTATTAAAAACTACCTGAAAAATCAAAATAGCAAATATTAGGTATCAAAATATGAAAAACAACAATTTAAAAATGTTTAATCTCCTACCTTGCTTGCTTGGCTGTCTTCATCAACAGTAAAATAGCCAATTCTTTCAAACTGGAAGGAATCATAAACTTTTGAGCTCTTGATTGACTGATCTGCATATGCCGTGACAACAGAAAGAGAGTTTCTATTGCAGTCTGACATGAATCCACCAGGAACTTCTGAGAGGTCTTCGGGGTTCTTATGAAGAAACCTGCAAGGACAACAATGAAATTCATAAATTTAAATCCTTATGTAGATATGCAGGCCAAGTTTAAGCCTTTTGATAATAATAAAACTATTCTTCCAAATGCCTCCAGCAACAAAAAAAAACAAAATTAGAAATAACATCCAGAGCATGAGTATGAATATCAATTAGGTACCACTCCCAAAAATAGTAACACATTTGGCAAGCTTCTAAATTGTTCAAGGTCAACTCATGCTCAGTTAATGAATCACCAACAATTTAAAACTGCATGTCATTTGTAAAACTACCAAAATTCAATATCCTATGATGAGTCTATGGATTTCAGTCTCTCCATAAAAGGTGGACATTGACCTTTGTTTGTATATTTTAAACCGAATGTAGGTTAATACCATCAAGGTCCAGAAAGAACTCAACTTGTATCGTAGCGTGAGAGATTTAAATACAGATGAAATAACTTGATCAAACCCATGATGGCGAAGACAGAATCTTCAAATCCTGACACTGTCTTCATAAAAAAACCCTATCTTTTATACACATAAAACAGTGTATCTTTTCTCAAGGTCAATGGAATCCAAAAAATTAATCAATACTTCCATAGGCAATCGGGGTACAAGCTGCAGCCAATCAAAGGGGTTTACAACAACGATAATATCGAATCAGATACTGTTGCTATGGACACGAACATAAAGTAAACATACCAACAAATGGTGAATCTAAGGACGTGAGGTAAAATAGACCAACAAAAGTAGAAACTAGAATTCGAGGAGGAACAATGAGAATTGTGGAAGAAGGGAGGTCAAAGTTTGGCTGTTGTCATGAACTGAAGGGTGCCACTTGAAGCGAAGGGAGAAATAAGGAAAGGTGATTGCCAGAATGATTGAAAATTAATAAGAGGAGACTGCCAACGTACAGCAGTTAGGGAGAATACCCCTGGATCTGAGAGGGAAGGAAATACCCCAGACATCCATAATTGACAGGGAGAATCCACAAGGAACCAAATGGCCAACCAAGAATTTGCGACGCAACACAAGCGAGACATGAGTGGTGAGATGGATAAGTGCATGCTAATTTTGTTGATTAGAATTGTATAAAGAAAGACAAATGACAGAAGGGGGATAACTATTTAAAGACAAGTGTAAAATAATCATCTAAAGAAAAGAAAACTAATTTTGAGTTTAATAAGAATTGATAACAAAGTCAAATGGGCCCAATGACCATTTTAAGAGTTGGATATGAAAATTAATAATTGAAACCAGGCGTAATGCATGACTTTCTTATTGTGTTGGTATTTGTTTGAATAAATGTTTTTTGTGCATGTTACATAATTCTGTCTCTCTCTCTCTTACCAAGAAACGCTAGTCCTAAGTAACATAAAATAAACCCAGGTAATTGTGTGGAGAGGTGTAAGTTCTTTTTCCTTGAGTGGTGATTTAGGAATCAGGCATATTAAAATAAGGGGGATTGTTGGCTTTTTTTTGGAGTGGAATGTAGCCAACCTTTTTGCAGAAAAGTGGGAAGGCAACTTTACACTGTTTGGCTCGCAGTGTGGGGTTTAGACATTCAAGGAGGAGAAATACTTTGACACCTTTTTATCTAGTTCCACGGTAAGTATAATATGTATATAAAAAGGGAGGAATTATTCTTCTCTTTTGTACCAGGGATCATAACAATGTAGTTACAGGAGGGGCTGTAAATTATTAAACTATGTTGCAGAGGGATGAGGGTGGGGATGTAGGAGTAGAGAGTTAAAGGAAGCCAACAACTGAGAGAGGAAGATTGAAGCTAATTTGAACTGCATTAACATGGTGAAAGAAAGAATTCCTTATGGTTTTCCATTTAACAATCAATTTTCAATGTATTTACATCATTATTGAGCAACGTTTTGAGTAATACACAAAGTAAACTCCTGATTATGTGCTTCATTTATCTGTGTTATGTCCTTAAATAAACCTTAAAAAGGATCCTAGGTAAGGACGTATTTAGGAATCAAACACACAGACATTTACATGGGAAAAAGGCTACCCATCATGCCGAGGGAGAGAGAGATCCCTATTGGGCGATGGGACAAGCGTGACTGCGGGGACTGGCGTAGGAACACGTCCAAGGAGAAGAGGGGAAAGGAAAGGAGGGGTAGGCACGGAAAGGAGGGGAAGGCACGACCAAGCTTCGCCAATCACATTTATTTGTGCATACATAATAATCTGGACCGTGGGTTATCTGTGCAATGCCAATTGATTTTGTGTATCAGCGGTGCTGGTTAAGTAGAAGGCAATTGGTAGACAAGAAGGGGCCGTACATAATGTAGATAGATGTAATGGAACATGAGAGACTAATGTAGTAGTATAAAGATATCATTCATTGCAAGGGAAAAGATACAAAGTTGCTAATGTTAAAGTAGTGGAAGTGACTTTAAGTATGGGAAGTGACATTACCTCAATTTTATGATTCACACTACTAGATCAAGTGGGGCCCATTTGCAACTTTCTCTGGCTGGCAAAAAAAGATTATATACCTACTTCATTCTCTCTCGCAGACTTCGTCACACTCGTGTGAGAGGTTTTCACACAAAAGTAGTTAACTGAATTTTTGTCAAGTGCCGCGGCTGTTGAAAATTGCTGCAAAAAGAAAACATGTGATCCTAGCGATAAAACCAAAACTCAATATTATTAGGAAAATTTGCGGTTTCAGGGTGTATTATGTGAAATTTTTCCATGTTAGGAAGGATAAAAATTATGGAAATTTCACAAAATTTGGTTTATTCACGACCCGGGTTTCAACACAATATGTCATCTTCAGGTGAATCTGAAGATGACATAATGTGTTGAAACCTGGGTCGTGAATAAACCAAATTTTGTGAAATTCGCATAATTTTTATCCTTCCTCAATATTATTATTGGTTTAGACAAAGGTAAAGCAGCAAAATAACTGGCAGAAGCATTGGGGATCAGGTTACTAACAGTTCGTGACATTCATGCTCAAAAAATGAAGCTGCTGGTGTTCACTCATGAATGTGACAGTGTCGCCAGTGTAATGAAAAGAATGTCAATAAAAAAATCGACCTAAGAAAATCCACTGTGCTGCTACGGTGGTTCAACCAAAAGTGAGCCGAAGAATTTCCTGTTTCAGGTCCTGTTTTGGCCCAGAAAGCAAAGTTTTTCCATGATTCTTTAGGGCAGTGGTTCGCAACCGGTGTGCTGTGGCACTCTAAGGTGCCGCGAAAACAGCTTGGGGTGCCACGAGATTACTGTGGGAAAACGAAAAATGTTTAGTATGACCACTTTATGATTACACTGCAATCGTTGAAATTTTGCATCCATCAGACGTTGATGTAGCTTCGTGCAGTAGATTCCCAGCAAGCCAGCAAGGTATGGCCTCAGTGTGTGGCACAATGTGTCACAAAATCATTCCAATCTGGCAATAAAGGTCTGTTACTGGCATCAAATGGATGAAAAATATTGAGTATGAATTTCACAGTCTGATATAGACAAAAGTCTCATGTAGTCATCCGACAACAGAACTCATACCACTTACAAATGATACACTATACATTAGCTCAATATCTTCTCATAATAAAAATTACATTGACCAGGACAGTGCCAAAAAACAGCCAACAAATCCCACACGTATTTCTGCCAAACGAAGTGAGGTAAGTACATACTTCATTGGTTCGATTCCAAATAAAGGTGATGCTCGTGTCATACATACCAAGACTCAAAGCTGTCATTCTAATGTCTACAACTCAAGCATGCATACATGAGTTGTAGGCAAATGCATGACTCACATGATATCAATGCAGACACCAACAAACCAAAAATTATAGCACATTGCAATGAAATAAAAGGTTCAGTAAATCAGCTGATAAAATGTGTATAGCATATTCAGTATCACCCATAGTGAAAAGGTGGCCACTGACATGATTTTTTATTTTCTTGAATTGAAAGTAGGCATTAACTCTTAGATTCTGATTTTCAAGAAACATAATGATAAAGGACAGTCTCAAAGATGAGTATTCAGAAACGATCTAGCTGTGGGTCTCAAAAAGGGGCATTTAGAGTCAATCGACGATTTTGCCTTTGCCGTCCGATTAAAAGCTTACCTCAAGCACTCTCAAGTAAAAACTACTCCTCCTGTGAAATTAGCAAAAAGAGGAAGATGAAAACTATGCGTAAACGACAGATCTACTGTGAAATATATTACACATGGTATATTCATTAGCATAAAACATTCATGAACCTTGTCTGTTGCCTTCCGAGCCTACAAGATACCGAGGAACAAGATTCATCAGCAAGCTAGACAGCATTTAAAAGATGTAATAATGAAAAATGAGCATATTAAATGTTAACAATTACGGAAATAAATACATACCACAGCAAACAAATAAAAATTTATCATCATTTAACAAAACACCTAATTTAATCTTATTTAGCATCTTCATGCACTACATACATGATGCACCTGCTAGTGTGACTAAAAAATGTGTAACTGCCCAAAGGTTATGGTATTACAAGCCAAAATCCCCTCTGAAAACATGAGACTCTCCAACTACTCTGTTTTCTCTGCCCTGCATAACGTTGCCCATTTGAATTCCTGTCACATTGTCATATTATTTATACGAAAGTAGCCTGGATCTCATCCTTAACACCTTCAGTGCGGCATGACGTGATATCACATCATTGTTACTTTGAGGGTTCCAGCTTTCACCCAGGGCTCGATTCAGGTTTTTTACGACCTTGAACACCCCTACGTCGCTCAGTTGAGTTCTAGCAGCCCAGAAGTGAAGACCATTTCCAGCTGCCTGTCCTGGGTACATCGGGAGAAAAGTTTTTCTTTTGCCTTAAGGTAAGCTGATTTCCATTAATTTTCCTCAACTCAATGTGCGAGTTTGTTTTACATTTTTGTATTTTGTAAATGTATGGGCGCCATCCTTCCGGTACACTGAAAAAAATGCCAGGCTAGCGATGCCGGGCAAGGGCCGTGAAATAGGTTCTCTTACGAGCCACGCGACTGGTCAAGGGAAAGATGTATGCTACAACACAAAAACTCCAATGAACATAATTTATTTCATCTAAATAATCGACACTAGACAACAAGGCAAAAAAAAGGATCCCTTCATTGACGAAAAACAGAGCATGTGGCTGATGCGATAATACTGGGCAAGAGAAGAAAGCGAAACACAAGTAAAAGCACACACAAAGTGCAGTTAGAGACCCAAGCAATTACAGGTACTGGGAAACTCGTATATGTCCTCCCACCCCAAATCTACTATAAATTTGATTAATGACGGGAGAGTAAAACAGCATCTGCAGGGAGTGTTACCAAGGTGACAGGGACAAGGCAAGCGCTTTGGCCTAACTCTCTTGTTCCGAGTTGATAGCTGCGCCAGACAGGCATCCCCAGGAGAAGTAGCCGCATGATGAGGAAGGAAGAGCTCTCGCGTTTTGCTCTCCTGAGCAGGTTTAGGCTGCTGGCAGCGTCAGGATGGATGTTCTCAGAAGAGGTGGCCATATGATGACAAGGAAGAGCTCTCGATCGTGGACATGCGATCTCCTCCTCCTTCGTG
Source organism: Pyrrhosoma nymphula (assembly GCA_963573305.1). NCBI lineage: Eukaryota > Metazoa > Arthropoda > Insecta > Odonata > Coenagrionidae > Pyrrhosoma > Pyrrhosoma nymphula. The sequence goes on from OY754330.1 coordinate 151,217,256, forward strand.
AAGATGCTCCACCTTCCTGCACCGCCGATCATTCAAGAGAATCAGTTCCTTCTACCCCAGCAGTTCGATGAAGAGAGCTAGCCTCTCGTCTCCCTCACCCGGCCACCACTGACTTCCCCTCTCTCCCCTCTTCTCCCGTGTAGCGGTCAGCTGACTCCCCCTCTTCTCCCGTGTAGCGGTCAGCTGACTCCCCCTCTTCTCCCATGTAGCAGTCAGCTGACTCCCCCTCTTCTCCCGTGTCATGATCAGCTGAATCCCGCTCGAGGTCGGGTATTCGGGATGAGTTGTATGTGCTCGTTAAACTCTCCCATGCGTGAGTTCCCATACTTCTTTGAACCCCTTAACTGCGATAGTTTTCGCTATCTTCCCTGCCCATTGACCTTGTGGAGTTACCATTTGTTGTCATATGTGCCTGGCTATGGCAATTTTACTGGAATGTAATGTTACATTTCTTATATTTAGCAACTGAAACTCGATTGTTTTGTTATTAATTTCATGGTCATTTTTGATAATCCATAACGACCATATAATTATTTATTTGTATTTTTTCCCTTTAGATAGGTCGTATATTAATTTTTTTATTGTCTTATGATATTGTGCTATTTTTATCCAATGAATACGTAAACTGCTGCTTTTATTTAAAGATTCATCTTAGTTTAACTCTAACATTTGATAATTTAATTCTATATTGTTATAACATTCCTCTAATTTTTTCGCTCTTTGTGTCTTTTTCAGTTCATCTCCTCAGCGGTAAGGGGTAAGCTGCAAGTGAAGCGGCAATATTAAGCAGTTCTATGGTGCGAGTGAGGAAAGTTATTCAATTAAAAAAGTGAGTAAATTATCAACAATTTAAATTATTTTTAATTATAACTTTATTATTTTAATTTATAAATATATATACATATATAATCATTTTCCAAAATAATCATTGCATATTTTTTAAGGGCCTGCTGAGAAAGTGATTCTTAATTTTTCTTAAGCTTTTGTTGTTCCTTCGATATCTGTATAACTAATTGTTTAAAAGCACTCATATTGCTTCAGTTACCCCATTATAAATATTATATTCCATCAGATTATTTTTATTTAGTTGAACCTAATAATTAATGCTTGCAGCATTTCCTCTTTTGTCTGTATCACCCCGAGTGATTTAGTTGGCCCATTAATTTGTCAAAATGCATATTTAACCAATTTGATACAAGATAATATGTATTGATTACAGATGATGCGTAAGCGAGGAGTAAAAACATGAATCTCTCAGGTTGAGGCAGAGGCGACGCCGTCTGAAGGAGAAATTCCTTTTTCCTCAACCTTGAAGGAAGACCAGCAGCCTTCAATGTCTGCGCAGGATCCGCAGCCGTTGACGTCGAGGCAGGACACTCCCACCAAGACTATGGCCCTACCTTCTCAGATCTTTGCCTTCTCCAGGCATACACAGAGGAAGAGCTACGGGATCTCCTAGAGGAGAGCGGGGATTCGGATTTTTTTGGAAGACTCCGAGTGGGAGATTAGAGAGGAGGAGAGTGGGGAGGAGGACGAACCCTCACAGTCAGGTACTCCACTACTGCCTTCTACGTCCAATCCCTTTACACCTATCCCTGGCCCATCCCATTCTTTGCTCAAACCCTCTAACCCTACCGCCAGTCCTTCCCTAACCGAACGTACTTTGCGGTGGTCCCGAAGTTCAGTGACCCCACAAAATATTCCTTTCCTGGAAAATCCCGGCCTCACCACCTTGCCGCCTTCCGCAGAACCTATTGACTTTTTCAGTCTCCTCATTCCAGATTCCCTCGTTCACGCAGTAATTGATCAGAGGAATGCATTTGCTGTTCATCTTATGCAGACAAATGAATCTCCAAAAGCAAGGATTATGAATAGGAAACAATTGACTAACGGAGAGTTTTTAACTTTCTTAGGTCTTTTGTTTCACATGGGAAGTATTCCTATAAACAAGATTTCAGACTACTAAAGCACTGATATCTTGTTTGACCTACCTTGCTTTTGGAAATGAATGAGTCGTGATGGATTCTTTTGTATTCTTCAAGCCCGTCATTCTTCACCCAACCCAGGTCCCAATGATCCACAACCTGATTTAGATTCATTCTCTTTTTGATTCATTTCACTCTACGATTGATACCTTGATTATTCCTTCCCAAAAGCTTTACATTGACGAGTCTATGTTTCTTTGGAATGGTAGGTTGCGATTCCGTAATTATATTAAATCCAAGAAGCATAGTATGGAATCAAACTGTATATGCTGACGGAGCCTTCCGGGTTTGATCTGCGATTTCTTGTGTTTAAGGGGGCCGGCGACTCTGAACTTGGAGGGTGTGGACAAGTTGAATGCGTTGTTCATAAATATAATGAATGACCATTTAGACAAGGGTCATTCATTGTTTATGGATAGCTATTACACCAGCATCAATTAGATCCACAAACTGCTTGATAGGAGATCGTATTGCACAGGAATTCTTAGGGCAAATCGGAAAGGCATCCCCTCCGAAGTGGTAAAGGCTAAATTGAGACGAAGTGAAGTTATGGATGCCTTTACTAACGATGGTATCTGTGTTCTAAAGTGGAAGGACAAAAGGGATATTCTGATGATCAGCTCCGAATTCGGGAGTTGCATGGTTGACGTGCCAACCCGAAGAGGAGACAGGCTCGTTCCTAAACCTGAGGCCATTGTGAAGCACAACGAGTCGATGGGCGGAATAGACCACTTTGATTAGATGATGGTATACTGTTTTATTGAAAGGAAAACCCTTAAATGGTACAAAAAGTTGGGCATCCATATCTTTCACCTCATCCTTGTCAACAGCTTTTTCCTCTACTGTAGGCCTCCCAAAAACATTTCCTTATATAAATTCCAGCTCACAGTTATTAAAACCCTCATTCGACCATCATACCTTCCTGACCCTAAATCCTTTGTATCCTCAAAATCTTTATCCCACTTCCCTGAACTCATTCTTGTAGAAGACGGCAGAAAGAAGATGTATCGACACTGCAAGCATTGTTACACCATCGGGCACAGGAAGGAGATAGCATATTTATGTCCTGATTGTGAGGGTTCTCTAGCACTTTGTCCTGAGTGCTTTGCTCCTTATCACAAAAATTATAAACAGTATTTTTATTAAATTTGTCAGGATGTACATATTTGCAATAATGCCATGAGAAATAACCACAATTTCAATATATTTGTACATATATCTAAATGTTTTGGAAATATTTTTGTAGTAATTTTTTGTGTTGTCAGTCACTGTACTGATATTTTATTGTTTAAATATAAAATATTTTCATCGCAAGTATTTCTCTTTTCATGACTCACTTATTGTGTAAGAGTATGGGTTTTACATATATTAGTTGATTTGGAATGTCCATTGTATTACAAATCCAATCTTTCCCTCGTATGAGTAGTAAAAAAACTTAAACTATCATTTTTGCTTATGGTGAGCGGGTACATAATTTGGAATACAGATGCTGCAAAGCTCTTTCAAGTAAAATATATTATTGAATTTTCAACTCGAACTGAAACCAATTTAGCACCAAAATTCAAAACGTTCTTACTACCAGTAAAAAATTAAACTATTTTCAGCATTTGGTAGAATATTCTTCTCAAGATCTGTAATACGTGGCTTGAATGAACCCTGTCAAGCTAACTAAAATTTGTTTGTAAAAAAAGTTTGGGGCTGATTGTTTCCTTCTTTCCGCATCTACCCTGGCACCAGAGACATCACCCCAAAGCCCAGAAAAGGACACGTGTCAGCTAAATCTTTCCTTACCTCACACCCATGTTTATGACGTACCAAAGGCCCTTGCTAGAAAGCTGTCCTCACAGTACATAAATACTAACGGACCAACTAAATCTTGCCACTTACTGCGAGCTATTATACTGCCTCACCCTCTTACCTCTTCTTGTTCTCCCCCCTCCAACCTTAGCGGAGCCGGCCTCAGTGGTGCACACCAAGGGACTCCCTAATCCACCATCGTAAATAAACAAAGAGAAATCTTGAAAGGGGAATACCACACAACACATGCAGCTGCAGCAAAATCGCCAATGCTATGTGGAACCCTTAGTTGTTTTGTTTCTAACGCTTACGGGTGGTTGTCTGAGAGGAAAGGTTTCGGACGGAGTGGAAAATATGAAAGGAGTAAAACAACCCATTGATCAAAACAGTGGGTTGAGAAGGAAAATAACAAATATTATTCAATATTCTAGGATCCCACCCTTATACTCGAATGCAGCAGCGAGAGGAAAACTTCACGGAATTACTATCCTATTCAAACAGTTGTCTGCTGGGATTCGTTTTATTTCTAATCTTTATTACTTCCATGAAAACCCTGAATGTTCAATAAATATAAGCTTCTATCAGTAGTAACAACATGCATGCATTTTGCTTATATTTTGTCACTACTACATGTAAGAAACGAAGTGAAAGAAAAATTGAAGAGACAAAATAGCCGTGTGTATGCAACCCGCATAACGTGCCTATCCTTGGTCAAGGATGACGTGATATCACGTCATAAATAAAAATTCAAAAAATAAACAAATGAGCACTGAAATTTTTTCATTATTTAAACTGACTTATTTGACATCCATACTTGGGTCATTCCACGCCACTTCAGACAGGAGTTGACCCTTGACCTCTCAGATTTTGATGAAAATTGGTGAAATTGTTTGCCTCACCAAATAAAAAATATAATTTAAAGCGTTTTGCGAAAATCGAAAAAACAGATGAATAACGGACATTTTAACTGGTTCCTCGACATACCTTCTACGGGGATGGGTATTATTTGTTCCCCTCATTCGCATCAAACGCTCATCGGAACCTGATAGGAACCAGTTAGAGTTCAGACGAGGAAGAGTTGTATTAATAATGACATATAATCACGTGAGATAAACTTTCTTCTATTGGCTGAATGTCTTCCCTAATATTTCAGGCTACTTGTATGAGCCACGGGCAGAAATTAGAAGCGGTGTCCAAAGCAAAGTAATGAATTTTTGCATTTAGGGTAAAATTAATTAGGAAAGATTTAAATTACATGAAATCAGCAAAGCTTAGGATGTACGGCTTTTTATTCCTAATTTCTGACAGGTAATTATGACAATGTAGACAAACTTGTAAATTCAATTTGTTCATTCAAGTCTGTGTAACTTGAAGTCATCGGTTACGAGATCGTTTTTCACTGGACAACAGTGTTCCATTTTTTGTTAAATACATACCTTAAGAAGTTTTTGGTGCCAAATTTTAGCCATATATTTTTTTAATCTAAGTTCATCTGCCATTGTCCTGTCTTGGGTAAGTATGAATTTGATAGATAAGTGATAAAAACTAGGCATATGTGGAGTTATCTTCGTAAGTTTACATCAAATGGTCGTTGCAGGAGAAAATTAAAAAAGGTTTTTCTCTCTTAAATGGAAAAACACCCTCTCAAAATTTTTATATAACATTCATAATATTACAAGGTACCATAGTTGAAAAAATTAAATGTGAAGAACTTCAAAAGTTTAAACTTTTAATTGTTTAACATTGAATTATTTAAACAAATTATCATTTTATCGCTATTTTTACGCCAGTTTGAGATTGTTCTAAGAATTTTAATTGGAAATGAGCCATCAAGTGCTTTTTAACCTAGTTTCTTCCCCGTGATATATGATAACCAATATTTCGTGACATCGAAAACAGCCATTTTGTAAAATGTCCGTTATTCATCTGTTTTTTCGATTTTCGCAAAACGCTTTAAATTATATTTTTTATTTGGTGAGGCAAACAATTTCACCAATTTTCATCAAAATCTGAGAGGTCAAGGGTCAACTCCTGTCTGAAGTGGCGTGGCGTGGACACTTACATTTTACATAAAAAAAAGAAAGTCGCCATGGGGTAAAATTATGCCATGTATATGAGCAGCATTGAAAGTGTTAAAAATGCAACCTTCACAGCTTCTAATCTGGCCCCAATACCCTTTTAAAGTTCACTTGTTAAGCACTGGTCTATCTACTTAGCTCTCAAAAACACATTGACCTTCCTGAATAATTAAGCTGTCAAAAATAATGTGTTTTCACAAGTTTCCTTAGGAGATTTCACCTAAGAAGTCCCACCCTACATTCCTCCATCACAAACAACCACTATTTCACACAAAAATCTATACAAAATTTATAAACCTTCCCATGGCTGAGTAAATTGTTAAAAGCAAAAGCATAAAATAGTATACCATTTCAAAATCAACTTTGTACAACTAAAACAAGCATTAAAACATAAGTCTCAACAGCACTGTGAAATGCATGCATAGCATGTAAGGAAGATATCCTTTCTATAAAAATGGACCATAGTTCCTAAACACAAAATACAAATCCAAATATTTTTATCTATTAGTGATAGTCTTTTCATTTAATGTATGACCACACTATGCCGATGGGCAATGACGATCGACAAGGCCACGCCAGTGTTGATATTACCTTTAGCTTTGATATCATAACAATCGGCATGCGGATCCATACCCGAGCAGTGTCAGGTAAAATCAAAGGAATACACTCGGTACCGATTGTCAATGCCGATCAAAATAGTGTGGACGTACCTTTATATGTGGAAAAAATGATATACTCACAAGTTCTCATAAAGTCTAACTTCCACAGGAAGCGGGTCTGAAACCCAGTGAATGAATGCTTTTGGTTTCTCAGATTCATCAATGGGCTTGCACAACACTTTCAATTCTGATACCATACCAGAATTGTCTTTCACTATTTCAGAAAATGAAATAACTAAATTTGCATATCGAAGTCCAACGGGCTGCAACATGGTTAGCCTTCTAAACCCTTTTTCTTCTTTCTGTAAGAGAAAATGACTAGCCATAGATTATCATTACACAGCTGATAACATAAACATGTTCATAGCTGAAAAAGAAACAAACCTCTCTGAAATCACTCCTTTCTATGTATATTTCTTTTGCCAAAGTGACCGTGTGATGACCTTTTGAAGGATCTCCAGGGAAATCTGCCACTTGAAGAGATGTTGGTGTTGATGATGGAAAATTTAGTATGCTGACTTTTAGGGGTTCCAGCACAACCATTGTTCTGTACAATTGAAATGAGAAGAAACTTATTTTTAAGACAAAATAACAATTGTTGACTTAAAAAATTATCTCACTGGAAATGAATTCACCAGGTTAGGAAATTTTTAACTTTAGTAGTTGGATATTAAAATCAGACAAGGTGCTTCAGAGAATATTTCTTTCCATATTAACCTTCATAACTTTCTGATAAAACGCTAACAGATACATAATGAGCAATTATTTTAATGATTATAATATTTAATTACTCTTAATATTACTTTTCATTATTATGGTGATTAAATTTCCACTTTGTGCACGAATCTTATTGGCAAATTTACATTATGAGTGCCCTCCCTCCAGAAGAAGGCTCAACTACTCAAAAATACTACTCAAATATCTTTCCATATGAGAGTGGGGGGACTTAATTGTAATTGGCTCAATGAGGTGCTCTCCTAAATTTAAAAGAGCATTTTTTTCGCATGTAACAATTATTACATTAAAGCCATTGACATATGCAAAACAGCACTTCATAATTCTCAATATTCTTGTAGTTATGGACCGTAAAAGTTTGCGAAAATTTCAAATGTCTTTCGCGCGGAAGAAACGCCTTTTGATTGGTGTGACGTCAGAATGTGAGTAAGCGCGTTTACGGAGTTTACCCCGTCCCATGGTAATACAGCAATTCTATGTTTTGTTGGGATGGGTGGTTATGGGAAAAAAACCGGTGTTAGGTTAACCGGTCATTTTCAGATAGTAGAGTAGTCCAGTATTAAAACCTGAAGGAAAAAACATTTTTTTTTTCAGATTTTACAACCTGAAGGTATTCAGGTTATAGGCATATATATCCAGGACTTATTCAATATAATGTGATTATTATTGCAGCTACACAGGAATTTCTATTGCTTTTGGTCAAAACTTCTGCCATTTCTAAAAAAAGCTGGTTTTTTCTCATTTTGGACGACTACTGCTAAAATAAATGTATATCAGTGGGGATTTTAAAAGTTAAGAAGCTAAAATACGACATGTTTGTGGTAATATTTCCATGAAGTACTTTATTTGAGTTATAATCTTTTCGGCATCACATCAATGCACATAGTCAAATATTTATTTGCATCTCAAATGAGAAGAAATAACTCGAATGTGTTCCACTATCTAAGCTAGCACTATAGTGTAATTAATATATATTACAATTCTTTTATTTATGAGCAGCCAATTTTTTCTGGAGGTATACTTCACTGTAGGGATGATGACTCGCTAGTAACAAAGACACTGCTAATATTTTATCAGTAATTTCATTCCTGTTGAAAACCAGATAATAAGCTTGACTGAGTTGTTAGGTTTGTAGATTGTTAGGGATATGTTTAAGCAAATTACTTTCTCTATCTCATTGTTCTTTATTCATTCTTATCATGCAATTTTGAGAGCAAAAAAAAGTATTATCCCTCTCCTTCCACATCCATTGCTTCATAAAATAATCATGTAAGTTCCCCAAGTTAACTTCTTCGCCGAGTAATTCAGTTTGCCAGAAATTTAATGAAGACAAAAACTTCCGATCACCATACACAAATAGCTTATGCTTCATTTTTCCAAATCCTCTCTCTCTCTCTCTTTGTTATGTACTAACTATTAGTGGAACTTCATGCATTCCCTTATATTCGGGCAGTTGTGTTGTTAGCAGGAGCAAGTAGTACCAAAGTTCCCTGGCAGAGGGCAGCCTTCCGGTTATTTCGCTCTGGTTATTTTCCGGTTAAACTAAAAAATAACCGAGTACTCGGTCAACTCAGGTTAAATTGTGCAGAAAAACCTGAGCAACTGCCTGCAGTTGCTAGCAGCAGCACTTAGTACCCTCGCTTGATATGTCCGGCATTATTTTGTTCTCGGCATGAAGTAGTATCTCGTAGCATTCATAAATTAATAGTATTAGTAATATTAACCACTAGAGGTATCTTTAGCAGTGTGCTGCATGTTAGCATGTTCATTTACGTAGCACTCTCCCAGTTTCTAGTTAGACTGCACACTGATCTCCTGACTGCTTTTTGGTCTGCGCCTAGCGGCCGGGGGAATGTGCACCCTAGTGGTGGCTTGCACGGAACTTCGTAGATGTAGATGTACCAAGGTTCCCTGAGAGAGTGCAGGCATCCAGTTAATACACTCAGGCTATTTTTCGGTAATAAAATAACTGAATGCTCAGGTTAACCTGCGCTGAAAATAACCAGTTTTTAACCGGTTAACCAAAGGGAAAAAATCAGTTATGACTGTAACCTGTTATCTGCCCATCCCTAGTGTTTCACAGCTTGTAAGGTCTTGTGAACAACAGCTCAGTGCTCACATAAGTATTTTTGTGACCGAGTGTGTATGCTTCAAGCGTAATAATAAAGTAATGGCTGACTCTGGCTTTGTAAAGGTGCATTCAGGGAATATTCAAATCTTTTTGGCGTAAATATGGTTGAACTTTTGCACAAAGGTACAATGCACCACTTGTATGGCATAACTGAATAATTTTCTCTTCCGTAACCAAGATATACAGCAACTTACAACTGCTAACTGACGGAACTGTGAATTGGAAATAGCACTAAGGAACCGTATTTACTGGACTCTGACGTCACGCTCATCAAACATGGCGACGAGTTGTTTTAAGCACAAGGTTACAACACAATTCTCAAAGTTGAATTTTACGAATACATAGTTCGCAAGTTACAGAAAAACTTCTTGCATTGGAATTTTCAGTTTAGAGGGTATGTTTTAATCAAATTATCATCTAGTTTTAGTAGACTTCCCCATTGGAAAGACTCTCTTTCACAGAAAAGGACAGGGGTGTTGGCCACATGGAGTAGCAAACCAATTATGTGCTGCCACATCATGTCACCTGTTTACCATGCCAGTCAGTTATCTCAGCGAACATTTTAAGCCTGGCACTTTCATTCACTCAAAATGAAAATGCAAATTAAAACTGTCACGGGAATAACAAATGCATATACACAAGTACCTGTTAAAATAAGTTTAGTTTATGTTGGTCACAAATTGTCTTCGGTAAGTCTTATAGCAGTTATAATGCATATTTCGTTTTTCTTTTGCTTTTGTTACGCTATTTTAATTGTTGTCTTGAGTCTTCAATAAACTGCCATTGAAAGTATGCCTGTGCTTACCTTTATTACATAAAGTTAGAAAGTCAGATAGTCACTGGCCAGTCTTGTGTGATGTGAATAAGTTTTCTAACAGAATATGAGACTTAGTAGCGTGGTGCGTGTGTGTTGAGACTCAAGAATAGATAGAATAGAAAAGTCGAGTGAAAGAAAGACAGTCGTTTTTTTTCACCAAGATAAGTAAGATGGCGGAAGACAAATTGGTAAGGAGATTTGTTAAGTTAGAAAAGTTAAATTATTTTTCATGGTCGCTTAGAGTGAAGTCCGTGTTGCGACAAAGAAATTGTTGGGATGCTGTCCAACCGGGATTCAACGACCGTGCCGAAACTGATGACACGCTATCCATGACCCCAGAGGAAGAGAAGAAGAACGACCGAGCCCTATCACTGTTTCTCCTGACTCTCACCGAGAAGACTATAGAATACATTGGTTCATGCTACACTGCTCAGTATGTGTGGGTCAAGTTGGAAAAATTGTACACTAAATCAGGCCCAATCAATCAGACGTTGCTCATCCGGGAGTTAACGAGCATCAGGAAAGGGGAAGATGAACCCATGGAGGATTATTTTTCAAGATTTTTTAACGTAAATAGAAGATTGAAATCTACAGAAGCAGAGTTCAGTGATAAAGTAATAGCAAGATTCATCATCGGAGGGTTATCCCTGGAAAGGTATGAAGTACTCATCATCATGATAGATCAGGGGGAGGCTGTTGACCTAGAAGAAGTGATGGCCAGACTACTAGCTGAAGAAGCAAGAAGAGAATCCCATAGGACTCTTGAAAAGCTTGAGAAAATTAAACAAGATGAAGCCACTGCCCTGTCATCACGTTTTGAAAGAATACCATCGACAAGAAAGGCCAAAATGATTACAACAAAAGCAGTAAGTCAAGGGCAGCTACTGTATAAACTCGTGTAGGAGGCGCACCTTTTTTCCCAGAAATCGCAGCCGAAAATGAGGGTGCGCCTCTTACACGAATTTTTTATCTGCCTGCCTTCGAGCCTCGGTCACGACTTGAGCGGCAGGCTGCGGGCGGCAGAGCAGTATCGCGGCAGTTGCCACGGAATGAGCAGTGATTCAACCTAAGATAATCAGAAATGGCAGTGCATACTGTCACTAGGCAAGACGTTCTCGGCCGACATTTATGAATCAGATAGAGTAGAACGGCAGAGCGGCACAAGAAAAATTTAATATCTGGGATTGGCGGCGAGAGGAACCTATGCCGTTCACGTCTATTATGGCTGGGTTCGAGCGTTTTCCATGTCAAACATTAGGAACATAAAACTCAGCATTGCCTCTCTGTCGCTCACCTACCGCCGCGGCCCTCCCGCCAGTCGTAACGTGGCCGAGGCAATACTCTCAATTCCCTGGAGAGCTGAGTGACCTTGGTGCTCAGCGTGAGTCATCAAGGGGGAGGGGATCGTTCGCTCGCTTGTTTACGGGGAACGCAGTTGCCTAAAAACATGTAAAAACTTGTTGTTTGACAAGGCGAAGGTGTGGGGTGCAATTGGGGGACAGCGATTGGCCGTGCGACAAGTGCAAGCACCGGAATTTTCAACCCCCCTAACTTTCTCATTTTCTGTCATCGGACAACGTTGAGTGACTCAACTGTATGCACCTGCCCTAAGCACAACTGAGAGAATTCTGTGAAACATTTGTGAATACACCAACATAGGTCAGTGTTGTTCCATAATGAACAAGGGAAAAAAGTTGCGGTATTTCACGGCAGCTGCAAAACATAAAGTCATCAAAGACGCTGAGGAAGTAAGAAACCGCACTGCCGGACGAAAGCATGATGTGCCGGAATAATGCATTAGAAGATGGAGGAAGGATAAGGATGCACTCATTGTTGCACATTGTAAGCTTCTTGGTTGCACTATTCCATACCAATAGGGACAAAGGTCTTTTCGGGGAAAATCTACGAGCTGTGACAGGACATGCACGCGCATGCCGCCGTACTGGGACGCCCGTCTCACTAGTAAGTCAGCCGTTTTTATGTAAATCATGCAATTTTTCTTTTTTGTCATTCATTGAAGATTTTTGTTGGACCATATTGAAAAAATAAATGCTTTAAATTCCATTGACAGTTATGATTTCTTTCTAAGTTTGATTTTTTCAGGTTTTGATGTCGTATCTATGCCTTATCGTTCGTTTTTGATGCGGCTGACAGTTGGGTATTTTGCATTTAACGTGTTTGCATTCCCGCTCGTCATCGTTTACAGCAAAATATAATTTGTAAAAGTTAACCACATTTTAAAAGGAGACACAGTGACTATGACGTGTGCATTAGGAAAACGGTCGGGGAAAACGGATTTAAAAATCAGAGCTCGGTGCGACTGTCCACATTTACCAACTAAACACGAATTGTAGCGAGGTCAGCTTTGTTTTGTTTTAATGAATATCTATTACTCCACTCATTCCAAAGGACAATAAACAATGTAAGCATTGTAGCGCTAAGACTACAAGTGAATACTTACCTCCGAGGTCCATGTATGCCTATGAAAAATGCAGAGTAAATTATAAGAGAATATCGCAAGTGGCTTTGATAATGGCCGAAAATTCGAAGTTAGGCCCGCAAAACCTTGCAATAGGTGAAAAAAAAGCCCCAAAATTTTTTCTTCAACTTTGACGCATAAAAAGAGGTCTCTTACACGCGTTTATACGGTAATTATCGAGTTGTCTGTTTTGCTTGTAAAGAACCCGGTCATATTGCCAGAAGCTGTCCTTATTACGAAACCAATGATAAGGACGAAAAAGAGCATCATAAGAAGAAATATTTCCACCATAACAGAAGATACTACAAAAACAACAACCGTCACAAGACTGCAAGAGCAGCTGAGCGTGATTCAGATACTAGTTCATCCAAAGAGAGCAGCAGTGATTCAGATGAAGAAAGACCAAAGAAAGTGAAGGGAAGTGCGGCAAAAGTATCAGCTAAAGTAGTCAGAAGTAAGGCACTCATTGCTGGAATGTCGGTTTCAGGAAAGGAAAATTTAGTGTACATTGATGGTGGAGCAAGTGACTATCTAACACCACATGAACACTTAATTCAAGATCAGGACAGAAATTATGGTGGAAGTGTAAAAATTGCAAATGGGACCAAATTGAAAGTGACACGAAGAGGAAGCATGACTCTGAAGCTAACCAAAGACTCAGGAGATTTCCAGATAATGCTGAAGAAAGTATATCTAGTCCCAGATCTAGATAGTACTCTCATCTCTGAAAGAAGACTTGAAGAAAAGGGATTCAAGCTTGTAACTGAAAAGGGAGTGAAAGAAGTTTATGATGGAAAGGAAATGTTTATGAGGGGTTTCTGGAACAAACATGTCAAAATGTATGAGGTGAAGTGTGATTATGCCTTAGTTGATGGGCAAAATATTATGTTTGTTAGTAAATCAAAAAAGGACCTACATGGAAGAGAGAAGATGACTGCCACCAAGTGTGTCACTGCAGAATTGTGGCATGAAAGATTTGCCTAAAGTATGTGAAGTGAAGAAAACTCAGTCCAAATGTGAGGTGTGCTTAGAAGGCAAATTAAAGAAGAAACCATTTAAACCAAGTGAGTCACAAGCTGGAGCAGTGTTGGAATTGGTTCATTCAGACTTGATTGGACCATTGCCAGTGAAATCTCTTGGTGGATCAGAATACATAATTACATTTCTGGACGATCACTCTAGATATGCAGAGGCGATTCCTATCAAAAGGAAGAGCGAAGCTGCCCATGAATTTCAGAAATTCCATGTTAGAAGTGAGAGATACCATGACGAGAAGCTGAAGACACTAATGTCAGATAATGGAGGTGAATATATAGCAGGCCATTTGAAAGAATATTTAGAAGAAAAGGGAATTGAGCACAGATTTTCTATTGCTGGAACGCCAGAGCAAAATGGCCGTGCAGAACAATTAAATCTGACCTTATTTGACACACTCAGGTGCTTGCTAATGAAATCCGGCATACCACCTGCATTCTGGGGTGAAGCTGTCGCCTATGCTGCACATCTGAGAAACAGATGTCAGACCACAGTTTTAGGAGGAAGGGCCCCCCTTGAACTGTGGGACGGACGTGAGCTCACAGCCAAGGATGTAGAAGACATCAAAGTCTTTGGCTGTGAAGCCTGGGCTGTCACAAATGAAAATAACAAACTTGGGCTAAGAGGTGTGAAGTGCGTTTTTGTTGGGCTGCAGTCAGGCAAAAAGGGTTTCAAGCTCTATGAACTCAAGAGGAAAACCATGATCATTTCAAGAAATGTCCGATTCTTTGAAGACTCCTTCCCCTTCAAGCAGACGAAACCCCAACACCACCACAATAGTGACTTCGCTGTGCTAAATTGTTTTCTAGAGGTATTTAACCTAAATGACATGGAGGAGGAAGAAAACAATGGCAACAACTACCAAGATGGCAATTCTCATTCCCCACTGGTATCCCCCGTAACTACACCAGAATTATTCGATCAGCAAGAAGAACCTCATCACTCAGATCAGGACACAAATGAAAACATGCCGCTCAGAAGATCCAAGAGAGTACACAGGAAGTGGCATAAATGTGATGGAACTTGCTGCTATGTCAAAATCAAAACAAGTGAAAGGGTTAAGGATCCTATCAATATTGCAGATGCACTCAGAGGACCTTAGAGTACAAATTGGAAAGAAGCTATGGACCAAGAAATGCAAAAACTAGAAAGCATTAAAGCATGGGACATAGTGGAGAGACCATTTGATCAAAATGTCATCAGCTGTAAATGGATCTACAAGACCAAATATGACAATGAAGGAAACATATCAAGTTATCGAGCAAGGTAAGTGGCCAGAGGCTTCACACAAATTCGAGGTGAAGACTTCTTCAACACCTATAGCCCAGTGATCAAGAAAACAACTCTCAGATGTATGCTAGCCATAGCTGCAGAGAAAAAGTGGGAAATACACCATATGGATGTTGATGCTGCCTACCTAAACAGTAAACTCAAGGAAGAAGTGTATATGGAGCTGCCACCATGTTATTTTGAGAGTCGAAACCCCTCAAGCTTTGTGTGCAGGCTGAAAAGGTCAATATGGATATGGATTACACCAATCTGGGGAAAAATTGGAACGAAGATCTAAATGAAGCCACGGAAAATATGGGATTGAAAAGGTCATACAACGATCCCTACTTGTATACAACACAGGACAAAAACTTAACAGTGGGTGTTTATGTGGATGACTTCTATATTTCTGGAACTAATGAAGTTATTAAAATATTCAAGAAAATGCTCAGCCAGAAATTTTCCATCAAAGACCTGGGAGAGGTGAAAAACATCCTATCCATCAGGCTGGAGAGAGGGAAAAATGGTGAAGTGTACATGGACCAAACCCATTACATTGAAGAAATTCTGCATAAATTCAAGATGGAGAAGGCAGATGGAGTCACCGTGCAACTGCCATCATCTCAAGACCAAAACAGCGATGAAGATAAACCATTCAATGAAGTGCTGTATGGAGAGGCCACAGGGTCATTGCTGTATCTGTCAAATAATTCAAGACCTGATATTGAATATGCAGTGAACCGATTGTGTCAACAGAACAAGAATCCCTCGAGAAGAGACTGGAATGAGATAAAATATTTGTTGAGATATTTAAAGGGTACCAAACATCTAAAACTAGTCTACCAGAGGGGAAGAAACCAACTGGAAGGGTATGTGGATGCTGACTGGCCGAATGACCGGATCGACAGAAAATCCATCTCTGGTTTCTGCTTGATCTTGGCAGGAGGAGCTGTCAGTTGGCGCAGCAAGAATCAGTCGTCAATCAGCTAGTCCACAGTTCAGGCTGAGTATATAGCCTTGAGTGACACATGCAGGGAAGTCACTTGGATTTGTGGACTGCTTCGAGATCTTGGTTTTGCAGACCTAGCTGTTAAACCAATCACCATACATGCTGACAACCAAGGTGCGATCAACATAGATGAAAACTGTTCTGTGTCCGAATGATCAAAACACATTGATGTTAAGTACCATCACATCAGAGAGATGATTAAGAATGGAGACATCCAGCTCAAGTATATTAATACAAAGAAAAATCTTGCTGACATTTTTACTAAAGTATTGAATGCTAAAAGTAACCAAATGTACTTCCAAAGTATAGGTCTTATTTTATCACCTTGAAATGTTATAAGATTAATATTATTTGTGGATTTGCTTATTTCCATATTGTGCTAAACCTTAATCTCACTTATGTTTAGTATTAATTAATTATAATGTTGATACATTCCTCATTTAGACTTAGGTGAGTGATTTAAATACTTGCAATATTATTTATTTAATTGCTTTATGCAAATCTTTCTTGTTCATGTTTTACTTTGATTTTGCTCCATTGCAGGGGAGGTTTATTTCTTTATGTCATTATGTTATAAACATATTTGTTTCTTCAGAGTATTGTTAAATTCAATTTATAGTTTTTTTTACTTTATTAAACCAGCATGTATAAATTTTTTTGTATGTGCCCAACAAGGGGAGGTTTTAAAATATGTTTAGTTTAAGTTGGTCACAAATTGTCTTCGGTAAGTCTTATAGCAGTTATAATGCATATTTCGTTTTTCTTTTGTTTTTGTTATGCTATTTTAATTGTTGTCTTGAGTCTTCAATTAACTGCCATTGAAAGTATGCCTGTGCTTACATTTATTACATACAGTTAGAAAGTCAGATAGTCACTGGCCAGTCTTGTGTAATGTGAATAAGTTTTCTAACAGTACCTACACACTTTCTTGGCAATATCTCAAATTCATGGGACCCATATCTCAAAGGTACAAACTAATTTACAATTTAATAATAATAATAATACATAGCTTTATACTTCTGTTGGCCGATGTTGACATAGAAAATATTCAGAAACATTTACAAATAATAACCTTTCACAATAGCTTTACAATATTGTCCGAAAAAAACTCATCAGTACTATAATAAAATTTATTAAGAAGTAGTTCTTTGAGTTTTAATTTAAAAGAAGACACAGAGGACATACATTTAAAGTTTGTAGGTAACTTATTGTACAAAAGTGATGCCGAGTGAATAGGGCCATTCTTACATACATCACGTGGTTGTACTCGCTGGTGAACATTCTCCCTTCCACGAGTCAAGTGACTATGAACTATCGAGTTAGGAACGAACATAGATGGATTCTTTTTTACAAATAAACATGAGTTAAAAATATATATGCTGTGTAGTCACGATATTCAGTTGCCTAAACAAAGGCCTTCCAGGGGTCCTGATGGGTACACTCATCATGGCCTTTATAGACCTCTTTTGCATAGAAAATGCCTTCCTTGCTGCACTCGAGTTACCCCATAAGACAACTCCATAGGTCAAGTGAGCGTGAACTTTTGCATAGTATACTAGTTACATAATTTCCAGGGAAGTAGTAGGGATAAGTTTCCTGATCATAAATACCCCAGTGGCCATTTTTTTAATTATATCATTAATGTGAGGATACCAATCAAGGTTTTCAGTCAACGATATTCCCAAGAATTTTACGGAGCTAGACTTCTTTATAGGTTTACATACTTGTATCCACTCTAAGAAGAGAGGTCAGTATTGGTGGATTAATTTTATTGTGAAACTGTAGAAAATTGGTTTTGTTATCATTCATTTTCAAATTATTCAACTTACACCAATTAAACATTTTGATTAAAGTTTAATGAGCAGAATTACAAGCATCTGCAAAATTGTCACCTACACTTAGTGTAGATGTGTCATCAGCACACAAAATCACTTCACAATTGGGTAAGTGGGTGGGAAGGTCATTAATGAATATGACGAACAGAAGTGGGCCCAATATAGATCCCTGTGGGACTCCACAATTGGTTTAAACCAAATTGGACTTAAATGTTAGTTCCTGACTTATGTTTAATGTTAATTTGAACCATTTGCTTACAGTTTGATAGGTATGACTTAACCCAAGACAAGGCAACACCATTAATTCCAAGACTATGGAATTTAGAATAAAGTAGATCATTATTTAGTAGTATGTAGATTTATTATAGCTATTTCACACAAAGATTTAAAATGGAAAAAAATTGAAGATGATAGCTAATCTAGAACATCAGGGGCCTAGTATGCTCCAGATAAATATTATTTCCAATAAATAAAGTTGTCTTCGGGCAGATGTGGTGGAATTGATTCATTATAATGAAATTACTTAGCAGGTTTCCACTTTTTTATATTAAATATAGGTTTATGCTACCGGTTTCGATGTATTACATCGAAACCGGTGGTATAAACCTATATTCAATATAAAATAGTGGAAAACTGCTAAGTAATTTTATTATAATACTATTTCAAATGCCTAGACAACAGCTTATTTCTCAGTTGGGTTATGAAAGAAATAGTATGTAATGCCTTGTCATACTCAGTGATATGAAAAGAATGATGAAAAATTAACACTTTTCATTTATGGCCATGAAGCAATTTATTTCATGCTGAAATTCTCAAGATTGTTATTTCAAAATCAATAAACCATCACAACTGGATAATGTGAAATCCAGGCCACCTGTCCTGAATCATACTGCGATTAAGCTTTTGGAAGGAATGGAAACCAGGGTCACCATTTTCTACATTATTGCAACCCAGCCATAATTTGCTATTCTGAATGCCAAATTAGCAACTGGAAGATGCTTCCATATATAACTAAATATAAGGCATGGTTTTGTTCCTCTTTTTACTGCTGAAAAATCACAAGTATAGTGCCTCTATAAACATCATATGCGACCCACAATTCAACTGCATTATAAACATTATTCCGTTCATGTGAACAACTGACATACCCATCAAAAAATACAACGTTGCTCATGCATTCAGCAACAATTCCAAAAACTTGAGAACTATTTGTATTTGATCACTAATGGTCCTTCATGACGATTTTGTTATTTCCCAATAACTTGAGACAGAATTGCAAAAAGAAACTTATATTGTATAACCCATGCCTCTTAGCTACATTGTACTATGTATTTACATTTTACCCATTTTCATGTATCATCTGACCCTACTCAAGTTCTCGGAAGTAACTCCACTCCTAGAAGGGGAGTCAGCCCACCGTGAAAGAGAGAACTAAGACTCAGCTCAGGATGCACAACGTAGTTATAACTACCTCTCGATGCGATCAATGTATGAGGTATTCAAATTTTCACTTATCATTACTCAAATGTAACGATTACTCAAACGTACCTTGAAGTAGAATAACAGTAAAAATTACTTTTTGAAAAATGTATCGATTGTAAGTAAAAATTACCAAAAATGTAATTGTTACAAGTAATTCGATTACTTTTACTTTGTTACATCACATCACTGGTAATAACTCACACTTTATTGACATCTTAACTGGCTTTGACCACTTCATGTCATAATCAAGAGGCATAAGGTATTGCTGTGATACAGTCACAGATAATGGCTACAGACCCCATTCAGATCACCATGACAACATACATACTTATGACAATCATAAAATAACCTAAAAAGTATACGTAACAGTGAAAATGAGCCAAAAATACTAATTTTTTCAGGGTCAATTATGTTTTCACTGCTCTCTATGGCATCCCAAATAGAGATTTCACGAGCAAAACCGAGAAGGAAGTCAAAGGGGAATCTAATACTTACCGAGGTGCAGTCACATTGAGAACATCTCTTGCCACAGCATCTAACATGTGAGGCTCCACAACAGCCTGGGCTCCAGTAACTCCCATTAGAGCACACAATTTATTTACAGCTTGAGAAGGTATGCCACGGCGACGTAGCCCAGAGAGTGTAAAAAGCCGAGGATCATCCCAATCTAAAATGGGAGAAAAATTATACATAGTGATTATTGCTTAGCACCGAATCGTGGAAACTTTCCATGATTAAACATCATACTCGATTGGATTCAAATCTATATCGCCCCGTGGTCAGTCAGATACATCAGCCAGTTAAATCACTGCCTCCTCCACCTCGCATATTTATTTAAGGTGATTTCTGGGATGTAAGAGTCGAGACATCGATCGATAGTTGATTGTATTTAATCAATCGATATATGTAACATTGATGGAGCGAGTCAAACACTCTCTCTCTTTCATGTATGTAATATGTCTTTGCCTTTGTCTGTATTCCTCTTTGAGGTATAATAAACCTGTTACTGACTTATAAAACACTAACAGAAGAACCCAGCTTTGCACAGGAAGCTGTGATTTAATTACATCAATTGCATAAAAGAACCAGGCTGTTGAAGATTTTACATTTTCTCAGCCAAAAAAAGTTCATTCGTGACATGAAATATGAGGTTTAATTTAGAGTATATTTGTAATGGTATATTCTATCGATATTTAGGAAGCAGAGAAATAACAAATGGCACATAAAACCACCTATTTGGTATTACAATTATTATATACGGTAATACAAGATTATCACAATTTGGGGCCAGAAATAATGCTAAAAAATATTAGTAAGGGCTAATGAGTTCTCACTGAAATTCGCTTGTTTATGTATTAATAATGTAATAAATAATGTACAATATATGCATGTGTACAGATGTATGTCGTCCTAAAACTAAAAAACAAAATGCAGTACAACTTTCAAATTTTAACAAAAGGATTATTAAATGTCTGTAAAATTCACCGGGAGAGAGAAAACATGACATCCATTGTATATGATTATAAAAAGCAATGTCATGCACCGAATGAAGATACTCAAGCGGGGCAAGGGCCTGGCCACGTTTAAACACAGGTTCTTGGTAGATCACCGAAGTTAAGCAACAATGATAGTGGATTAAGACACAGATGAGGGTTGGAGGGGTGGCCCTCCTCCATACCTCTACCGGGGTGGATGGAGTGGTGACACTCCTCCAGACCTATACCGAGAGGCTGGAGGGTAGACCCAGACCAGGAAGGTGGGAGGGAGGTGACCCTCTTCCATAACTGTACCGGGAAGGTTGGGGGTGGCCCCTCCTTCATACCTCTACCATGGTGCTCTGTCCCCCGTCTGCAAGCGGCAGGAAGGTTAAATAAAGGATGGAACAATGGACCAAGAAGTCTGAGTGCCAGGAGGGCTCCAGAAGGCCATCGCCCACCATTCCAATCTAATCTAATCGACCCCTATTCGTTTGATTTTTTCGGAAAAAAATGTAGATACGTAACATGATTTTAAGTTCTAATTCTGAGACTATTTAAAATGTTATATTCTAAAGATGAGGGTGTCTGTTAAAATTCAGCGGGAGAGAGAAAACATGACAGCTATTGTATATGATTATAAGAATCAATGTGATGTACTGAATGCAGATATGTACTCCGTAAAAATCCATTACATTCCCATAAAGCCACATCCGTAAAGACTAACCCAACTGAAATATCACTTAAATTTGCTTTCATTATTTATTCAATATAATGTAAGCCATAAAAGGCCTGGTCGAAATTTCCTGTTCATAGCCACTAATCAGGTTACTTAGAAAATGTACTATTGTTCAAATAGGAGAAAAATTGATCATTTTGAAATTGAAAACATAATTTTCAAGCAAAACAAAACGTAAAACATAATTGAATAGTTTTACTGATGTGTTTATTCCAAATGATTAAAGTCACCACAATGTACATAAATTGGTGGCATTCCACGCAATGATTTATTGTTTAACCTCTATCCTTCTTTCTCAAGAAGATTTTGACCAGGAACTGAACACTATTACACTCTTAGCATTCTGCAACAGCTATGATGAAGCACTGATTGAAAATATACTTAAACTAAGAATTAGGAAACAAGCCATTATGTCATTCACCAACCTCTCTCCCATTCACATGGCAAGTGAGCCAAAGTACCCTTTGTCCATCATCTGTCATATAAACTTTGTAGACTTTTTCCCAAAGAGAAAAAAAAATTATGCTTCTAAAACCCTGTGACTATTGGTAAATTGTTTTTTATTCCAAAGATTGTTTTAATGATAGTGACAAAAGTGGTATTTATTTGTTGAAATGTACAACACATGATTGTATATGTTGCTCTACTGGGCAAACTGGTAGACAATATAGAGTGATACTTACAGAGCATAGGAAACCATTGCTTCATGTTGATAACAAATCAATGTTTGCCAGCACTTGATTGAAAGTAATCATTTGTCTGATTTTCAACTTAATGTACTTAATGTGAGTGAAAAAGGGGCTAAATTGGGTTGCATAGAAAATTTTGAAATGGGAGCCGCGGTCCTCAATCACTTCCCCATGACCTTTGTCCCTCCCATAGTACATACTCACCTGTGTTACTTCCGCCCTTTCCACCTCCAGTTTAAGTGTACATATATGAAACTTTCCTACTACTTGTTCTGCTAGCCTCTTGATAGTGACATTTAAAATGTTAAAAACGGTTGTTTAAAATAACTGTATGAAAAACTTACAAAGTGAATATGTATTTCCTTTTAAAACTTATAACTATCTCTCCATTTTATAGTCAATCCAATGGTGGTGTATTGGCTACAGCTAAAGTAGCCAAAGGATTAATTAAGAAGGATGTAGACCTTAGTGATGCTTAATTGGCATACCGTTCAACTCCTTTAAAGAATGGTTTCTCCCATGCAGAATTATTATTTCAAAGGAAACTTACTCACAAAGTCCTAAATACCCTTAATTTCTATAGTCAGTTAACAACACATTATGCCTCATATTCAAAATAGAGAAAATTAAATTAAAAATAAACAAGTCAAAATTACAATAGACGGCATAGAACAGTAAATTTACCCATGTTGTCGGGAGGGGAGAATACCTTGGCCTAAATTTCAGCAGGGAATACTTCCCTTTAAATTTTCAAAGCAGAGAAAATGAGCTTAAAATTTCAGTTTCCAAATTAATTTAATACACCACTTGCACATTCATGACTGGTACAGAATAAAGCTAAGTAAAATCCTACCTTTAACAACGCCTTTATTGATTAATTCTGCAATTTTACGTTTTGAGACCACAGTATAATTCATGTTGAGTCTTCCATATTCCCACTGCACAGGGCAGTATATATCCAAAGCATTACAGAGCCAATAATAAGATGATCTCCTGAAAGGCAGAAACGACAAATGTTATTCCTGTTACAAAACTAACTCATACAAGATAATACTTAACTTCACAAATTTTAGATTTCATATCAATAAATGTTGATCAACGAGTTTCCCATAGGTCTGCCACTTTAAGTTACATGGGTTCAGATGAATACTCAGAGCAAGGGTAATCACTCATTCAATACCTTTTAAATCACTGATACTTAAGGTTAAAGTAGTAAACATTAGTTTTGGTTTTGTAGTATATTCCAGAAGCAGTTAACATTACACTTTTTAAAGACATGATAATAATTGAAATGATAAATATGTTTATTTGTCCAAATACTGAGAAATACGAAGATTTTGCATTTTTAGTATTGGACACGTCTGGGAGAAAATAAACTAAAGTGCGGTTCACATTTTCACTTTACTATGGGCTCTTATGGCATTATCTTTCCCATGTACTATCGTTTCCAAAAGTCTGAGTGCATCCACTTTGCCCCATTCTACGGTATATAGAATATTCGCGCTTATGCGGTTGCGACCCAACGATGGAAGCCTCTGACTTCTGTGATTTTCGCTCTCGAAATTCACATTTGTGCTCACGAGTGACCCACTCTGTAAAAGCGGCACTGGTTAAGACTGCCTCAAAAGGCAAATTTGAAGCATTCCCGGGTTCGATGCTTAGTCGTTGTATTTTTTTGCACTCAAGTAATTTCAATATGACTGTGAAAATGAACCTCGAGAACACTCTCTTTACATCAACGCACCCGGTTCTGTTTATTATATTACACGGATTCAATAATGATGCAGGACAACCTAATACGAAAGATGACTCATTGAATCCTTATTTCTCCTTAAGCTAATCTATTTATAGTGAATAAATACTTAAACGTCTCACTAGCTGAATATTTTTGGTCTAACATTGAGTATGGCAAAATCTCCTGAGGGGTAAGATCCCTAATTTCGAAACCAATCTCTCTTTCTCCCACCTAAATATCAAGTCGCATTCTACGTATGATATTTTTGGTGATCCGCGAGTGATACATATCATTGAAATTTCTTAAGCCCGTTTCACATGATACTTGATCCAGTATAAGACCAAGTATGCTAGCTGGTACTTGATATTGAGGACGGAACCCAGTATGATAGAATCTGTGATAGAAGGTTTCACACAATCATTGAACTTGTGCTTGCGATGAAGCGGTACTGTCACCCACAATTGCAAACTGTTAGAAGAAAATTGAAAATCTCCATGAAAGAAGGTGACTTTTGGCTGCTGCAGTAATGTGAGCACAAATGTGAATTTCGAGAGCGAAAATCACAGAATCAGAGGCTTCCATCGTCGCGTCGCATCCGCATGAGCGCAAATAACCTTTGGTGCATTCCGATGGGGCTTTCCCCTCTTGTTTTTTACTCAGTCCCCGTTGATCCTTTTGTCGGTAACTCACTCCCCACCGTAGTCTCACAATAAGTGAAGTTAGCCCAGCAAAAGACGCAGTCCGCAGGAAGTGCCAAATTACAAAGTTTTCCCCCCCATGCCCTATTCTATAAACCGTAGAATGGTGCAAAGTGGATGCACTCAAGACTTTTGGAAATGATAGTACATATTAGCACAGGGCATTTCAAGCCCAACATTCCCAATTATGCTATACAGTGGAGTGCCGATTATCTATGATAAGGGATGGAGAAACCCAATGGGATAATCGAAAGTGATGGAAAATCCATTCATATTCAATTTTGAGGTAATAGTAGTCTTGGTTTCAGCACCATAGTTCCTCAGTCTATCATGCATGTTGCATTGGTTTACTTATGTTTTACCTACCATTTCCTTTACCAGGCGTTCATTCCATTAACTTATCCAAAACATTTCACAAACTAAAATTAGTGCCTATTGATTGGTGAATTTTATTCTCAGACGTCCTGTTCTGCGGCGAATTGGTGAATTTTATTCTCATGTGTCCTGTTTTTATGTACATATGTATTTATGTTTTAACATCTCAGATTCTGGTCAAGGTAGCCTATGCAAACTTGCATGACTACAGCTAGTCGGAGTTCTATTCCTCCATCCAAAGGCATGTATGTCCTATGGGGATAAAGTAGCTTCTTGGAGTTCCAAGTCCCATAAACCTTAGTGCTCCGTCCACAGCCCGCTCTCGAAGTAAACAAGTCAACATCACCAATCACCCCAATACGCAAATACATGATGCCACTTATACTATATTAATCTCATCATTCTCAAATATTTTTAGCTTCTCTTACCTCCTGTAATAAAGTGGGTTATGAAAAATGTCATTCTTGTATAACTATACATCCAATGAAGGTTTCTCACAGGATATATCCAGCAACTTTAATGTTTTTAGGGAGAAATAATGTTGACTTGTGGGGAGCACGTCTACAGACGCGTGTCGGAGACAATGCCGAATTGGGGAGAGCGTCTACAGACACGCTTCATATAAAGATTTTTCCCTCCTCCAGGAATGCGTCCAAAGACACAGTTCCTTCGGATCTATGCTTTGTATGGTTCTGCCATCTAGCATGATTTTTTTTAACGTAGTGGTCTTAGCAGCAGAGGCATAGACATTCTTTACTTTCGTGGAAGTTTTATGGTAGTTTTGAGGCCAAGGAAGCTCTAATGGTACTTTTTCTTCACTTACCCTCGGTCACATTTCTAAGGGAAAAGAATTTAGTTTTGGTGTTCATTTTTGGTGGACGAATGTGTTTCTTTTTCGGTGCTTCTTTGGAGTTCTTTTTGTGCAAATAGTTACAGGTGTACTTTGAACATTTGAAATTTCTTTGATATCTGCTCCTATTTTTTGAGTGGAAATTCAGCTTGTAGGGTATCCCAAGTTTTGCTGCTATTTTGATTCGAGTTTTGTTTCTTCTGTGTAGTAGATATACGTGTGTTACCCATTATTAGGTATGTATTCCTATTTTGTGATATCCTCCTCTTCAAAATATCTCATCCTTGATGTGCTCTTCTTCTGTGTTTTTGACGCTGTTATAATATTTCCGTCGGTGTGTAGTTTATAATTTTTAGTAGTCACTTCCATAGAACTTTTGTTTAGTGTATATGTAGTTCATAATTTTCAGTCCTTAGCCTAAGTTATCCATAAAATGGCTAAGAGACCGCCTACGCTGCCTGCTGATGTTATAAACAAAATGTTGGAGCTTAGTGAAGAAGAGCAAAGTATGCGTGAAAGCAGCTCACAATCAGAGGAGGAACACTCAATTGTATCAGTGGGAAATATCGCTGGTACCAGTGGTACAGCAGCAGGGTTTCCTCGCAGAATTCAAGAATTGCAGATTTCTGAGAGCGAAACAGAAAGTGAACCGGAGGATGATGATGATGATGAGGAAGGCAATACAATGCAATCACATTCCACCATCTGGATTGAACAAGGTACTCCTAGACCTAGATTCCCGGCTAGATTTGAGGCTGGTTCAAAAGGTGATCTAGTAGAAAAATATCAGTCTGACGAAATTTTTAAACATTACATTAATTATGATATATGTAACTATATAGCTCAGCAAACTAATTTGTATGCGTAGCAAAAAATAAACGAAAAACTTGGCACAGAAAATGAAAAGGAGAAGCTGCGATAAAGATTGGGTTGATATCAATGGGGAGGAAACAAAGTTGTTTTTTGCAATGATGCTTTTGCAGGGTATTATACAAAAGCCCACTATAACCAGTTACTTTACCCGCAACCGGCTCTTGGCAACCCCCATATTTTACGAAATAATGAGTGAGAAGAGGTTTTTTCTCCTCTTGAGATTTCTGCATTTGCAGATAATGAATCTTTTAGTGACACCGGACCAGTATCCCCTAAGTTGTATAAAATCAAGCCTTTCTTCGGTCACTGTTTAAGAAAATTTTCTGAGAGCTACATTCCCGAAGGACACATTTCTATTGATGAAAGTTTATTGCTATGGAAAGGCCGTCTTGGGTGGAAGGTGTATATTCCAAAAAAAAAAGGTCGCTTTTTGGAATGGAATGGTATAAGGTTTGTGAGGCAAAAAGTGGGTATGTTCAGAATATAATGATGTACACGGGACAAGATATGGAACTTGCAAATGACATGGATGGAGTTGATGTGTGCAGTTTCACAAAACCCTCACAGATTGTGCTAACACTTTCAGAAAAGTTACTAAACAAGGGTTATCTGATAGGTCTCGATAATTACTACAGCAGTCCTGAGCTCTATGATTTTTTGAATTTGATGGAAACCGATGCGTTGGGAACGGTGAGGTCAAACAGAAAGGAGCTGCCAAAATTTGTTATGATGAAAAAATTGAAAACGGGAGAAGTTGCAGCCGCCTTCAGAAATAAGTTGATAGCTTTGAAGTGGAAGAACAACAGGGATGTTTGTGTATTGAGCAGTATCCATGATGCTAGTACAAAGACAGTGCGGGACAGGAAAGGGAAGACAAAGGAGAAACCTCTCGCCAATGTGGAGTACAATGACACCATGGGAGGAGTTGATCTTTCGGATCAGTACATGGTGATGTACAGTACGGCGAGGAAGAGAATGAAAAAGTATTATCAGAAGATATTCCGACACCTTTTTGATCTATGCACTTTCTACACTTACATAATATATAAAAAGCATGAAGGGAAAGAAAATCATCTGAATTTCCGTTTAGATCTTGTTTACTGTTTATTCCACAAATACGGAAGAGCGATTTATAAGGTGCCAGCAAGTCACTCAAAACTAGACCCTCCCCTAAGGTTATCAGGAAGGCATTTTCCAGACCTAAATCCACCAACTGCCACTAAAAAATATGCACATAAGAAATGTGTAGTGTGTTTGTCACACAAGCAGAAGAAAGAAACAATATATGTACTACTGCAGAAGTAAATTTTTTTGGTCAACAATATAGCATGAAAAAATAGCATGAAATTACCAAATTGTTGTTAGCAAAAATTGTTTAAATAATTTATCAGACAGTTCAAAACATTTTTTCTTTCCACATTTTTACTCAGAAATCAACAACATTATATTCAACCAAAATAAAATGTATCTATCAAAGGATAAAAAACCCCCACCAGGGGAGTGACTATTCAAAAAAGTGTTCCCATTAAAGGGGTTAATGGAATCCACCTACAAAACATAAAAAAATCTATCACTTTCTTTTGCATTTTTACATTGTGTACGTTATTTTCTATGGCCATCCTAATTTTTTTAACATACAAAATGTCTGGTACAGAGGTGTTATCCTCATGTTTCAAGAACTACATCAATGTTTTTGCTGACAGCAGCACAATTTGGAGAGAAATTTGTTTTGAGTCGATTGTTTCTTCCTTATCACTACTGTAGTCATCTATGCACTAGTGTTTGCTGTTCAGGAGGCAAAGATGATAGCATTGTCATCAAGAATCAGACATCCTTACAGTTCAATCGTCATGACTAAGCCATTCAGAGTTATGTTAGCTACTGAGTTTCCCTTGGATGTCCTTTCAATTACCCCCAACTTCTTGGGAATATATATTATGCAATGCACTTCCTTTTTCCCGAATTAAAAGACATTTTGAATCAATTATTTTCAAGAAGGAAACTTAGCAACAATAAATGGCCGTGGAAGCAATATAAGCTAGCTTGCCCAGGTCGCACAAACAGTGACTTGGGAATCACTCACGGGACTCACAATTATACAGTTCCAGCAGTTCTGTCATGTGCATCATAGAATATCCTTCTACTGGACCTTTTGTGAGGGTAAAATGTAGGAAATTTGTAGACTTGAACATGACCACTGGCTGTGAGTGCAAACAAAAGTGGTAGTTGGTGGGGAGGGGACAGAAAGGAAGAATAGGGGAGGGGTTGTCGAGAGAATAATCATTGGATAATCCGACAGTCACTTGAATGAACATCAGATAATTGTCACTCTACTGTATTTTTAAATAGTCACTATAAGAATGCTGATTGTAACGGTACCATTGGTACCCCCATCGGTTAAATGCCAAAAGGTTGGCAGTACACCCGGCGGAATAATGGGACCAGCAATAAGTAAAAAAAACTTGCGGTAGTAATGGTGAGAAGTGGGGTTGTTGTTGGTTCACGGGAGAACAGAGAGGACATATTTTGGGGAGAAGACCAGCTTGATGAAAAGGAAAAGTATAATTTTGAAAGGTGTATGCGATAAAAGACGAGTGAGGATGGCCAAACAGGTGAAGAATACACTACCGATGGCAGGGAGAGAGCGATCGCCGGGGGAAACAACCGCCTGCTGCGATTCACCACGTCACATTGTTTCCGGTAGTGCAAAACGGGGGGAAGCCGCCGGACTACTAAAAATCGCAAGGTTTATTTTATGTACGATGTGCACGTGATACATCATGGGTATCATTTGAATTGGGCCCAATTACTGAATTAATTCACTAAATAATTATAAAAGGAAAGAAAGTGAAATATCATTAATTTCCTACCTGAATTATTTTACGTAAATAAACCAATTGGCTAGGCTGGGGTTTTCCAGAACTCCACCTATAGACCTTGTGCCTTCGAGGATATTTTTCCATTCTTCAATAGACTGACACAATCGAAGATCTCCTTTACTGTTGTTGAAGAAGCTTAGCCTGACCAGATGTAAACCAGGCTTTCTGAGGTTGAAAGCTCTCACTTCTTTCAATGTTTACAATAGTTAAGAGGACATATTGACCACCGAAAATTATGCATTCTTTCACAGCGTGAATAATAAGTAACCAAGAAAAATATAATCAAAATACCAGCACCAACAGATGGAAATATTACTTGCAGTAACCAGTGACGTTATATGGCCTCAAAAGAGATATACAAGTGCCCTCCAGCACCGTATATTATGAGACTAAGCTTATGAAAAGATAACACCAATTGGTAAAACAATACAGAGAACGTCACCTAACCCTTGAACACTTCATGATTTGATAGCCAAAATTTCAGAAGATACAGGCATTCAAACTTCACAAGTCTGTATGGTTGGTATGGTCACGCCAGGCACTGATCAGCATTTTTATTGAGTGTCTGTATGGGCATGATAGGCGTTTAACATTCCTATGTATTGTCTATGACGTAGCCTATGCATGTATTTGGCAACGGTGAACATAAATAAATAAATGAATAAATAGCTGTTGAATTTGTCTATGAAACTTTATATGATTCATTTTTACAATGAAACTCCCAGGCTTAAATACTATTTAATATTTCTACATACCGTATTTACTCGTGTAAGCCGCGCACCTTTTTTCCAAAAATGCCGGTGAAAAAATGGGGGTGCGCGGCTTACACGAATCCTCTAAATTTTCATGTAAGCCGCGCACCATTTTACCTTAAATTCCTGCCGTTAGTTTCTCCAAAGTGAATAAAGTAAGTCCTCACCTTATGATCATCTGACTTACGAACATACATATCCAATCAAAAAATTCAAACTTGTGAAGTAATGTCAAATTTGACGCCCCCGGATAAGTTATTTTGCCGTTGCAGCCGGCGGTGTGGCGTGCAGCAACTCGCGGATTGGTACTACCCCTCTTTGCCGCGACAAATTTTAACAATATTATCTCGATATATCAATTTGCAATGTTTCTTGTTTACTTGCATCATAAATTTTTACGGATGATTCGGAAGTAAGACGAAAGCCGAAAGATGCCCTGCAAGTAGTGATATATTTGGAGATATTGCTACTCTTTACATTTCAATGGAAATCGACTTCCATGTGTCAAGCTGCCTTCGCATGTAATAGAGGCATGATTCCATTCACTCATTCGTTTTGTGATGACAAATAATTATTACCTGCAATTCGAGGCTCTATTCAGGTTATCGTTACGAATGGTAAAATATCCTTCCCAGGGTTTGTGGAAATTGCCTTACAGGCAGTCTTTCCATCCAGCTATCCCTCTCAATCACTCAGCCGGAAACAATAAAGCTGTCAGATTTTAGGGTGATACCTCAGTCAGATCTGAACAATTGGCGTGTCCAAACCGGTTTTTCCCAGAAGATCCCTCAAGAAAAAAGTTCTTCGTTCCTTATTTCTGGGCGCGACGACATTCATCTGCGAGGGACTCATTCAGCGAGAAAGAAAAGGGGGTAACCTGAGAGGATCACTCCTTCACCTTATCTGTTGTTATCTACCCTCGCCCAGTTTTGCTTTTATCCAGGTGCCTTTCACTAGTGGGGGAGGAGTTGGACCTCCTTTCAGGGGCCTCGGCAGCCAACACTAGATTGGTACGGCCGATGCTCGAACGAGGGAGCCGTTATTTCGGTCGATTCAAATTGTACCCTTACCCAGGTGGTAGCTGTGAGGTTGACTTCGCACTCCTTCATGATTTTTCCACAACCTGAAATTATGTTGCGTAGCGCCCGAGTGAGCTTTGAAACGCATCGCCACATCAATGGGATAAATAACGTAGTGCATCGGCGCATGCAAAGAGAGAATCGGAACTCTAATCCGTTTTTACTTCCTTTTATAGGAAGCATCATTCACTCATGGAAGTGGATACCACGCCAGGAAATCCATTTTCAGACCGTTGACTTTTACATCGCCATGCTAATAGATAAAGAAATTCTGCTTTCACCGTTTGGCGCAGGAAGGATGTTGCTAGAACTTATTTCATAGGGCTTGATACATACTTGTGCGTACTTGATATCAACCACATCGGAGAAAAAATTAGTTTACTTGCCTAAAATCGATCATTTCGCAGAAATGCTATGAGAAGTGATACGAAAATGAGCTTTGATATGAGTTCTAGCTGCATCGTTTATCTTTCAATGCGGATACTCCTTAAGTTGGTACGTAAGTTTAATACAATTACTATAGTCGTGTAAAGCAAAGAGGATGTCAAGCACTTATTTCCACAGGCCTTCATGCCGAGCGCTGGCGCTTCCGGCAGTCCAGCGAACGGCTACGCGTCCTTGGCCTGCCTCTTCCTCTCCCCTCCATCACTCTCTCTCTCTCCCCCCACCCTCACCTCGGCGCTCATAGTTAGGGGGTCTGAGTAAAGCGATATTTTTTCTCGAGTCAGCATCACATTTCATCAAAAGTATCACATTTCACTCATCGCTTTCCCACGCCCTAACTTCGCAGGTGGCTTCCAAAAGTAGGGGGGGGGGGGCCTTGCCCGCTGGGAGTCACTTATCAGCTATGACCACGAACCAAACGTATCACATTTCAGGCATCTATCAGTTACGGACGGCATTCTGCTTTTATTTGTTGATTCGCCGATGGATTTCCGTAATCGAATGATCATGGGTTGAAATTGTATATAATTCTGCAATTATTTTAGCTTGATATTTCATTTCAAACAGATGCCAATTTTAGAGCTGGATGATGTGATTGTATACAACTGTGATTATTGTGTGATGTTAGGAGAAAAATATGCACCATAAAACGGGCTGTGTATCGTGACGATATTAAAACGTAACGCAATAAATTCATGAGAAAGATGTACTTCAACACTTAACTTTGGCACAGAATTTCTATTAAAGAACGTGCATTCATGTTATGACAAAATGATGCAGGCTCAAGGGAAAAAAATTGATTTTTTGAAAAAAATAATTTTTTTCCTCACGAGCCTGCCCGAAAATGGGGGTGCGCGGGATACACGAGGGCGCGGCTTACACGAGTAAATACGGTAGATAATGAACCAATATCTAAGGGTAGGGCTTCTAACGTCAGCGCAAGAGCCGTCAACTAAAGGAGAAGGGGGAGAGAGAGTAACATATATCCGGCAACACTTTGTCCTTAAGCATCATGGTAAAGTGAAATCATGGAATGCACTACACATTAACAATAGAAATATGTGGGCAATCCCAAAAACGTGTCCCGCAAAGTTTCCAATTAATACGAAATAACTAACCCAAATTAACTTGTGATTTTACTTCACCACGGAGATCCAACATGCTGTTATGCTTAATCAGTTTATGTTATGTGAGAACTGACTCTTGAGTGCCATTATTCTTAGGCCCCACTCAGCTACACCATCGATTATTGCAGATGGAATTTACTTCTGGAGAAAAACATCATCCAAGAATCATTGGAATCGTTTCCAATGAAAACCTACAATATTCCAGCAACTAATTTTTTTCACTTCTAAGAAGTTGATGAAAGTCCAGTTTTATACTGACTAAGTTAAATATTTTCTTGATATGTTAACTGAAACTAATACCTTCTCCAAACAATAATGCTCACGTGAACTGACCGACAGTATAATGTAATATACAAAACCTAACTTTCTCTAAACAACTAGTCAACGAAAAGACTTTGTCATCTTGAGGTAAATGTTAACCAGACATCACAAAACCACACCCAAAAGATATTTTGTAACCGGTCCCGTTTGGATGTTGTTTTTTTTGGCTTGTGTTAAATTTAGATAGATTTAAATTTAGATTTTCGTGTGAGTGTGAGTGTTATTCCCATCCTTCCCCCATTCATCCCCTCCCCCAATCCTTCTTATGTTTTCTGGAAGATGGGATTCCCCATGGCCCCCTCTAATACAGGCCGGAACATGGAATTTTGGCAACGCTGTGTGTTAGTCCTATCGTTGCTGTTTGGAAGCATGGCGTCTTACGGGAGAAGTGTGTCCGTGTGATTAAAAACGTATGAATTCACTAGTTAAAAAGGCCGAACTGGACTAATTTTTTGTATATTGTGTTGGCTAAAGGTACGTAAATGCGTTTAAAGATATTTTCTGAGTTTAAGGTGGAAAATCACGATTATTTCTTCAAAAGCATTTTGCGATCACTTGCCGGCCGGCCATTATTGGAATGATATTGAGAGTACAAAAATGCTGGATTAAAAGGCAGAGCAGGGATTATTTTTTTGTATATTGTTTTGGCTAAAGGTAAGTAAAATAGTGTTAAGATATTCTCTGTGAGTTGAGGGTGGAAAATTACGATTATTTCTTCTAAAGCATTGCGACTACTTACCGGCCGGCCATTACGGAGGGAAATTGAGAGTACACAAATGCAATGTACAGGCACTTCCAATGAAAAGTTACCACTGCAGAGCCGAAATTTCTAAGTCCGGAGTTTTTTGTAAATTTGGCATCGCTGCGTCACGGCTTCCCCCTAGCGGAGCCTGAGGAAGTTCTTACCGTAAACAAACCCCCTTCCCTCCTCCGCCCTCCTTTCCTTTCTTAGCGGAAGGGACCAAGGGATTACTGGCGGTCGGTCTTTTTCTCATGCCCTAAAGGTGGGCGTTTCTCCGAGTCGCGCAGCCAGACGTCGGAGGTCCCGAACATACCTCTACGCTCGCCACCACCATCACGTATTGGCATAACATCAAAAATCGACGTTCACTTAGAAGAGGAAATCACAAATCATCATTGTTCATTATCACCCCCAATTTGTATGTGTCCCTTGAATAATCGATGAATAATTGAATAATTAATTCCTTGGTCTATTGGTGTTGTTTCACGTTTGTGCTATTTCAGTGTGAGTTCATTAACATGTTTTATTCTCACATCGATGTGGTCAGAAGTTTTATAAATATGCGATCTCAATGTTTTAAGACTAGGAATAGTCTCAGAAGAAGAAAATAACGTGCCGAATTGTCGTAATTTCCACGAGTTTACCGTAGGATTTATGGTATAGACTCGTAATTTGAATAATAACAATACCCATTATATTATTGCTTGTATAATACCAATACACATCTGTTATTGACCACGCAGCCGTTTCCCTAAAATCTGGTCTAATATCTGCTGCGATAAGAGACGAGGGCCTCCCTGCGACAATGATGCAAAATGGGGAGCTGCGCGAGATTAAGGACCTAGGTTGAGAGGAGAAGAGAGAAAAGACCTCAGGCAGGAGACCTTTCTCATGCGACTAGTTTCACCCAAGTCGTCGGCATATATATCTTTAGTTGCAATTCCTCCTATTTACGATTCTATTCTTCACCCGCGAAATTCTGCGGTCATAAACTACGGCCACTACGCGCATATTCCTATAATCCATTAAAAGCAATCTTATAAATTTTGAGCCTCGGAACGTCGGAACTTTTTAGTGATCAGTTTTCTTTTCATTGGAGTAATGGATTTTTGAAATTCGGTTCTAGCTAGGCAGCAGTGAAGAAATATTGAAGAAGAAATTGTGCCTAAGTGACTTTTCAGGATTTTAAAATATTTTTTGGACTTGTGTTTTTAGTTTTTCAAGCCTTTGGTAGCGCTTTCTGTTCATCGATCAGCAGTGGTTTTTATTTATTTTGTGGTATATTCTTTTACAATGTGGGCGGAATATTTTTGTATTTTTAGTTTTCGAAAATATCTGTATTATCGACACCTCAATGTTGTATTGTTTTTCATATCAATGTCGTAATGTTTTTTGAAATGTTATAATTGGAATCCTTTTTTGGTCTAACATTGTTCTACATCGAAATCGTATTTTATATGATTCCCTGGTCCTCTCGGCCCTTGTTCACAGGTCACTTCTGGCATTGGTGTTATATAATGGCTTGTTATGAATTATCACGTTTTGAGTTCGATTAAAAAGTGATAGAGGCGCAGAAAGTGTCAGTGACTAAGAAGAATGAGTATTTGATGGAATTTGAACAAAAATATTACATTTAGGACAACATAAGAATATTCCCGACTACTTATTGTTTATAGGAGACCTGCAGATGGTCACAAAATACCACCGACTTCTTCTGTCTATCTTAGGAAGCTTGAAAATTTAAATTTAGATCATCAATTATGCTACATTTGAATCTATATGAAAATACTTATCAACGGGTTAACATCAGGCTAAACCTAATCATCGCGTGGCACACCCGAAGAACATTTTTGATCAACAGGTTAACATCTACATTTACGTAATACCGTGCAAGCCACCGCGAGGACGTGTGGCAGAGGGTGAACTTTTGTTTTTCAGCTGTACTCATTATCACTAAACTCCACTGACTCTGCTTTGATGAAATCGCGAGAATATTGAGCCGTGCGACCGGATAAGTTTACGCAGAATCACGTTAAATTATTTTTCTTTGCGTACGCTCCAGGAACATACTTGTTGTTCACGCCCTTCAGCCCTTGAAAAGAGTGGAGTCTTTTTAGGGTCCATGAAACATTCCAGAAATACACAAGTTAGGAATCTTTTTCATGTTGTTCATACACACTTTCAAATTAAATAGAAATTTATTTAATCACCGAGTGGTTGAACAGTGGACACCAGCTAGGATTCTTGGCGCATTGTGATTCAGTATGGGTAGTTGATTTACTTCGCACGTATTATCAATGATTATTTTACCTTTCGGGTATCCTGCGCTTTTAAGTAGCAGTATTCAGCCATATCTATGATATACGCAATTGCAATGATTGCAATGGTTGCAATGCAATCTAGTGCTCTAGTGGAAAGGGAAAAGGGAGAGGTGAATGCCTTATGGGGGGCGGCATGTTCCCTCTGACCACATTGTTGAGTCCCTGTTTTGAGACAATGGGGATGGGGAGGACCGGTCTCCGCGAAGAATAATTTTCCACTGCCCGAAAACCTTACTCCATACGTTTTATTGCACCCGCGACCCCTTCCACGCGGTATACCTCGGGTCAACATCCTCCGAGTTTATGCCCTTGCAAGCCAGTGCCCCTGCAGAAGGAAGCAGGTAAAACCTTAGAGACGTCTGCCCATCAACTCTTACACCTGAGTGATTATAAGTTTTTTCTAGTCACATTACCAGGCGAATATTTCAAAACATTTAAATATCCACGAGTGAACACGTTTATCAAAATGGTTTCTCGATTTAGGTGTGCTGGCCTCTTATTGATTTCATACGTGGTTTGAAGGAAGTAACCATTCACACACAAAAATGAATCGATTCCGTCACATTTAAGAAATATATCCAAACACTTTTGCGATAATATTTGCTGTGCAATATGGTCGAATAATAGAACACCTGTCCATCAGAAGGGAAAGATAGGAGCAGCATATTGTAATTAGTATTCTCAGTTGCGATTAATGTTCATAAGGAAATTTACTAACTGCCGTCCACACTTTCCGCAATCGGAGCAATTGGCCCCTCGAGAGGAGATCGCCGGGAGGCGGCTGGGTGCCCGCGCGTCCCGTTTGCGAACCCATCCTAACGGGGAATTTCCAGCTAGACAATTCTTCCTCGGCGCCCCTCCCCTACGGGACGAGGAGAATAGTGTGTGGCGATCCTTCGGCAGGGGGAGGAAGACACGCGGCTCAATGCCACGTTTGGGCACAAGGGTAGAGCGAGAGTCGGGGGTATTTTGCGACCATCGTGAGAAGAAGCATTGAAAGAAGACTGACCGCCAGTAATCCCTTGGTCCCTTCCGCTAAGAAAGGAAAGGAGGGCGGAGGAGGGAAGGGGGTTTGTTTACGGTTAGAACTTCCTCAGGCTCCGCTAGGGGGAAGCCGTGACGCAGCGATGCCAAATTTACAAAAAACTCCGGACTTAGAAATTTCGGCTCTGCAGTGGTAACTTTTCATTGGAAGTGCCTGTACATTATATGTAGGGAATTTAGCAGCTATTCTGTTTTTATGCTAATATTATTATTACTGGGTTAACAGTGATTGTTATTTTTGGTGGGTCTTATGAAATACCATGGTGTAGTTGTGTCTATATAAATGTCGTTTATTACTGAAGAAACAACGGCTACTTCATGAGTCTATTGATGTGTCTAAGAATTGATGTTACTCAGGTTTTCTAAAAACAATCATAAATGTACTACACTTCGCTGTGATTAGCAAAACGATGTTTATTCCTACAACTTCTCTCTTCAAAGATGCCCCGGCGTTTTTGTGTGCCAGGTTGCAAAAGCAACTACCTCTCCACCAAGAATAAGGGGTATGTGACTTGTGTTCCGATTCCCCAAAGACGAACGCAGTAGAAAGCAGTGGCTGAAGAATATTCCTGGAAGGACTGGAATCCTTCTTCAAACGCAGTAGTTCGCATCAAGCATTTTGCTGAGCGGGATATCCTCCACTGTTCAACTTTCACGGATGAGAGCGGTGAAGTGCAAAGTTACCAGTTAGATCGCCCAAAGTTGTCCCCTGGTGATGCTCTTACTTTGTTCAATGTTACTACTCTGTGTTCACCTCCCTCATTACATGGCCCCATATCCCATGTTTGTGAAAATCAATTGAAATATAGTTAAGTGAAGTGCTGTTCTTTGCTTTGTGAAGTGCAACATGCAATGTAAGTTGTGAGTAGCTTCTAAGGCTGTGATAGTGAATGACAGTGAATTGGTAAAATAGTTTCATGGTGTATTTTTAATTGTCCAACCTCACAGACATTACAAACAACACTGATACATTAGTCTTACAGCTAACAATCCTCTTAAGCTTACACCATTTTCATGGCTGAATATCCATGCGATTACAACTATCTACCTCAAGTAAACACTCGCCACGTAAATGTTTGCATTTTTAGTAGTTAATCATTTTCCAAAAAAATTCCTTTTTTTTCAACTCTCCCACCCACAACGAATTTCAACCATTACATGTATAGCCCACAAACGCGTGACACCGCATTATCCACTAGACTGAGAAATTTCATTGGCCTGTATGTAATATTCTTGTGGTTATTTGCAATAATTCCTCCTGAAAATCACAAAAATTCCACATTCTTGTTTTCTTGTATTACTTACATACATTATTTTCAAACCGGTGAACCTTGCTTAGCTGATTCCTATTCCAATGTTGCTTTCTACTTCGTCTACCCAATCTGTTAGTGTTTAATGTGAAAAACAAATTTTTTTGAGCTTACATATTCACATTTTCCTCTAAAACTTGATTTTTTTCAAAATGGTGAACACTACACCACAGGTATCTGTGCTGTTACTTCTCTCTACCTCAGATTCACACCCTCAACGTGAAATATTTTACATTCTTAGCAGTTTATTATTTACAAAAAAAGACTAATTTTTAACTCTCCCACCCGCACTTTTAAAGCTATGGAATTTCAATCGTTTGACGTATGGCTTTCAAATTACACACAAACATGTAACACTGTATTTTCCACTTTACTGAGAAATTTTATCGGCCTGCGTGTAATGCCCTCAAGAGTTAATAGCCATCACTCCCCCTGATTCTCACAGATAACTACACATTCTAAGTTCCTCGTAAAACATTCATCGCTTTGAAACCGATGAACGCTGTACAGCTGATACCTATTTCACAGTATACAATTGTTTAGACTGTGCCTGTTCCAATACTACTTTCTACTTACCCTACATATCTTAGTGTTAAACTTTATTATTTCAAAACAATTTACTTATAAGCTTACATTTGAATATATGCTCCTTTTACACTTGATTTGTGTCAAAATGGTGAACGCTACCCCACAGATATTTTTTCCTTTGATAGTCTTGTAAAACTCGTTGAAAACGATTTCTGGAAATCATTCATCAGTGAATTTAATTGCTCAAGGATGTGTCGTGACTGTTTCTTTGCGAGCCTGATGATGATGCGGTGCATCGAAACCCGTGTCGATTAAAAATTTATATCTGTGGA
Organism: Pyrrhosoma nymphula; assembly: GCA_963573305.1. Lineage (NCBI taxonomy): Eukaryota > Metazoa > Arthropoda > Insecta > Odonata > Coenagrionidae > Pyrrhosoma > Pyrrhosoma nymphula. The sequence goes on from OY754330.1 coordinate 151,256,880, forward strand.
AAATTGCACCGTCTTAGTTCTTATTGTGACTGTTTCTGATTGGAATTCAAATGTATTACTTACAGCAGCTTTTAGTTATTCCATATTCAGAAGTTTAATTTACGCTTTTGATGGTCGTTTGCACTTTGAAATTTGAGAGTGATGTTATTTGATCTACGAAATTGCTTCTTGTAAGTTTATTTACTCAAGATGGATTGATTACGTGAGATAATGTATTTTATGCCATTTTCCTTTGAAATAAATGTTGTAAAGTTTTGAAATGTTGAATTGTTTCATTCCTGAAATAATCCTGGTGATAGCTGCAAGAAGATAACCGAAAACCTTAAAAATATTTTGTTCGGACGGATGTGCATCCAGGGAGGTGTTAACACGGTCCTGTCTTTTCACAGCCGTTTAATGAGATATCTTTGTGATGATTGCAATATTTAAGTTTAGCTTCCCCTTTGAAGTTAAAGCCTAATGCATATTTTAACAACAACGTACCTTGGAGAAGCCCTGTCAGCTGTCGCGACTATATATTTCTAAATTAATACTTCTGGACAGCCATTCATTTGCATAACTTTTGTTACTTAACTAACCAAAAATTCCTTCCTGGACTGCAAAACATGTTTTTAATCGAAAATGCTGTGAGATTAAATCGCCCAAGTTCATCACTTGTCTCACTTGCCATTACCAATTCTCACATATGCCTACAACAAAATGGTATAAAAATACGAAATAGGTATTAGAATTACTCAAATGATGCAACCCTATGTTATACATTAGCATAACTGATGTCCGTCGTGGTAGTCACATCAGTTCTATCCCTACTCGCAACGATGACAGTGAATAAGCGGGTCTTCCGCGCAGGGGACCACCCTTCGCCCCCGGTCTGCGAGCTTTCGCTCATCACCGAGGGCTAGGAAGGGCTGCGGGAATGGGAAGGTAAAAGGATAGGTGAAAGGGTTTTGGGAGAGGGAAGCTTCCGGCCCCATAGTCATAATTGGACTAAGGGGTAGAAAACGGAACGCGAAACAACATATAATCTCCAGCGTTTGCTGAGGTGAATTCTATAAATAAGAAAACACCGGATCGGCAGCCGTCCTAGCCCGGCCCGCTAGATTCGCAACGATGACAGCAGACAGAATAACAACAGGACCACGGGCGATGCAGTAGGACCACTGACGTCAAGAAAAGCGCTGTTGACAAATTGCATGTTCCGGCCTGTATTAGAGGGGGCCATGGATTCCCGCAATAGTGACCTCCCCCCCCAAAGGGATTCCCGCAATAGTGTCCTCCCCCCCCAAAGGGATTCCCGCGATACTGACCTCCCCCCCCCAAAGTGATTGGCATCGAGTGCGAAGCGGGAGGTGACCGCCAGGTCAAGTGGGCAAACTCACATGAGTTAAGTTGGCCTGCAAACCCCGAGTGTGCAAGTTTCCCACCCCAAAATACACCCCTACATTCCCCTCCCCCCCCATTTCTTTGATGGAGGGGCCACAGCTTAAATACGGCGGCCGCCTCGAGCCGGAGAGGATTGCTGATGGTTGAGGCAGTGGCTATCGACGGTGGACCAACGAGAGGCAGGAGGCGCTGAGGCAAGCACAAGCGAGGCGAAAGGAGAAGAGGCGAGAAAAGGCTGGAATTGGAGATTGCCGGAAGGGATAGGCTGAGCGACCTAGGAGAGAGAAAGGGAAAGAGTTGCAGTCATAGTAAAGAAGAGGTTCCACACTCAATGTCCGCAGCCAAGCCGTAAGGAAAGTGTCGCCGCTCACGAAGCTGTTGCCCAGTAGCAGTATTTCGATATGCCAGGATAAGTACCGTTCCTGTCCTGTCAAAGCCACAAGCTATCATTTAAAGCAAGGCCCTTGTGCAATCCCCCCCCTTTGTTAAGAAGAAAAGTGCACTGGTAATCCCCGGTCCGTATCATTTTGTTTTTACCCTTCTTCCCTATTATTCTCCCAATCCCCGTACGTGTGTTTGGAATGCGTGTGTAGCTTTTTCAAGAGATTATGTTGAATTAAATTGGTAAAAAAAATGCTAATCAAGCATAAGTGATTGCTTATGCGCAATATAGTAAAAGGGAGTATGGACTAATGAAGCCGTACTAATTTGTCCCAAGTCGACATTGTTAAAAAAAGAATCGATTGAGTTCATTGTTCATTTAACCGATTTCAATATTGGACTGTGTAAATTAGAATTAGGATTTATGTTTTCAAGTGTATTTTTCACGGTGTTGTTTTTCATTTGCTATCGATGCCTAAGTTATTCAGGCACAATAAATTGTTAAATTGATAAATCTGGTTGTCAGAACGATCTTTTCTCCCATCGTGTTGCCATCCCCACGTTGCTGTGAAGGTAAGATCGCGATTTCGCGCCTTCTCCTCTTTCAACTCTCTCGACTGCCCATCCCGTGTCCGTTAAAGGATTTCACCCTGACCCTAACAGCCTCATTAAATTCCGACGAACTAAGCTGGCCCCCTTTCCCCCCCCTATTTCCCCACCCCTTAGCCCCGTAACGCAGGTACCATCCGATCTTCTCTTGTCGCATCGTCCACCCCGGTGGATAATTCGACTGGCGCCCAATACTGCCTTGCATCACGCGGCTGAACAGATTTCTCCCCCCCCCTCATCCCCACATTCTTTTCCTTCTCGCGCCCTTTTACCGTGACCGCTTTCAGGCCCGGCCGTGCGAGAGGTTACAATTTAAATACATGATTATTAGTATTTATCATTCTGGGTGAAAACATGTACTTGAGTTTGCGTTTCTAGGTATTGACAAAGAGGGCCTAATGTAAAATTATTTGAACCCTTTAACTTTTCAATCTGCTAGATAATTAAAAATTTTCTATGAATTGAAGAGTTGCATGTAAATTTTAATTTACCTGTTCTCACCTCGATCACAGTATGTACGTAGTAATGTTTGGTAGTGATGTAGTGACTACATTTAGTGGCACAATTTCAATAGTGGACACAGGGTCCACTTTTTTTATCTTTTTTGAAGCAGCAGCTTTTGGTGCTACTGGGTTACCATGCAAGAGATTGCATGGATGAGTGGTAGGACACAGTTTTACCTTACATACATATAGATTATTAGAGTGAAAATAAAGCTATCAAAAATTTAACTACTGAAGTCAGAGAACACACAATATAACAACCTTTTTCCCATACATGAATTGGTTTACCAATTGTGGTTTTGTCAACCATGAGGTTTTTCAGGAAATGTAACCTCTGTAGCAAGCAAAGAATTCCCATTTTTTTAAATATGTACTGACATAAATTCATGGTCACATACCTTGATTGAAATTCCTTTGTGCACAATGAATGAGAGATGTTTTCAATTGAATCACACAAACAATGAGTGTAGTCATAAGTTGGATATATACACCACTTATTTCCTGAACGATGGTGAGGAATAAACTTAATCCTATATGCAACAGGATCCTGCTTCCCTTCTTCTAGAGTTAACTTAAGTCTCAACGTAGCTTCTCCTTCATCTAACTTTCCATTTTTCATATCCTGAATAAGAAAAAAGATTCAAAATTCTCAGCTCCAGGAATTATTTAAAAAAAAGGGATAATTACCTATATAAAATTAAATTAAATTCACCTCAAAAAGTGTAAGACTTTCTCTAACTGGCCTTTCCCTCCAAGGAGAAGGTGGGGGATCAAATCCCTTAATTTCTTCCTGTTTTTGGTGGCAAACATAAGCAAGATTATTTTTTATAAGAACCACAGCCCACTCATAAAGTTGATTGAAGTAATCAGATGAGTGAGTGACATCATCAGGTTTGAAGCCTGAAAAAAAATTAAAAACCATTACATATCATACAAGTTTCAGGGTAATATTGAGGATATTATTTTAACCCCATGCTACATTTCTTGGGTTGATAGAAGTGACAAAATAAGAAAGATACTTTACCGAACTGAAAGGCACAAAAACTCCTTCATTTCTATCTGATAACTGACAGTTAATGGTGGATTAAAAGAGACAAAACATTAAGCCACTGTAATCCATTGAAGATAACAAACAAAATGAGGTACAAGTACGTTTCAAAGAAGCCACTGCCCAAGGGATACACAAATATTATATTGTTATACATCATACAAAGATTCGAGGATTACAGGTGCTCCTAACTACACCAAGCTTATTACCAAGAAATAGACATATATCTATACTGACAAACCATAACACAGTGGTGAGTTACAAACAAAATGATTAATTTCATTGCTTAAAATAAAAAATGATATACCAGTAATGAGAATTAAATAAAATTATATGCTGTACATACAGTCCAAAAAATTTCTCTTTCTTAACTGAAGGTGTACAAAATGTCTTGTACAAACAAAAGTTTAAATCAAGGAAATTTTACAGGTGTTTCTACTTACCAAGCCACTTCACCATATCCATTATTCCCATGTAGAACTTTTCCTCCTCTTTCTCCGGGTTAGTATCATCATATCTTAAATAGCATTTACCCCCTGTTGCAAGAGCATAGCCAAAATTAATGTTAATGGCTTTTGCATGACCAATATGCAAAATTCCATTAGGCTCCGGAGGAAACCTGGTGATGACCTACAAAGAGGGAATAAAAAATGAGTGTAAAACAACATTTTTTAATTTTGAGGAAAATAACTCTAATTAAATGAAAGGTAGGTACCTTGCCTCCGGTGGCTTTCAAATGATCAGCTAAAAGTTTGGAGGTATTTGGTGTTATAACATATCCTTCTGTCTTGAAGTTTTCACCAGGCCTATGGAACATTCCCTTACTTTTTATCTGCTCACCAATTGGAAGATAAGAGGCTGAGTTGTTGGCAATTACACCTGCAGGAAAAGGGTTTAAAATCAGTGCATCAACGTACACAGATTAAATAGTCTCACTGTATCTTCAGTCTGGCAGCCTCATGACTTTCTCCTTATCACCAAATTTTTCAATAAAATTTTCTTGGTTTATCGATAAATGAAAATCTATAATCATATCTCTTCTCTATCTACGAAGCTTGCATCCTGTGTTTTCATGATCAGACAGCTGGCTCCAATTGTGTCGACTGAAGTTTTGAAACTTATTTTGTTAAAATATATTCTCTTCTCTCATATGCCATAATTTTTTTGGGGTAATTCAAGACTTTCCATTAAAATTTTCTCCTAACAAAAACAAGCAGTAAAAGCCATAAAAGGTGTTTCTTTTCAAATTCCTGGCAGTCCCATTTTTATCAACATGAAAATATTTACAAAGCTATCTGCATATATTCTATGCTGTGTCATTTTCACTAAATCAAACCCAAGCCTATTCCCATAACATATTGAATGGCAAAGCCACTACACTAGGACAGAAACTAGCATACGTTTAAAAACATGTTCCCTTAGTTACAGCTTAAAGGACCCTTGGAAGTCAATTTTGATGTTATACAATAAACTACCCAATAATATTAATGCCATTTCTTCTACAAATATTTTCAAGGTGAAGTTCAGGGAGATATTACTCAGTAAAGCATACTATTGGGTGGAAGAATTTATGAAGGATCTATTGTGAATGGGAACTTTTATTTTGTTTCATATTTTTTAAACTGATAAATTACCTGTGAATTATTGTTTTGTATTTTTACTTGTATCAAAGTTTACCAATACTATATAGATAACCTTTACCTTCAACCTCACTGTAACCTTCAACATTTACTGTAATTTGTTGAAAAGTCTTTAGTATCACAAGTTTTGATTAGGACTTGGGTGTTTCCAGTGAAAAGTCTTTTGCATCACTAAAGTTGGTTGCACCCCAATGGTTTTATTTTAAGTGGCAAATAATCACGTTCTGCATTTTGTAGGCCAGTTGTGACAGCTCACAAACAATGTCTACTTTGTGGTAAATGTTTTAATAAAATCATGTTTAAAAAAAAATGTTTTATTCATTTATTTTATTTTGTTTATAGTTTTTACTAATTTTGCATCAATTTTTCATTCAATTATTGTCGTTATTCAATGTATAAATTATTACAAAATTAACAGTGAAATATTTGAAGAAAAAGAATGGAAACGAATTTTTTTGGGTTAAATTATAAACGTTTATACATTTTATGTTAATTCCTTGAAATCAAGAAAATTTTGTATTATCATCAAATATACACATGTGCGAAAAGTAGCAAGACAATCGACTAGGAGGAAATGGGTAAAAATATATGACAAGATTAGACCCGAGCAAACCAAAATGTCAAGATAAATAAAACCATGTAAACATCCTGTTGTTACTCTTCTACATATACAGGATCGGGCATGTTACGTTATTTCCGCAACATTTGACCAAAAAGATAACGCAGGAGAGCCACGAACCAAAAACAATAACTTATATATTTCTACGACCACTTTAAACCATACAGCCATAGCGGTCATTGCATGATGTGGAGTAATGCAAAGTATTTAGACGAAGTGAAATTCTACAGTAGCAAACCTGAACCTATGGGAGAGAAAGCCGTGACACTTATGCTGTAATGTTGTATTGTCATCGAAGATACACCTGTGTGCCAACTTTGAAGGAAATCTGATGAGTGTACGTGACTGAAAAATCAATCAACAGATTCCACCCAAACAGGCAGACAAAGCAAGTTGAGTGAAACAATTAACAAATGTAATTGACTGCAATAAATTACTAAAACTAGTACATTACCATGTAGGTACCTCTTGTATACACAAGAAATAATAAGTTATTAAATCTACCTCACCTCATGTGGAACTACACATATCACCTTCCAATGTTCCGAATACAAAGAGATGGAAATACAATATGCAATGATATGGATTTTTTTAAATGTTCCTTTTTTCAAATTAAATAAAATTAAGAGGCTATACTTATTCAGTCTATTGATGAATGACTGTATTTCTTCTTATTTTTTTTCTTTTATTTTTGTTTTATGTACAGCTACTTACAAAAAAATAGTACCACTTCCTGACGCAACCTGCACGACAGGCTATTTAAATCCTCGATGTGACAACACTGTCCCCACTTGACTGCCGAACGCTATAACGTCCGGGCGGGGCGATCTCAGAAGCAAGAGCACCCGAATGAAACATGAGCTGGAGAAGCCAAGGCCCTGAGTAACAGGGGGGTGGAAGCTCACCGGCGGCAAGGAGGGTTTTCTTTCCTCGAAACAAAAAAAGAGGCATAAATGTTGTTGCTATGTGCTTAAAATATGCCGTTCTATTTCGAGCGCCTTTCCATTTATTAATCTCGTTTCCAGTTGAGCGTGTGGTGTTAGCGGTTAAGCGTGTGTTTCTGGGAGGAAAAGTAAACTGAAAATTAAGAGAGACTGTGCGTGCTTGTTACACTAGTGGAATGCCGCAGTTGACACCTAGACGAAGAAACCGAGTGGCAGGAATGCTAATGGCAAACATGCCAGTTTGGGAGATTGCGCGGCAGTTGAATGTCTCCCACGTGGCAATAATTAATTTGAAGAAAAAGTGGGAGGAATCACATTCGGTTTCGAGGAAGGCGGGTTCAATGAGACCTAAAGTGACTACTCCAGAGGAGGACGTGCGCATAGTGGACCACGTAAGGGCAAATCCTTTTTCGACTGCCGAAGAGACTAGGGATGGGGTTGGTGTTCGGGCATGTCCACAGACAGTGCGTCGGAGGCTGCAATATGCAAGACTTGAGGCGAGGCGTGCAGCTGTGAAGGAAATTCCTAAAGATGCTCACAAAGTTGCTGGTCTGGAGTTCGCGAGGCGCTATGTCGAAGAAGGCATAGACTTCTGGAAGAGAGTCGTCTTCAGCGACGAGAAGACATTCTCCTCCTGTTTCAATGGTCCTGTAGTAGTGTATAGGCCAAGGAATACGCAATTCGACCCCCAGTTTGTGAATCAGAGAAGGAGTGGTCGATTTTCTGTCCATGTCTGGGGGTGGATCTGCGCGGACGGTCCAGGAACTTTGTGGAAGATTGACGGGAATTTGAATGGATACCAGTACGTCCAAATAATGGACAACATCATGCTTCCATCCATTTGCATCCTGTTTACAGACGAGTTCCTATTTCAACGGGTGATTATCTTGTCTCATTTACTCATGCAATTCCATTAATTTACAATCTTCATCTAATTTAATTGATTACTTCTCAGTTTCTCTGATGTTTGTGCAATGCTAAGCAAAACACCCAATTCTCCTTCATACGTTGACACACATTTCGCATTTCATCATGCATAATGAATCACTTTTACTATTGTTTATGTGTTTGTAATCAAACAGGATAACTCGCGCATTCACACCTGCAGACAAGCGAGAGATTGGTTTTGCCAAAACTCTGTTCGCCAGTTAGACTGGCCGGCAAGAATTCCTGATCTGAACCCCATTGAAAATATCTGGGGTATTATGGCACGCAAACTTCAGGAAAAAGAGCGTTCCTTGAATTCAAATCAACTTTGGGAAGCCATAGAGCACACATGGGTAGGGACATGCAAAAGTCGCAAATGCGATAACGCGAATTTTAACGCGAATTCTGGGGTTTTCCCGCGAATACGCGAATTTCGTGTTAATCGCGAATTTCACCAATTCAAACGCGATTTTCATCATTTTATTCTACTGCTCATGCTTCTCCCACGAAATTTTTTTCGAGCACATTGCTCCGATCAACTGAGGGTTTGGATAGCTTTCTTGGCTAATTTTCAATAATATGTGGTAGAATAACAGTACTACACTATAGGAATTGACGATCGTGAATGAGTCGTCAGCGAGAAATCACTGCGTAATGTTTTCACCAACAGTATAAAATTTTTACGCGGCTCTAATTCATTGCATTAAAATATTCCCGGAGAGGATGAACGATTAATAACGAAAGAAAACTAGTAACTAATCTGATATATTCAAAATGAGCGTAGATAAACTCAGTATATTATACAAAAATAATACGCACAAGAGAGTTTTAGAAAAATGCCATTCTTGTCGAAAGATGACATCTAAGCATCAAATATGGTGAAAAATTCTCGGGAATTTGTTAAAATAAAGGTGCCTTCCCGATGTCCTCAAAGTAACGAATGATGTCCACAAAGTAACACATTCGAGGAAAAAATAAGACTTGTTTGTCAAGAGGATGTCTAAACCACGCGTGGCTACTTTGTAGCTACGGTTTCGGCTACTTTGCGAACGCGTTCACGCGATGCCTACAAAGTAGCCGAAATGCCATTAAGTATTTCTTATCGCCACTACCGGCGCTCCCGTTTTAATCCCGGGAAGGCTCGAAAAGTAAAGCGGGTTAAAAGTAGCTTACCGTAGTTTGAGACATCGGCATCGTGAAAAGTATAATGCCGAAGTGGGCAGTGACCGCAAAACAACACGAAGCAGAATTTTGGGACCACGGATTATATTGTGCTGATGACAAAACAATATTTTGTCGTTTTTGCAATACAACTGTTTCGTGGGAAAGAAAGGACAGCTGCACGAAGCATATCGCGAGTGAAAAACACAAGTCTAGTGTAGAAAAAAATTCAGCAAGTGGAAGTACAACTATTCGGCAGGCATCAATTACAAAATTGCTCCAAACGACGAAGAAGAGAGATGCCTCCTATGAATTTGCAAAAGACACAACAGAGGCCTTCATAAAAGCCAACATTCCGCTTGAGAAGGTGGACGATCCAAACATTAGAAGATGGTTAAACAAATACGTAGAAGGTTAGTGTTAAATTATGTACCTACTTTAGTAGCTGCACTAGACCATTAATAAGTGAAAATTTTATGTTTTTCATACACCTAGTTATTCCATAATGCATGCGAACATAATAGGTTCCCATAAATATTGATCAAATTTTATGAATTCTGCAATTTCTTTGTTTTACGCATTAGGATTCATTCTCCTTTTATTTTATATCTACAATACCCAGGGGGTGGTGACCTACCTCATGCTCGAACGCTTCGAGAAAAATATGTAAATTATCTGGCCAAGGACCGAATCGAAGAAGTGAAAGTTGCTGTTCAAGGCAAGCCCATTGATGTTTTTGTGATGAAACCATGGACAAAAAAGGCAGATGTGTATTTGTGGTACTGTTTAGGACATTTAAAGATTTTAATGAGCAGCCATTGCTTTACGTCGGTGGTGTCCACTTTCTAGAAAGTGCTGATGCAACCCAGTGTTAGGGCAATACTTGAGTCCCTGAGGATTTATAATGTGCAATACTCAGATGTTAAAAGTGTTATAACAGACTCAGCCAAATATATGACAAAGTGTGTTGCAGGCTTGAAATTGATTATTGGTGAGGGGTTAATCCACATACAATGCTGGGCTCACAAATTAAATCTTGTGGGAAATATTTGGATCCATCAGATGGCTGACCTTAATAGAGCAGTACTGATGACCAAAAGTTTATTCCTCCACACAAGAAAAAGAAAACATTTGTACTTAAAATTTCTTCAGGACAGAAATGAAAAGAGTTTAGTATTATTCCCTATTCCTGTTGTCACCAGATGGAACTCCTGGTTTCTTAGTGTCTTTTATTTAGCCGATTATTTTCGACACATTGTTGACTTTTGTAACACTGACGAAATAGAAGCAATTCACAATTCCGGTGTAGGATATTTTTGTACTTTAAATAATGATACCATAGATTCTATTCAATGCCAGGCAATATTTGTTATGGAGCATGGGAAACAGCTGGTTGACTTAATCAAATTATTGGAGGGTTCAAACTATCCTAATGCACACACATTACATAGAGAGTTAAGGAAGTTAAAAATGAGTCTTGATAATATTCAAAAGGGTATTTTTTTTGATAAAACCACTAATTACTTACGAACCATGACAACATCTAAAGCAGCTGCTGTAAAGTCAATACTAATGCAGATGGCTTCAAAGGCATCAACCAAACTTAGTTCTCTTATGGTAGAAGACCCAAGCAAAAAAATATTTGAAAATCTCTCAGTTTTTGATCCCCAAGAAGTTCTGACTACAGAGGTGAACCCAGACTTAATTACAAAATTAAAAAAAGTTAATGGCCTTGAGTCAATGGAGACAGAGAAGTTGATGTTGGGGTTTGGAGAATTACAGCAATTACTACAAAAGCAAAATTCCCAGGGTTCAGTGGATATAATTAATGCCATGCAGGTGCTCAAATTGTCTGAGACATCGTTTGCATTTAAGTGCCTGGAAGCAATTTGGACCCCCTGTGCAAATGTGGACTCAGAAAGATTTCTTTCCTGCTATAGCACTGTATTAACAGCTAGGAGAACAAATCTAAAAGAAGACAATTTGGCCACGATGGCAATTTTTTCATTTGAAAATACAGAAGTTTAATAGTAATTTGTCTCTTTATGTAAGTTGAATACATGAATATGTGAAGAATAAAATATATACAATGTGAATTCAGTCAATACTCCATGTTTATTATTGCTTAAATTATCCTTAGTCAATATCATCCAAAAGTCAGTGCAACAAGTGGGCCCACTAAAAGCGTGGCACTCAATCAATATCAATTATTTTGTCGTTAAAATAACACCGATTTCAGGGTAAAATAACACCACTTTTGTAAAAAAATATCACCACTTTTGGCTAGAAAATAACCCCACCTTTTGCATGTTCCTACACATGGGATGCAATAGGGGCACCTTTGAGCCAGAGGGTAGTCCAATCCATTCCCGAGCGTTTACGCTTGGTAGTAGCGAATAATGGAGGATGGATCAACTACTAATCATTTTCTACAAGTGGCATGTATTTAAGATTTTTAAGTTTCTTGTTATATGATTATTGAATAGATTGTAATATTTCAATTGCATAAGGATATGACTCTTGTTGATATTTCATGCAAAAGTAACTTATATTCATCATTTAATAGGCATGTTATTTTTTTAAGATTGTTTTACCAACAGATTGGGGCACAAGGACAAAGTCATCAACATTGTTTTTGCTCAGCTGCAAAAAATAAATACCTGCTCTTAAAGATTCCAACTCTTTTTTTTTAATTTAAAACTGATTTGAATTTGCTCCGTTAATTCCACCCTATGTGATACTGTCCACCCTTAATGCAAATGGCTGTCAATTCTGATTGCCAAATAGGACAGAAGTAGTGTGGGTGGTAACATGGTGTCACAAATAGGTGGGAGGGAAATGATTCAATGTAGATTTCGGCGTAATTTGCCCTTTCCTGTATCTCAAGCCGATAGGTTTTCATTACTGCTTTCGGAGCTCGGTTATCGTAATCTCGCATTGCAGATAAATACACGCAAACGCGAAAGCTTGAAATGTATACTTTCCCGATAGAAAAAGGCTATAAATTGCACTTAAAGCCTTATCCAAGAAAAATGTTGTTCTAACAGTTTATTTTTCTTTCAGGTTCAAGCTTTAGTCAACTATTCTGTTGGATTCGTCATACAATAATATTCACGCAATGAATTATTCCCTGATGAAGCTGAAAGAAGAGTCAGCTAAATCTTTCATTTCGTAAACGTTACGGCATGATTCCGAAATATAGCTTTCTTGCGTAATGCAACGATGAAAAACAACTGATGAAAAACAAAATGATACGCATTTACTTTCTTTCTGGGATTAGGTGGCTTGTAGCTCTGAAAGAACTCAATGGTATTGCGCCCATGTTCTACTATCGTGTCACAACAAAGATAAATATTTTCCACGAAGTCAATGAAAGCTCGTTAAGACTGTTCAACACCCCACCTAGAAATGCCATTTCAGTCTTTTTATTTTACGTGTCATGGCCATTTTAATGTAGACACTTCCTCTATTTAAGAAAATATAATGTCTAAAAAGGCTCAATGTATGTTTCTGTCGATCTAATTTCCAATAGGAGGCCTACAAGCGAATAAATGCCAAGTTATACTTGACGAATTTATGACTTTTTAAAGCCTAACGCAGCAACGCATGGACCTATATGGAAAATTCCCTCGAGTAGAACATTCACCAATCCTTCATGTATGAATGCGAAAAGAGTATTACCATGTGTTGATTTTCCGACGCTAGTCTACAGTTTGTAAAACTGCGTCGTCATGCACCGCGATCGTTTAACAATACCCAAGAATAAGTATTTTCCCCTCGTGTTTTCCCAGTGCATTCCACCCTTCATCCCTCATTCCACCTCTAGCTCTCGCCTCCGAGGATGAGAGGTCGGATGGAGACCAGTCTCTTATCTGGAAGATATCAAGTTTCCTCATCGATAGTTTCAGCACCGCATTGCAAAATAGAAAAAAACAGGAAATTTCGTCACGAAACAGCAAAAAAATTGAAATAACAACCTGATATGTGAACATAGGGTTTTTGTTCATCTTGTCAACCACCCAGTTGCAGAAGTGGATGAGTTTCCCACGGTCTCCATTTCGAATCTCCTGAACCATCTAGATATTGCACGGCTTTAATTTCAGCACCTTTAATATTGGTTGCAGTGATGTCCTGGAAATGTTCAGTAACACGGTGCGGCGTTGGATGGAATGTGATATAGATGCCAATACAAAAGCCACAACTGCGTGCCTCTACTCCGTTGCGGATGAAACATCAAAGGTGCACTTAATGTGGTCCCTCTTCTTGAGGTGTTCAATGCTGAAACAATTTTTCTCTCAAAACCTCGTGCAAGAGCTGAACTTACATCTTGTGAAGGCGGATACCGTGTAGCAAAAATATTTTTTGCATCGTCTCAGCAGCTGACTTTCTATTCAAGACATAAATATTGATTATATTGACCCTGATATCGAGGGTAAGGTTCTCCATGGTGAATTTTACCCCCGTGACTAACCCTGAACAAGGACCAAAGAGAAATGGAGATGTATGACGCAGTAAGTGTATAAATTTGTTGATGAAGAGAGGTTGCTGAGGCTGAAAATACCGAATTCCGTCCTCCCTCAGACGACAAAAATTGAGAGGGACTTGAAGTGACGCAGAAAAGGTCACAGGCCACAGTGACATAATGACACAATGTTGGTAGAGGTTACACTTGATCAATCACACATACCCTTGTAGGTCAAGGAATGCGTGGAGGGATCTGGGGATCATACAGTTGACTTGCGCACCCATTAAAACCTATGATTCAACACCATTGTGCTACGACTTGCTTGCCTGCACTTCGTGACCTTTGACCCTGGCGTAACCCTTGGAGGTCAAGGGATGACAAGAGAGATCTGAGGACCTGACCATCATTTTGGCACCTTTTTAAACCTAGAATTCAACGCATTTGTTGCCCCAATTTGGTTGCCGACACCTCATGATCTTAGCCCCCACGTCACCCTTAAAGGTCAACGAATGACAAGAGGGATCTGGAGGACATCACCATCTAATTTAGCATCATTTTAAACCAATTATTCAAGTATTTGTTGCCACGATTTTCTTGCCAACACCCTGTGACATTTGACCCCTGCGTAACCGTTGTAGGGCAGACAATGCCAAAAGAGACCTTACCATCGACTTGGGCACCTTTTTAAACCTATGATTCGACACATTAGTGTCCCAAATTCACTCTTTGTCATCCCTGAGACCTTAACTGTGCCCTTCCAGGAGTCACGATTTCCAAAGACGAAAGTGGTTTCATCGTATTCCTCATGCCCAAAAAACCCTTGTATTACAAATATCACAAAAAATTCTGATTTTTTTGTCTCGAATATTTAAATATTGAATGCCCATACGGAAAAATTTGGATTTTGGATTGGACTCCCATTCTGGGGTCAAAAGGTCGATTTCCTAAAACTTCGCTTATAGTCTACAAAACAATTTTTTTCTACCCTATTCTGGGGTCAAAAGGTCGATTTCCTAAAACTTCGCTTATAGTCTACAAAACAATTTTTTTCTACCCTGGTGCCAAATTTCATCAATGTGGCACTAACGGAAGTGTCTAAAGTTAGAGGTCAAAAATGACACACAATGAATGGGACACTCTGGCACATCAATTGCTCAACAATCTGTATACATTAATTGCTCTGTGGCATTGCCCCTCATAGATAAAAAAATATATCAGATTTTTTCTTCTTGATTTAAAATTTTTATTTCAAGAAAGTTGAAAAACATAATCTTATTACCTTATCTAGAATAGAAAATCATTGTTGATATTGTATGTCTGTTTCTTTCAATTGTTTTGAGCATTCTCCTCTGCCTTCAAACTAAGGTAATTTAAGTTAAAAATAGTAGTTAATACTAACTCATAATTTTCCACTATCGGTAGGTAGCGTAACATAACTGAAACAATGTCAGTTTTCACTTCAGGAAAGCAATCGAAACTTGTCTCAGGAATAAAAAACCATCCTCTCTCTCCTCGCCCGTGAGCTTCCACTCCTCAGCATCTATGAGGCTTGGTTTGGCCGGCACAACTGTCCGCTGGGTTTCCTGACTTCCGCAAACGACAGTCCGATGAGACCACAATCGGCAGGGGATGGTCCATGAGTGTTCCTCGAAAAGCGGTTCGGTCATATAATCTCTTAGTAATTTAGAAAACTGGGGTTCCTTAAAGTCTGTGCCTACACCTGCAGGGTCGGCGAGCGAGATGAAGAGGCACGACGACGGTGGTCCGCATTACGAAGGGCAGTGCCATCCCTAGGGTAGTGTGACAGGTGCTGCTGCACTGGGCCCAGCGCCTATGGGGACCCCACCCAGGCTTGAATCTTTCAGACGGCGCGGGGAAACCCACCTATTACCCAAAATTACCAACTACCTATCGCACACGTAAATTTCTTGAAATTATTTGCCTGTTTGTCAGTTAATTTCCTTCTTTCCAAGAAATAATGGGGCCCCTCAATCTCCAGGGACTGCCCTGATGAAGGGCATTCGTAAGTTACTTCGGCGAAAGAAAACCCTTTTTGCCGCCATGCCAGTGAGCTTCCAGCCCCCTTTAACATGAGGTCTTAGCTTCTCCAGCTCATTTCATTCGGGTGCTCCTGCTTTGGAGATCGTCTGCCCGATGCGATAGCATTAGGCAGCCAAGTGGGGCGACAGTGTTGTCACATCGAGTATTTAAATAGCCTGTCGTGCGGGTTGCGTAGGGACGTGGTACGATTTTTTTTTTTTTTTAAGTAGCTGTATTTGAACTTTTGTACTGCAATTAATATGACTAATATTATGTTTACTGTCTTTTTCTAAGGATTTATCTCATCAATAAAGAACATGAATGAATATGAATTAGAAGATTTGTGAAAATTTAAGGGAAATTATGTAGGTGAGAGAGACTCTGAAGGAATGATCAGGTCTTGATTCAAAGACTTGACTAGTCCCCATTCCTTGTTCCAAACAAGAGAATCAATAGTGTTAACCCGCAACTTAAGGTTCCACACATGGTAACTTCTGACAGCACAACACAGCTAACCCAATATATTGTTACCTGTGTTTACTTACCATCAACCTGAGCTGGGGTTTTACTTTCTCCATCCTTTTTTTTTGGTACACTCTCCACTTTGCTTTTTTTACTAAGTTTAACCACAGGAAATAAGTCTGCATCTGTCTTTGGTCCTAGAAGGTCTAAAACTTGCAGTTCAACTTCATTTTTTATAGCTTTTCCATCACCCCACCTTAGTTTTGTCCTTACTTCTTGCATGAGAATTCCAATGTTAAAACGGTACCTGTAAATTTTATCAAATAAATTTAATATCCTTGAAATAAAATATTATCAATCAACAATATTGTAAAAATGAAAGCAACAATGCAATTTCTGCTATTCAAACATTACCTTGATGTACATTGAGATATCATAGGAGCTACATCATAAAATCACCCACAAGGAGAGAATAAATTACTGAGCTTTGGTCTCAGAGCCATTTAATATAACATTGCAAACAAAAATATTAAGTAGTATATGAGCATGATTCAAAGACATAACTCATTCAAACTATAAGAAAAGCTATGGCATAGTTCATATTCTAGTATTCTAATTGCATCCAGTATTTCCACTCTAGACAAGGGAAAAATCTACTTTGCTTCTCAAAACAAAGTCTAGCTAACAGTTCTAGCAAAGTATAAAATCATTTTAGCTGTCATTGAAAGCAAACATGAGTGCAGTTATTGAAGGAAGGCAATACTGAAATTATCCCATTAAAATATAAAACAATACATAAATAACCATTTAATACCGTATATCTCCAAATATAGTCCCCCCCCTTTTTGCTCAAAATCTTCGTGGGAAAAGTTATGGGGGGACTATATTTGTGCTCAAGCGACTAAAGCATGATTCACACGATTATTTTTCGGGGATAGCGGCAATGATAGCTCAAGTAAGTACTCTATGAAGGCATCATTTTCAGGAATAACGGCAATGATAGGGATCCCTATTCGTTTTTTCATCATTCCCGAACGTCCCATTTTCCTTCCGTGAACACATACGTGAGATCTAGCTGCGACCAATCAGAGCGCATGGAAGTACAGTATAACCTCTACTTAGCGAAATTCAAGGGACCGAAAAATTTCCAGTTCGTTCATCGGGAGTTCGTTCGTCGGAGGTGTTTTGCACGTTGCATCACTCCAGGGGCGACGTAAATAATCCACTTCTCGTATGTATGTACCTTGAATTTCAGGGAATGTGGTTTGCAGACCTCAATTAAAGGTAACATTTCCACAGAGGATCGCATACTTTTATACTTACTGCTCCCATGCCTTATAAAAAACCGTGGAATAACAACGAACAGGTCCTGCTAATTATACCATTTACTGCGATTTCTAAAGGCCGCTTTATAGTTGGCATGAACGTCAAACTTTAACATGAATTGTTTTCGCGTTGACGCCATCCTGTTACGATCGCCGTCAGCTAGAATGTGCGTCGGTAACCATTGGTCGCCTTCATTCATTTTTGCTTGGATGCAGATGTTTACATGCAGCCGATCGCCAACATGTGTTGATTTGTTTACTATGTACAACAGCGAGAACATGGACGAGTACGAGTATTATCAACTCGTAATTGCTGTGATAATTGTAGTAGTGGGTTGGAACCTGTGTATTCAGCTCGAAGGTGAAGTAGGCGTTGACGCCAATCGTAACCTGGCCTTAACCTCCCGCCAAATGCATCACAAACACGCTAGAATTAATGATAGTAGTTTCTTATGCCGCCACTTTCAACTTAACACGGTCACATCCGCGGTGCATTCAAGGTTTTTGAGAACTGCTCTGTAAATACAGCACGATATATTTTGGTTTTCGTTCCGCCAGCTACTTTTTTTCGAGAATTATTTTCAAGATGGCGGCGAGCGAAAAAAAACAATTATCACATTTGAAACGTTTGAATTTTAAAAAATGCTTTAAAATGCATGTTATTACAGCAATAAAAATATTTAGGAATGCGCACAACGTAAATGACCACTGAACGAGATTTCATTGCAGTAGATGTGTTTCAAATATACTAAAGAAATTTTCGAGCCCGCGATATGAAAGTCAACATTTGACAGTTTATAAATCCAGAATGGATAACAATTTTTGCAAAAGCGTGGAGAATAAATTACGAACTTACCTTGAAAATAAGTAGAAAACCAGACGTAATAATTGACACTTACGGAAAAACCAGGCTTCACTCGCAAAGATTGTAATTATTCATTTAAGTATTCTACCAGCTGATTGGTATGTTCTTGGTGTTGAGGTCCGTAGTTTTAGCGAGAGAAAAAAACGTCCGGTTAACTTTAACGAGATTTTATTCACGTGACCAGGTCATTTTGGTACAACACTCTTGTCACAATTTCAAATTACAATCCAGTTCACAAAACAAGAAATGAAAATCACTTCGCGTGACTTGCGCTGCCAACCTATAAATTCCATTCTTTTCATTACCAACCAAAAATATTTTTAACACTTGGACAGTCCCAATTCTGCATCCCAATCTCACGAAATTGAACCGCAGTAACACTCGAGAGCAACCAGTTTTCACTCGGAAAGATTGAAATTATAAACTCACGATGATGAACCGCAGTAAAACTCAATAACGCCGGCCAAATCACTAACCACGCCGCTAAATTGACGCAAAATACCGGAAATGCAATTAACAGGAAAAAAAACAAGGACCTTTCTGATTGGCTTGTTTGTACGGAGTCTCTGATTGGTCCTAGTCACTTTCAAAGCAGCAAAAACGGCAAAAACCTCGCAAAATATTCAAAATTAGCCTTTTTTTTTGAAAATACGTTAAGAAGAGGTAAATATTATAATACAGGGCTAATCTTTCATTTCGTTTATCGGGAGTTTTCGTAGAGCAGGAGTTCGTTCATTAGAGGTAATTACCAATGCATTTAAATAGGAATTTGGCGGGACCAATAGCATTTGTTCGTTCATCGGAGTTCTTCGTTTATCGGGAGTTCGTTAGGTAGAGGTTTCACTGTAAATACGAAACCAAAGTCCGTAGACAGGTCAAGATACGCACTTGTCTAATGTAATCTATCAACTTGAGGATCTTGAGCAAATCTTGAGCCTCCGTCACGGCAGGAATTCAAATTTTGTATGGAAATGAACGGAGAACACAGGTACAAAGAACCACGATTTACGTTCATATTTAGCGATGTATGTTAACACATTCATAGACAATACAATGGTAATGGATAACATGGTTGTACTTTAAGTCTACGGTCCTCATTTTGACTCCGGTAAAATTGTCAATCCAGCTATGTCTCAAAACTTCTTACTTCAGCACATCATCCCGAGGATAGACACAAGGACCACGATTTACTTTCTTATTTAGCCATGTACAGCTATGAAATTTTACACATTCATAGACAATTCAATGGTGATTGATGACATGGTTGGACTTTTAGTCTACGGTCCTTGGTTCGACTGAGGAAAAATTGTCAATCCAGCTGTGGCTCAAAACCTAGTACCAGAGCACGCTGCATGCTTATGTTCAAAGAACCATGATTTTCTTTCTTATTTAGAAAGGAAGAACGGTGGAAATTTAGTTTTCGTTAAGCAACACAATAAAAATCTGTAACATGGTTGAACTTTGTCCTCGGCTGTTGATTCGACTCTGTTAAAATCCCAATCCGGCTATTATTCAAACCCTTGTACTTGATTGCGCTGCATGCATAAGTAAAAAGAACCACGATTTTCATTCTTATTTAGCTCGGTAGAGCTATCAAATATTAGGAACTCATAAGCAATAAAATAATACTTGGTAATATTGTTAGACTTTTAAGTTTACGGTCAGCAGTTCGACTCTGGAAATAATTCCAATCCTGCTCTAAATGCCTTTCAAAAGCACACTTCATGCATAAGTACAGAGAACACGATTTTTGCCTCCTCTGAAGAGGTTCAATGAAATTTTTGTTATCCATTGCCAAACCTATAGGTACTTAAAAACTTAGACTTCAGCACTATGGCTCGACTCAAGAAGGACATAAATGGAAACAAAAGCAGTTGATGTGGGAGAAGTGCTGCAAGTTTTATTAAACCTTTATGCAGAAAGGAATCATTTTAACATTAAGTTTAGTATTGTTTTCATATTTTATAAGGAAGGTCATGGGTTCCACTTCCAATGACCCATGATTCTTTCCAAGAACACTGAATTGTGTTCTTGCATAATAGCATGGGAAGGGAATAGCTTGCATAATAGCATGGGTTCTCATTTCAGCTGCCGCATGGAGGGAACCATGCGGCAGCTGAAAACTTTGAACTGGAAAGAAAGTCCGTGCAACTTTGGCGAGACAAGCTACTGCACAAGTTGTCAACCTGAGAATAATATATGTAAGGCCTGCTTTGCTATTTGAAACTTTTTCCAAAACTGAACCTTCAAAAATGGGGGGGGACTATATTCGGAGAAATACGGTAGTAGACATGGCAAGCCTGACAAAATTTGCAAATCAACAAATGTGATGGGACCTAACAATGGACAAAAATTAAAGAACGCACAAGGCATTGGACGATATGCACGCAGGCAGTCGGCAACGATCTGTGGAACGTACAGACATGTCCCAAAAAAAATAAAATCAAAAGAATTCAATCCTTTGTGGCGTAACTTTGTGGAAGTCCAATTTCAAATAATTGTTGTAACTTTATTTGGTTCTCGGAGTGGAAAACATTATTATGTATATATTGAGCTCGTCATATTTTGTTTGTCATTTGTTTTATCATCGATGAGTAATTGTTCTTGTTGTTTTAGTTACGGTGTTGTTTTGATGAGAGTTGTTTGTTGGGTTGGTTAAAAAGTTTGTGATGTACTCAAATTATCTGAGTTGTTAAAGAAAATGGAATAAAATTGGTTAAAACTACAGGTTATGGGCCCAGCACGGTTCGAGATTAAAGAGAGAGATACGATCAGAAGCTAATGAGCGTATATAATCTTTGCTAACTAGTGTGACGGAAGAAACGGATGATTGAGAATGGAAGAAATCATCATTGCGGTAACGGAAGATTGAGAATAGAAGAAATCATCATTGCGGTAACGGACGACTGAGAATAGAAGAAATCATCATTGCGGTAACGGGCGACAGAGAATAGAAGAAATCATCACTGCGGTAATGGGCGACAGAGAATAGAAGAAATCATCACAATGGAAACGGAATCCTACATTCAAAAATTGGGGAACGACAATTACTATGTTTGGTCACGGAGATCGAAGGCCGAGCTAATCGAACAAAATTGCTGGAATGCAATTGATCCCGGCTTCGGGGACGAAAGGAACCTTGAAAACGAACGCGTTAATCGAAAGGCACTCGCCATTCTACTCTGAAACATGTATCAGACGCTCATGTTGAAGATATCGGGGAATGCACAAAAGCAAAGACGGCTTGGGATATTTTGGAGATAATTCATAACTCGTACACCCTTGTCCAGACGGTAAGATTACTGAAGGAAATGGTCAATATTGAAAAGACCGAGGATATATCTATGGCGGAGTAAATGACTAAGATTCAAGAATTAAACAGGAAGATCGAAAGAAGTGGAAATAACCTCCAATTCAATGATACTCAGCTTGCCGGTCTATTTTGGTTGGTTTGCCCTCGCAGTATGACGTCATCATTGAATTTCTTGGTCGAGAAGATGAGATAACAACAGAAGTGGTGAAGAGACGACTTGTACGGGAAGAAGCCGATATCAAGAGGCAAAACAGCTTGGCCTTGACTGCCAGTCAGCAACCGCGGTATGAACGTCACAAGGGGAGGATGGAGTTGCAGAAAGCCTTCAGAGACACCAAAGACGAACATTGCAAGGGGAGGATGGAGTTGCAGAAAGTCTTCAGAGACACCAAAGACACGAGCAAGATGGTGCCAACTCAGAGTCCGGGAGGAGACTTCAGAAGATGTTACCACTGCCAAGAACCTGGACACATCGCAAAATTTTGTAACAAAATTCAATGTTTTAACTGTGGAGTCTTAGGGCATTGGGCTAAGAACTGTAGTGTTCAAGGGATTCAAGTCAATGAAAACATATCAGAGCCTCCTAAAGTAGGGAATTCAGAAGGGAAAAAATACAGGGCATGCGTAAGTACAAAAGGGATAGGGTTAGCATCCCAAACAACTGGTAAAAGTCATTGGTTAATTGACTCAGCAGCATCTAGACACATTACCTATCGTAAGGATTGGATGATTGGCTTTGTAAAATGTCAGGGGAAGGTATTAGTGGGTACCAGGTCAGCAGAAGTAGAAGGGCAAGGACAAGTTGTGATTCGAATTAATGATAACTGTGGAGGATTTACTCTAAGTGTTTCTGATGTATTGTATGTTCCTACTTTTAATTATAATCTTTTGTCTTGTCACTGTTTAGCCAAGAAAGGTATCCTCACAGAAATCACTGCAGATTGTGCCATTGGTAAGGATTTGTGGAATGATAATGAAATTTTATATACAGCATTTGAATGTGATGGATGTTTTGTTTTGGAGACTGTTGATAGTAAGACAGATGATGTTGCAGCAGGAGCTATTACAGAAGTATATTGTGACAATGTAGGCGAACAAGTAAATGCTTATGCTTTACCTTGCGGTGTCGAAATTTGGCACAAGCGTATGGGCCATTTGCATGTGGAGGGGTTGCAAAAAATCCCTGCTCTAGGAGTTAAGGGGAAGCTACCAGAAAAATGTGAGACATGTATTAAAGGAAAAATGACAAAGCTAGGTGTTCCCCAGGTTAGTGATAGAAAGAGTCAGGCACCTTTGGCCTTAATCCATAGTGATGTTATGGGGAAACTACCTACTTCACTGGGAGGGTCAGTTTATATTGCAACATTTGTTGATGATTACTCCAGATTTTTGAGTGTTAGTTTTTTGAAGAAAAAGCAGGGTGTCCGGTGAATCTCAATTTCTTTTTTCCCTGAGTTTTCCAGGTTTTCCAGGCAAATGTTTTGCATTTTCCAGGGTCTTGCTGCACTTTGTTTCTAACATATTTTTAATGAATTTCTAATAAATCGGCATAATTTTGCAAACATGAAAAAACGAAACATTTCGGTCCCTACTTGGAGTTAAAAACGTAAGAGTATACAAGGAATGTGGAGTATAACGGGTTTTATTTCAACCAACAAATTAACAAAAACGGTTAACCCATTCAATGCTGACCTGTTGACATGACATTTATTCCCACGCTGAATGGTTTTTTCTTTTATTTATATAAAACAAAAACACCTCCAGCAAAGAACGAAACTCATCCACGTGTGCCTAGAGCAAGCCTAAGACGCTGAACGAAGTTGCAAGTGTCAGCGCCGACGCTTGGGAACTAGGGAAAACCGAGAAAAGTAAGGGACCGATGCCTTGAATTCAAGGCATCCACGCCTCTGTCTTGCACGGGATGCCTTGAATTCAAGGCATCCGCATTGAATGGGTTAACTTGTGCCAAAATTTCCCCCCCTCGAAACCTCGAGACTCGAAAATCCTCGGAGACTCAGAAACCGCAGGAGACTCTCGCGTCTCGTCCAAGTGCCCAAGCGAAGAGCTAAGTGCAGCGATCTGCCCCGGTCAGCGCGGTCGCTCCGGTCATCGCGGCTTCTACAGAAGCACTCTTTTTATACTGTCCGCGCTGGTGCTGACATCTTTTTCCACGTTCGAGTCGACCTGCGGATATTCCCACCAATCCAACGTGTGATAACGTTTCCCCTCTTCACCCTACTCCTCCACTGGCCAGCTTTTTCCCCTCCCGCGCTGGCAAAGTGTACCGCCATCATAGCAGCTCTCTTTGCAACGGACCGCGCGAGGAAAGGACGTGTTGGCTGGGTTCCACTTGTGATCGTCTTGCAAAGACAAGGCTAACGGTATTTAGCCTACGGGCTTGTGTTATACTGTAATAATTGTAAATATATAAATACTGTCATTTGAAGTTATTTCAAACTAGCTAAGGTTGTTTTCATTGTTTTTTCTCTCGTTACGCCCACCAAAAATCAGTCAATTCGTTCGTGACGTCAAGTTTCACGGGCTTGCGTTGCAAACTGACAACAAAATTCTGAGTCAGGTGCAATTTGAACACAATAAAGTAAATTCAGACTAGTTTGATAAAGAACATGTAAATAAAAGAAACTGGTGTGACATTTTTCAATGAGTGCATTTCCGATTCAATTTCAGCAACAAATTTCTCGGCTTTTCAAGAAATTACGTTATTTTGGTTTGCAGCTCTTGAAACTTTGGCAGTATGTACCTCTTTCTTATTCTTTTTCTCTTGAGGCCTTGGTAACTTTCCTCTTCTCCCAAAAGGCTTCACTGTACTTTACATGAACATTTCGGAAACTGTGAATTAATTGCTTTGTGATAGGTACGGATCTAACGCCCAAAAGCATTTAATTATGTAAAACAAAATTGTATATTTTGGACAATACACGAATTTAAATTAGGTTGGATTGCCCCTGTACAGTGGCCCTGTCGACTACGAACCCGAGGGCCGTGATTTCCATACGCAGTGACCGCAAAATGTATTTCCGTTCCTTCAAAAACATTTCTGCAAACATTAAAACGAGGAGGGTGGAGATTATTTGGAAAGGATTATCAATTACATATTTAACAATACCCAATTATCCATTTAGGTTGCCAGCCGAATGGTTTTCGTATAATGTGGGAAATGCCACTGCGCATGCTCAGACGTTTAGATTTCTCGTAAATTTGGCCACACCAAGAATTCCATTCGTACGGCTCTTCGAACAGAATCTTGATTTCCGCGTGAAATTGTTTCCGGTGACAGATTTCGGCATCAATTCCGATTCCATTCGTAGCAGCCATTTTACATGGGAATTATTCCGTGTGGAATTTGCTTGTTATGCAATCGGCCCCCTAGACTGCGCATAGGGAGAGTGGTGTGGGATGACGAAGCACAAGCTGCGAGCGGGCGCACAGCTATGAAAAGAGTAGGTATTAAATGAACAGGGAGCGCAAGGCTACGCTGAGCAGAGTATAATGCAAGCAAAGGCGCAGGTTAAACCTCTCTCTCTGCCTTGATGGAAATCGGCTGCCATGCATTTTCCAGGGTTTTTCGGAAAAATACAAAAATTCCCTGAGTATTCCCTGAGTTTTCCAGAACAAAATATTTCCCTGAGTTTTCCTGGTTTTCAAGGTTTTCCAGGTCGCCGGACACCCTGAAAAGAGTGAGGTATTTAATGCTTAAAAAGCATATAAGGCTGAAGTTGAGAATTTTCATGATAGGAAAATTAAAGCAATTCAAAGTGATGGAGGAGGTGAATATGTGAGTAATGATTTTGAGAAATTTTTAAGTCAGAATGGTATAGTACATAGGAAGACAGTACCACGTTCCCCACAACAGAATGGAATTGGTGAAAGAGTTAACAGGTCCATATCAGAGATTGTAAAATGTCTGTTAATTCAGTCAGGTGCCCCTAAATTCCTATGGGCTGAGGCAACAAATGTAGCTTGTGTTGTGAAGAATTTGTTTCCTTGAGGGGAAATTGATTACCAAATACCATTGGGATTATGGAGAAGAGCGGATGTAAATAAAAAGGATTATGAGAGATTGAAGGTTTTCGGTTTTCAAGCTTGGATGGAGGATGGAAAAGATAAATTTGACAGTGAAGCTGTGAAGGGAGTGTTTATTGGGTATCCAGATCACATTAAAGGTTATAAATTATATTTTCCAGATAAGAAATTGATTAAAGTTGCACATAATGTGATTTTTGAAGAAACCAAATTTCCTTACCTGTGTTCCTTTAATGTAATCAAACCGAAAATTGTGAGAACATTTTCAAACAACAGAATCAATTATTATGGTTCTGAACACATTGAGGCTGAGGAGAGTGTTAGTCTAGAAGATACAGAGAATGAAGAATCTTCTTTAAGGTGGAACGGGAGTGAGAATGTAGAAAATATTTGTTTGGGATGAGAATGAGGGGAATGAGTGTGGATCATGATGAACCCTTTATAGGGTGGAGTGAGGAAGATAGTGTACCAAGGGATCATATGATTGTCCTAAATATGAATGAGAGAAATGAGGTAGATGTAGGAGAGAATGCAGAATATGCACCGAGGAGATCTGAAAGATTGAGGCAGAAAAAGAACGAGAGAAATAATATTGAGGAACAGGTAGGAGAGAATGCTGAATGTGCACCGAGGAGATCTGGACGATTGAGGTAGAAAAAGGAAGAGAATTGCAAAAACTGTGACATTTGTGCATCTTGCTGTAAATACATGGGAGATGTGATATTACCAAGGAATATGTCTGAAGCTTTATTAAGCAGTCATGCTGTGGAATGGGAGAGGGCAATGAAAAAGGAAATAAACAATTTGGAAAAACAATGTACATGGGGGATTGTTAAACGGCCTGAGTACACGAATGTGATAGGATGTAGATTGAATATGCAGCGAGCATATGGGATCCGATGCAGAAAGACTTAATCCGGGAACTTAATAAAATACAAAGGAAAGCTGCGTGATTCGTCAAAAACAGCTACGGGCGTACAGACAGCGTTACACAGATGTTAAACGAATTAGGCTGGGAGCCGCTAGAGACTCGCGAGGCTGCGCGCTAGGCTTAGATTGCTTGAGCAATTGAGAATAGATATCTTTAAGAGCAACACAGAAAACATCATAAACTATGAAAGAGTATTTATGGATTGAAGCAGTCAGGAAAGAATTGGTATAATGAATTGCACAATATCCTAAAAAGGCTGGGATTTATAAGGTGTATAGCTGAACCGTGTGTTTTTCTAAAGGAAGGTATTGTTTTGGGGGTGTATGCGAATGACATGTTATTGATCGGAGATAAGGAAGCAATAGTAAATTTTAAGGTGAAATTAGCCGAAATTATTGAGATAAAAGATCTAGGACAAGCAACAAGGTTGTTGCCACTGAACATTCAGAGGCCTGGAAAGGATATGATTACCCTTGAACAGACTGATTATATTATGAATGTGCTTAGGGATTGCTCTATGGATAACTGTATGGGTGCTTCAACTCCAATGGAAGTAGGATATAAGAGATGTACAGAGGATGTTGAGAGCTTTAATGAGGACATTTATAGAAAGGTGATAGGATGTCTGAATTATATCAGTATAACCACTAGACCTGACATAGCTAATGCGGTATCCAAACTTAGTCAATATTGTAATAATCCCAACACAGATGATTGGGAACATGTTAAACGTGTTTTAAGATATTTAAGGAAAACTATTCATTTTAAGTTGGCATATCAGAGAACAGGATTGCCTTTAAAGGCCTTCTGTGATGCAGACTATGTGGGTGAAGCAAAGGAAACCAAGTGGTTATTGTGTAATGTTTGGGGGTGGAATAGTTCATTGGAGAAGTAAAAAGCAAACAATTTCCTCAACATTTACCACCCATACAGAATGTATTGCAATGTATGAGTCTGTAACGGATTTGATATGGATGAGAGATTACTTTATAGAATTAGGTCTGAGTATGTTTGTTCCAAACGCTACCATGTTGTATTGTGATAACCAAGGTGCAATTGCAGTCATGAAAAATGATCGTGTGACTGATGGAATTAAGCATTTCTATGTAAAAATTAACTATTGCAGAGAATGTGTAACCAAAGGTGAGATTGATTTAAAATATGTACCCACGCAGAAAAATATTGCAGATATTATGACAGAAGGATTGAATGGACCAAAGACCTTACCGATGTGTAGAGCCATGAATATACGTGTTGATTGATTTAAAGATTGTATAGATAGAGAAAATGTTTTCCAAGGGGAAGTGTTGTAATTTTATTTGGTTCTCGGAGTGGAAAACATTATTATGTATATATTGTGTTCGTCATATTTTGTTTGTCATTTGTTTTATCATCGATGAGTAATTGTTTTTGTTGTTTTAGTTACGGTGTTGTTTTGATGAGAGTTGTTTGTTGGGTTGGTTAAAAAGTTTGTGATGTACTCAAATTATCTGAGTTGTTAAAGAAAATGGAATAAAATTGGTTAAAACTACAATAATGACAAGGCCAACTATGTTTAAATCCATAGAGTATAAAATCAAAACATTATTATAATAAAAAATTACGGTTTAACCGGAGGAAGGAGTTGCTTAAGTTCATAAGACTACAAGACAGGTGCATCACAGCAAAATTAACATCAAGGACCTCCCTAGTAGACGTCATTCCGGAGTGGACATCCAACCAAAAGGAAGGAAAGATAGAAGAGGGAACGAGTCTGCAAGTCGGTGTGTGCTGAGGTTCATTCCGCTCCATCTTACAACGGGACACAAGGGGATACAGGGCACCAACTGGAGATCTAGATAAGTTAACCCATTGGTTTAGTTCATAGTAGTCCATAACGAGGACATTTATAAATTCCACCGTGGACTTTAAAAGAAATAAGGGTCATAGTAAAACTAATTTATTCTGCAATCAAGATAGCTCGGTCTTTAATGCATTGGGATCAATGAATTAATAGATTTGGAAATTAAATATAAAAGAGAATATTAAATAAAAATACATGTTCGCATAGACTTGTTTTCAGGTAAATCTTATATAACAAAAGTTTACCAATATTGTTTGTAATTTCTGTGTATGAAAGAGTATTCTGCAAGCTAACCTGTCTCTCAGACCTATTCTCAATCAAAAAGGTAAAGAGAAAGGGAGATAAGAGTGTGTAACTAGGATTGCTACAACCTTTTTTTTTAATTACCATAAAATCTAACCTTGAACAGAAAATGTGGGTGGAAAGAATCTTGATCATCAACAGTCTATCACTAATGCTTCACAAAAAGTTTCAATTAATTTTATCCAAAAATAATCATTGATCAAAATCGTCATTTTACCCAATGAAGATGATTTACTCATGATATTGACAGCTTCTGCCCGTTACAGCCTGAAGCAATTATATTTATGATGATTAATGAAAAATTTATGATCTTTGAATTAAGGTGTAATGAAAGTTAATACTGACCACCAGAATTACAATATGACCTATCCATAACGAACCTCCAAAGACAACCTCCATATTATAAAGTCATTTTCTGGCCTCAGGGCCTTCGTGTTCAATTTAAGGTTATTTCACTCCAGACAAGCAGTAATAGGAAATAAATTACTAGACACTATTATTCAATGGTGAGGAATAATTAGGTTGCCTTGAGTATCCCTTCCATGAATGGGAATCACAACAAGGAACCTTGGCTTGCCACATCTAGGCAGTATAAGCAAGATTTAAGGGAATTCTTGATGTTCTGCCCTTACAGTCCATCAATGATAGCTCAACGTGAGGATAATGACTTCAAAGAAGCCACTACCTATGAGGCTAAATCCTACATCGCCACTAACAAATCCAAGATAGACTACTCAATTGAAGTTGTGAACCAAGGCAAAATAAAGGTGATGAAATAATAAGAAAATTGCTATGAGAAAAAATCCACCTTGACCAGGAATCGATCAGCAGTCCTAAGTCTTCATTGGCACATTAGAGGCCCCAAGGGGGGGGAGGAGGGGCGGCAGTAATATCAGACAATTGCACCTACCAAAAACCAGGCGTATCTCTGTCAAAGACAAATTAAAAGCCTAAATTATTTTGTTGCTTTTTTGTTATTGAAGTTTTGGTTATTTTACTTTAAATCCAGTAAAATTTTATATAAACTAATACTGTTTTTAAAACCACAAGCTACATGCGAATGTAAATCAAAACAATTTTGGAATTAGTCGAGACTTAGTGGTAATCTAAGAGGGAAATGTGCATATAGTAAAAACTTGCTCTTCTTAAAAGCCAAACTTTTGCTTCCAAACCACTTACAATGCAGCATTTTGCACATAGCTTGTTATGAATTTCCAGAACAAGACCCACGAACCCCCCCTTTTCCTGGAGGGTATTCCATACCCAAAGAGCCAACCCCCCCAAACCTCTGGTCAGGAGCCGCCCCTGCATTAACATCACTTAATTTGCTCCATTGTTGCCAAAATTACCCAATAGACCTCCCATAACTCCCTCGCAGGTACCTCCATCTTGTCATGATGAGGGAGCTTGTGTGCCTAAACGAACCTGAGAGCTATGCTGGCGGGAGCGTAAGCTCCTGGTAGGGCCACCCAAGCCGGACAGGTCAAGGGAGATAGGCCAGACAAAGAGAGATACCCTGGTCTCCAGGTTGGGGGTTGATCATAGGGCTAACGACCCAATATCATAAAAACTTTCTTGTTACGAAGCTCAAAGAAAATGAAACCCGGACTGGTTATTACAATAAACGAACCATGCAAATGAAAGGTAAACACAAATGGAAATTTGATATACAGATAGCAACATGGAATGTTAGAACCCTGAATAAACCAGGTGCTCTACAGGGCCTCAAGGAAAAGATGGGCAAATATAATATAGCAGTAGCAGCCATTCAAGAAGTTAGATGGAAAGGAGACGGAATCTTAAGTAGTGGCAATTATACAGTCATGTATAGTGGTGGAGAGAGTGGTGCAATACGAGGTACAGGCTTCTTATTGGATAATAAATATAAGGCAGCAATACTCAATTTCAAGCCTATAAATGAAAGGATGTGAACTCTAAGGATGAAGGCCCGTTTCTTCAATATTACTTTTGTATGTGTATATGCACCAACAGAGAATGCGGAGGATGAGGAGAAGGATCTATTCTATGGACAACTAGAAAAGGAAATGGATTACATTTCAAGACAAGATGTGAAAATAGTATTAGGGGACTTCAATCCAAAGGTTGGCAAAGAGGAAGCATATAGAGAAACCATTGTGAAGGAAAGTCTTCATGATGTGTCAAATGATAATGGGCAAAGATTGATTGATTTTTCTATGGGAAACTTAATGGTGGTAAAGAGTACGTGGCTCCAGCGAAAAAACATAAGGAAGGCCACGTGGTGCTCACCGGACGGGATTACTTTTAACCAAATTGACCATGTGATAATTGATAGGAGACATGCATCCGATATACTTCAGATTGACAGCTGCAGAGGAGCGGACTGAGACTCAGACCATTACATGGTTCGAGTAAAATATAGACAATGTATTGCAATGCACAGATCCACTGGGAAGGAGAAAGCACCTAGGAGATACAAACTAAAAGAAAAGATAATTGCCCAACACTATGAATCTGATCTGGAAAAGAATTTGGGGGCTAAGCAACAAAACTGGAAGAGAGAAAGTGTAGAGGGAAAGTGGAATATAATAAAGAATGCATTACAAGAAACAGCTGATGAAGTCCTTGGGGTAAAAGAGAAGGAAAAAAGACAAGGATGGTTTGATGAAGAATGTAGAGAAGCAATTAAGGGGAGAAATGAGGCAAGGAAGAAAATGATTGACAGAAGAACAAGAACAAATGTAGAGCTGTTCAGACAGAAGAGAAAGGAGGCAGACAAGCTATGTAGAAGAAAAAAGAGAGTTTGGGAAGGGAAATGGATTATGGAGCTGGAGGAGCATCACAGCACCCAGAAAGTGTGGAAATTCTATACCAAAATACACGATATAAGAAAAGGTTTTCAACCACGGGCAGTATTCTGCAGAGATAAGGAAGGAAATATGATTGGTAGAAAAGAACAAATCCTAGGACGATGGGCTAAATATTTTAGTGAACTGTTGAATGCCACGGCAGATAACGTGACAGCAGAAGTAGATGAAGAGAAGTGTGGACAACAGTGGCAAGAACCACTGACAGAAACAATTCCAGTGCTGGTTCCATCGATAGGGGAAGTAAAGGAAGTGATAAAATCTCTGAAAAATAATAAAGCACCAGGAAGTGATAATATTTCAGTAGAGATGATTAAATATGGAAGGGAACAGCTTACACTTCTCATTCACAAATTGATAGTGGATATATGGGAATCAGAGCAGATGCCCAAGGAATGGAGTCTAGCTATTATTTGCCCCTTTCATAAAAAAAAGGATAAGGCCAATTGTGAAAACTACCGTGGCATAAATCTGTTAAGTGTGGTCTATAAAGTCTTGGCTAGGAGACTTAACCCATTGGTGGAACAGATACTTGGAGACTACCAATGTGGCTTCAGACAGGGTAGATCAACGACTGACCATATCTTTACAGTTAGACAGATAATGGAAAAGTGTTATGAATACAACGTGGATGTGGAACAATTGTTTGTAGATTTTCGGCAAGCGTACGATAGTGTTAAGAGAAATAATCTGTTTCAGACTATGGTGAAAATGGAATTCCCAGCCAAAATAATCAGATTGATACAAATGACCCTAAAGAATACAATATGTAAGGTCAAAATAGAAGGAAACCTCACCAGAGAATTTGAAATTAATCAGGGCTTGCAAGAAGGAGATGTGCTATCCGCCATGCTCTTCACTGTGGTCCTGGAGCGGGTGATGAGAAAAGCAGAAGTCAGCAACCCAGGTGGTACTTTGTTCAACCATATATCGCAAAACCTAGCCTATGCTGATGATGTCGATATGATATCAAGAAGACTCAAAGATCTTGAGGAAGGACTGGAGAGATTAGAAATGGAGGCAGGAAAATTTGGGCTAAAAGTGAACTGTGCCAAAACTCAGTACCTTTTCTCTTCCAGGAAAAGTACGACTGTAAAAGATAAATCTATAGAATTAAATGGTAAGAAATATGAGATATGTAACAACTTCAAGTATTTGGGAGTGCTGGTGACAAAAGATAATGAAATGCAAGAAGAAATAAAAGCTAGGATTGCAGCAGGCAATAGGGCTTATCAAGCTTTGTTGAAGGTGCTCAAGACACGGAACCTCAGTCGGAACTTGAAAACGAAGGTTCATCGAACAGTAATTATACCTGTGGTTATGTATGGTTCAGAAACATGGACCATGACTACTGCTGAAGAAGAACTATTAAAAAGATGGGAAAGGAAAGTGCTAAGCAAGATTTTTGGTGCAGTGAAGGAAGACGGACAGTGGAGAATACGGAGGAATAGAGAACTGGAGGAACTCTACAAGCATCCTAACATAGTGGCAGAAATTAAGAGTAACAGGATAAGGTGGTTAGGGCATGTTGAGAGAATGCCTGAGAATAGGATGGTGAAAAAGATATACCTTGGACATCCTGGTGGCAGAAGATTGAGAGGAAGACCTCGGAAAAGATGGTTGGATGATGTAGAAGATGATCTAAGAAAGATGAAAATAAGAAGATGGAGAACTCATACAGGATATCGTGACGTCTGGGCTAACATTGTCAGAGGGGCCAAGACCCTACAAGGGCTGTAGCACCGAGGAGTAATTAAGTAAGACCTCCCATAAATCCCATTCAGTTCAAACTCATTCCCATGAGAGCAGAAAGAGATACCATCAGAGGTCATGTTTCATTTGACATCTATCTACTATGGACCACAAAATTATATTTTAGAAATGCCATGGTTTTCTTCAGTTAAGTTCCAATGTGTGTAACCTAAGGAACATAAATGTTGGGACTGCTGGCACCAAAGAATTCCAGAGAATTTCCCATAACTTTAAATACAGTCAACGAGTAGTGGCCCTAAGTCCCTCAGCATTTTTTCTCTGCTGTCTCTGGGTCATCCCAAGCTGTGTGAAGTGTAATTATAGTCACTTAGTGTTTCAACCCAAAGGTTGGTTTTGATGGGTGAGAGTAGAGCTCACCCCGTACTAAGCCATTGGAGTGTGAAATTCACACATTCAAGGTAGGGGGGCCTGTTCCTTTCCCTGGGCCACCTGCGATTTTCCACGATGTTCTGACAACCAGATATGTAGTTGCACCACTAGGATTTTCAGAGGCAGTGTCCACAAAGGCTTCACCCGGATTTGAACCCGAGACCCTCCATTCGGTAGCCCAGCGCTCTACCCACTAGGCCACCACAACCCCCGTGTAAGTAGTGTCCACCCCAATTTCAGCCATTCACCATGTCAAATTCACACAACCAGCATAGGGCGCTGTAATGTTTGGAATGTTGGCGCCTCATGCCTAATAAAATTAAATGAGTAACGTTATTGAAGAGGGTCAACAATTAAATACCCTGGATAGCGGAGTTTGACTCATGCTACTGTTGCAAGCCCATGTAATGTAATTCTTGACAGAAATAAAAATTTTCTTAAACATTAAATGCACAATATCCTTTTCATAAGCCACTTAAGGTTTGCAATTAAGTTCTGGGACTGATAAAATCACACAAGTGAGGGTTTGAAGAGTGGGCATATAGATGGTGTTACTCAGATAGGTATATAAATTCTGAAAATAGTTGGTCACCTCTTATTTTCCCTCCCTCATAAGGAAAAAAAATGTTTCATGAGGAAGCTCTCACAAACCTTTTCTCTATAAGTTCTTGTTTATGCTGGCTGATGACTTTAGTCACCTCCTCTTCGATTTGATCAGCACTGACCACGACCCCAACACCACATGATTCCTCTAGTTGTTTTCTATCAATTTTGCCACTGGAATGGGACAGCAGGTAATCCAGTGCGGCTGTCAATTTTAAGAAAATATTAAATAATCGAATATGGTAAACAAGTGAATTAGCACGGAAATGAAAAAACATCGCATCAGTGCGTCTTCCATAGATGACGTTTATCTTTCTAATCAATTGGATCTCAATTAAAACACCACACACACTGGGAACCACCACAGGGATAAATAACCATTATACAGCAGTTAAAAGTGCACAGTTTACAATATTAGTGATAAACATTCAGTGTTTAAGCAATAAAGTTATTGACCTAGAAATAGTTGCTACTGTTGAAAAACCAGATTTCATTTGCATATGTGAGCACTGGATGAGTGAAGTAGGTATAACTATTCCTGGGTACGTTATAGGTGATTTATATTGCCGTACAAGTCACCGAAATGGAGGAGTGGTTATATTTGTAAAAAGTAATTTAGCCTTTAGTAACTTGTCACTTCAGATAAATCATTTAAATGTAGATATAATCTTTGAGTGTTCGGCCGTGAGGTTCTCAATTGAGAACCATGTTTTTATAATTTTAGTAATATACAGATCTCCTCTTGGTAGTCTCCATACCTTTCTGGAGAAAATGGAAAATTTACTGTTATCCCTAACTGATCATTCCATAAGACCTACTCTTATAATGGCAGGGGATTTCAACTGCAATTTATTAATGGATGGGAAAGAACAAAGACAACTAAGGCACATTCTAAATGCTTTTAATCTTATTCCACTTGTCAATACCCCAACAAGAATAACTGCTAACTCAAAAACCTTACTTGATAATGTTTTTACAGATTATAATGTTACTAACACAGATACAAGAGTCTTTGATCCAGCTCTATCAGACCACATGGCAATAATTTCTACTTTTAAAGTTCCAAAAGAACAACCCCCACCAAACTCTTGTAGATATAAAAGATTCCTTAGTGACTCCAACATTAATTATTTTCAACTACTACTGAATGAGCAAAACTGGGAAGAAATAAATCAGTCAGATAATGTTAACATTACTTTAATGAATTTTATAATACTTTCAACTCTTGTTTTAATATTTCCTTCCCATTTGAGCCAATAAAATTCAGGCATGCTAAAATGAAACCTTGGTTGACACCTGATATCAGAAAAATGTCTATTTTAGTAAAACAAATTTCTCTAAATGTCAAGTCTTCAAATGATGTAACATTACATGAGCAAGTTTCCAACCTAAAAAAACAATACAGGTTTTTGATTAAGAAAGCAAAAAGGGAATACAATGATGAATACTTTAAAAAAGCCTCCAACTATTCTAAAGCGGCATGGGAAATCATCAAACGTAATACTGGTTCTAATGTTGATAACCTACCGTCTCAAATGTATGATGAATCAGGAAATCTTCTAACTGATGCCTTTGACATATCCAATGCATTTAATTACTCATTTTTAAATGTCCCAGATACTAATCATATACCACAAAGTGATACAACAGAAACTAATACTCGACAGTGAAAGTCATTGTACTTGAAACCCTGCAGAGAAGGTGAGTGACACACCTATTTGATGAAGGAGGGAAAAACAAGGTCAGCTGATACTGATGGCGTGACAGGTAAAATTATAAAAGAGTGTGGGGAGCTTATGTTAAAGCCTTTGCTTTCTTTAATCAATCAATCACTGGCTGAAGGTGTTTATCCTGAAGTCCTAAAAATGTCTTAAGTTGTCCCAATTTAAAAAAAAAGGTGAACGAGACAATATTAAGAACTATAGACCTATATCCATTATACCTCATTTAGTAAAGCTATTTGAATATGTGTATTGCAGAAGATTAATCGATTATCTAGAGAGCAATAATTTACTTACAGTTCACCAGTTTGGGTTCCGAAAGGATAAATCGACTGTACAAGCATTATTTGAAGCAGCTGACTACATAGTTGATCAAATAAATGAAAAAAAAAGGTAATGGGAATATTTTTTTATATGAAAAAGGCTTTGATTCAGTAGATCATAGATCATTATTATTAAAATGTAGTTCCCTGGGTATTAGAGGTGTATCATTAAACTGGCTAAAATCTTACCTTGAAAATCGAAAACAGATGGTATCTATTAAACTTAATGATAATACTTTTCTGTCCTCACCCAGTGAGATTGAAAAAGGTGTGCCTCAAGGGTCGGTATTAGGTCCTCTGCTCTTTTTGATATTTATTAATAATCTTCCAAACAATCTGACAAAAAATCCATGTGACAAATGCATTATATGCTGATGATGTAAGTGTTTTAACATCTTGTAAAAATGTACATGAACTATTTATTTCCAGCAAACCACTGCTAGAGAGTATGTCTGAATGGTGCCGTAAAAATAACCTAATTTTAAATACTGAAAAAACACAAGCTTCAAATT